>CM021104.1:603148233-603817415 GCA_007115665.2 Sequoiadendron giganteum
TACAATTTGCAATTACAAAAATGACTTTGATCAAGTCACCCCTATTACTATGAGCCAAGGTGATGAACAAGAGATCTAATCCAAGTTGATGAATGGTGGATCTAGAGACCAATATCAATATATGGGGATGAGTGATTATGGGATCTTGATATGATGATGTGATGATTCAAATTCATGCAAATATATGCCACTTGGAGATCAGCCATTACATTTAATGAAAGTAGACCTAAAACATAAGGGAAGGGCATGGTTATGCAATTTTTACCATTATAGTTTACCCTCACATTGATGTGCATGTGAACTACTAGGTAGATGCATGTCAAAGTAAAACAAGCAATCAACATGCAAATAAAATATTTTTCAAATTCTCAAAGGATATAAATCTATTCAAATTGTGTAAACCATTATTGAATTCTTTTCACAATGAGCACTACATTGGAAGCTTGTAAAACAAAGAAAATTTTGAATAAGTAGTGTCTATCACACTTTTAAAATAGGCACTAACTTCAACTTACTTGAAAAATAACTATCCTCAAAAAAGTTAAAAATAAAGAGGAGGATAATTTTTTTATTTGATATGGAAAATGGTAGGGATTCAACTAATAAGTAGAAATGTAAAATGACTCCAACCAAACAAACATGGTTAGTAAAGCTCCCTTGGACATGGGAATGAGTATGAGCCAATCTTTGTAAAACATAACTAGCAAAATAAATGTTAGTAGCATATATGTCCCACCCCTATAATTGGTTGGATACAAGCGATGCAATCAATAGGAGAGGGAGAAGAAAATATAATCATATAAGACATGAAAGCATGGTAAGTATAACCTTGTATGATAAGCATGTAAGGATATACACAATATATAATCATGAAAGACTATATAATAAGTGAAAATGCAAGATTCCCCCTTAATGTTGCATCCAATGAAGGAAAATGATAAAACAAGGATAACCATAATTGAACATGACAAGGTCATAAGATAAGCATGATGAGAATCATTGATATGGAATTGTGAGGCTTAAATATAATAACAATCATAAACATGTAGGCACAAGATATAAGCTTGAAAGCATGCAAGTAACATAAGTTGTAAACATCAAAAGCATATAGCATGATAAACATGATAATCACGGCATAAGAGTTAAACAACATATGAGATTATAATACCATTGAGTCATTTAACATAAGAACGTAACAAGGAAAATGTGACAACATAAGTAGTAAACATGGGACATAGTAGGACATGAGTCAAACAAGGAGAATTTAGGATAGCTACCAAGGCAATATAGGCAAGCATAGGAGCTAAATATAGAAAAAGTAGAGGTGCCCCTTAGTGGGGAAAAACAAAATCATGAAGCATAATATATAAGGTGAAATGAAAATAAAAAATGTGCAACAAACATTAAATAAACAAAAGGCCAAAATGTAAGGACATAGAAAGGCAAATGAAAGAATAAATAAGGAGGATCACAACATACATGACATAAGAAAAAGGAAAAATTAAAAAATGATACAACACACAAAGAAGTGACATGAATAATGCAACACATTTTTATGGCCACATCCAACATGCAAAAAGAAGGTGTCTATGTGTCGTCAAATGTTAACTAGGAACATGTTAAAAACATAAGTAGAAAGCCAAGAAAGGAAAACAAATGTATAAGATGTGACTAGTAAGAGAGGTAGTAGAAAATGGAAACATCTTCATTGGGAATATCTATAATATGCTTTAAAAATATATCATTGAAATCAATCCACCTTCCATGCAATGTCCATGTCAACAATAATTATGCTCCATTGTTGTGAACCTCAATAGAAAATAATATAAATAACTTAATAATGAAAGAGAGATTTCACAACTCAATAATAGAAATACCTAAAATTTATTTAGAAAATGATCAAACCCTTGAGGTAAGGCAAAGTCATACAATGCTTCTTATTTGAAGGAAACCACTCCACCCAATATCTCAACATGAGATCTAAACATATACAATATTCTTAACATCTAATATGAGTCTCTTGCTTTTATTATATACTACTCAACTACCTACCACTACCACTTACCCATACATGCAAGATACATACTTTATTCTAATTAACTAGTAGGATGACTTACAAAGCACATGAACCCCAATATATTATTTATTACTACTTATTACACTATAATAATATACCCCTAGGTACATTACATTACATTACTCTTAAACAAATTTCACTCTTTCAATAAGAGAAGAATCCAATAAATAAAACTATTGCAAATTGGTACGAATATGATGTTAGGCTCACTTATCCAACCATCCATATGCAATATTTGTTGCAAGTTTTGTTTGATAGTACTGAAATGGTGGGAAAGGGAAACCTTGTAGTTTTCACCTTAGGGTTTAAACACCTTTCCCTAACTTCATTGAAGAGTGTATGTGTGTGGGATGTATGTTATGCAATGGGGTTTGATTGGATTTGGACAAGGTATATGATTGACTTACAACCTGATAAGTGAGTTATCCAACCCTTAACCAAATTTGAAAGTGACCTAAGGATGGGATGCAATGATTCAATTGACCTAATGATACAAATAGTTATTCTGATACAAAAATAACAGATATGAGAAATCACAAACAAAATAGACTACAAAAATAGATTGAGCAGGACACTATGCACCTATGACGTAAATTTGGAGCAAAATATACAAGACATTGGTGCCCAGGTGCCACTGTCTTTATAGGGCTAATTCAAATATGTTTTAGCAGTCCTCTAATGTTGGATGTGAGCTTCCATTTCTTGCTTGTTGCACTGTTGAATCATTGTCAGATAATTTTGTAAGTGAGTTTCTATGAGTTGTCAAGATGTTGGGTTTCAATTGCAATAATGAATAATTGATCTTCAGACTCCCTTCAATCTTCTTCAGACCTGAAACCTACACATTCAAATAGAGAAGAAAGGTTGTGTCATTTAGGGGTTCGCCTCAGTCAAACCTCATGTAAGTGTTTCTACTTCCACAATGACAATGTCAATGATAAATGGATAAAAGATAGGAATGAATGGTGAATCAAAAAAGTGTTACAAATCACCACCCTTCAATGGCTTCCTTGAAGGACTGAATCCATATGCATCTCCTCAAGGCTTAGATCTTGCTTGCTTGAATTGCTTGAAGACCTACAAGGGTTAGAGCTCACAAACAATATGAAAAAACGAACATAAGCATGAACTCACATACACTTTGACATGATGTTTGGATCTTAAATTGCTGCAGTAAATCCTCTAATGGCTACTCTTGACTTGAATGATAAGGCTCTTGATAATAATTCTTGCTCAATTCTTTTGTTAGTTTTCAAATGATGCAATAACTAGGTATTTATATACAATTATTCTAATTTCCTGAAAATTAAATCCCAACTACCAGATTTAGATATTTGAATTTCAAATAATAAAATACTGACACTGACATATTTGAATTTGGAGCCAAAATAGGGGGACATAGGCGCCCTAGGCGCTAGTATCCCAGACGTATTTTTTGAAACTTAAGGAGTCGAGGACAAAGTATTAAATGAGAACATTTGTTTTGTACTTGCAAATTATCAGAAAATGTTTAAAAATGGGTTGTGGAATGCTTAATTTAGGCAATTAAGTGCTCAATTAGGTCCAATAACTTAAAGGGGAGCAAAATATAGTGTGAAATTGTTAAGGGTGACAATTTACAACGCTGCATTTAGCCCCCACTTTAGTGAGAGTATGAACTTATGTTCAGACTCACACTAAAGTAGAAAATATATGAAGAGGGGTTTGATTGTTCGAATGTTGAAGAGATAGGATGACTAAAGATCAAGGGGGATCAGATCCCAGCCGTAGCGTAGTGTCGGCATATCTGCATGAGTCATAGCGAAAGGGAAAGAATCTTTTACTGATCCCTAATGACTATCCGTAGTCCTTCACTGATTGTATGATCACCACAATCCTCCACTAATTGTATGATCACCACAATCCTCCATTGATTGTATGGTCATAGAACTATTAATGCACAAGCCCCTAGGATTTAAGATCCCATGGAAAACCGACATAAGCACAAAGGAACACACATGTACGAAATGCAATAAGACAACATACATGCAAACATACACATTGTCAAAATGAAATGCAAAAGGAGGGTATGAATGATCATGGGCTAGCAAGATGCATTATGCTAGGATCCACACCAAAGGCATTCATGATTCATGGGCTAACAAAGTCTGATATTTGCTAGGTGAATCACAAACAAAAGCAAACACAAACTAGTGAACTTCGATATTCACTAGGTGAGCCCCCAAGACAAAGTAGCAAAATGAGAAACACACAAGGTCTAGTCAAGTTTGATATTCACTAGGTGCATACCCATAACCATACCAAGAAGTATACTCCCTGATAATTCAGATAAGGTGCCATAAAAATGCTATGCCAATTCAACACTAAGCTCAATGCATGCAAACAAAGTGAAGCGAAAATGTCAATGTGAACACATCACTAAGTCCAATGCGTGTGAACAAAGTGAAGCAAGAAATGCCAATGTATGCCCCCAACTTTCTAAACAACATGCTATGAGCAATTTCTTTAAGGTAGAAAAATGATAAATGCCATACAATTCAAGGTCATGAGAGCTTATTTGGAAAGCCCTATGCCAATGATATGTTTCCAAATAAATCTACATCATGATAAGGGGTTGCCCCCAAATGTAATGCAACAAATAACACAAAGGATGAACACATAAGGGATCCACAAATCTGGGGTTGGTATACATCTTTGCTATAGTGATATAATAGAGCTCAAAACTGACATCATTCCCCAAATACTTGTGGAACAATGAACACAATGGAAGAATGACACATAGAGAAGGGAAACAAACTTTTTGGGTCAACATGGAAGAGACCTAAATGTCTCAACTCCTTGCACTGTCCCCAAAAGGAAAAACACAAGACAAAAATAGTTAAGTTCATGAAATATAATAGAATGGATATACAAATAGAAGAATGGCACAACAAATTTGTTTTCTTTGTATACTTGCACCAACAGAGCAACAAGTGTCCTCCAAAGAAAAATCACAAACATAAAGACATGCCAAGCAACAAAATATGGGGGATCACATCATGTACAGGAAAATATGAATAACACATAAAGCAAACACAAAAGAGTACCACACATGCGAGCTAACCTACAACAGGTTATCCACATCCCAATCTTTCTCATCATATACAAAAGGCGAACAACTAGCCAAAGGGACTACAACAAGTGTCGTACTAGGAGCATCACTAGGTTCAACATGTGGTGAGTCAATCTCATAAGGAGGATCATCACAGTTGCCCCCATATAAATTCACAAACTTTGAAAAACAAAAAATTTAGTTCATTATGCACTTGTTCATTAATTTTAGCAATTTCATCTTCATCTATGTTCTTGCTTTACTCTTTGTTTTGATTGAGTCATGTATGGTTCAATGTCATGTTTTGGTGAAATTTGTAACTTATCTTGATTTATTTGCATAGGTGTTTGATCATGAGGTGTTATTTTATTCTTTTTTTCCAATTGACAAGAAATAGAACGGCATCTATGCCTACGCTCTTTAGCATTTCTATTTCTTCTTGTTCAATTTTCAAGTTGTGACAATGTAAGAGTAGGTATCTCAACAATCAATCTCTTTTCTTCCCTTAAGGGAGGAACTGAGAGAACCGTTGAGGGTTGGGAAACAACTCTATTTAGGTCTATACACTTGTTTTTCTTTTGTTGACACAAATGTAATATTTTAATTGTCTCTTGATCTTTTGTATGATATAGGTGGAGGAACTCTAGCCTAAATACCTTGTGAATTGGGAAGAGCTTTTGCTTTAGGCATGGGTTTATCCACAACATTTGAGGTGGGAGGAACAACCATAGCCTTATCATCCTCAGGAATATTGCTAAGGGATAGTTCCGATCTGTTGGGTGTTGGGTCTTGGTCATACCTCCTATTGTTTACCAAAGGTATCAAGCATTATAGACTAACTTACCTCGACATTTATTTTATAAAAGGTATGTTCATTGCTTCGTATTATCGGGTGTCGAGGTTTAGGTATGTTGCTTGTTCCTTGTTTCTTCTTAACTCACAATTATTAAGGGAGATGCCTGCTGACTGATTACTGATAATTGCTTTCTAGTAAATGAACTACCACTAGGAATCTGGGTTCAAGAATAACATTACATCTTACTCTTATAAGATCTCAACTATTAAAGCATACACTCGATCTTTGATATGTGATAATCTTCCTTAAAATAAAGGAATTTCATCGATAGTCAAGGCTTAGGGATGTAAATTACGTCTTAACAATTTCCTTCGATAATTGATAAGGTGAAGTCCTGACGCTCGATTCTCAAAACTTACAAAGTGTTGTATTTCTCAATTTTCTTCGAGAATCAAATGTCAAGAAAACCATTTGTGCTCTTCGAAACTTCTTATAATATGCAATAAGGCATATTCCCGACTTCCAACGAAATGGAAAGGATTTTATAATTTTTTGAAAGATTCGAGCTTCAGACATCAAGATTCTTGGATAATTTTTAACTAAAGTTTGAGATAAACATTAAATGATATTCCCGATGTCCAACATCTGAGAACACAAAGTGTTTAATTACAATCTTTCAAGGCATTATTTTTCAGACATAGGGGATCAGACATATGGTTTAACTCTTTCCTAAATTTTGGGATAAAGGATAAAGGATATGCTTGAAGTCTGATTCTTGACTTTGTTGACTCCAATCTTTCAAAGGAATTTTATGGTAGACATGGGGCGTCGAGTGTGTTTCTTAAGTCTTATTAGGTAATCTGTTAAAGGGGATTGCCGATGTCCAAAATCTAAGACCAACAATTTTTTTTTAGGAAAAAATTCATTCATCAAGGACATACCAACCCTCTTTTAGAAATGAGGCTAAAATATAAACTCAAGGCCTGTTGTGATGAAATCATAAACATCATCGATCAGAGCACCTAGGGAAAACACAATTTGACAAGTAAAAGAAAACAACAAAAAAATAAGAAAGAAATAGCGAGAACATAAAAAAGAAAATGAAGATGATGACTCAATTGAATTAAACACAATGAAAAGACTGTGCAAGACCAAGAAATAAAAAAACAAAGTGAAATTTACCAAGTCTTTCGAGCCTACCTAGAAACATAGTGAAGAAACAAAGGAGAAAGAAACAAAATGTGAGAGGCGATGAAGAGACACACAAACACCACCACACCAGGCACACACAAAGGTAGAAACACCAACCTAGATCATGAAAACATAAACTCAAAAATGCATGTGATAATTAAATCACTCATTTTCCCTTTTAAACCTACTTTGAATGATCCATTAATGCTCTTTAAATGTACACCTATACAATTAAATGCATTGACAAGCAATAAAAATGAAACAACAAGACATCACCTCATCAGGCCTCAAGAGTTAGGAATGTTTCCAAGAAAGCATTCCAACAATGAAACCCCTGAAGAGTGAAACTTTGAAATGGAGAGTGATGAGAATGAACATACACCGAGGGTCAATCACAACAAGAATGGCATACCAATCTTGAAAACCCCAAAACTTCGACAAGAAAGAAAACAAGGGGAAGAAGGAAAATGGAAAGGAAGAAGCAAAAGGGAAACAAGGAAAGGGAAGGGAAAAGGGAAGACAAAGAGAAAGAGAAGGAAAAGGAAAAATAAAAAAGGGGGGTCCTCATTTTTCTAGAGGAAAAAATGGGATGTGGGTACAACGCACAACACCCACTTTGGCAATGCTCGTACAAGTAGGCCTACAAGACAACAATATACTTTTTAATAAATTTTTAAAAATATTTTTGGCTTTTTTTTTTTTTTGAAGTTTTGAAACAAAAAAATTAAAACCCCAAATTATTTTTTGTCACCTACTCATACCTATACTAGAGGAGGCCTATGTAGGTATGATAGGTGGCCATACAATCATATGGATTTCACCTCAAGATTTGTGTAGGTTTAAAAAAAAAAGATTTTGATGAAACAATAAGTGATCTTAGGGTTTTTGGTTGTTCTAGACTTCATAGTGATATTTGTTTTGTTCCAAGATGAACCATTTTTTACCTCAACGCTATATCTCTTAGAATTTGGATAGGAAGTCATAGATCTGATGATCTCATACCATATTGGAGTTGATAGTGAGCCTCATAGCTCCCAAAAAGAACCTGCAACCCAAAAACTATCACAAACGAGAGATAAAAGTAGTTGATTCACTATGCAACCAAGAGAGAAAGAATTGATCCACACAAGCATATGATATGCCATCTATATTGAATAATGAATGGAATACATGTGAATGTATACAAAGTACAAATAAATTCTTATAAAAAAATTGCAAACTCCATATGATGATTTGATTAGATTGTGGCAAGTGTCATAATCTCATGCAATGAGACAACTTGACCTACACATATCCCAATCTAATAATAAAAAATACTCCTAAGTTTAGCTTAAGTGAAAATTGTAATAACGGACCTAATAATTAATATGTCTTAATTACTCCAACAAATATTGTGAAAATATGATCTATCACAAAGTCAATGACCACTTTACAATTAGCCTTCTTGTTTGGGATTGCTTCAATACATTTAGTAAAGTAATTTGTAGCAACTAGAATCCATTTTTATCCTCCACTAGACATTTTTGCAATCTCACCAATAAAATCAATGCC
Organism: Sequoiadendron giganteum; assembly: GCA_007115665.2. Lineage (NCBI taxonomy): Eukaryota > Viridiplantae > Streptophyta > Pinopsida > Cupressales > Cupressaceae > Sequoiadendron > Sequoiadendron giganteum. The sequence goes on from CM021104.1 coordinate 603,156,940, forward strand.
CCACTGTTGGAATGGAGCTTCCACATTCATAGGTCTTAAAAGAAATTATCTAGAATATTTCAACTTACCAGAGAATCTCTAGCATGCATCACATTACCTAAGTAACTTGTGTCTATCAACAAATAGAGTAGGCCGCCAATAACCTTCTCTAAGTGTTTTATGAGTTATCCTACCCATAAAATGACCTCCACAATTTCTATTGTAAATTTCAATTAACAATCTAAAGGCTTGATTTTCATCTAGAAATTTAAATAGAACACCATCTATGTTCTTCCAATATAGGTCACCTTTTGGGATAACATATTTGATTGCTTGTAACTTTAGGGTTCTCTTTTTATTATCATTGATATTATCGAGGCATGACATATGCTACAGGTATTGATGACATCTCTATACCATGGGGAAGATTACAAATTACATTCTTTTAGAGAGGACGTCTCTTCCAAGCTATTTACCTAAGAAACCTGTAAGTTGGACTCAAGCATGAGATTAGCAAACCCTTGCCCTTTAACTAACTTTATGCTTTGAATGTGAATGTTAAATTATTGGATCTTATTGATGCATCTACACCTTATTTGGATAATTTATTATTGTGTGAAGATATCCTTCATAGCAACATGAGGAATATATGCAATAACTTTGGCTCCTACCATGTAAGGCCTAAAATTCTTCATTGCTTTTAATAATGCATATGATTTTTCTCCTATGGCATCATACTTGAATTTTTTTGCTTGGAGGGACTTACAAAAAAATGAAATAGGTTGTTCATACCCCTCCTTCTTATTTTGGAACAAGACATCAGCTATCGTATGAAAAGAAGCAAAAGAAATTTTTTTTTTCTTTTTAAAAAAATTCATGATTTTAGCATAGGTGCTTGCTTAATTGCAACTTTTATCTCTTGGAAATATTTTATAGCTTCCTTACCTAGAGAAAAAAATTCCCCCTTTTTTAACATCTTTGAAATTTCTTTAGTTTTCTCAAAAATATTTGGATTAAACCTTCTAACAAATCTAATTAGGCCAAAGAATGATTGTATACCTTTATTTATTTTTGGTTGAGGGTTCTTTTCAATGACATCAACTCTCTCAAGGTCAATTTTGATACCATCCTTAAAAACTATATGACTAAGGAGTTTTCCTTCAGTTACCCCAAACATGCACTTAGGGTCTAATGAAATTCAATACTCCAAATGATGTAGGAGCATCCCTGGTTGTAAAGCAATCATGTATCAACCAAAAACATTTCTTTCTTTAAAATTCAGTCTATAGTTGTCTTAGTAGTTTCTTTCATATTTTACTGCATTATTATTTCTCAACTCGTGGAGTAGGATATTGGTTCTACACGAGGTCATCTACAACATATCAAGATTCCAAGTGATTTACATTTGTTTGCAAAAATTTATCGCTCTCAAAATTTCATTGTCAATTCACTATTAGAGCATTCAAGTCCTATCTGGCTCAAACTTGTTGTGTGGACCATTTCCAGAACATGTGGAGCTTAATGGAACATCGTACAAGTTATTTTAGGTCTAGGGGAACTTTCTTGGAGATCCACAATTCATTTCATTTCCTGAAGGGTTATCTTTTCACATTTTGTGGCCAACCTACACATTTGATCTTGCATTGGGGTTGTAAACCCCTGAGGCCAACACAGATCATAATTGAAATTGGAGATAAATATTTAAGATCATTTTTAATTCATTAGAAAGAAAGGAGTCATGAATCATTTAAGCTAGGATAGATAGTTCGATTCGACCTTCTAGGTTGTGGAATGTTATAAAGCCTTGTGCTAATTTTAATATCTTGTAATGCCCTTACGAAAAGCCTGTGAGCCCTAATCATTTCGCATATAAGTAATATGATACATGTAAGATTGAAAGTTGTTGAATCAATGATAATTCATTTTTGTTGAGCATTTCTTGTGTTATTTCTGTTGTGTTGAACTCTAAGCTGCATGGTTGGACAGTCCTTTCTGGACCCTCCATTTGTGGTTGCACCAAGTTGTATCAAAGTGAGTTTGCGATTCTTGAGAAGGCAACCTTATGGTGAAAAAATTTCCCACCCGAGGAAGACTGCAAGTGTTTTCAACTGAGCACTAATTGTGAGGTAGTTGAGACCTTGTAGCCAGATCGATGAATTGAGGTAGTTTCACTAGATCTAAGGAGAGAGATTCTACAAAGAAGAGTTCCTTTTATGGTGAATATTGTCGGTTAAATGGATGAAAATTTAGAGATGGTGAGAGCAATGAGAGTCTAGTTGGATGTTGTAGAATAAGAAAGAAGGAGAGGTCTAAACCCTAGACATGCGGACAAAAGTGATGATGAATTAGATCATGTTGCAGATCAAAATGAAGAAAACCTATAAGAAAAATATTCAGATAAGGTAAAGATGTTAAAAACTATTTCCAAGATTGGTAAAAGACCTAGAATTGAGATTCAAAATTATACGAGAAATTTAAACCCTGAGGAATTGATTGATTGGATCAATGATATGGAGGAATACTTTGAGTATGAAGAAATTGAAGATCCGAAAAGAGTGAGATTTGCAAAAACTAATTTGATGGGACATGCTTATATATGGTGGAAAGAAGTTCAATTGGATAGGAATAGGAGGGGAAAGGAGAAAATCACAAAGTGGGATAGGATGGTGACAAAGTTGAAGAATCAATTTATACCTACTGATTATGAGCTTGAACTATTGAAAAGTGAAACATAAAAAAATAGGGTTTAACCAAAATGGATGGGAAATGGTGTGTGTGGGCCTATCTTCCTATTAATTTCATTAGGAAATGAGATCCCCAAAGGTAGGATTGACTTTCAACCCTAGGTATGTCAACCCTATTGGAGATCTTGCAAATTTCCTTATGATAGAGGATGAGGTAAAATCTGCCTGAACAACACTTTTGGGAGATAGACTAAAAATAGTATATGAACTCAATTATGCAATGTAAGGCTGGAATCGTGTACTTAAAGCATAAATCTAACAAAAACAAAAAAAAATTTAGCATATTTGAGAAAGGTAAGACACTGTGTACCTGTCACCAAAAGTGGTTGTCGAGCGTCCAAAAATGGTGAATGGGTCCTTATACAAATTTTTCCTCAATTTTTGGGAGCCTCTAGAGATGGATCTGAGATGCCTTTTCCCCTAGGTTTCACTGCAAAAAAAGTTAGAAATAAATCCAAGATCTGAGTTTCTGTGGCCTTAACAACTTTTTGTGACAATTTTGACAACTTCGGCAATTTTGCACTTTTAAGATCTTCAATACCAATCATTTCTTCAACCTAAGATCTACACATACACAAGAGAGAAAATTTGTTTTTTTTTGGGTGTATAAGAGTTTTCCTTTGTCAAAACCTAGCTTGGTGATTAAACCTTGAAATGAAAGAATGATAAAATGTAAGGAATGATGAATGAACAATGCTATGTTGCAACTCACCAAACCCTTGAATGGAGATCCTTAGAGGACTAAAGTCTTAACACATCTCTCTAAGGTCTTGATTTTGCATGAAATAGCTTGATTGATGATGGATCTTGATGCTTGAATTGATGCTTGAAACTTAAACCTACATCACAATGAGCTCCAAAAACATGCATGAGTGCAAATAAATTTGACATGATGATCTTGATCTTGATTGATGTTGTAGGTGATTGATACTTATGCTCTCCAATGCTTTTGACAATAATCTTTTCTCTTGTGAAAGTTTCCTTAATGCTAGATAATTTTCCCATAGACTTGAATTGATAAAAAAACCTTGTATTTATAGGTAATTTTCTAATTTCCCAACAATTAAAATTCAAAATCCAACAATTGCTACTTGAATTGGGATCATTAAAATACCACCAAAAACATATTTGAAATTGGGTTTTGGAATCTAAAGGGGACCCATTTCGCCCTTGGGCATTCGAATGGGTCCTAGGACCTAAATCTAGGACATACAATTTTCAAGGTGTTTAATTTGATGTTTGCAATTGTTTAATGAAATTTCCGCTTTCGGAAAATGAAATGAATTAAGCTTTTAAATGCATAATATGGTCAATTAGAGGCTTAATTAATTCCAATTAATTAAGGGGAGGCAAACAAAGTGAGAAAATGTAAAGGAGTACATTTTTCGTCACTATATCTATATATATGATACAATTCTTGAGACTATGTTTTATATCTACATATTTTTTTGTGTATATTTGAATACATATATGTATGTATCTATATGTTTAGTTAGCGAAAACATTATCTTCTTTTAGTTGTATTGAGGACCAATTGCAAAGGAAGACTTTTGTAGAAAATCCTACTATATTTTAGTAATATAATTTATTAGGACATATCAACGCCCTACATCAGGAAACCAATTTCAAAGTTTACTAAACAATATTAACAGTCAATCAAAACACTATATATGTAAGCTCCACTTCAATTTCATCCTTTGGAATGTTAGAGGCTTGATAGAAGCATGTCGTAGATACAATTTATCAGTTCAAGTTTAATATTTTGATCGATTCGATATTATATGTCTACAAGAAATCCAATTAATAAGATTTGTTTATGGATATGTTGCACCTAAATCAGTAGGAAACCATCCACTCATTATATTTACCTTTACAAATACACATACATATACATATATATACACATACACATACAAATACATATGCATATACACACATATACAAATACACATACATATACATACACATACATTCATAGACATACATATGTATAAAAACATATATGTGTGTGTGTGTGTGTGTGTGTGTGTATGATTGTATACATGTGCTAATGTGGATATATGATTGCATATGTATTTTTTTTTCTTTTTTTTCTTTTTCTTTTGCACATGCATTTGTATATATCTATAGATGTAAACCACAAATTATTCCATGTATTACCTCTTCACCATGGCACATGCAATAATATTATAAAACTAATTGCACAAAACTGACATGATTGAAACAAACTTGAAAAAAATATTGAACTCTAGCAAATATAATGTTGTATAGTTGGAGAAACACACTTCAACAAAGTTTTGTACAAAAATGTAGGGCACAATTAATTTTTATAATCTGCTTAATAGACAACCTCAACAATACCACATTCAACAAAAAATACATATTGTGAACCATCTTAATTAGTTATCCATAAATTGAGGAAAAAGAGTTGGTCTTTCATGTTGGGTATCAACTGACTCATTACCAACTAGAGATGATGTTAGTGGTTGTGGAATATTTTTTAGGCTACTTTCTATACGAGCTAGCAATGCCTAATTTTCCTTTGAATTCAATTGCACCTATTCTAAGCAGCCAAGGGAAGACCCAATTGGTAGGTTGCTAAGAGTTGCAAAAGTTGGAGAAAAAATGTTGAACATATCCATTAAAATGGGATGTTGTGGTGGAAGAGGAGACATTTTTGTACTCTTGTGTTTCTTTCTTTCTGATATATCCACCTACTTTTGAGTATCCTTTAGTTGTCGAACAATCTTTGTCTACTTCCATTGAATCTCCCTCTCTAATCAAAGTCCGCACTTCTCCTTTGTCATTTGTTGTTTTCTTGCTTGTCTCTATAGTCTTAATGATTCCTTTTTTTCCTAGTTTTCTTCTTGTTTTGCCTTCCTCTCTCTCATCTTCTCCCTTTTCTTTTCTTGTAATTCTTCATTTCTTTTTTTCTCTTATTCATTCAACAAATCAATGTAGGCATATGATGTTATAATTTGTGATTTCCTACTTGGAAAGAGCACCCTAGTTCAATCTCTTTGTGATGATTGTTGCACCCTTTGCATTGGAAGTTGGAGAAATCTAGTGATTGTTCTTTGTGTTTTATGGTCATCAACTTGCATGCATGGAACAAAGTTAGCATCTTGCTCACTTGTACCATTTTCATCTTCACATTTGGGTCCATTGTCTACATATAACAATTTGATGCATTTGTGAAGTAGTGGATGACCTCTGCTAGACCATTTTGTGGTGGTGATGGCATAGAGAGAGTGTCATCATCTTGATTGAAATTCAGCTGCATGCCAATGTTTAAAGTTGCATCTTTCAACCACTCTGGTTAGCTTGTATGTGAGGGAAGACTTAGTCCTTCTCCATTTTTTGTAGCCTCATTGTAGGTTGTTTGAACAAAAGGAAGTTCAGTGTCCTACTATTCAACATCATGATTTTGTGTGCATTGTCCTTCTAAGTTGTTTGTTGTATTGGGGACATTTTCTACATTGAATTTTTTCACAAACTCTTAAATTTGATCCTTGTTAAAACTAGTTGGCCTCAAGCAAGTTTCTACTACAATAAACTATGCATCATCTTCAACTGTCATTGTATCACTTTCTTCTCTGACAGTGTTTGCTTCATCTTCAATTGTGAAAGCCTCACTTGACCTCATATCCTTGTCAAGTGCACTCTGATTCAATGGCCAAATTAATGTTCTCCATAAGCCACTTACAATATTACACGAACTCAATGCCTGTGTGAATGCCTTACTAGCAAGAGTTGTCAACTCTTCCCTTCCAATTTCAATTTGGGGGTGGTTAGACATCCATGCCATCCTTTGTTGTTTAAAGTAATTTTTGAAGGGAGAAAATACACTAACATCTAGGTGTTGCAACTTGTGGCTAGTATGTGTAGGGAGTGTGAGCAAGTCTATTCCTATACATCTTGCTTCTTCTATTGTCTTGAAGGTCAATGGCTGTCATGACTATCAAAGTTAAGAAAATATTTTTTTATGGATGAAACCCCACCAGGGATTGTTGCAACAAAGTGTTGGAGCCAATTGACAAATAATTATTTATTCATCCATGCATGCTCTTGGGTTGCCATACATGCCCCTAGCCCACAATTAACAATGTTGATTTTCATATGTATTTTGGACTTAAACAAGTAAAAACCAAGTATACTACTTCCTACTACACTAACACAAGATAAAATTGTGATCCACTCTCTACTTTTGGAGATTAAGTGTGGTACACATCTTGATCCCATCCTTGCAATTTCTTGCATGCCATAATTTCTACCAGCCTATACACCTAGTTTTGTATTCTGCTTGACCCACAATGGTGCTCAATGTACAAATTATGCAATTTGTCATAAAAGGATGAGACAATAGAGGGTCATAACATAATTTCTATATCTGTGTCCAAATTTTCTATAGTTCTAATTGTCAAATTAGGATGCCTTTGTCGAAAACCAACCCACCATGGCCTCCTTGACATCCCATTTGTGAACGAGTTAGGCCTTGATTCAATCATTTGGGCCACAATAGCTTTCAGTTGAGAGACTTGAAGGCTATGTCCAATATTAGCCATGCCCTTGCACCATTGGACAACTTCAACTTCTCTTTTCAAATAGAATGGTTCATGGACCCTTCCTTTTGGTGTTGGTAACTCCATTCAACCATGCCCTCAAACTACTAGGTAAGATTCCCCACTTGATTGTTGCACCCCTGATGGACATATGGTTATCTTCGACATTTGATACTACACTTTGCATGTCAGAGATAGACCAATGAGTTGTGGAGAGATTTGGAGACCCCAAGTGCACACCAACTGATTGCCCAACGTGAATAGGTGGTTCCAAACCTGATTGAATATTCTAAACAACTAGTTCCAAACTTAAGTCAAGTGTTTTGTGCTCTACACTTTTGAAAATAACATCTTGTTGGATGAGGATTGTTAAATCTTCCTCAATAGATTATGGAGTATTGAACATCACTCCATGAATCATTATAATTATGTGCCTTCCAATTGATCTATTTCCCTTCTTCCATCATGCCATGATTTTCAGTGAATCTACACATTAAGTAAAGAACAGAAATACTCAAAATTATAATATGTTATACTTGTGAGGAAAGCATCAATATGTTTGAAAATAATAGAAACAAAAAAATAGACAAGGTCAAAGAAGCATATGGCCGAAATTTAATATGTACCCTTTGTAAAAGATATATACAAATAGATTAGCATAATCTTGGATAGAATGGAAACAAAGGTTTTAAAAAATAAACTATATGTTTGTACAACCTATTTGAGTATATCATTGTATAAAGTCAACATGGTCATGATAATGAAACCCTAGATAGTTTGCACAATGATGTGAGAAAGATAGTGCTAGGGAAAAATAAATTCATGAGTACCATTGAGTGCAAAATGAATGGAGAAATGATATGTTGACGTTACCTAAAACCATGGAGAGTATCTAGCAGACATGTCTCATGGTGGAGACATCAACAGGCCAACAACAATGCATGATGCGAAATGATGAAATTGGTCAAAAAAATGTTTAAAATTATCCCCTAATCAGACGGTTTCATGAATTCAAATGGGGGTTTTGGATTGTAGAAGATGTGTGAATTATATGTCTAAATATATGTATGGAGCTCTATTATCTGGTTAGTCAAATGCCACTAATATAAGTTACAAATTTTTTCATATAGTATGATGCTCTATTGTATGTGCAATGGAAAGTAGACAAATACTAACACAATTTACACAAAATGTATGGTAGTGTGTTCTTGTGGATAAGAAAAGGAGAGTAATTTAAACATGGGTAAGAAAAATATTTAAAAATGAAGATGTAGTGTTCAATTGAAAATCCAAAATTTGGAGATACATAAACAATTAACATAAGGCTTTATAACCAAAGGTAACAAAAATCAAAGACATGTCGATCAAAGAATCTAATTGTGCGAAAAATTATCTTGCTAATTGGGGCGTTGATTAGACAAAGGACAGTATCTCAACAGAATTTGCCACTCGATGGAATGGGCTTTACAAAATCTTGAAATTCGATATGGAAAGTTCGAAAAGGAAAGATACGCTTGGGTAAATGGAGGTTTGTGCTACTGTGTTCAATTGACAATCCAAATTTTAGAGATACATACACAGTTTCATGACTATATAGTTATATATATGTATGTATGTGTATGTATGCATGTATATTTATATGCATGCATGTATATACATTTATGTGTGTGTTTTTGTATGTACATAATACACACATATACACACACACACACACACACATATATATACATACACACATATATATTAATAAACATATATACATACATACATATATATACGCACAAAAAATTTAAGCTTATGATGTTCAATTGGCACTTGAAAATATACAAATACATACAATGTCATGAAAGTAAACAATGGTTTTTAAATGAAGCATGTAAAAAAAGATAAACCTTGAATTTAGAACATTTGTTAGAATTGGAAAACCACCAAAAAAATGTGGCCACATACAAATTAAAAACAAACCATTGATAGAAATACACTGTGACACCTTGTCTTATTGTTACTGATTTACTTTTACCTTCACAGGTAAATAGGATGGTAAATGCAATCATGATTTTGATGTTTGTAAATGAATGAAATACTGAAATAGGTATTATGTGAAAGTATTGATAAATGATTAGAAAGAGTAATTATGTTTACATTGATGATGAACATGTATTACTATATGAATATGCTTAAGTTTTATGATGCGTATGGATTTATTATGAACGTCTAACTACCATTGCAAATGTACTGAGCTGGTTGTAGGGACAGGTTCAATCCTCCAGGTGGAGGGGAAGTATCACTCAGGAGAAGTGATTGGTCAGATAACCTTAATGATACCTATCTGAGCTTATACACATACTCACAGTAGAATGTTTGAGTCTAGACATAGTTTTGGGAATTGGTAAGTCATCCTTTAGTGTGAAGTGTTTGCATTAGTAAGGTTCATGATTAATGTTGAATGCATGCTTGGATGATGTTTATATGTTTGGAACTTATGAGTTCTTCCTTATATTAGTATGCTTGATTAATGAGTGGAAAATACGTTGAATGTATATATATGTATGCATATGCATGTTGAACAATAGACCATACACATGGAGGAGCACGAACATGAGAGTACATAGGTAGATGTACCTATGCACGATTATGAATGGGTTGCTTATGAGCATGGTGCTACCGTAGGAACAATGCAACATGTGCGTATACATGTATACATACATCACACATATATTTCCTATCAATAAGATGGTAGTTGTATATGTGTTGTGTTTGAGTTCGATAAGAAAGATAAGAAATATATATATATATATATTAGTATGCACTTATATTGTACGTTTGAAGAAACGTATAAACATATGTGTGCTAATATATGAATAAATATATATATATATATCTCTGTGTGTGTGTTTATATACTTGTTGGTTTGGCAACTAAGGAAATTGAATAAACATGATTATATATATTATGTTTTTTATATATATGTATGTATGCATGCATTGATAATACATACATGTGTATATGTATTAATATATGATATATCTTGAACATATATTTTGGTATACATATATGTGGTTATTGTTAGAATACCAGGTAGAGTATTTATAAGCTCTTGATTTGTATATATATGTATACAAACGATACTATAAATGAATGTTAACTTGTTTGTATACATACTTGATTGACATGGGATATGTATATATATTAGTATATATATACATATACATATATATATGTGATATAACATTAATGCTATTTATTGACATATAAATATATATATGTGTATGTACGTATAGAAATATATATAAATATATGTGATGCTTTGAGGGCGATTTATATATATGAACATAGGCCAATTTATATTTATGAACTTAGGCGAATATGTGATAAAATATGCAAAGTATTTAAAGGCTAAATAATACATATGTTGACAATGGATAAAGGTCAAACCATATGCAAAAGTAATATGCAATAATTCAAGTCGATATGAGGAAGCGAACCATAGTGGATATCATTGTAATACATAGCTTTAAGTTAATGAGTAAAGCATAAGTGAGTGTTGCACACTATGTGAGGAAGGACGTTAATTTCAATGTGCTAAGTAAAGGAGTAGAGGTGTATACAACCAACATTGAATGTCTTTGACCAAATATGTGTCCTACTATCAAGGAAAAGGAAAGCGATGGAAACCTAAGTGTTAGGCGCAACATATTGAAGCCAACACACAAAGGCATATTAAGACTTAGTCAACATAATAAAGCAATGTGCTAACATTTAAAGTGTCGTGTTTGCAATAGAAGACAATTCTAAGATAAGAGAAGTCAACTCACTCAATAGTATGTGTCAAATACTTTGCAATGACCAAGTCAATGAATCAATACACAAAAAACTGTGAGATGACTATGCAAAACAACAAGCTTGTTGATAGGAATGAGGTGAAATGTTGCCATCATATTATGAACTCCTTGGATCAATAGAAGTCTAATTGAGCTTGCAATTTGACTGTCACCATTTGAGCATGTGCACTTTTGAATTAGTCTTTACTGCTATCAAATAGAAGGGTCAATCTGTAGCATTTTGTGATGAGTTTACATTTAGTTTGTTGCCAACTTTTAGCTATGTGTTATGAGTCAACTTGCATGGAGAGGTTTTTCAATTAGCATTCATTTTATGTAGGCTACAAAGTCTCCATTATCTATATAAATAGAGAGGAAAGTTCTCTCATTTCGACGCATCATTATGTTTCATTCTTCTGTAAACTTATTGTGTTGTAATTATTCTAAGAGTTGTATATTCTAAGAGCTAAGTTATTGTGAGAGAGTTGTGAATTACTTTGTGAGTGCATATTCTTGATTTGAGAGAGAAGTCATAGTGAAGTATTGCTTTAAGGGGATTAAGTGAAGCTAGGAAGTTGTTGTTGGAAGGCTATGCGTCAAATCAGTCAATTGGATTAAGTGTAATACATGCGTGAGGATCTAGTCTTCTCTTATTTGTCTTTATTTATGAAAGAATGAGATTTGAATGCTTTTTTTGAATTGCTTGAGAATACATACATTAGGAAACCATAGCATTTTCTTTGGAAAGGAAATGAAGCTACTTTATGTTTTTCTATGAAAGTGCTTGTATAAAATCCATAATAGGAGAGTTTGGTTGTCATTGGTATTCCATACCAGAAATGACAAAATATGATTAAGAGAAGTGTCTTAATACTCCTATGTACCCTATACGGGAATTAGATATTGATGTTCTATACATAGATAGTTTAGATTACGTGTGTAATGTGAAATATATGTCAATGTCATGAAGCGACTTGGAACTGTTATCTAATTATGCTAGGAAACCTTGGGAATGATAGTGTTAGCATTACAAAGGGAAGGTATGAAAGATATTATGTGACATTATGCAAACCAAATCAAATATCTTTACTTAAATGGTCATTTGATCATATTATACTCTTGAATGGAACCCTAGGTTTAGATTAACCTATTGGGGTGAAGAAGTATTGTTTGATTAAATAATGAGACTTTGGGTAGAGTTTTACCTACTAGGTTAGGATTTATACTTAACTACTCATTAACACCTATGTTGGGAATAGCCTACTTGGTTGAGTTTTCCAATTGGTCTTGATTGGAACATATAGGGTTAGAGTAACATATATAATCAGACTAGTCATTGGTTGATGACTTTATCCTAAGATTAGGATGTATCAAGGTTAAAAATCACCCTTGTGATTAAGCCAAATCACTTGAGTTTATGGAATTCTATATGTTTGGAATGTAGGTGGGAAATACCTAGTAAGTTAGAGTTGCTTCTTGACTAGTTGCATTGCACTCTTAAAATGAGGTTATAGTATTGACAAGAGTAGACTCTTTGTTTAAACCCTTTTAATTAAGGAGAATACACTCTTGAATGGAATCATCTATTGATATGATTATTCTTCGATTGGGGTCATTCATTGATGCGATTATACTCTTGATGAGAATCACTTATTAATGTGATATATTACTGGAGAGAGTTAGATATACATATATGAATATTTAATCTATGATTAGATGAATCTTATGTAGCTATACTTTAGCTTATAAAGTTAATCCTAGGACTAGGCTGTCTGTTGAAGGGAATAGGTTGTTAAGAAGTTTATGTGTAAACTAGAAAAAATCATATGTTATTCCTAGGATAGCCAATGAAGGGTATAGGTTATTCTTGGGATAGATTTTCCAATAAAGGGTATAACTTATACATGTAAACTCTTAAGAAAAGTATCTTTGTGATTTGAGAACAAAAATAGGTTGTTTTTGAGGTTAAAGATTACCTATGGAAGGAAATTACCTATGCATAGTATATAAACGGTCATAATCCAAACTGAGTTATGGTAGTGTATGTGAATAGGATGACTACCATTCAAAGTATTGGGTGAGAATACTTTGGCCAAAGTAGTGTAAGTTGCCACTGTTTACACTGTCAGTTCACTGCATTCCATTTATGCATTCTAATTCAGGATTTTCATACTTGTATGGGATTCAATCATATGATTAGGTTCTGGTTTATAGGAAACAACACTAAGCTCGGATAGGCTATTGTTATGGGGTTTACCAACCAATCTCTTCATCGAAGGGTAGGGCCATCTCACCTACGAGGTAGATGTGCGGGGGACCGTATTTGAGTCCATGGTTGGTGGAAAAGCGATTGAGTGATGCTTCTCCTCAGCAGTTGGTGGCCAAGGTTTGTGGATGTTTGTGTTAGTATTGGGGATAGCTGGAGTTTTTACACCCGCGAGCGAGGACATCCAGAATCTATGCACCAATGCAGCGACATCATGACTAGTTGTACATCTATTGCTTGTTGAAGCTCAAAAGAGCTATGTATGTATCACGTACCATTTATATGAAAGGATGTAATGATAAACTTGAGTTTACTCAAATGAAATCTATGTCATGGAAAGATTTGTGAAATTACAATGGAATGCAATGGAAGTTTGGAAATAGTGTTGTTTCAAATGTGTGCATGTAATTTACATTATGGAAAGAATTTTTTTTATTTCTATGTTATGCCATCATGGTTTATTCACTTGAGCTGAAAACATGGAAATTTTACTGAGTAGAACATCAGGGTTGTTACACACACACATATATGTCTTGAATATATATATATTAAAAATTTAATTTGATGTGTATAATTTAGTTGTAAGAAAAACATCATAAATATATATAATTTCATGAATATAAATGAGGCTTCTTTGAATTAATTGAAAAGAATTAATAAAGATACATTTTCTTGAATTTGTAAAGTGGGTTTTATAAGGATTAACCCATGAGAAAAAGAGACCTTCATTTATTTATAACATTTAAGTAGACATTTCATGAATACAATTTTAAATACACACTTCATGAATAGAACTTTCAAAGAATGTACCAACCTGAAGATGCGTGGATATTTGAGGAATGTGTAGAGGATGTTTGTCGATGCTTTGTAGTATGTAGAGGATATTAGCAAACAATAATAAGTGAGATTGGCGCTGACTACTTTCCCTCTTATTAAATAATTCAAATTTGATAATTGAATGCATTAATTTTAGTTATCATGTTTCAAATTTGAATTTGTTTGGGGATAATTCAATCATTTTAATTTGTAATTGTCATTTACGTAGGATTTGTATGTTGAAATCATTGAATTGTGCATTATATTTGGTTTGATGTTTATTAGGGGAGCCTTACACCATTTATTGTTTATGCAGACACCTACAATTAATGGAGTTAATGCATGTACATGTGAGAGGAAGTGTGGGAGATTATGCATTTGATAGCCCATAAAGTTGATAGGAGCTTCTCAAAATGGAAAAGCAAGCACCAATAATTGTGATATGTATGTGAATATAATATGTAATGAGTTTGACACCCTTTGCAAGTTGGGGTATTTGTGAACATAAAAGATTATTAGAAATTGTAAAGGTATTTAGGAGCAATTTGTCTTATATTGTAAATGTGATTGTATGTGTAGTTGAGTACATACATTGATCAACTACACATTCACATTTGATCAATGCTTTTTATTGGTTAAAATATAAAAGTTATTTGGGGGCTAAGGTGAGCAAAGAGTGAACGATTATTGGAACATTGATGGTAATTGGGCCCCTTCCCCTAGTGCTTGAAAATGTATCCTCAATATTTTTGAAAAATTATGTATGTCTTGCCTATGGTTAGTGTTGATTTTTGCATTTGAGGGGTAACTCCCCTACTAAAAAAAGAAAAATGTACAAAAAGTACAAAAGTTTTAGTATTTACATATGAATTTGGGATTTTTAAAATATTGAGAAAAAAACATAAAATTCAATAATTTTTAGACCTTTGCACCCAAAATGACATTTAAAGACCTCATCTAAAGATCTTTAAGGTTTTTGGAAGCACAAACACACATGTATAAATTATTAGGTAGATTGTAGATAACAAAAATTTGTGCTTACAAATAAAACAAATGCTAAAACAAAGCACAATTTCACATGGTTTCTCAAATTAATGAGAGGCATGGCAAAGGAATAAATACAATCCAATAACTGTTATAATAGTGTCATTGACGTCAAAGTGAATGAATGAGATTGTTGCCATTGATGTCAAAGATAAAATCAAGGCTTCAATTAGAAAATTGATGATTGTGGTTAGACCAAAGGCCACCAATTATATGTTACATACATATACATACATACATACATATATATATTAATCAAGTTAATGAAATCAATTTATGTGAAGTGACAATGATCAGGAATAACAAGAAGTTTATGATGTCTAAGACAACACTTATGAAACAAGAAATATTTAATATATTTGCATAGAACAAGGTGGTCAACCCTCATTCAAGAAAGCATTAAAATTATTACCTTTATTGAACCAACCCATAAGAAAAAGATAAGAAATATTTATTATTTAGCTTGAGTCTTAATGTTGGTCGACCTTCTTAGGTTGGCACCTAATTTGGAGAAATAAAAATAAGTTGTTTATAATCAATAAGGTTGACCCCCCTCAAAAGGTCATCTCTCTTAGATAAATTGCACCCTTTTTATGGTGTATAAAAGGAGATAAAATGTGGTAAGAAAAACAAGCATTTAGAATGAATATCATTCAAATTTAGAGCAGAACAACAAAGCAGACTTATTAGCATGAATTTTTTTGAAGAAAATATTTGTGAAGGAGATGTGAAAGGAAAGATATCAATGCAATATCCCTCCATATGTAGTAGGTTGATAGAGTAGATTTATAACAAATGTATGCTAGATATTCAAGAATATTTATAATCAGATTTATGGAAGATTTATGAGTAGACTTATGATAGTTTATGAGTAGATTTATGAAGATTTTATGAGAAAAATTATGAAGAAATTAAGAGAAAACTTAGAAGAAATTAAAAGCAGATTTATGAGTTTAGCAAGAAGAATGTGATACAAGAAAATTTATGAATGCAAGAAAGTGGAACAAAAATATATCATTCGAGCATATTTGTGAAGAGATTTTAGAGAAAATTATGACAAAAATTGGAGTGGATTTGTACAAAGGTTTATGTAGATTTAAGAAGGAAAATATATGAAAGTGATTGCATAACATATACAATAAGACTCTTATGATCATAATTCATTGAAGAAGTTCATTTGGAGGTTGGTTCTTCCCAAATTTATGAGATTGGTGTCTCTTGTTGAGTTGGTGCTCAGTTGTGGGGATTGGTGTCTCCAGTTGGTTGGTGCCTATAAATCATATAAGAGGGGATTGGTGTCTCCTATAGATTGGTGCTTACAAAGATTGTAAAAGACATTTATATAAAAAAAATTTCCATGGTTTTCTCTTGTAAGGGTTTCCATGTAAATCTTGTGTGATTGATATTGTTATGGTTTTTAAGTGTTGAAAAAGTAAAAGATTGTCTTATATTGATTCACCAACCCTCTCAATATAAGTGTGTGCTCATCAATCGGTATCAAAGTCAGTTCCTTCAAATATAGTTTAACAACTATAAGGTTGGTCTTGGGGAGAACACATGGCAATGGAGACAAGAAGTGATATATTAGAAAGTAAAGACAAATTTGTAAGATGAAGAAAATAAGAGATGGATTTAGAAGAGGAAGAGTATGAAAAAGATGAAGGAGAAGTTGATTTGAAACATGAACTTATTTTTTCCCTAAGTGAAATGAAGTTTCTTAAGAAGAAGAATTTAAAACAAAAGCTCCACCTTTAGAAATATGAAGAAGAGGATCATGTTCAAAGGAAAAGTTAAATCACAACTTGTCTTGAAGAGTTTGAAGAGATGATCATCAACCTCAATATGCAACTTGAAGAAGCAAGATGAATAGAGGAAGAGTTGAGAACTCAATTAAAGGTGAAAGAAGAAGATTGTGAGAAGTGTGAGTATGAAATTGTCTTATTGAGAAAGGAACTAGAAGAAATAACCTCTAATTTGAACAAAATCCTCAAACTTAAGAAGAGTATCAAGATCTTAGAAGATAACATCAATTGGAAGAGGTTACCATCCATAAAGACGGGTCTTGGTTATGAAGAAAAATAAGATCAATTTTTCAAATAATATCACAAAGAACCTCCCAAGAAGGAAAATGAAGAAAAGTCAAAAATATTTTTAAATGTTCTCAAAAGTCTCATCAATAGTGGAAGCAACATGAGGAAAGAGAGTCAAGTTGCAAGCACTCCTTTAAAGGTTAACAAAGACAAATTCAAAACGTCCTTTCCTTCAAGGTAGGCGCATAGAACCAAGTTCTAATATTCCTTTTATGGTTATTGCTATTCATGTAATCATTTTGGTCATAGGGCAAGATATTCTAGAACTCATGCAAGAAATTTTGGATGGAACAAGAATATAAGTTCTTATGAGTTCTCAAATATGAACTATAATACATTTGATCTCTTAATGGATATCATATGTTATAAGTGCAACAATTATGGCCATATAGCATGCTTTTGTAGAAGTGGTTTTGTGAAACCACCTAAACAACAAAAGATGGAGGATACATGGCCAAAAGAAGGGGAAAGTCCATAAAATTTTGGAAAAGAAAATAAGAGAAAGATAAATAAAATCTTGTGAAAACTGCATTGTATGCACAAGATATATCACTAAGTTCATAGGGAGAAGTACAAATTCTGGGGGAGCTACTTATTGCACTAGCTTTCAACACCATGGAGAAGACAATTCAAAGATAGATCACCTGATGGATATTCTTTGGGAGAGTTATAATAAAAGAAAGAATGATTCAATTGATGCCAAGAGGGAGTGTTATAGTAAGGAAGCCTTACAAATAGAGGGAGCATCATAGAAAAGAGGGAGAATCACATCATGAAGTAGAAAAGTATGTTACATCCCTTTGCCATTGATGTCAAAGGGGGAGAGTTAGAGAAAGGGGCAGAATTATTTTTCCATCAATGACAAAGGGGAATTTTGTTAGAATATTATCACTAATGTCGAAGTGAATGAAAGAGATTGTTGTCATTGATGTCAAAGATAAAATCAATGATTCAATAAGAAAATCAACAATTATGGTTAGATCAAAGGGCACTAGTTGATTATATGTTCAAAGGCATACATACATACATACATACAAACAAACAAACATACATACACACATACACACATACATACATACATACATACATACATACTTACATACACACATACTTACTTACTTACATATATATGTATATATATGTCTTTGAACATTGAACATATCCATACATATGCCTTTGAACATATAAATATTCAAAGGCATATATATTATGTGAAGTGGCAGTGATCAAGAATAAGAAGAATTTTATGATATCTAAGACAACAATCATGAAACAAGAAATATTTAATATATTTGCATAAAAAAAGGTGGTCAACCCCCATTCAAGGAAGCATTGAAATTGTTACCTTTATTGGGGTAACCCATAAGAAATATATAAAATATTATTTATCTTGAGTCTTAATGTTGGTCAACCTTCTTAGATATGCGCCTAATTTGAAGAAATAAAAATAAGTTGTTTATCATCAATAAGGCCAACCCCCCTCAAGAGGTTGTATCTTTTGGAGAAATCACACCCTTTTGATGGTGTATAAAAGGAGATAAAATTTAATAAGAACAATGAGCAATTAAAATGAATCATTCATATGTAAAGTAGAACAAAAAAGTAGACTTATTAGCAACAAATTTTATTTTGAAGATAATGTATGTGAAGGAGATGTGAACTTGGCAAGATATCAATGCAATATCCCTCTATGGTAGATCTTGAAGAATATTTATAATTAGATTTATGGATGATTTGTGAGAGTTTATGAGAAGATTTATGAATATTTTCTGAGTAGACTTATGAATAAATTAAGAGCATATTTCTTCTCGTTTAGCAAGAAAAATGTGATATAAGCATATTTATGAATGCAAGCAAGTGGAATAAAAAATATATCATTCGATAAAATTTGTGAAAGGAATTTAGAGTAGATTTGTGACAAAAGTTGGAGAAAATTTGTAAAAAGGTTTATCTAGATTTAATAACAAAAATACATGAAAGTGGTTGCATACATCTACAAGAAGACCCTTATGATCATCATTCATTGAAGAAGGTCATTTGGAGGTCGGTGCTTCCCAAATTTAAGAGATTGGTGTCTCTTGTTGAGTTGGTGCTCAGTTGTGAGGATTGGTGTTTCCATTAGGTTCGTGCCTACAAATCATATAAGAGGGGATTGGTGTCTCTTGTAGGTTGGTGCCAATAGATATTGTAAAAGAGATTTATATAAAAGCAACATTTTTCCATGGTTTTCTCCTATAAGGATTTCCACATAAATCTTGCGTTCTTGTGTTGCATAATTGTTAGATCTTGTGTGATTGATATTGTTATGGTTGTTAAGTGTTGAAAAAAGTAAAATTTGTCTTATACTGATTCACCATCCCTCTTAGTATAAGTGTGTACTCATCAATAACCAATAGATTCAATAACAAACTTGAATTTGTCAAGTATTTTCTTATAATTAACAAAATATTGGTATTGAGCTATTTAACATAGGAGTAAACAATTAATTTTGGATATACCACAACAAGATCCATCATTAACATAGGGTTGCATATATAGATTTGAATACTAAAATTGCATATATCACAACAAATCCATCATTCATACAAGTTTGTAAAATGTAGAATAATCAACTACATAAAATTCATTGTTATAGAAATTCATTTATTAAAAATCCTCCCTTCAAGTCTGGTTCTTGAACCCATATTCAACGGTTTCTAAATACTGCCAAGAGCTTATACTCAAAACTATTGATAAGTTGGCCAACATATGAGAGAGATCCTAAGATCATTCTCTCTTGCATTTTTGGCTTTGCAAGGCCAAGGTGGGTAACCCTTTACAATGCACTGGTTGAAAATATTTGCAATAATATATATCACAATGTGAAGTAGATATAGATATTCATACATTATGACAAGGATTTATGAAATTACAAGAGTGGTTGGTTTGTTCCAAGTAGCTTTGATATTTATACATGAAAAAAAATTACTATGTTATAATTTTGATGAGATTTTTCATTTTGAAGCTATGTATGAGTTGGAGGGAATAGTCAAAGATGGACATGTCTATATTCTAAGGAACACAAAATAATTACATAGTATCACTCTTTTTTTTTAACAACAAATATTTTAGGTTGTCTTAGTCCTTGACTATATATTGTTGTCTTACGATGATAAACCTAAAAAATGACTTATACAACTTGTATCATACTTAATAATGAACTTGTAACATCAATATTTCCTATTATTATCCAAGAAATATTTATATTGTTCCTTAAACAAAAAATAATGCAGATTAACAATTCAAACATAAGAAATGTGTGTTAGGAAACTCATAATCCTTGGCTATTTATTTCAAAGAAACATCAAATTACAAGAAGGAATATGCCAAAAAATTATATAGCGTGTATTCATATAATTTCATCAAGGAACAAAATATTACAACATAAGTTGAAACAAACACAACAACATTGTATTTCTTATTACAAATTTAGTATAACTCACATATCTCGTCTTTTTCCAACCTCCTTACAATATAAAATCCTTTTTCCTTTAAAGAGAAACTCCCATGTAGAGGCTCGTTTGATGGATGACACTTGCCATGCCATGATGCCATCATGAGTACTTTTTTCACAGTTATATTTCAAATTGCTAACATGTATTAGTTAACATCCAATTGAATTCCCAACCATGTTGTTGATGTGAGGAAGATTTTAGTATTCAAATATTTGTTGATCTTCCTTGTGCATTGGTGAATTGAAGAAATTGGAAACCATTCCAAATTCTTGCTATAGGCTCAAAACACTTATGTCAACCTTTTTGACAAATCACAAACCATTCTAGGGGTTTTGATGGTTCACAAACCACCCAGAATCCCAAAAATATTCCTCATTCTTTTTCTCTCTTTCTTTGTCAAGATTTAAGTGAAATGAAGAACTTATGAACCAATATCGTACTCTCAATAATTTCACGAACTCACAAGCTTTCTAACATCAAGACCCTTGTAAATTTCCTTGCTTTATTCCTTCAAACTCTTCATAATTATTATTGATTAATTCAAACTTTCACACTTTTTTTGAATTGAAGAACTATGTCAATCTTTTGGGAAGCTCACAAACTAATGGACTTTTGACACAATGAACTAATCCTTTCTTCATGTTGCATGTTTTGTAGGTTCACGAACTTGTGAACTTTGCAACATCACAAAATTAACACTTTTCCTTGTAATTTTGGGAAGTTCGCAAATTGGAAAACTTACTAGCACTTGAACTCTTTTCCTCCCTCCTTATCGCACTTCACACTCTTCAAGAACTAGCAAACCTTAAGAGATTTTGTTACATTTCATAGATTTTTTGAAGTAACAAACTTACCAACATCAAGATCTTGGAAAAATTTCTTATTCCTTTGTTGGGGTTTCAAAATTTTGGGGAATCGGAGATTATATGGAAGTCATTCTAGATGGAGGAAGGTTGAAAGGGGAAATCCAATAGACATAATTTTTTTGGAATAAAGTGACAAAAAAGTTTTGGGATTTTATGGGTTGATGGAAAAGGGTACCAAGTTAATAAATGGCTTAAATTCTTGACTTTAATATACTTAGATAGATAAAATCGATAAAATTTCAAACTTTTGGGGTTAAAATGGAATAGATACTCAATTAAGGGATTATCGAAAGTCTAAATCCGCAAAAATTATAAAAATTTTGCAATGCAAAGGATTGGAGTTCAAGGATTGAAGATGAATTGGAATGGATACCTAGGGATGGGTGGATGACGAAGCTTGAAATTCCAAGTATGATAAAAAAGGAATTATGATTTAAATAGACTTTTGAGCTTTAGGTATCATATATGTGAAGGGAATGGTACTATGGGATGGAAAATTATGAAACTCTAACACTTTAAAAATATGACAAGAAAATGCTTAGATAATATTTTAAAAAGGACTTGAGTGCGTTGTTGGGGTTAGGAGGGAAGGTATGATGAACAACACTAAAATTTTATAAGTCCGATGAATAAATAGAACATCAAGGAAAAAAACTAGAAACAACCCAACCTTAGATTGTTTGTGGACTTTTTACAAATTTTGACACTCACATGACCCATTTAGGATGTTTCAAATTAGTTATAAATAATAGGTCAAATATGACTAAGGAGATCAAACAAAAATGGCATAATAGATTTGAGTCCCAACACCCTCTTGATGCAAGAGTATTCCTGGTGTACTATTAATCTTGTGTCAACTATAAAATTTATGTTTTCTTTCTTTGTTGGCTTATTTTTCAAGTTTATATTTGTGTATTAAGAGTTAGAGTTTGTACCTTCTCTTGTATTTGTTTAAAGGTCCTGTAAGAGAGGGGGACCAACCACTGCAAGGCCCCAGGTCACGAAAGGCCAAGAGCAGAAAGGATGCCCTAACTTACCTCATTTTAAAGGAAGGTTAGGATGGACGAGATGAGAATGATGAGGATTATGAAGTCCTTCAATCACTCTGCAATCTTGAGAACTGAAGAGAGACTAGGCAAGTCACTTTTTAAGGTCAACTCTGCATTTCAGGTAGCTCTTTGTTAGAGGATACAAGAGTGGTTCTGGGACGACAACGCAATGCACTGGCGTCTCATAGGTGTGATGGCCTCTATACAGCCAGAAAACTAGAGAGACGAGGTTAAACTCTAAAAGGTAGACTAACAACCTAGTTTAGAAGTTTCTTGAACATGAGAATGAGATTAAGAAGAATAAGACATAAATACGAATGTGATAAAAGAAATATATTACCGCAAGGGTGATGAAGATAATTTCGTAGAACAATCCTCTTGTCAGCTTTCTCTGAGATCTCCCCACCTACACACAAAAAAAGGGGGAAATTGGGGTTGTTTAGGGGCCTGCCTTAGTCAGACCCCCATTTTGGTGTTTCCACCTCGATAGACAACCAAGTTTGCAATGAAAGGAATAAAGATAAAGAAAGGAATACAATCTATGTAAACAATAGACACTACAAAATAGTACATGCTTACTCAACCAAGATGATAGAGAAGATGAGAGGAGCTTACCACCTCCGTCCAAAGCGCTCAAGGATTGTGGAGGAGAAAATGAGAGGAACTCAAGCCTCTGTTGTAATAGTGTATGTCCCGTGCTTGCACTATCAGAGTGATGGAGTGGTAGATTGCTGCAATGGAGTGTGAAGTGCTGCTACAAATCTTGTAGATGGATGCTGAAAGCATGGAGAGATTGTATCAATTTGTGAAGAAGATCAGCCAACTTGAAAATTGAAGAGATGAAGAATATGAAGGAAGAGAATTTAAAACGACTATATTTGGGTCAGCTAGCCGAAGGGAGGCATTACTCTTCGACTTCCAATAAAAAATGTAATATCTCTGTAGTCTCCAACCATAGGAATCTTCCAGGGACGTAAGCATGTCGTGCGAATGTTTGCGCATCGCACGGGCATCCCCGACATAAATTCTCCCACTGACACACAAAACAGGCACCAACTGTGATGTGGACAATGAGCTTATGTGGAATTAAGCCTCCACCTTAGGTTTTCTGAAGTGAAAGGGGGTAAAAGGGAATTTGTGTTAGGGGTGAAAATTCATGCTCATACATTTTCCCCCCACTTTAGCGAGCAAGAGTACTGACGAGTGCTTCGATAAAGTAGAGTAGTAAGAGTGACAAGGTAAGAGAAGTATACCTGAACCGATGAGGAAGCAGAGCATGGTCTGGCGAACTTGGAAGTACAGGAAATGAATTCATAGCTCCATGGAATTATGAAGTTGAAGTGCCTCAAAGGCTCATGGTCCTACAAGGGGGGTATCCTTCAAGAACTGTCACATGAAGGAAATGAGGAAAATCACCTTATAGAACTGTGGACCTGCAAGTAAGGTATCCCCCAAGAACTCTCACATGAGGGAGACTGAACAAAAGGAAACTCCGCAGAGTCAGAGAGGGATACATGTTTACCTAAAGATAGAACACATTAGGAAGTGGCCATGCATGCCAGTGAATGGAAAATCATGCAGACCATCACTAAGTTGTAAGTCTTTCAAAGGGGTCCCTCGGGAACCCTTCAAAAGGAAGGAGGGTCCACTTAAGGGACACACTGTTTGAAAAGTGAAGTCTAGTCGGGTTGCCCCCAAGCTAGACGTAAGGCTGCGAAGTAGGTCTAGTTCGGTTGCCCCCAGACTAGACGCGAAGAAGTAAAACTGGTCTAGTCGAGCTACCCCCAGGCTAGACATGAAGATGTGAGACTGGTCTAGTTGAGCTGCCCCTCGACTAGACACCATAGAATTTTTTGAAAGCTTTCGAAAGGGGTCCCTTGGGAACTCGACATGAAAAGGAGGGGTCCACTCAAGAGACACACTTGTTCAAAAGCTAACGCCTTCTTTCTCGAATCAATTCAACATCAAGGAATCCTTTCAAAAGATTCTCACTTCATCAAGGAATTTGAAAGGAAGGAGATGCGCCCACGTGAGGGGAAGACTAAGACCATTCTTGCTTTGGAGGAGGGTTTTCAAGTCCTTTCTTTATGAGCCCATGATAAAGGAAACATGTTTAATTAGAGTTTCAAGTCGAGAATACAATTCTAACAAAGAAGTGTGTGAGGGGTCTTTGAGAAAAGATTTATTTGGTAATGAATACAATTTCTAAAGATTATGTAATGTAGAAGTAACGTTTCCACACATGAAAGGGACAAATCAAGCAAAGAAGAGAGAAAGATAAAGAGGAAGGTAAAAGAAAAGAGATCACACACACAAAGGGCACAGGGGGATCTGGTTTCACGGGGTTAGATATGTCTTTATTTATATATGTAATAGGTAACTATGGTAAGAGGCAAAAGATCATCAATCCCCAACCAAATCAGGAAGAATGCATGGAAGACAAAGTAAAAATAAAAAATTAGGTCAACATGGAAGGAGGCCTAAATTCTCTCGACACTTTGCATCGTCCCCAATTTACCGAAAGTCAATCACAAACATGGAAGAATGAAGATACACATAGAGGAAGGTCTACAACACAAACACCACACCTATACCCAAGCACCAACAGGGGTGACGAGGGTCATCCAGGCACATATAGCACGGTCACAAGGGAACACATCACAACACACATGCACATATAATCTAAAGATCAAGAAGAGGGTCTCCCCCTAACATTGGTCAACCAGGAGCTCATCAAATTCCCACTCTAGATCATCATAGGGGGAAGGATGATGAGCCTGCAATGGTGTAATGTTAAGGGGAGGAACTTTCGATCCTTTCACAACAAGGGCTAAGGCAGAGGGACCAGTGAGGTCTCCATCGCTCAACTCTTGTAGGTCTAAAGTTAATGACTTTTCAAAGATAGTTGAAAAGGTTGAGACTTCATCCATCAAGTTAAACATACACTTGATGATAGTGCCATGTTTCACCGCGGCGGACAGAGAGGTTTGTACCCAAGGTTCGCCACTAGGCTCACCGAGAGACTTGGGAGCGGTGAAAAACTCTAGGGAGGCGGGGACTGGTTCTGTCACTAGGTCAAAACAAATTAGTGTGGGGCCACCTTTCAGAGAAGGTGGGATCTTCTTAAGTCCTCCATTGCCAGAGGGACCACACTCTACTTTCTTTTGCATCGGAGGAGGTGAACTCCCCATAGATGAAGCAAGGTGGGTAGAAGAGGACAAAACCATAGTGGATACAATTGAAGTATTAACCATATCAAATGGTTTCAAGAAAGGAAAAACATCCAGGACAAAATTCAGCAAGGGTGGCTTCGTAGAAGGAGCAATGAACACCTGCACCTTTCTGGGTGAACGTGCGCTCACAACGAGAGTCGAAAGAGATTTAGAACTACTTAGATCAAAGGAAAAATAGGGGAAAGAGGAGGCCACAACAAGAGGTTCCATCTTATCTTCCTCATTCTTCTGTGAGGAGGCTTTCTCAACCAAGAGAGCCTTTCGCCAGTGCTTACGCTCATGTGGAAGGCGTTTCCTATGGATCTTCGAACCAGAAGTCAGAGTTTGCAAAGGGACAAAAGGATTATGCTCGGCCATGGGGGTTTCTTCCACAACTATTCCTAGTGGAAGGATAGAATCCTAAATGGGATCAGAAGGAATAGACTTGGAAATAGCGAGAGGAACCGAGTCTTCCACCTTAGAGGTGGATCCTTTTCCGATTCGGGGAATAGGAAGAGGTCGAGGGGTGAATTCTCTCCGCGAACCTTTCTTTTTGCCATACAAATAGTACTAGGGCCCTGGGGACCCATTAGGGAGATCCGATATCCTGGTTTTGGACCTTCACCAAGGAGGCATCATCGGACTTAGCAGGTAGAATCTGAGCTTGTTCATCCAATACTCTTCCCAAGAGAGGGGAGTAGACGAGTCAACTTGAGTGGGTGCGAAATTTTCCTCTCCCTTTTAGGAGGAGGAGATAGTTGGCTGCTCAACTACAGGAAGGGTCAACTTCGACTATCCCTTGCCTCTATTCTTATACTTCACATAGTTCTTGTAAAGTAGTTTTGTTCTTTGTGGGAGTAGACCAATGAGAGAGGGCCAAAAGTGATCCAACGAGTATCCCCCATGAGATACCATAGGCTGATATCTAGTATCATGTACCATGTGCACGACACCCTCATGGGAAAACTTGAAGCATTTATGAATCATAGAGGGGATCCCATTTATAGAAGCTATCCAATGTATGCCTAACTTCACTCTAAATAGGTCTGACTCAGGAATAACATTGAAGACCGTGTCTACATTTATGGGTCCAACCAGGACAAACAACGTTATTGATCCATAAGGTTTAAGAGAAAGTCCATCATGCGTATGGATGATGCATTTTGTTTTTTCATACTCCTCCCTTTGTAGGGAATTTAAAAGTAACATCTCCTTCAAGATGACATTCACTCTACTTGCAGGGTTGACTAAGACCCTTTTCATAATGTTACCATTGAGGCGAGCGAGAATATACAACAAATAAGGTTTTCTATTGGCCGGAACATCTTGCGAGGTAAACACTACATTCGGTGAGCCAGTCGCAAGATGATGAGAGGAAGTAATAGTGACCATGTTATCGTATGCCTCAGGACAAGAACTAGAATCCAAGGGATCGATAATCATGTTGGTAGAGTGTGACGAAAACGGGTCCGAGTATACCTGCAAGTCACTGTTAGCTTTTGCTAGTGATTTGTTCATGTTTTTTTTACTCCCATCAAAATGGATGGTACCGTCCTTGATGCGGTCCTGTATCTCATGACACAGGCGCATGCAGCATTCAGTATCGTGTTTCTTAACTTGATGGTACTGACAATATGAGTTTTCTTCATACCAATTAGGGTATGGTTCCCTAACTAGTTTAGGAGGTGGCAGGGTAAGGATCTTATCCTTCACCAACTTCTGCAAGATGGAAGAATAAGATTTTCATAGCTTCGTAAAATTTTGGTCATGCTTGAGGCCGTTGTTATCCACAACGGCTACTACATTTGCAACAGTTTTACCTCTTCCATAGATCGATACGATAAATCTCCATTTAGAACGGGAGCGCGAGGGAGGACCCCCGAGCTGAACCACCATCTGCTGGTATTATCGTAAAGCCACACACAAATGTGCGAAAGAAGGATACTTCATGAGGGTGAACTTCTCTTGCCAATGTCTATTTAAATTCCCTATGAAGACCTTTTGTACATTAGAGTTGGGTAGCGGATATGGGATCTGTGAGAAGAGTGCTTGGTATCATGCTATAAAGTTTGTAACCTTCTCATTGTCTCCTTTTTTGCATCGAACAAGATCGGAGAAGGTCATTTTTGGTTCGATGTTGGCTTGGAACTGTCACAAGAACTAATTCACAAGCTGATCCAACATGAAGATGGAATTATTGAGCAAAGAATAATACCAATATAGTGTTGTATATTTGAGGGATCGAGGAAATAGTTTCACCATCAACGCATCATGATGGAAGAAATATGTGCACAAGGCATTGAAGGCGGACACATGTGTTTGCGGGTCCCCTTTACCATCGTATTTTTTGGATTTTGGAATATCCATCCCTTGTGGGAATGGAGTGTTTAGGATTGCAACCGACAACAGGCTATGTCGGAAGAAAGGTTGAAAGATAGGTTGGGTCAAGGCCTGGGATAGGCTCGCTATTTAACTCTACATCTTCCCCATATTTTGAAGAAGGGTATTCAGGATATGGTCATTAGAAGACAGAGGGCCACCATAACCACCTCTAGAGCCATCACCTAGAACACCACCGTGACTACCGCCAAATCCACCACCGATACCACCACCACCGGTGTGACCTCCATCAGAGCCACCGCCATGACTTCCGACGGAACTGCCTTCGCCAAGGCCACCCCCACTTTCAAAGTTTCCACCACCAAAGCCTCCACCAATCATCCTGCCAAATATTCCACCACCGGAGGCGACGGGAGGGGTGAAGCAGAAATCCAAAGGGTTTTTGTTCACTTTGATGGTTTTAGAGTTTTCGGAAGTGACATGCACATTGACAGAAGGGACCGCATCAACCATGTATACAGACGTAGGAGGTATCAATATCTCTAACTGTCTTTCATGTTCCTCAAAGAGGCCACCTCGTGTGATGTGACTATGACTCGAGGGGGCGCATGCTTCGGCCAAACCAGTGAGACTAGTTAAGAGCTCTATGCATGTCCGATCCTTTTCCACCATATATATTATTTCACTGATAACCTTAGCAGCCCTACCCATCTTTGGGTTCCCTTCCAAGTGATTTTCTAGTGCACCCAACCCTTTACCAAGGTTGATGATGTATTCAAAAGGGATACGGATGGCCTCATGCTCGTCTACATATGAGGAGGTTGGTGACGCAGGAGGGGTAGGGATGTGATCAGTTTCGTCAAGTAACCTAGTTCACCTCGTGCTACGTGGTCATGTGTGGATAGACCAACTACAAAACCAGAGAAAAGGCCAATAGTGAAACTGGAGGAGACCTTCGTCTTTTCCATCAGAAGGTGTCGTAGAATTCTTCTGACAATGTGCCTAGAGGTCGTAGACTGGGTTGTGACACTCATAAACCTTCACAACACGCCAATTTGCAACGACCAAGAGGTATAGGAGAAAAAGTTCAGAACATCATCAAATGGATAGACGTTGGTTTACGTTGGGTTCACCAAAAATGTAAGAGAGGGGGACCAACCACTACAAGGCCCTAGGTTAGGAAAAGCCAAGAGTGGAAAGGCTGCCATAACTTACCTCAGTTTAAAGGAAGGTTAGGATGGACAGGATGAGAATGATGAGGATTATGAAGTCCTTCGATCACTCTGTGATCCCGAGAACTGAAGAGAGACTAGGCAAGTCAATTTTGAAGGTCAACTTTGCATCTTAGGTAGCTCTCTATTAGAGGACAAAAGCACGGTTCTGAGACGACAATACGAAGTGCTAGCATCTCACAGGTGCCCTGGCATTTGTACGACCAAAAAACTAGAGAGATGAGGTTAAACTCTAAAAGGTAGACTAACAACCTAGTTTAGAAGTTTCTTGAACAACAAAATGAGATTAAGAAGGATAAGACATAAATATGAATGTGATAAAAGAAATATATTACCGCAAGGGTGACGAAGATAATTTCATAGAACAATCCTCTCGCCATCTTGCTCTAAGATCTCTCCACCTACACAAAAAAAAAAGGGGGAAATGTTGGGTTTGTTTAGGGGCCTGCCTCAATCAGACCCCGTTTTGGTGTTTCCACCTCCATAGACAACCAAGTTTGCAATGATAGGAATAAAGATAAAGAAAGGAATACAAGCTACATAAATAATAGACACTACAAAATAGTATGTGCTTACTCAACCAAGACAATAGAGAAGATGAGAGAAGCTTACCACCTCCGTCCAAAGTGCTTAAGGCTTGTGGAGGAGAAAATGAGAGGAACTCAAGCCTCTACTGCAATGGTGTTTATCTTGCACTTGCACTATTGAAGTGATGGAGTGGTAGATTGCTGCAATGGAGTGTGAAGTGCTGCTACAAAGCTTGTGGATGGATGCTCAAAGCATGGAGAGATTGTGTCAGCTTGTGAAGAAGATCAACCAACTTGAAAATGGAAAAAGAGATGAAGAATATGAAGGAAGAGGATGAAAAATGACCATATTCGGGTCGGCCAACCAAAGGGAGGCATTAATCTTCAACTTCCAATAAAAAATGTAACGTCTTTGTAGTCTCCAACCGCAGGAATCTGCTAGGGATGTAAGCACGCTGCTCAAACGTCTGTGCGTCGTGTTGGCATCCCTGACATAAACGCTCCCACCGACACACAACATAGGCATCAACTGTGATGTGGACAATGGGATTAAGTGGAATTAATCCTCTTCCTTAGGTTTTCTAAAGTGAAAGGGGGTAAAAGGGAATTTGTGTTAGGGGTGCAAATTCACGCTCATACAGGTCCTGAATCTTGTCAAACTTATTATGAGTGAACTCTTGCTCTGTGTTTTCAAAACATAGAATTGTGTGGAAATAGTCTAATCATTTTTACAACTCAATCATTTCAATTTAAATTATGTTCCTTTTCTCACATGTTTGGGAATTATGTGGTGTATCCTAAAGATTTAACCTATGTTGGTATACCTTGAGTGGATAAGTTGGATTTAGAACGTTGTGCCCAATTTTGGAAAATGATCTTGATCCTTAGGGATTGTAACATGTTTTGAATGTGTATATTTATGTATGGATTCCTTTGTTATTGTAAGGAGGTTGAAAAGTTATAGGAATGTTATGCACTAGTAGAACTTAAGACTATGCTAGTTAAGGAAACAAGCCACATAGCTATGACAAGCCAAAACTTGATGTGCTACTAAAAGATTTTGAAGACATAAATAAATAACTTGCACAATAGAATAATACAATAGGAAATATGTTGCAAATAATTTATAATAAATATGGAACTTTGAGGGGGCAACCTAATCACTTTGAGGGGGATACCTCCAATGTCTTCAATAAGAACACAATACTCCACATGATGATAATAACTAGCCACTAGCTCCTATATGTACCTGATTATGTCTTGGTTGCCACTCAGGTTGACTTAGATACTTAACTATAACCCTTAGGACAACCTAAATACCTATTTATGATTATAATAATGCTTATGTAACTTATTTAAGAGATAATTTAACTACAACTAACTAAGCATAAACCAATACAAACAATAGGGTTAGTGAATAACAACATAAAGGATAGTGGAATACCTAAAGACTTGGCACTATAGTGAACTATTCACATTGTGCAAATTTGATTCTATGATCTAGTTTACCTAATAATGCACTATATACATGATGAGTCTTGATATGAGCATACAGTTGAACATATAATTTGAAGAACTTATGGAATAGGTCTAATTAGAGAAAATATGAGCCCTTACACTATTCTTGTAGTAATTGCACCAATAAGTGAGGATATGTATATAATCCCATGCTATCAATAAGAACACCATAAAATTTAAGTTTTTGTTACTATGTACATGTATGATTTAATGGATTGTTTAAGTGGGATATGTCACTTTTCCAAATTTAATCTCAATAATAGTTATCATTAAATTAGAATATGTAAATGAGATGAATGGAATATAGATTTTAGAACTAAGGATGGACTATATGAGTGGTTATTCATACCATTTGGGTTGAATAATGTGTTAAGTACCTTTACAATTTTCATGAAGGAAGTCTTGAAATCATTCTTGGATAAATTTATAGTTTTTTCACATTATGTTTTGGTGTTGGGCAAGACAAAAGAGACACATATTGTGCACCTATAGAAATTTTGAACATAATTGAGGAAGGAGTTGAATGTTAACTTGAAGGCATGCACTTTTATGTATGAGTTAATCTACTTGTGATTTGTTGTATCTCAAGATGGGTTATAGATGAAACTTGAGAAGGTTCAAGAAATTGTTGAGTGGATGACACCACAAATTTCATAAAATCTTAGAAGTTTAGAAAGCTTGGAAAGTTCCTACATAAATTTTATTAAAAACTTTAGAGGTATATGTGAACCTCTAACACACTACTTGAGAAATGGGGATTTCAATAGATAGTTGCTGCTGAAAATATTTTTGAACTCTTAAAGAAGATGATAAAAGAGTTTGTGTTAGCATTTCCAAACTTTGATTTTTTCCAAGTTGATTATGATGACAATGGTAACATATATTGAGCTAAGAGGGTAAACCAATTTCTTATTTTACTAAAAATTAGAATGAACCTAAGTATAAGTATTTAACATATGATCAATAACTTAATGTAATTTTCTGAGCTTTGTGTTGATAAAGACATTATATGTCGCTGGGGGAGTTTTTTCTATAATAGTAAGACAAAGTTAAAAATCAAACACATGAGATGTGTATACTAAGACAAATTTAAACATCAAACACATGAGATGCGTATACTAAAATCATGTTTATTCTTTTTTTCTCAAATATTGATCTAATATAGCAATCAAAGGCACAAATGATTTGAGTAGAAGACAATCATTATTGTCTAACATGGTAGTTGAATTGGTAGGAAGGGGTATGGTGAAGGATTTGGTTGCTATAGATCTAGATTTTTCACATCCATTAAAATTTTTGATAGGTAAATTTTTTTTTGGAGAAATTGTTTTGTCTAAGAACGATACATTTTCAAAAGAAAGTAGTTGTGTATAACACAAATTTCAATGAGAAATAATTTCATCAAGGAACTACATAGTGGAGGACTTGGAGGACACTTTAGTGTAGACAAAACCTTTTATGTTGGAAGAGAGGTATTGTTGGCCATGTTTTCACTAAGATGTCAAAAGGTTTTTTGAAAGAAGAAAAATTTGTCAAGTTGGTAAAGGAGTTGCCCAAATAGATGAATTACCAATACTAGAAAGGCCTTGGGAAGAAATTTCCATGGATTTTTTCCTTGGACTATCATGAACTCATAGAGGTAATGATTATATCTTATTGATAAAACATAACATAATTTGTCACCATGTGAAAAATATTTCCTACTTGATAATTATGAATGAGCTAAGGAACTCTAATGAATGGTTAATAAGGAGCTCTATATAATATAGCAAACAGATTGATCTTGGGGGAAATTACATGTTTAATGGTGTTGATAATGAATGGGCTAAGGATATCTATAATGAATTGTTCATAAGGAAATAAATCGCTAAAGGTTTTGCAAATGGGGAAGAAAGCTAAGTGGGATTGTTCTTGGGGGAAACTCCATGGTCGAGCATGCTTGAGTTTGAGTGGTATTAGGATGGGTGACCTCTTTGAAATAATTTATTCTTCATGCCTATGAGCATCACCTAGATGTTATTAGTGCTAAGTGTACCATTCATGCTCATGAGAGACGGGTTCTTGCAAGCCACTACTCATGAAATATGGGTTAGTGAGTTTGAATTAAAAAATATGCACTTGAATCCCAATAAAACATCACATAATTTTAGATGCTATGAGAAACATTGCCTACCTTATAATGAATCGACTAAGGATCTCTATAATGAAAGGTTCACAAGGAACACTTGCTAATTTTTTTCTATATGGGTTAGTAAGCTAAGTGGGATTGATCTTGAGGGAAGCTCCATGGTTAAGTGTTGCTTGATTTAGAGTTGTATTAACATGCATATCATTTGGGTAACTCTTGATGCTTCACCCTATGAGCATCACCTAGATGTAATGAATGCTAGGTGGGCCAAACATTCTCATGGGAGATGGGTTCTTGCGAAGGTCACTACTCATGAAATATGAGTCAATGAGTTTGAATACAAAACTACCCAATTTAATCTTGTAAAATATCACACAAGTCAATGGACCATCATTGCACATGTGACACTTCTTCCATGTGGAGAGATTAGTCATTTGAATTCTCCACCTTTACACTTAATTTTCAATTCAAGTGAAAGTGACCTATCAAAAAACTCAACCAAATATGTGCAATTCATGTGTGCATGATCATTTGTGACTTACACACAATAGTGATTAGTCACATTTGGAGTATATAGGACCCTAACATTGTTAGGCCAACCCTTCTATTTCCATTAGGTAGAGATGCACATTGTAATAGTATGCAATGATCTTTGAGAATAATGAGAAGCATTCCATCATTCCCTTGTATCTTATACATAAATCATGATATGCGAAACAAGTTCATATTGAAGAAAGTAATATTGAGGAACTATATATTTATTTCTAGTTATCATGACATAATTGATATGATAGGAATGTATTCTCAATTGGGATGGATTTTTAGAGGCTGATTTAGAAGTAACCCTTGATCACTAGATGGTGAAATATTAAAAACTAAGTGGAAATTTAAGCACAAGTGTGCATGATGCACCTAAGCATATCATTAGTCATGCTTTACTAGTACTAGATAAATGAGCTCAAAGAACACTAGTATGGACTAGTGGGAAAAATACTACACCAAAGAAGAAACAATATAATTCAAGGAATGTAAAACCAATCATAAGTGTACAAAAGTAGTATAGAAATGGGTATCAATTTCAAAACATACTCCTAAGTACAAATGTTTCATATTTTGCATAGCTAAATCATTGTTTGATGGGGAATCCAACCCTATAGAGTATTATATAGCCATGAAAAGTGTCTTTCTAGATTAATAGAAGTACCTCATGGTTGTGCCCTACTTTTTTATGAAGATCCCAATATAGTGGTGGATAATAAATCAATTAAAGTTAAAATACTTCACCAATTTTACTTAGTCTTTTAAATGTAGATTTAATAATGTTGAAAAAAAATATGCATTATATTATAATGAAGTGGATTTGGCACAATCATATGTATTCACATGTAAAGGTGTTTAGGGTCATCTAATGGAGAATCATAATAGAAAACAATGGGTACATAGGTCTATACAAACACTCTCTAGGATTATGCTTATTTGATACCTTGAGAAAGAGTGCAACTAGGAGATTCCACATGAGAGTTTTTTTTTTGTATCTTTCAACACACATTTAGATTTCATGATTCAATCTTAGAGTGGGATGGGCTTCGATAGTTTGTAAAATCCCTATTATGAGAACAATCTAAGATGTTAATGGTAATGTATAGATATTTAATTGAAGAGGATGTATCCATTGAGAAACATATGAAAGACATGAAGCATGCCAAACAAAAAAGGAAAGGTAAGGAGGTTGAGAAATAAGAAATAACTGTCAAAGAAAATTTATCATATAACTTGTATATTCTAAATAGTGAATGTGAATGCCTTATTACACTCCAAAGACATACCATCTTGCTATACCAATCCACTAAAGATAGTTTGGGGTAACATTGGGTCAAAGGAGGCATTGGAGATGACCACAATAGGAGACTACAAGGGAGAGGAGTAGCTAGTGTGGGTGGTTAATCTATTTCAAATATACCAATATTTGGTCTCCTTATTAGGAGATAGAAGGATTACATTCTTATATTGGGAAGATGCATATTAAATTAAAACTAGAATCCAAGTTAATTGAGAAGTGATAATATTACCTAAATCTTGTTGGAATTTATTCCTTAACCCTATAGCTCCCAAAGATTACCTGAAATCAAACACCTACTAACCAAAGATAGAAATGAATTGCAATAAGAATCCTTATAAAATGAAAAAAAGGTAAAGAGAAACCTTAGGTGAGGATAAAACTAGATCATGACATGTGTCCTCATCCTATGACCTAAGACATAAAATAACATGACCTAAGTAAGATTAAGTAGATAGTGAAAAGGGATATAAGTAATTAAATGATTAATTAGGTAAATACCCTTTTACTCTAACAAATTATAAATTATGGATGAAGGTTAAAGAGGATATTGAAAAGATGGACACAATATTGGAAGCAAATGGCATGCTCTCAATTTATGAATTAAAATGATTGAACCCTGTGATCATTTCTATTAAGAAGGATTTCATAATCAAGATCTACATGAAATATCACATACTAAATGAAGCATATATAACTAATCCATTTTTTATGCCTTTCAAAGAATAAATTCCATGAGTTGCAAGGCACAATATCTACACTTTTACTAATGATTTCTTAGGATTCCATTAGGTACAAGTTAAATGAGACAAGAAAAAGACCACATTTACTACAAAGTGGGGTAGCTTTTCATATAAAGTCATACCATTCATATTAAGAATGCATCAACAATATTCTCTAAGATTGTCATCCACACATTTGAGGACTTTATTCATCAATTTTTTAAGGTTTATTTGGACAACTAGACCCTCAAGGAGATGTTCAATGATCATATTGACTCATGTTGACTAATGTTAAAAGGATGTAAGTAGTTGAACATTGTTATTTAACAACCCTTTGAGATCACTTTTCTTCAACGTATGATATTGGGATCATCTTAGTCCATGAGGAATGATTTTAACCCAAGTCGTCTTAACGAAAAGAATTGATGGTAAATAATCACACTTCAAGTATGAGATGTATTACAAAAAATTAAAATTTAAACCATATCCTATTGAACCGTATGGACATACTTATAGGTTTTGTGTAAAATATTAACAACTATTATAAATATCTTTAATGCAATTATTTAAAAAATGCTCAAAATATTAGTTTCAAGTAACATAAGAATTGATTTATTTTAAAACTATTTTATTTACCACCTACATGAACACATAAATGCACATAAATTTTAATTCTTAGTTAAGAATTATTTTATTTTATCTATTTTGTTTACTTTATTTTTATTTGAAGAGATATTTTACTTTTGTATGGAACTTTTAATTTTAATTTTGAAAAACTCACCATTAATTTTATATGTATATATTACATATACACTTATATATATATATATATATATATATATATATATATATATATATCACACACACATATGCATATATATGTGTGTGTATATATGTGTGTATATGTATGTATGTATATGTATGTATGTATATATACATACATATATATGCATATGTGTGTATGTATACACATATATACATACATACATAAATATATATATGTATGCATCTATATATACGTGTGTGTATATGTATACATATATATGTATATATCCATACATACATGTATACATTTTTTTTCGCTAATTGGCAACTAGAGTGCACCATTATATTAAACAAAAAATAATTTTACAAGCTTTACATTGGAGAGATTCTAGCCAGAGTTTTGCTTAAACCTGAAACTATTACATTTTTCTCGTGCATCGTTATAAAATGAGCATTTTTGTACTATAATATATTAACAAAAAATAACTCCTATCGAATTCACAAAGCCACTCCAGATTGTAGGTTGGTATCGGGTTGTTGATCCACTTTAGGAATTGGTAACCCTTCCCCACAAACACTTTGTGTTGCATTAGTTTCTTAGTTCAAAAACTATTGTCAAGGAAGGGCACCCACTCTAGTACCACAACCTCCTTTAGCACTAGGGGAATGCCCTTAGAATGTGATA
Source organism: Sequoiadendron giganteum (assembly GCA_007115665.2). Taxonomy (NCBI): domain Eukaryota; kingdom Viridiplantae; phylum Streptophyta; class Pinopsida; order Cupressales; family Cupressaceae; genus Sequoiadendron; species Sequoiadendron giganteum. Next base: position 603,194,637 of record CM021104.1, read on the forward strand.
CTCGATACTCGAACACAATAACTTGCCACCCACAATACCTCATCCAGGCGCTCCAGATGTGAATGGAATTTTCACAAAAAATGAAAAGAAAAAGATTTCAAAAAATAAAAACAATTCAAAGACCAAAATACATAGACAAAAGACAAAAAAATTATAGTGGTTCACCAACTGGCTACATCCACTTTCAGCAGGGGAAATATTTTATTAAGTTCTTCTAAGCACATATGCTACAACATAAAATATTTTCATCAAGAAGGATTTTTTGACATTTACAAGTTTTAATAATAGCAAGCCTCCAAGGAGGAAGGCGAAGAGACACGACAAGTAACTGCCAAGAAAGTTGTTGGGATTCACATACCCAATAATCTCACACTTGAAGTCCAATGAGAGTTGCAACATACTAGAAATTCCCTTGCTTGATCCTTATTGTCACTTTTTCAGAATTCCGAGAGAAGCTCTACAAAATTTGAACTTCTCCCTTGCTACTACCTTCATACGAGCATCAGTTGGGTTCACTTTAGTATCAATTTTCTCCACCTGTAGCTTACCCTCATCAAGAACATGGTGAATGAAATGATACCGTAATTCTATATGCTTTGTTCTATTATGAAAAGTGGAGTTTTTCGCTAAGTGAATAGCGTTGTTGCTATCACAAAATAAGGTGAAAATAGATTGCTTACACCACAATTCACTCAACAACCACTGTAACCATATCATCTCCTTTTCTCCTTTGGTGATAGCAATATATTCAACCTTTGTAGATGAGAGTGCAACCACCTATTGCAGTCGTGAAACCCAACTAATTGTAGCCCTAGTAAAAGTAAATACATAACCTGTAGTAGACCTCCTTTTATCCAAGTCTCCAACTATATCCAAACCAACATAACATCACAACTAAGTGTCCTTACCTCCAAAGCATAAAATATGATATGAGGTACCTTTCAAGTAATGTAAAATCCACTGAACCGCCTGCTAATGAGATTTACTCGGATTACTCATAAATCTGCTCACAACTCCCATTGTATGATTAATATCTGGATGAGTACAAACCATGGCATAAATGAGACTCCCAACTACTGATGAATACAAAATGACTTTTATTTTTTCTTCCACTTCTTGAGTTTTTGGACACATAGCTAAAGATAAATGAAGGCGATTAGCCAATGGAGTACAAACAGGCTTGGCATTTGTCATATTGAACCTATCCAAAACTTTGGAACAATATTTTGCTTGAGATAATATGATTTCTCTCTTTTATCTATCCCCGATTATATTCATCCCAAGAATCCTCTTCTCTGCCCCTAAATCTTTCATGGAAAAATGTTGAGCTAAATGTTGCTTTAATTCATGAACAATCCTCACAGTAGTGCCAACAACCAACATATCATCAACATAAAGTGAAAGAATAACAAACTCACAATTAGCAAGCTTCTTATAATAAACACAAAGGGTCTAACTCAAAATGAGTGAAATGTTGTGTCATGAAGCTATCAAATTTAAGATACCATTGTCTCAAGTCTTGTTTAAGCCCATACAAACGCTGCTCCAATCTGTAATACAAATTCTCCTGACCCTACTTAATGAAACCTTCAGGTTGCTCCATATACAACGCTTCTTCAATATCCCCATGAAGAAACATTGTTTTGATGTCAAGTAGTTTGAGATCAAGATCCCAAACAACTGCCATACCCAAGACGACTCGAATGGTGGTCATTTTCACAACTAGTGAAAAAATCTTATTAAAATCAATCCCCTATTTTTGATCAAAACCCTTCACAACCAATTTGGCCTTGTATCGTTTACTACCTCCATCTTCTTCTTTTAGTCGATACACCCATTTATTCTTCAGAGGTTCTTGATTCGGTGGAAGAGTAACCAAATCCCATGTATCATTCGCTCTCAAAGACAACATTTCATCTTGCATCGCCTCCATCCATTGCACTAAATTTTCATCTTTACAAGCTTGTTTAAATGTTGTAGGCTCTGACTAATTAGAAATCACTAGCTCATAATCATCATATTTGGTGGGACACCTTTCCTTGATAAACCTCCGTAATTGAGGGGCCTACTCTTGCAAATTTAATCTTTGAAATTGATTTTGAACATACTATATATCAGATTGTAAATTACTCCTTTCTTGTATATTTCCTTCAATGCTTTACCTCTAGACTCCAAACAGTCGTGGGAGCAAATTAATCTGTTGTTGCAGACTGCTCTGTTCACTTTCCCCAAGTCAAGCATGTGATAAAACTTCATGAGTTTGAAGAGGCCGCAAATTACTTTCAAAAAATGTGAACCAGTATTGGAGGGCGGCACTTTACCTTGTGAGGACTGCATTTCAACATATGTTGAGGACTGTGTAGTATGATATAATAAAGGTGTATCACATTGTGAGGGTTGCACATAAACAATAGCAGGCTACTTCGAATTTTTAGGAGGTTGCACACAAGGAAGAGGAGGGACGCCAATGCTAGATGATTGTGTAGAAAATTCTCCTCCAGCATCATCTATGTTTTTTTCTTGTTCCACTTCATAAATCCGCAGATAAATTGAAAGTGAGACAAAGATTTAAAATTGGGCGTTTGATTGTCCAATAGTGAGGGCGATGCACTAATCAAAGGTTGCAATGAAACATTAGGCAACATACTAGTAGAAATTGACTGTGCAACATGTCCAAGAGGTGGCACATCAACATTTATAGGCTGCTCAAATAATTTGGAAGGCAACAATGAGATATAAGATGAAGATTGACCAATAATTGACTATGCAGTTGTTGTAGATGGTTGCACACAAATAGGTGAAGGCTACACAATAACATTTGAAGGCTGAAAAATAATGCTTTGAGCAATTCCCTTTGTCTTTTGTACATTATTTCCATTATCAAACATATCGACCTTAATAAATTCATTCAAAGATGACCTCTGTTTTTGGGCAGCTGGGAAATTTTTTTCATTAAAAACAACATCCCGACTACGGGTAATTTTTTTGCAATCAGACCCCAAAGCCCAAATCCAAATTGATCCTCACCATAGCCAAGAAATATACATTTCTTTGATTTGGAATGAAGTTTCATTTGCTGCTCCTTAGGAATGTGCATAAAGGCTTCACAACCAAACACATGCAAATGATGATAAGAAATTATTTTCCTGAGCCATCTCTCCTTCGAGATATCGAAATCCAATTGAGATAGAGGAGATTAATTAATCAAATACACTACAATATTACAAGCTTCTACCCAAAAATCATTCCCCAATTCGTCATTTGAGAGCATACATCGAGCTCTCTCAAGAATCGTTCGATTCAACCTCTCAGCTACACCATTTTCTTGAGGGGTGAACAAAACTACCTTAATTCTATGAATGCCATTATCTGCACAAAAAGTGTCAAACTCCGAAGAGAAAAAATTTCCTCCATTATCTGTTAGTAGGCATTTAATTTTGTGGAAAATCAAATTTTCAACCATAGCCTTAAAAGCCTTAAATTTTGAAAACACCTCTGATTTTCTATTCAACATATAAATCCAAACTTTGTGAGTGCAATCATCAAGAAAATTAACAAAATAATTAACACCTCCAAAGGAGGTTACCTCTGTCGGACCGAAAACATCGGAGTTCACAAGCTCCAAAGGTGTAGACTTCCTCTCATGACCAATCTTCAAGATTTTGGTCCGACTCTGCTTGTCATAAAGACAATGCTCACATAACTCCAAATCAACTGATTTTAGGCGAGGAAGTTGATCCCTTTGAATCATGACTTTAAGTACTCTTTTGCTTATATGTCTGAGACTCTTATGCCAAAGCTCTGAACCACTGTCCACAACCGCCATTGCAACTCCCACTTCACCATTGCACTCTAAAACATAAAGATTACCCAAATTGTTTCCTTTTGCAAACACCAAAATACCCTTGGTTACCTTCCAAGTATCTACAGAAAATTTCACATCACACCCTTGAGCATAAAGCTGGCTCACTAATATTAAATTTCATTTTAATGTGGGAACATGTCATACATCTTTCAAAATCCATTTATTTACATTTTTTAATTGTAACATCACATCACCTTTTCATACGATTTCACATTCTTTATTATCTCCAAGAAACACTCCACTGAACTTACCTTCTTGGTAATTTGTGAAAGCACCCCATCATGGAGTAGCATGGAAAGAGGACCAGAATCGAGAATCCATGAATCTACAGTCATGTCACTTGCTGATAAAAGCAAAATACCATCATCTACATCATTTACTTCATTATTGCTCACCTTGTCTTGTGCCTTTTCCTAGTTCCAACAATTTTTATTTGTGTGATCTGGTTTTCCCCAAAACCAACAAGCACCATTTATGCCCCTAGACTTCAATCTTGGAGAAGATTTGGACCTCATTTTGTTATTGTTTTTGCCTCTATCTTGACTCCTTCCCCTATTTCTATTGCTTACAACTGTCAAAGCATCACCCGATTAGGGCTCTTGATTTTTTCTCCTCATGTCTTCACTGAGAAGAGTGGTTGCAACATCATCAAATTTTAATTTACTTTTGGCAGCCACTGAAGTGTTGAATTCCATCACAAACCCTTCCTAGTTGTTCGATAAAGAACATAATAACAAAATCACCTTTATTTCATCATCTAAATTAATACCAACTGAAATCAATTGAGTGACCAAGGTATTGAATTCATTGAGCTGATTTGACATAATCCCACCTTCTCTCATTTTCAAATTGTATCTTTTTCATGATGAATACCTTGTTTGATGTTGATTCTATCTCGTACATGTTGGAGTGTTTATCCCAAAGCTCTTTCACTGTCTTTTCAGCTGAAACATTGAATAACACGTTGTTGGATAAAAAAATAAAAATAGTTGCCCTTGCTTTCATATCTATTCTCTCCCAATCTTCATATGATATTGAACCTTTTCCCTTGGTTTTCCCAAGCAATACGAGTGAGAGATCGTGCTTAATCAACAACATTTCCATCTGAACCTTCCACAATCTGAAGTTTTGGCCTGTGAACTTCTCAATCTTCCATTTGTTTACATCATCCATGCTTTTGGAAATTCTTCACCAATTTCTAAAACATTGTTTCAGCACCAAGCTTCTTCACTAGGATTTGATACCAATTGTGAATGAAATTTTCATAGAAAAATGAAAATAAAAAGATTGAAGAAAATAAAAACAATTCAAAGACCAAAATACACAGACAAAAGACACATATTTTTTATAGTGGTTCAACAACTGGCTACATCCACTTTCAGTAGGGGAAACCTTTTATTAAGTTCTTCTAAGTACATATACTACAACATAAAACCTTTTCATCAAGAAGGATTTTTTGACATTTACAAGTTTTGATAATAGCAAGCCTCCAAGGAGGAAGGCAAAGAGACACGACAAGTAACTGTCAAGAAAGTTGTTGGGCTTCACATACCCAACACCAGATACATATTTTTCAATAGGGCTTGAGCAAGGACCCAAATTATTTCCTTTGGATCCCCAAGTTGAGGAGGGATGCAATGAATTAAGAGGTAATGTCCGTGTTGACTCAATATCTACATTCACCTACCTATAAATCTGCCCCCAAAACCCACTTTACTGCTTTAGAGTGCGCCCACAATGCTCCTTTATTATCACCTTTAGCCTTTGGTTTGTGATGCCACTGAGGAAAGAAATTTAATGTCACAGACATGTTAAGCACACAATGGTTTCCATGCTTACCATCTTGCAAAGAAGGTAGCTTGCTATTCAAATGCCTTCCATCAAGGTTGGAAGAAATTATCATAGGTTGGGATTGGGGCTCTCCCACGCTCGGCTTGAGAGAAATAATTACCTTAATATCACACTCCTACCTGACGGTATCATTCTCACGTGTCGAGCATATTTTTTGTGTTGCCAACTCATATCCTTTGTACTCTTGGTCCAATTGGTATGTGCATCGTGCAAATTCCCTATATCGTTGCATATAGTTTTAAGCACTTCAAGTGCCAACTTGTGTGTGTATCATACTTCTTTAATTTTCCTTCCCTCATATGACCGCCAACTCTATTGTGTTGTTCCTGGGCCACCACGTTGGCCAAATCGTCCACTTCTTTATTGCCTTCCCTATATATGTGGGAGATTATGAACTCAAAACTATTAAGGAGACATAAGCAGTCTGAAAGGAGATTGTTAAGGCGTCAATTGATCGTATGTAATTTGCATATTGCATTGATTTTGAGGAGGGAGTCTCCTGCAATTGAAATCTTCTTGATCCCTAATTTGAATCCTTCCTTCAGGCCATGTCATTGTTGATAAAACGTTGTAGAAAATGAAAAATAAATTGCAGAAATTAAAAACAAAATACACTAGACAAATAACACATACATTTATAGTGGTTCATTAGGATGGCTACATCCACTCTCGAAGTAGGGGAAACTCTTTTTTATTAACCTTTGTTTTTCAATACAATATGCCAGTAGCAATCAATGATCAAAAAATAATCACCAATACTCTTCTTCCTCCAAGAGACGTTCAAAAGAAAGAGCCTTCAAGAAGGAAGGCAAAAGGACACCAAAAGAAACTGACAAGAAGCCGTTGGGTTTCAAATACCCAAAAATCTCCCACTTGAAGGCCGACTACTAAAACATACTAGAGATTCCCCTACTTCGATCTTATTGCCATTTCTTCAGAATATCGAGAGAAGCTCTATGAAATTCAAACTTCTCCTTTGCTATTACCTTCATCAAAGCATCTGTCGGATTAACTTTCATGTCAATTTTCTCCACCTACAACTTACCCTCATCAAGAACATGACGAATGAAATGATACCTTAGTTCTATATGCTTCATTATATTATGAAAAGTAGAATTCTTTCCAAGTGAATAGCATTGTTGCTATCACAAAATAAGGTGAAAACTAATTGCTTACACTACAATTCCCAAAATAAGCGTTGTAACCATATCATATTCTTTGTGCCTTCGGTGAGAGAAATGTATTCTGCCTTGGTAGAAGAAAGTGCAACCACCTGTTGCAACCGTGAAACCCAATTGATAGTTGCCCCGACAAAGGTAAACACATAACTAGTAGTAGACCTTTGTTTGTCCAAATCTACAGCCATATATAAATCAACATATCCTCGTAGCTGAGTGTCCTTACCTCTAAAACATAAAGCATGATCTGAGGTACCTTTCAAGTACCATAAAATCCATTGAACCACCTGCCAATGAGATTTACCCAGATTACTCATAAATTTGCTCACAACTCCCACTACATGAGCAATATCTGGATGAGTACAAAGCATGGCATACATGAAACTCCCAATAGTTGATGAATACAAAACACCTTCATTTGTTCTTCGTCTTCTGGATTTTTTGGACACATTGCTGATGATAAGTGAAAATGATCAGCCAAGGGTGTACTAATAGGCTTGACACTTTTCATATTGAACTTATCCAAGACTTTGAAAATATATTTTTCTTGAGATAATCTAATTTCAATCTTTTGTCTATTCTTGATTATTTACATCCCAAGAATCCTCTTCGCTGCCCCTAAATATTTCATGGAAAAATGTTGAGCTAAATGTTGCTTTAATTCACAAACAATCTTCACACTAGTGCCAACAACCGACATATCATCAACATAAAGAAAAAGTATAACAAATTCACCATTAGCGAGTTTTTTATAATAAACATAGGGGTCTGATTCACAATGAGTGAAATTTTGTTGAGTCATGAAGCTATCAAATTTAAGATACCACTATCTCGGGGCTTTCTTAAGCCCATACAAACTCCGCTTCAATCTGCAATACAAATGTTCCTGACCCTGTTTAGCAAAACCTTCAGGTTGCTCCATATACAACTCCTCATCAATATCCCCATGAAGAAACGATGTTTTGACGTCAAGTTGCTCAAGCTCAAGATCTCATGCAACTGCCATACCCAAAACAACACGAATTGTTGTCATTTTAACCACTGGTGAGAAAATTTCATTGAAATCAATCCCCTTTTTCTGATCAAAACCATTCACAACCAATCTAGCCTTGTAGCGTTTACTACCTCCATCTTCTTCTTTCAATCGATACACCCATTTATTCTTGAGTGGTTTTCACTTTGACCGACGGGTAACCAAATCCCATGTATCATTTGCTCTCAATGACTCCATTTCATCTTGCATAGCCTCCATCCAGTGCACTAAGTTTTGATCTTTGCAAGCCTATTTAAATGTTGTAGGCTCTGACTAATCGGAGAGCAATAATTCATAGTCTTCAAATTTTGTCAAACGCTTCTTCTCATGAGTAGACCATCTTAATTAAGGAGCCTGTTGTTGCAACGTATCATCCAAATTCAATATTTGTAATTGATGTTGAATGTCTGTTATATCAGATTGTAAATTTCCCCTTGTATATTTATTCCAATGCTCTGCCCCTGCACTCCAATTGACTGAGACAACAAATTGCCTTGTTGTTTCACACAGCTCTATTCTCTTTCTCCAAGTTGATTGTGAGAGAACCCTTCATGCGCCTATCCTTGAGTTTGAAAAGGTGGCATATTAGTGTCAAAAAAAATGTGTAGAAATACAAGAAGGCTACATGCAATTTGATGGAGGTTGCGATTTATTTATTGGAGGTAGTGATGTAATGATTGGAGGCAGCGATTGAAAAATAGAAGGATGTATTGAAGTTGTGCGTCCCATCTCATCCTACGTGGAGATCTGAGGAAACATGATACTTTGGAAAGGCTGCCTATTAGTTTCAAAAAAACTTGCTAAGAAATGTCTCGAGGTTGCGTATAATCCTTAGAAGGCAGGGAAATAACTGTTGGCTATGAATGACTCAAGGAAGGTCGCAATTCAACATTAAATGGCAAATGAACATGTAAGGGTTACGTGCAACTATGTGTTGAGGACGAACCAAGTGGTGAAGAATGCATACCAGTAATAGACTATGTATTAACTTGTGAGGGCTGCGAACTACAAGAAGGCTATACAATAAAAGTTGAAGGCATCGTTGAAATAGGTGCATATTCTTTGTGTTATGTTTCTTGCTTTAACAAGCCTAGGAAAACTTTTTCATTAAACACGACATCTCGACTACGAGCAAGTTGCTTGGTGACAGGGTCTCACAGACTCATAGACGGAAATCATATTGGTCTTCACCATAGCCAACAAAAATGCATTGTCTTGTCTTTGAATCCAACTTCATCCACTTTTCCTTGGGAACATGAGTGAATGCTTCACAACCAAAAGCTTGTAAATGAGAATACGAAATTCGTTTTCCCAACCATTCCTCTTCAAAAATATCAAAATCCAATCTAGATGAGGGGCTCCTATTAATTAAGTATATTGTTGTGTTAACTACCTCCACCCAATAATCCTTGCTTAGGCCTGCATTTGAGAGCATACATCGAGCCTTCTCTAAAATAGTTTTATTAATCCTCTCGGCTGCACTGTTCTCTCGAGGAGTGAAAGGAACTATTTTGATCTGTCTAATGCCATTATCTGCACAAAAACTATCAAATTCTCCAGAACAAAATTCTCCCCCATTATCGGTTTGTAAACATTTTATTTTATGTCCACTTTGATTTTCAACCGTGGATTTGAAAATTTTGAATTTAGAAAAAATTTCTAATTTCCTATTGAGCATATAGACCCACACGTTTCTAGTACAATCATCAATAAAAGAGATAAAATAAATAGCTTGTCTAAAAGAAGGTACCTCCATAGGTCCAAACACATCCGAGTGCACGAGTTCCAAAGATTTTGACCGCTTCTCATGACCAATCTTCAAGAAGTTGATACGTATTTTGTTTGGCATGAAGGAAATGCTCATAGAACTTGAAATCAAGGGATTTAAAGCTAGGAAGTTCATCCCTTTGAAGCATGACTTCAAGTCCCCTTTTGCTCATATGTTCAAGCCTCTTATGCCAAAGCTCTGAACTGTTGTCCACAACCGCCATTACAACTCCCACTTCACCATTGCACCCTAAGACATAAATATTATCCAATTTGCTCCCCTTTGCAATCACCAGACACCTTTGGTTGCTTTCCAAGTATCTAAAAAAAAATTCACATTGCACCCTTGAGCAAAAAGTTGACTCACTGATATTAAATTGCATTTCAACATAGGAACATGCCTCACATTTTTCAAGATCCATTTATTTCCATTTTTCAAAGACAATATCACATCACCTTTTCCTACGATTTCACATTCTTTATTATCTCCAAGAAAAACTCTACTAAACTTACCTTCTTAGTAATTTATGAAAGCACCCTGACAAAAAGTAGCATGAAAGGAGGCATCGAAATCGAGCACCCATGAGTCTGTAGTAGTGTCACTCACTAATAAAACCAAAACACCATCATTATTCTCATATGCAATGTTTACTTCATTATTGCTCACCTTGTCTTGTACTTTTTTGTAGTTCCAACAATTATTTTTTGTGTGACCCGGTTTGCCACAAAACCAACAAGCACCATTTTTGTCCCTAGACTTCGATCTTGGAGCAGATTTGGACCTCCTTATGTTGTTATTTTTGCCTGTATCTTGACTCCTTCCCCTATTGTCAGTACTTACAACTATTAAAGCATCATCGGAAGAGGGTTCTTGATTTTTCCTCCTCGTGTCTTCATTGAGAAGTGTGGATGCAACATCATCAAATTTTAATTTACTTTTGGTAGCCACCGAAGTGCTAACTGCCATCACCACTCTTTCCCAATTGTTTAGTAAAGAACATAATAAAAGAATTGCTTTAATTTCATCATCTAAATTGATACCCACTGAAATCAATTGGGTGACCAAGGTATTGAATTCATTGAGGTGATTCGACATGATCTCACCTTATCTCATTTTCAAATTGTATAACTTTTCACCAGCTAAAGATTCATCTTTAAAAGGTAGGAGCTCTTATTTTTCTGGAAAAGATTCTAATTAATTCAATAGCACATTTTTTTTTTCTCATGGAACCTCCTGCTCCATGAAAATAGAAACCCAAGCCCCCCATGGGACCATACAGTTCAAATGAGCACAAAAAAATGTTGATCAGGGAGAAAAAGCCTCCATTCATGGAGGCCATACCAAATTTGAGGACTCCCTATTCTGGCATGCCATAACCTCAGAACATTCCACTATTAATAATTAAGCAACTACAGTTGCAATAAATGAAATCAATTTAAATAGATTTGGTCTTTTTTTTTTCAAGATGAATGTTATACTTTTCGAGGAAGGCGATGTCTCAGATTTTCGGTTAATATTTTTGTTTACCCTGTTTGGGTTTTTTGGCTGTCTATTTTAGTATATCTCCTTCCATTAGCAGGATCAGAGGCTCGCTTATTTCAATCCACCCAGATAATGGGGTTTGGGCTCAATGTCTCCTTGACAGGGTTTGGATTAAAGGGAGTTTTTATGTCCCACAAGCTGGTGGAATGTAGGAGGAAGGAGGGGAGCATTCAAATATTCCTTCGGTGGAGTGGGTGAGAGCATATAAACCTCTTATTCTATTGTCTGAAAAAAATAGTTCCCCTTTCATATCTGCTATTAAAGATTCAATACTAACATAGTGCATTTTTTCGTACTGTGCTAGGCGTTATCCATATTTCAAGGGACAGAATGAAGGGCGGTAGAATAATTAGCCATGCTAACTGTATGGTCCCATGGGGGGCTTGGGCTTCTATTTTCATGGATCAAGCGGTTTCATGAAGAAAAAACAATTGTGCTACAGGATTAATTAGAATCTTTTCCAGAAAAATAGGAGCCCCTACCTTTTAGAAATGAATCTTTCAGTGGGTGAAATTGAGGTGGGGCTAGAAATTGCCCCTACAGCTTAGGAATTTTTTAGAAAGTTTTTCCGCCACCTGTCTATCACTTAAAATTTTAAATTCCTAAAAAAAATTATAAATGAGAGAATTTTTATTTATTTATTAATTTTTACCAAAAATACTCCAGTTCGATCCTTAAATTTTGGAGCTCAAACTTTTAAACTGAATTGCAAAATTGAATTCATGGGACCACTAGCCTTAAAATACTCCTAAAAAATCTAAGCAGCACCCACTGAAATTTTTTAGGAAGCCCCCTACATGAGACCATACCCCGAAGCATATTTGATAAGCAGATTCTTTAACTTTCTTTAAGGAGTTCTAGAATTTGTATTGTTGAGGGCATCTACTAGATTCTTGAGAATGCTGGGGATTAGCTTCAATCAATGGTGAAAATTTCATTTTTCCACGTCTGGTAAAATTATCTAAATCTTATATTTTAAAAAATTGAAGGAAGGTGTTGAGACGGTTCTCTTCTAAACCTTCGCAACGTGGGGTTGAAATTTTAGTATGAGAATAGATAATATATTGGATGTGGCCAATTGGAATGCTCAGAGGTCTTCAGGGAGGCGAAATTGTGTTTAAAAATGTTGAAATTAGGCATGATCTATTTTCGGGTAAAACCTTAAATAAACCTTTGTTTAAGAAATTTACATTTGAAATAATAGAAGTTTGTTGTAAGTTTGATCTATAGTCTATAATAACATTTATCATAAATTGGATTTGATTATAAAAAATTCACACAATTAAATTTAGGAATTTGTGTTAAGTTATTTAGTAGATTCATCTCATATTATCAGTACTGTTCATAATTGTAATTATAAAAATGTTATATGATTGATTTTCAAAATCTTTATTATCAGAATCAGATATTAGAACATTATTATTGATCAAAGTTAATATATATATATATATATATATACACACACACATAACCCAAATACTCTACTCCACACTAATCCTTCATATTACCTTTGTTATATTGCCCCAAAATAAATATATATAAACACACACAAACTCATACACACAATAATAAGACTCCTCAAAATTTAAATGTCATGACTTCAAAATTATGAACCTTCTGAACTACCAAACTATTCTACTCCATGCTAACCTTTATATTACTTTTTGTTATAATATCCCAAAATGGATACATCGAGCAATCGCTTGGGTATGCTATTCTCCCTCCTTAAATAGGGAGGGACTTTATATCATAATGGTAACTTTAAGGAATTTTTTTTAATCCTATCAACTTGATTTTGTTAAGTCAGCCAACAAACATGCGCGAGCCATTTCACAGATAATTCAAAGTCTCTATAATTGGATCTAGGTCTTTGTAGATGTGTAACTGCACTATTATGCAGTGTAGATTGTAATTTTCTATAAATTTCCAAATTTTTATCCGGTGATAAGACTTCGCCCATAATAATGTTAAAGACTGATTGATACAACCTATTATTTTTCAGATTGCTATCAATAGAGACATCTGGTTAAGAAATGGAAATGCTGCCTCTATAATATTTCAACATGTTGCAATTCATTTGAAGGTAGGGCTAGAAATGATTACAGATTCAGATTATATCCTCCTTATTGGTATCCTTAAGGGTCACATTGGGGAAGGCCTTGGCTGAGTTAAGTGTGACATTTGTTTTCTACAGCACTTTTACACATAACAATATGAAGACTATCAAGTTTTTGAGCTCACCATCATTTGAATGAATGAAGATCAAATTATCATACTCGCTATACTAACTTAAGATCATTGTTCCTGAGGCTAATATGCTTAACGATACTAATGTGATAGCTCTGTACCTGTCTGCATTATACTAGTTATAAAATCTCAAAATTACTAGGTAATTGCCTTGTTTCTGTGATTAGTATAATACTTATGTCTGGACCAAAGGATGCGATTATTTTAAAAGTATCTAATAACCGGTAACATTGTAAAATAAGGTAAAGATGATTAGATTCCTACTAAACCATTGCTAGAAGATTCAAGTGTAAGGTAGTTTCTTCTTTTTTGTTTTGTGCATAATTGACTAAGAGTATGCTGCCATAGGGTTAACAGGCTTGTTTGATCTGGTGTTATAATTATGACTTGGATAATACCATTAAATATTGGTGCTATACAGTCAAAATGCTGGATAATACCATTAAATATTGGTGGTATACAGTCAAAATGCACTTGATTATTATTGTTTATGCTATATAATCACTAAACATTGATATGTATGGCTATAGACACAAACTATTAACAACTTTGTATCATTAGACGTCAGCGTTGGACTGTGGAATTAAGATATCACCCAATTGATTTAAAAGGGATATGGCAAAATATCAATAAGTCTTGTTCATTATGTTTATTCAACACTCTGTTATAACTGATCTTTTGCCACTGTCATAACGATAACACCAGCATGATAGCATCATGTTAATTCTGCCCTTGGACCCCCAGTATGACTGATGGCTAACACTGGTACAGGCCCTGAAATGTAATATTATTTTTAACGTTGCAAGTTATAGGCCCTGAAATATGGGAATCTCTGCATGAGTTTGACACTTAATCGCTGATTGATAACACCATATGTCAAGGAGAGCAGTACATGGGATTAATGCAAAAATTATAACTTATTAGGTTTTAAGGAACCAATGGTTGAGACCATTTTTGTTTGCAAGTGGAACTTAAAATCATGATGTATGCCTACTAGGCAATTTTGTTCCTGCATGTACTGTTACGTGGGTCTTGGGCATTTATGAATATCGCTGAATACTGAACATGATAAACTATGCATCAGTGTCCTGTAGCCCGTGGTGTTCATATAGTACATGTACTACAAGGAGGTGATGAAATGATCTTTGTATACTACAGTTTTAGAGACGGCCTTCTTCGAAGAGGTTGGAATCACGGCATGTTAGAATCACTACCTATTATTTGAAACATTTGGACACAATTTATAGTCCCTGATGTAATAATTCCATGAGATGGAAGCAGTATGCTAATTACTGGCTTGACTTGATCTCTAACTTGATTAGATGGAGGAGTATGTCTAAGAATTTATTCCCTGTTTATGGACATGGGAGTTAAGTTTACTTGCTAGTGTTGGTTCTGTGCAGACTTTGAACATGTACTATGGAGCCTCTGATTCTTGGAAGTCGGGATACGTAGTTGGATCAGAATGGGTGATGCTTGAGGACTAGGACTGGGTTTTAGAGTAAGGTTGTGTCTAGGGATTCAAGTCCTTAGGTTAGGAGGGTGGCTATGTAGATCAACTCAGCCTCACCTTTTGAGTTGTTGTCCTGGGAGGTTTAGATGTTTCTCATTTGCCCTTTTCTTGTTGAGATCTATCGATCCTTTAATACCTTGAGGACCTTGGTGGAGATTGGGTTTATTATTAAATGTTGGGATTACTTGTTTTGTAATTGTTGCAGTTAATTGATTGAATAGCTTGTAACAGGTTAGAAAGGTCAAGTAGGAGGAAGCGACTGAGGTTAAGTTTCAATACCATACATATTGTTATTCAGTTGAGCATCAACTCGAGAAAGGTTGGACTAAAGATAGTAATGGTATTTGATATCCTCGGGTTTCTTCAATAAGCAGATTGGAATATTGGATTTATATCTCAAATTCTAACTGAGTTATGATGATTCAAATTTGAAGTTCACAGTCTTGAAACAATGTATGGTAAACAGGAAGTGGCTTGACAAGAAAGATGTCCTCAGAATAGACATGGAAGATAACACCCTTCTTGATATTTAAATGGAATATTCGCTCTTTTATAGGATTTCGATTTCTATTCTCTTGAGGTTTCGCTGACAGGATTCTAAAGTCATTGACTGGTGACTGCAACAATGAGTAAGATCTTTTTTTCGAAGTTACTATCAGGAAGGTGGTAAAATGTTATGGTTACTCAAGTTATTCGGGCCTTCAATGTCTTGTCAAGATAATTCTATGACTCGATTTTTTATGAATTTATAAGATATATATGCTAGTTGATTAACATCTAACTTGGAATAATAGCAGTGATTTTCTTGTACGGGGTTCCTTTTGTTAATCGTGTCCCTTTACTGCTGAGATATGATATGTGCAGATTTGTTAAAAGATTTTAAGTTCCCGAAACAACCTGGAGTGTATGAATGTCAATTCCCATTTATTGACATCAGATTATGATGGTTGGGTTTTATTTCGGAGAAAAGTGGTATGGACCAATTAAAGGTCTAGTTTGGAGATTTTTTTTTCCAAATAAGAGAATTAGTTATGTGGAACAGCATTCTTCTTTTCTTAAATTACTAGGGGTATTCAAGATATGTGTTGTTGGATAAGAAGATTGGGACGATAATATATCATCAGTACTTTGGGCATATTGCATCACTCGAAAGAAGTTAATATGATAGAGATCATTTCAATTAGTGCATGGAAAAGTTATCGTTGTTCTCAGTTCCTAGTTAATGGATTGCGTGGGTTGCAAGATTGGATGACAAATAGTCCTTGCGTACATGCTTGGAAGCTATAGACTAGTTAGAGGAGTTGTTTCCTTACATGTTGGAGTCAAACAATTGAGAAGTGCCACCAAAATGTCTAGAATGATTGAACGTATCAAGAAACACAAGTTTCATCCATGGAAGATGCTGCTTCTCTATGATAACAGATAATGATTGTCTCAATCCATACTATATGTGACCATCTTTCCGTTAATTTTATTTCAATTTAGCAAAGGTCTCTCTTGTCATGTAGTAGTGTAGGATTTCGATTTAGCAATTTCTTTTTAATGATAGATTTCCCTAAATCTTTGTATTGTATCGATGGCAACTTATGATTGGATAAAAGAAGCACAATATGCTTGTGATTATTCCATAATGTATGGTCAAATTCGATAAGAAGTGAGGATGAAGCAGTTTGCTTAGAAGCAATGTATGGGTTTGTCTAGTGTAATGTCCCTTTTTCCCTTAAAATCACAATTTCAGAGTAAGATATATTTTATTAAATTACAATTTTTGATAAACTTTGGTATAATCTTGCAATAATGTTAGTCAATGATTCATAAAATAATTATATTTACACACCCATTACATTATGATCTAGATAAGTTACAACTAACAATACTGATTGAAGTTACTATCCACTTCAATAATCAACCATTAGGAAGATTGGAGATGAAACTACAATAGGATGCCCAAAGTATTTACTATTACTAAGCCCAAGGGCAGATAGGCAACCCCCTTGGCCCACTAATGGTAAGGCACACAGACGTCCATTAGGGGTGGTCTACTTAGCATGGAATCTCTCCCCTTCTAACCCCAAGGGCAGATAGGCAACCCTCTTAGCTCACTAATGGAAAATACACAGACATCCATTAGGGGTGGTCTACTTGGAAATCTTGTAATGGCTATTCCCCTTGTATTTTTGTCTCTTCTTCCCATGATTGATTATAGAGGCATAAATAATTTATGGTTAGATGGATAACTTAGTATGAATTGCAGTTCTTATTAGGTTCTATATACAATACATGGAATTAATTGTATTTAAAACATATACACAAAATAGCATACCACAATATCTATGATTTTACATTATTTCTATATCTTAGTATGTAGGTAATTATTAATGTAGATAATTTATTCTAGATGGTCTGTTGTAGATATAATTTTGTATATGAATATATCTCCAATGTTCTTCGATCATTGATTGGCCATCATAAACATATTTATATTCTATATGATTATTCCTTTATTTATGGTATTCATAGATATCTATATATATGATTATTCTTTATGTATATTGATTTATAGCCATATATATCTATATATGTAACTATTCATTATTTATATTAATTGATAAAAAAAAAATAGAAATAAAGGAGGGGATAAAATTTATTCAGTCAAGAAGAAATACAAAGCAAGGGCATCAAACAACCCTGTCAAGTTCCACTAAGTGATCTAATTGATGAGACAAACCCAAAGGTAATTGACCCTTATCCACAATATTCCAATTTTGCATTTGATCAGAAGCCCATTTGGCTAGACAATCTGCTACACCATTCCACTCCCTAGGGATATGAGTGAAAGTAACAGACTCCAAAGAATCACACAAATTAAGAATCTAGTTAACCACCAAGACTAACTTCCAACTAACAACCTCAGAATGATGCCAAGTCAACAAATGCACCACCACCTATGAATCTGATTCACAAATGAGCCTGTGTCATCCAAGAGCACAAGCCTGCTCTACAACATATAAAATAGCAAGAGCCTCCATCAAATTATTAGTATGTTGACCTTTATAAACTGAAAAAATAAACTAAATAGTCTGTTAGAACCCAAATTTTTCACTAAAATCCTAAGGTTTTTTTCTCATTTAAGCCTCATTTTCCATTAAAACTCTAAGGGATTTTGTTCATTTTCCTATCTTTTCCTTAAAAAAATCATTTTCCCCCATCCATAGTGCTAAAAAGGGCTTTTACCACCATACCTCTACCATATTTAAAACTTTAAATGCCCTCATATCTTACCGCTTTACCGCGGCCTTTTTCAAAGTGGCTCACGGTATAGCAATGACGGTTAAGAGCAGTTACGATAAAATATTACCACTACACTGCGGTCAGTCACAATATACACCATGATACCACGGTAGACAGTCAGCATAGGGACCGTGGTGGCGCATTGAATTGAGACAATCAGTGAGGTAGTGGTCAGAGGATGGTTACCGTGATATCACAGATAGTTTACAAGGAGACTGCGATGACCACGGTATCAGTAAGTAGGTAGCAGAGGAAGTGGTAAGAGGAGCCACCGCGGTACCGCTAGCAGTCAAGACAGACACCGTGGTGACTACGGTGGACGAAGGCAGGCAATTAAGGTGGCTACCACGGTACCGGTGGCGGTCAAGCCAGTGACCGTGTTAGTGTGGTAAACAATTAGTGGCGTGCAAGGTGGCTACCACAGTACCGTGGGGAGGCAACACATAGACCGTGGTAATGCAGTGGACAGGGGTGAATGGTTAGCGGTTTGTAGAGTGGCTACCGTGGTACCGCTAGCAGTCAAGCTAGTGACTGCGGTAGTGCGGTGATAGGGAAGTAGCGACTAAGCAGCGGTTATGAGGAGACATCGCGGTACCGTGGTGAGGCAACAAGCAAACCGCGGTAAGGCAATAAACGGTGGAGATAACCGTGGTGGTAAGGAAAAGGAAGGTCGTGGCAATGTAGTCAAAGTCAAACACCATGATACCGCGGGGAGAAAGTGTGAAGCCAACGGTAGAGTGGTAAATACAATAAAAGCCACAGGGAAGCAAAATGTAAAGACCGGTCAAGGTATAAAGGGAAAATTAAAGGCTCGTTTATAGTTTAAAACATTTAATTTACTGATAAGGCAATCCAATTAAATGTTTTAGTTTATGTTAATGGAATATAAACGGATGTAACAAAAAGTGAAGGGTCATGAACCTTGATATGTAATGTATAAATGGATTGAAAAATCAGTTAAACGAAGAGCAATAGGGAGAGTAGGAATTAGATTTTTTCAGACTGGGGAATGTAAACAATGACAGACCTTCTTGAAACAAAGCAATGGAGAAAATGTTCATAAATTGGTGAAATCTTTCTGAGCTTAGTTGTTGAGATGCTATAATTTGTATTATTTTTTTATCTTGGTTCTCTCCAATTCGAAGTCTTCTAATCATTTAAATTAATGTATCAAGAATAATCTTGATTCATCAAGGTGCATGTTTTCACTTTGTGTGATTTTTATTTGCTGGTGTCTGCAAATCAAAATTAAATCCTTTCAAGTAAGTCATAGTGTTTGTGAGCTTTATTTTGGATAATTTAAGAAGAACTAGGTTAGAAAACGTTCCAGCATAATTTTTGCAAGCCATAAATAAATGAAATTATATGCCAGTCATAAGATTTTATTTTATAAAGTGCCTAACAACTTGAATTCAACCAGAGAAGGAAAACACATATCATTTTCTTTCTTTTTTTGACTCCATTGCCCATGTGGATAGAAGGCATTGATCTGCCTCAACCGAGAGATAAAATTCATAAACAAACAACTTATTCAAAAATCATTTCTTTTGTGTAGTAGGAGTAGGTATAGTTGTAGTGATTTTCATCTATTCACTTCCATTTGCCATTGTGGATAGATTGCTCAACCAGGAAACACATTTCAATCTGCATCATTCACATAGGTTCACCCGCCTTGGTCTAGCAGAACCTAAAGAGAAGAAGGTTCAATTGCATCAATTGGCCTTGTACATTGGCCAAAAGAGTTGTGAGAGCTTGGCAACCTCTCGTGGTTCAAACCTACATTTTTGAGACCCAACATAGTCCTCGAGATATATCTACCAACTCTACCAATGCCAACAGGACCAGGGTTGCCCCGCGAAGACTTGTCTATGTTGATTTTTAGACTGCCTTGCAGAGGAGGACTCCATCTCCCCACCCTATTTATCTTCTAAAGCAGGTGTCTGCATCTATTTATCATGAGCTGGCCTTGTGGAGGAGGAAGATGGAGATGATTGTAGCAACTATCACCACTAGGATCCATAGCCTCCGTCAGGTCACACTTAACCGAAACAGTTTCCCCCAAAGAGTGGAGAATTTTCCACCACAAGTGGTGGCCCCCCAACAACACATCTTGAAAGATCTGACGATTCCTCTCCAACCAGATATGCCAAATAATAAAGAAGGGCCAAGAGTCCAAGCAACCTGAAGAAAATAAGTTTTGAAAGGGGCCTTGCCCCATCAAACAAAAAACTCAACCAAAGAAGAGACATGCCAACAACCTTGATTCTACACATCCCACCAAAAATGCCAAATGTGTTTAGCAAAGGAACATTGGAAAAAGAGATGGGAGACACTCTCTTCACTATTGTGACACAACACACACATCGAGGGGCCCTGAAAACCACGCTTGCATAAATTATCCCAAGTAAGACATCGATTGTGGACCACCAACCACAAGAAAAAAATGCACTTGGGCCATGAGAACTTGTACCAAACTTGCTTCCACCAAGAAACCCGACTGTCCCGAAAAGTTTATCGCACCAGCTCACCATACCCAACAAAAATATAAAACTTCCCAAACAAATCACTACTAGCCCAAGCCAAAATATTATTCCCAGCCAAGGTAGTGCACTCACGAGACTCCAAAATCTGAGCCAGCTCTGCCCTATCTTCTGCAGTTCCTCTTGGAGGCCATTCAAAAGGAAGTTTCCAGCAAAAACGAATAACCAGCCCACAATTATGGGCAATCTTATAATGATCTACAATGTCCTAGCTAGTAGTAGTAAAATATCACAAAGGTGTTGAAGGTGAGGATAAGTGGAAAGGATAGAAGGATGACCATCCCACGAGTCTAGCCAAAAAAGAGCTTGTGATCTCGAATGGCAGATCCAAAAGAGACCATTCTTAACCAACTAAGCCCCCAATTTTAAAGTATTCCAGATCATAGAACCACTTCCAACCAAAGGAAAGCGGGGAGCATCAAATGCATTAACATATTTAAGATGCTTATGGGTGAGAATACGGACCCAAAGCTGATTCTGGCTAGAACACCAACACCAATATAACTTAGTAGCAAGAACTTTCCCATTCAAAATAGCAGATCATAAGCCAAGGCCACCCTTTTCCTTAGGTCTACACACAGTTTCCCTCTTAACAAGGCTCCATTTAGCAGTCGATAAATTACCATTCCAAAGAAATTGTCGAGAGAGAGCATCAAATTCTCAAAGATAGTACATGGGAGCAGCCTGAACAAAACACCTATAGATAGGAAGAGCTTGAATAACAGACTTTAGAAGAGTCAAACGAGTAGTAGTAGATAACCAACAATGAGTCCAATGGTTAACCTTCTGACGCAACTTGTCAAGAAAAATATTCTAAGAGGACCTGGGATGTCTACCAATAGTAAGAGGAATGCCCAAATAAACAAAGGGAAGAGACCCAATCTCAAACCACAGAATTTCAACAATACGCCTCTGAATAGCCGGAGGAGTGCTAAAGAAGAAAATAGAGGATTTATGCTCAAATTAACTTTCTGACATGAAGTAGCAAGGTAAATATCCAAGGCATGCCTAAAATATTTAGCTTCCCAAAGACAATCCAATCCCATAAGAGTAGATTCATCCACAAATTGGAGATGTGAGAATTGTGGCACACCATTGCCACATTGCCACCCATGAATAAATCCTTAAGAAGCTTGAAACATTAGAAAACGGTCCAGAACCTCAACCATAATAATAAGCAGGTAATGGGAGAGAGGATCCCCTTGGTGAAGGCCTTGGAAGCACAAAAAGTCTTTGAAGGTTCTCCATTCACAATAACTGAGAAAGATGAAGTAACACAACTCATGGTCCAATTCACCCATTCTAGACTAAACCCAAAAGCTAAGAGAATTTTTTGAAGAAAAATCCATGTCTAATTTGATGAACATAGATCTCTCCTTATAAGTTTCCATAGAGGGAATAACCTCATAAGCCACCACCACCCCATCCAGAATTTGTTGTCTAGCCCCAAAACCTCCTTGTTCTTTAAAAATCACAATAGGAAGACAAGTTTTGAGCCTCTTTGTAATCAATTTAGTGATAATCGTATACACCACATTACAAAGAGCAATAGGTCAAAAAAAATCAAGCTTATCAGCAACTTCCTTTTTGGGAATGAGAACCAAGAAAATAGAATTCAAGGCTCGAAGCATCTGCTTACTACAAAGAGATTCCCAAACAACTTCCAACAGATCCAAATTAATAATATCCCAAAACTCCTGAAAAAACTCAAAAAGGAAGCCATCTAGGCCAAGAGCTTTACCTTTTTTCATCCCAAACATGACCTCTTCTAACTCTGGCATCGAAATCAGACGAGTGTGAGAATCATTCATCGCATTGGTGATCAGAGAGGGGATGCAAGAAAGGATTAAATTATCCTCCTCAACGACAGGAGGGGAATCTTGAGCAAAAAGAGTAGAGTAAAATTGACAAGTCTCATGAGACATAGCCGACAGAGAAGAAATTTGAAGACCTTCAGAAGTAACCATAGAAGAAATGTACCCCTTGTTACGATGAGCCTAGACAAAACGATGGAAAAAAGCAGTATTCCTATCCCCTTCCTGGAGCCAATCAATCTGAGTCTTTTGTTTCCAATAAATCTCTTCATGAAGCTTCCACTCTTCCACATTTCGTACTACCCGGGACTTCGCTCTTCCAAGGGCATCTGAGAAACAATCATCTTGAATTTGGTGAGTAATCACAACAATACGGTCCAGAGCATCCCTCTTCTTGGACTGAAGGTTACCAAAACAGGACATGTTCCATCTCTCAAGGTGATATTTGACATATTGAAGTTTCTTAACAAAGAAGTACATAGTTGTGCCATAAGAAAGACCTCCCTCTCTCCACCACTTAGCCGCTAAGTCATACAACAAAGAATCTCAAAGCCACATAAGCTAGAATTTAAAGGGAGAATTCTTAAGAACAACAAAAGAAGAAGCATAAAATTTAATGGGCTAATGATCAAAACCTCTCTAGTCAAGAATTTTAGAACTAGTAACCAAGCCCCTGCCAACCCAAGAACTTGAGACAAAAAACCTATCCAATTGTTCAGAGATCGCTTCCTCTGCACTCCATCTATTACTCCAAGTGAAAATACCATTAGTGGGCTTAACATACACTAAAGCAAGAGAATCCACCTAAGCTCAAAAAAGATCAGAAGTAGGACCTAACTTAGGCAAACCCCCTCTTTTCTCCTCCAAACTCAACACAAAACTAAAATCACCACCTAAGATCCAAGGAAGATAAGGAGCACAAGAAGGGACATACCTTATATGTGCCCAAAGCTGGATTTTACCACGGATGTCAATTGGAGCAAAAACATTAGAAATTAGAATAGTCTCACTAGAATCCAAAGCAGAAGCAACCATGGAGATAGAAGAATGAATATAAATCTACCAAAGGGAAGAAATATTGCGTGGATCTCAAAAAAGAGCCAAACCACCAAAATTTCCCTAAGATCCAATGCACTAACACTGAACAAAGTTCCAGATACGAGAAGCATGCTAAAGTATAACATCAACAAAAACCTTAGTCTTTTGAACATAGAAGATGTATGGCAAATGAACTACAACCAAATCATGAATATCTTTTTGATGAGAGGTGCTATTCAACCCCCTCACATTCTAGGAGAGAATAATCATGG
The DNA here is from genome assembly GCA_007115665.2 of Sequoiadendron giganteum. NCBI lineage: Eukaryota > Viridiplantae > Streptophyta > Pinopsida > Cupressales > Cupressaceae > Sequoiadendron > Sequoiadendron giganteum. The sequence continues at coordinate 603,218,589 of CM021104.1, forward strand.
AGGGGATTGAGAAAAGTGAACATCAATGGGTTTAACAGACCCTAATTACACCAATAAATCTCCAGTAACCTTAATCTTCTCTAAATCCATCTTACGCCCTTTTGAAGAGCAGTCAAGAGGACCTTTCTTAAGGAGGCGTTGTTGCAGCCCCAAGCCCTGAGAAGACCCCTTACCTATTGAGCCGCCAAAAACACATATGTTGTCTATCAAGGGAAAGAGGATTCCCTTACTAGGCTCCTAGGGTTTTTCACCCTAAGGGCACTTGGTTAGGAATAACACTCTTTCCTCTTTGTTGATATGTGCTATGGAGAGGTTCATTCAAAAGGGGGGAGGATTTGATGATTGGTTTGTGCTAAGTGTGTGGGATGTGTGGCTAGAACTAAAATTAAAATGAAGCTAATCTAAATGTATGCAAATGCAAATGAAACAAAACTTAACTTTTAAAGGCTACTCTAAAATGAGCTAAATGTATGCTTTCTAGAAAATAATAGAGAGGGATAGAAGATGTGTACTTGGGAAAGTAATGTGACAGTTGAATGCTCTTAGGATCTCCTAGAAAATTCCTAAACTGAGAAAAAGGACACTTGCGGCAACTGGGGGGACCTAGTCCTCCAACATGGAAATTCTACCAAAACAGGTTTCGAGGAAATGGATGCCCAAAAATATAAAAACCCTTTTTCGGGGCCTAGCACAGCGACAAGGTCGCCAATAGGGGTGACCTAGTCCTCTTGTAGCTTTTTGAGGAATCAGGCTTTGATTTTGTGGGTCCCGGTTGATGTTTCCCTTTTCTGCAGCAAGTTGTCACAAGAAACCCCAAAAGTGACCTGTAGGTTGTCCTTTTGTCCTTCCTAGGGTTTGAGGATTGGATTTGACTTGAGGAGAATGTTGTTACTTCTTGCAACACTTTGTCCTTCACCTAATCTATATCAAAAGACCTACAAACACATGCAAAGACCAAAAATTGTTGGGGTTAGGAAATAGGGGTTTGCCTAAGTCAAACCCCTTTGTAGGTGATTAAACCCAAATGAGATGAAATCAAAGGAATGTAAGATTGAAAGATAACACAATAGAAATTATTACCAAACCTTTGTTGATGGTCTGCAACATGCAAGAGCAGCTCCAATGGAGATGACCTGAAAAGCCTAATGCTTGTATGCTTGCTTGTGAAGTCTTGGTTGCTTGGGTGCTTGAAGATTAAGAGAAAGAGAGTAAAAATGAGCTAGGAGAGAGACAAAATGGAAGTAGAAACCCTTATTTGTACATGTGAAACCTTATTTTTTCTGAAATGCAACCTAATGTTGGAAAAACAAGGATAGACAACTACGAGGGGGGGTGAATCAGTTGTTACCAAAATTAAACTTATTCAACATTAATCAAACTTTAATATTAGATCTGATAATTAACAGTGCAAGCATAAATCAATAACACATCAGAGACACATGAACACAAAGATTTTAAACGTGGAAACCATGTTAGGGTAAAAACCACGGTGGTTGTTAGTCCACAAGATTATACCCTGTTAAAATTATAATGAAGAATGAATAAAGAATGCACTTGCATTCAACCACACTACCTAGAGCTCACTGCTCAAAGGGAAGGCTCACTACGTTACATAAGATAATCTTATTAAATCTGTCTGATGAACATGAAATGAGAAATTATCTTCTTCACAAGCCTAATTATAGTTCCGATTAGGCACAAATACACTTCGCTCAACCTTCTTCACACTCTGCTCTACATTCGGATGATCTGATCTTTATTCACACATAGACATGCCTACACTGCACATATTTTGAGCACACACACATTTAAAATGAAGAGACAATCGCTCTTACATATCCGCTACATGGATTTACATCAACAACTCTGTCAGCCACAGAATAAATGAGTTACAACTTGTCGGCCTCAATACATGAACAATTCTTAATGCACACCAACCTAAGTCAGTCACAACATTAAAAAGACCTAAATCAACATCCTCGAGCATGCTAAACATTAAAATATCAATCCATAGGGATCCGCAACATGCTATCACCATCATGTCGGCCAAGAACATGAAAAACTTGAACACACAAGAAAAATCTTCAATCACTAACATGCCGATCAATGTGGATGTATAGAGCTGATAGAACACAATCTAGAAACATTACTAAACATCTCAAAAACATACGCAACAACCGAATTCACCAGAATTGCAATCTCATCTTCCAGAAACACTTGCTACAGTAACTGAATAACTGTAGGAACATAAATCTTCATAACTTTCTCAATTCTTGATGCGTACCACTAAAATTTTCAGACAACATACTAGATAATCTCAACAACAAACCCTTTAGTGTGCACCACCTGATCATCAATGAGCACAACTTTCCATCACTCTAACCTTCTCAGCTTCACTGTCTGCCTGCAATATATTTATTACAATTTTCTCAATCTCCTCGACATATACAACCTTCAGAATCACCAATGCTAATAGTGTTGACATCAATGACAACCACATATCAGTAATACAAATTCAGCATCTAACAATCTCCCCCTTTGGCATTGATGGAAACACATGATGTGAAAAATACAATCAACCCAACTAGCTCTTCTTCAACAATCTCCCCCTTAGATTGTGCACTCTTTTCTTGTTTTCTTCTTCCACTTTACTCTTCTCCCATATTTTTCACATTGCTCCTCTCCCCCTTTGACATCAATGGAAAAGGTACACATGCTCTGAACCACATATCTGAATCATCTGAATACTCCCCTTGAGTAGCAACCACCACAACATCAATCTAAAACAAGATTTGATTGTGAGTCCACGGATTGATGCAAAGACTTGCATCTTAGTTCAGATTAGGAGGGGGAATTACCCCTAACTTTCCTCTGAGGTACTCAAAATTATCCTTAGGAAACAATTTAGTGAAAATATCTGCAATTTGTTCCTTTGTAGGCACATACTCTAGTCTGACCTCTTTCTCACTCACTTTGTCTCTCAAAAGTGATACTTAATAGATATATGCTTTGTTTTAGAGTGTAGCACCAGATTCTTAGAAATATTTATGGCACTTGAGTTGTCACAAAATATAGAAATAGGCTCATCATACTCAATTCTGATATCTCTCATCATCTGCTTCATCCACAGCACTTGGGTATAGTTATTTTCAACAGCAATATATTATGTGTCAGCAGTAGATAAGGAAATGGAATTCTGCTTTTTACTTAGCCCTTAACACCAACTTCTTCCCTAAGAAGAATGCACCGACACTTGTACTTTTCCTATCATTAACATCACCTACCCAATCTACATCTGTAAAGGAATTTAGAGTAATACCATCATCCTTTGGATACCATAACCCAAAGTCAATTGTTCCTTTCAAGTATCTGAATATTCTCTTTATTGCAATCACATGTGATTCTTTTGGATCTACTTGATATCTAGCAACCATGCACACAACATTCATAATACCTAGTCTTGTCTGAGTTTTATAGAAATCCACCAATCATTGATCTATATCTTGTTTGACTAGCTTTAGGAGAATCATCATTATGTGTTAGCTTACATCCGGTTACCATGGGTGTACTAATTGGCTTTGAATATTCCATACCAAAAATTTTCAGTAACTCTTTCACATACTTGGATTGAGTTATAAAAATTCCATCATCTAACTAAGTAATTTTCAATCCTAAAAATAATTTCAGCTCTCCTATCATTGACATCTCAAATTCACTTTTCATTTCATCAGCAAATTTCATGCATAAGTCATGTCATCACCTTCAAAAATATTGTCATCACAAAGACTTCAATGATCAACTCTTTATCCTGATCTAACTTGAAATACAAAATGCTATCAATAGTACCTTTATTGAATCCAAGATTTAGCAAGTATTTATCCAGTCTAGCATACCAAGCTCTAGGGGCTTGTTTGAGTCCATATAATGCTTTCTTCAACCGACACACCATGTCCTTTTCATCAGTCAATTGAAATCCATCTGGTTGCTCAACATAAACTTCTTCTTCTAGTTCACCATTCATAAATGTTGACTTCACATCCATTTGATAGACTTTATAATTTTTGAATGTAGCATAAGGAAGAAATAACCTATAACAACTTGAATTCTAGCAACTGGGGCAAAGGTTTCTTCAAAATCAATACCTTCCATCTGTGAGTATCCTTTACATACCAGTCTTGCTTTGTTCCTAATCACTTCACCTTGTTCATTTAGCTTATTCTGAAAGACCCATTTAGTTCCAATCACATTTTTATCTTGAGTTCTAGGAACAAGAATCCATGTTTCATTCTTTTCTATATGCATTAGTTCTTCCTTCATTGCTTCCATCCAATGTTCATCTTTGCATGCTTCAGTGATATTTCTAGGTTCAGTCTTGGATATCAAAAATATTCTTCTGCAATTCTTCTTCTGGTTTGTACACCTTTGTTCTTGTCTTCTATGATTTGACTTTCAGAATGACTTCTCCTTACATATTTTGGAGTTTTGAGTTCTTCTATTTTTATTTCTACATTTCCACTATCTTCTTCTTCTTGATTTTCTTGATTCTCTAGAATAATTTGAACTTGATTTTGTGTTTGCACATCCTTTCCACTTTTTGTATTATCTTGTTGGTCATCTGAATCATATCCACAATACCTGGATGATTTTTCGATATCCTCATCAACTCATACATTTTCACTTTCAACCATCTTCTTCAATATTTTATTGTAGCACCGGTAGGCTTTTCTCTTAGTAGAGTAGCCTAGAAAGATTCCTTCATCACTTCTAGCTTCTAACTTGCCAATATCTTCATCTATTTTGATATGAAATATGCTTCCAAATATTTTGAAATACTTAACAGTAGGCTTATAACCAAACCATAGCTCAAAAGGATTCTTATCGGAATTGTCATTTACATTCACTCGATTGATAGTGTATATTGCAGTGCTTAAAGATTCTATCCAGTAGGAATAAGGAACATTTCCTTCCAACATCATAGTTCTAGCAACATCTAAAATTGTTTTGTTCTTTCTCTCAACAACTCCGTTCTGTTGTGGGGTCTGAGGAGCAGATAACTTTCTTTTTATTCCATGCTCTTCACAAAATTAATTGAACTCTTGGGAAGTGAATTCACCACCACTGCCTGATCTCAAACATTTGATCTTCAAAATTCTCTCATTTTCTGCCATAGCCTTAAATCTTTTGAATTTCTTTAATGCCTCATGTTTTCTCTTAAGAAAGCAACCCAAACCATTCTAGAATAATCATCAATAAGCAACATAAAGTACCTTTCTCCTTGTAGACTTTTGATGCTGGATGGACCACATAAATCAGTATGTACCAAATCCAGTACTCCATTTGAATGATACTGTTTGCTCTGAAATGAAATTCTTGTTGGTTTTCCCATCTGACATTCCTTTCATATAATGTTAGTAGGCTTCACTAACTTAGGTAGATCTATGACTGCTTGTGTGGATCTTATTTTGACAATGTTATCAAAGTTCACATGACACAACCTTCTATGCCACAACTAGCTTACATCAAATTGATCAATCAAACAACTTTCACTAGTAGCATTCAAGTGAAAAATATTACCTCTTATCTTTGTTCCTGAAGCAATCACATTTCTTGAGCTTCCCAAAATCCTTCACTTACCATCCTTGAACTGAAGATTGTAACCCTTGTCAATGATCTGTCCAACACTCAACAAATTGTGTTTCAAACCTGCAACATATAGAACATCATCAGTATTGTATTTACAAGAGAAATAGTGCCTTTGTCACAAATCACACCAGTATTGTTATCTCCAAATATTACAACAACACCATCATATTTTTCCATACTTAGAAATTTGATTTTGTCACCATTCATATGATGTGAGCATCCGCTGTCAATCACCCACTCATCTTTCTCATCAATCTTGGCTACAAGAGATTTCTCAATATTCTGACTACTAGTCGATTTAGTGGACACCAAACTATTTTCCTTGATAGCAATGAATACCCATTCATCTTCATTTCCAATTTCTCTATCAGATTCATCATCAATTACACCTTCTTCAACATAATAAAATTTCTTTTGAAATCTAGTCTTCTCAAGTCTGTACTTAGAAACTCTTTCAGGACATCTTGATGCAAAATGACCTATCTTACTGCAAGACAAACATATAATAGGTAGCTTTCTTTTGTACTTACCTTGTCCTCTGGCTTCTCTTTTCACAATCAATGCTTCCAGATCTTCTAGCTCTCTTTCTTCATCTTCAATTAGTTTCATTTCTTCTTCATAATTAAATGTCTTCTTGGAACTCTCTCCCGAATTATATCTTTGTTGGCTTTTTCTAGATACAATAGATTTGAATGCAGACTCTATCTTAGGTGAAAATTTACCAAATTCACTCAACTCAAAGGCAGCTAATTTTCCAATCAGCATGTCTCTTGTCACATTTGTTATTGTCCTAAGCTCATCAATAGCATGAGCTTTTGTTTTGTAAGAAGCAGGCACATATATGAGTTTCTTAGCCACAATCTCTTCTTCATCCAAGGTTCCACTGGCACATCTAATGTCCATCACTAATTCATTTACCTTTTGTGAGAAAGAAAAGATGTTTTCATCTTCCCTCATCTTCATGTTCTCCCAATTGCCTTTCAGACTTTGTAGCTTAGAACTTTTCACTAGTGCATTTCCTTCATACAATGTTTCCAACTTTTTGCAGATCTCATGTGCAATCTTCAATCCTATCACATTTTTCATCTTTGAATCTATCAAAGCACTCGACAATGCTTCCATAGCCCTGGTATTAACTTCTACTTGCTTGATATCATCTTCAGAGGAGGGACCATTCTGAGGAATAGTATATGCATTCTATGTAGTCTTCCAGAAGGGCTTAACAAAGCACTTCAAGTGACATTCCATTCTTACTTTCCACAGAGAGTAGTTTGTACCATTGAATCTAGGATTATCCTTCTTGTATGATGCCATCTCATATCACCTCAAGGTGTTAAGCTTCTTCAGAGGAACCTGCTCTGATACCAATTGTTGGAAAAACAAGGATAGACAACTAAGAGGGGGGGTGAATCAGCTGTTACCAAAATCAAACTTATTCAACATTAATCAAACTTTAATATTAGATTTGATAATTAACATTGCAAGAATAAATCAATAACACATCAGAGACACATGAACACCAAGATTTTATACGTGGAAACCTTGTTACGGGAAAAACCACGGTGGATGTTAGTCCACAAAATTATACCCTGTTAAAAGTATAATGAAGAATGAATAAAGAATGCACTTGCATTCAAGAACACTGCCTAGAGCTCACTGCTCAAAGGGAAGGCTCACTACCTTACATAACATAATCATATTAAATCCATCTGATGAATATGAACTGAGAAATTAGCTTCTTCACAAGCCTGATTACATTTCCGGTTAGGCACAAAAACACTTCGCTCAACCTTCTTCACACTCTGCTCTGCATTCAGATGATTTGATCTTTATTTGAACATACACACACCTACACCAAGCATATTTTGAGCACACACACATTTACAATGAAGAGACAATCGCTCTTATATATCCGTGTAGCAGAATTACATCAACAACTTTGTTGGCCACAAAATAAATGAATTACAACTTGTCGACCTCAATACATGAATAATTCTTAATGCACACCAACCTAAGTCAATCACAACATAGAAAATACCTAAATCAATATCCTCGAGCGTTCTAAATAATAAAATATTAATCCATAGGGATCAGCAACACGCTATCACCATCATTTCGGCCAAGAACATGAAAAACTTGAACACACAAGAAAAAATATTCAATCATGAACACACCAATCAATGCAGACATACTAAACTGATAGATAACAATCTAGAAACATTACTGAACATCTTAGAAACATACACAACAACTGAATTCACGAGAATTGCAATCTCATTTTCCATAAACACTTGCTACAGTAACTGAATAACTGTAGGAACACGAATCTTCATAAACTTCTCAATTCTTGATGCATACCACTGAAATTTTCAGACAACATACTAGATAAGCTCAACAACAAACCCTTTAGTGTGTGCCACCTGATCATCTATGGGCACAACTTTCCATCACTCTGACCTTCTCAGCTTCACTGGCTGCCTGCAATATATTTATTACAATTTTCTCAATCTCCTCGACATATACAACCTTCAGAATCACCTTCAGAATCACCAATGCTAATAGTGTTAACATCAATGACAACCACATATCAGCAATACAACTTTAGCATCTTACACCTAATAGGCCGACCCTAGGGTTTAGGAGGCAAGATTTCCATTGAATCTTAAATAAAATTTGAATTTTATTGCCTAAAGGGAGTAGGTCGCCCAAAGTGGTGACCTAGTCCACCTAGGCAAATTTTGGTGGTGGTCGGGAATTAATTTATGTTTAATAAAGTTTATTAGATTTTCCTCCCGAAACACACTTAGGTCGGGACTAATGATTTATTAAAAGGGAAAATTAGCATATAAAAAGGGTTGATTTAAGGGTGATGAGCCTAGATAAGTGTGAAAATGCAACACAACACTTTACAACACTTTGTCTTAAGGCTTAGGAAGGTGTAAGAATGTATTATTTAGGTGAATTATGTTGAAAGGGTCTTAGAAAAGTGAGGAAATACATTACAACACTTCACAAAACCTTAGTAAAACACTGTTATGTCATTGATGAATTACAAGCTTACAAGGTGTTATGTCTCAAAAATGTAGGTTTGAGCCACAAGAGGTTGCCAAGTTCTTACAACATTCTTGGCTAATGTACAAGACCAATTAATGTAATTCAACCTTCTACTCTTTAGGATCTACTAAACCTAGGTGGGTAAACCTATATACATGAAGCAGATTTGAACTATATATTTCCTACTTAAGCAATCTATCCACAATGGCAATTGGAAGTGGAGAGATAAAATCATAACAACTACTCCTACTACATAAAATTAAAGTGTTTATATATGTTGTTTTTAATGAAATTTGTTTTTTGGGGTATGACAGATCAGTGCTTTCTATCCACATGGGCAATGGAGTCCAAAATAAAAAATGATATGTGTTTCCCTATTTTTGGCTTGACTCGAGTTGCTAGGCACTTTGGAAAAGGAGGTTCTATGACTGGCATAAAACTTCACTAAATTTATGACTTGCATAAATTGTGTTGGAATATTTCTTTACTAGGTTCTTCTTCAATTATCCAAACGAAATCCTTAATCACTGTGATTCATTCAAAATAATTTAAATTTGACTTGTAGACACCAATTAATTAAATCACACAAAATGAAAATGCACTTTGATAAATCAGGAATATACTTGACATATTGATTTAAATGATTAAAAATCTCAAGTTGGAGACAACCAAATAAAAAGTAGAAAAATCGCATCACAACAACTACAACTGAACACCAAAAAATATTTCACTAGTTTAAAATATTATTTCCATTGCTTTGCTTAAGAAAAGTCTATACTTTGTTTCCATCCCCCAATTTTTATTTTTTGCTATCCTCTCACTGTTCTAGCTTCTAACCCTTATTCTGTATCAAACTCTTGCTTTGATATCCTCAGAAAATCTTTCCTGTGCCTTTTGGTTTTGGTCTGTTCGCATTCGCATGAAAGGTCAAAAGTCACGTCGCTTCAGAACCACTCACAACTGAAAATAACAATCATAATTATCGCAACAGAAACAACTACTTTACTGCATTACCGTGCACCATCATTTCAACTATTGTGGTACCACAGTAGCATTTCATGTTACACCACCGCCTACTGCTCTACCACGGGTTAACATTTCAGCTCCCTGCGGTTCCGCAGTGACGCCTAGCTTAGCTCTCCCTTTTGCTCTACCATAGGCTCTATTTTGACCCTTGGCAGTATAGTGGTACCCTCCTTTTGTCATCCTTGTCTACCACCCTACTGCTCACTACATTTTGTCTTCTCGTGGTATAGAGGTGACCTTCCACTGTCACCTCCACCTCTCTACCACGATCTCTTCTTCATTATGCTCCTCCCATGCACACCGCTCTACCGCAAGGTAACATTTCTCTCCACGTGGTATGGCGTCTTCCACATGCTCTATTCTTTCTACCACCCAACTATGGTTTGCCTTTCGCCTCCCCACAATACCATAGTGACTTACATTGACTTTCATCATCGTCATCTACCGCCCTACCACGGGCTCCTTTTCAACCCTCTGCGGTATGGCGGTTATCTTCTTGTACACCGCACAACCACGGGCTCTGCTCCAACTCCTGCGGTGCGGCAATAAGGGTGGAATATGGCTGCCATTAATTGCTATACCATGAGCTACTTTGTGAGAGGCCACGGTAAAGTGGGAAAGAGTGAAAGCTATGAAAGGTGAACAACATGGCAGCAATGTAGCGGTAAAAAGCATTTTTAGCGTTATGGATTGGGGGTAAAATGATTTTTCATAACAAAGATAGGAAAATAATGGGTTCAAATGGGTAAAAGCCCTTAGAGTTTTTTATGAAAATTATGGTTCTAACACAATGCTGAATTAAGGTAATCAAGGCCAAAATTTGATGGAAAAGACCAAAATGAGTGAGAAAGTGCCAAGGTATACACTTTTTGGTGACACATTTAGCCCCCACTTTAGTGAGAGTATGAACTTTCTTCGAACTCACACTAAAGTAGTTGAATCATGCGTGTCGAGCAAGATCTAATGTACTCATGCTAGTAAGGTGAGATGATTATGATCAAGAGGGATGATCATGCCCCCAGGATCAAGATCCCATGGCAAAATAAATGTAAGTATAGCAGATCACACAAGGAATGATTTAAAAAAAGGTCAGATCAAGCTTCAACCATTTGTCCATCTAGTTGTGGATCAGATCTAGGTTGTTTGTCTGAAAGGAAAGGATGTACTCACTCTGGACCAACAAAATTTTTGGTTGTTCATCGGGTGAGAATGCCAAAAGGTGGTGAAATACGTACACATGGTCGGTATGCACTCACACACAAAAAGGTGTTTATGGGGAAAGTTGTGCCGCTAGTTGGGCTTTCCACTCAACCATACCAAAGTTATACCTCATAATAACTTTGATAAGGTGCCACAAAAGACAGGGGTGTGGTTCATGAGACAAGCAAAGCCTTAGATGCTTAGAACCCATGAACAAGTTCAAGCTGGCACTACAAACATGGAAGTTGTGTTCTGCAAGGTGGCCATGTATGCACAAATGCAAAACGGTGTAACATGCAAAATGAAGAAAGTGAAAAGTGCAAACATATGAAAAATTAAAGTGTTTGAAGGAGTCTTGTTTAGTTCATATGAGGTCTTTAACTTAGGGGAACATTGTGTGTAATGTCTCCAAAAGAGGACCGATCAAAGGATAGAAGATTCATAACTTAGGGGATACAATGTATCACACCAGGCCACTAAGAGGAATATAATATGTTGAGATAACTCACACTTATGAAGGAAATCATACCAAATGTCATCCACAAAGTGAAAAACACATCATGTGAAGTAACAAGGTTGCACTAGGAAGCTCAGGCAAAGGAAAAGAAAATGCAAATACAGAAAAAAATAAAAGTAAAACAAAATAGTGTCAATGTATGCCCCCACTTTAAAGGGATTTCTATACACTGCTTTGTGAGCAATTGCTTTAAAGTAGAGAAATGCAAAATGCAAAAGGGACATGAGAGCCTACCTAAAGAACCCAATGTCAAGCGATGAGTATCCAAGAAAGGCTATGTCATGCGAAAAGAAGCAAGCAAAAGAGAAGGGGGAATATGCCCCCAAAATGGAAAACACTAAACACATCAGGGATCTATGTATTTGAGGTCAGTATGTTCATTGCTGCAATGCTTGTTTTAGAGAGCGTGAAACTATCATCATCTCCCCAAACACATAGAACTAGAAGAAGGACATGTAGAGAGCGAAAGAAAAATGAAAAATAAGTCATTTTGGGTCAACATGGAGGAGACATAGGATGTATCGACACTTTCAATCATCCCCAAAAGGACCATAGAAAGAAAAAGAAAAAGAGCCTTGGTTTTTCAGTCAACATGAAGGAGACATTGTGGTCTCGATGCCTTGTTTCATCCTCAAATGAAAGGAAAAAGGAAAAAGAGGAGAAAGTCATTTGGGTCAACATGAAGGAGATAGTGCGGTCTCAATGCCTTGCATCATCCCCAAATGAAAGAAAAAAGGACACAAAAAAAAAGAGAGGGTCATTTGGGTCAACATGAAGGAGACATTGCGGTCTCAATGCCTTGCATCATCCCCAAATGAAAGGCAAAAGGAAATGTTGGAAAAGAGAAGGGGTTCATTTGGGTCAACATAAATGAGACATTGCAGTCTCAATGCCTTGCATCATCCCCAAATGAAAGGAAAAATAAAAAAACGGAAAGTGAAAAGTGAAAAAGTGAAAAGGCACGCATGACATATAGAAGAAGGGAGAGACATATAGAATAATGTCACAAAGAGTGAGAAAACATCAAACAAAATAAGGGATACACGAAACATAAATGCAAAAAGAAAAGGGAAAAAAAAGGACTAGTAAGGCGCATGTGCGTCACTCTGCGAGCAAGTCATCTGCCTCCCAATCTTGCTCAATATAAATTTCAGGAGGGCTAGCAAGGGGAACAACAACAATCACCAAACTAACATCAATATCGACGCTTGTCCTAGGAGAATTCTCATGGATGCTCATGGAAGAGGAGAATAATGAATTCAAGGTTTGGTGAACCTCTTCATCGATGTGAGCATTCTCATCATCATCATCTAAGTTGATGACAATGGTGGGGCATATGACAATATCAGTGGTGGCTTGTAAAAAGAGGTGATGCATGAGGTATTGGATTTGGCTGTGGGGGTGGAAGAGGAGGATCAATAGGTTTGGCCTCAGGCACAAGAGGGTTGGGCTCTTCAGCTTGTTCTTCCTCATGAGATTGGCGGGTGAGAGTACGACGACAATGTCTATGCTTTCTTTCCTCTTTATTCCTTTTAGTTTTCTGTTCAAGGTGTGTGGGAGAAGGTGTGGGATAATCCACCATAGGTTGTGTATTTTATCAGGGAGGAGGGATAGGAAGAGCAATGGGTGTTTCATCCACCTTCTCTTTGGATGTATAGACTTGTTTAGTGCGAGGTGGGAGGACGGAGTTACTATCATGATCCCTAGGCCTCTTGGATGATGTGGAGGAGGTTTCAGGAGTAGGTTGGCTAGGCATATTAGATTCAGGTGGCAACATGGCTTCATCAAGGATGGGTGAGTCTGAGGTAGAAGGAGGTATGTTGTGCAAAGAAAGTTTGGAGATCTTCTTGGATTTGAACTTGTGGTAGGAAATGAAGAAGAAGTCTCATCTAGGGGTAATGGGCTCCATAGGTTCATGCCAAAAGACATCCAGGGAAAAGTTACCCTTAGAGGATAATGGGTTAAAACTATTATGATGGACAGTAAATATGTCGTTGTCAATAGGAAACTTCACACACTTGTGAATGATGGATGGGACCTCTTTCATAGAACGAAGCCATGGAAGGCCGAGTCGTAAGTGAAATTGGTCTAATTGAGAGATAATGGAGAAGGTAACATCTAATGTTTTGGGACCTATTTGCAATGGGAGGGCAATCAATCCAATCGTCAAGCATGCAAAACCATGCTTTGTTTTGACCCACACAATAGGGCGATTATAGACATCTTGATCAAGATTATGTAATACCAAAAACTCTTCGATGATGACATTCTCACCACATGCAAGATCTATGACTATCCCATTGGTGGGCTTATCATAGATGTGACCAACTCTGTAGAGAGGGCCATCAGGAAGGTTTCGTAGTATATCTTGTGCAGAGAAGGAGATCTCAAGAGGTCCTTTGGTTGAGCCCTTTCGATGGATAATGTCTATTGCGCCTACCATTTGATTAATAGGTGAGACATGGGTTACTAGTGAAAGAGAAGCAGAATGTAAATCTTGTGAATCCACATTCATAACATCAGGTGGGGAAGTTTCACTTGGTTTGAAAAATGACACATTATGATTGGGCATGGGGTTGGTAAAAATTTGAAGGTTTTGATTAGGAGGTGCCATAGATGTATTGCTTTTAACATTAATGCTTGCAACATATAGACATCCTGAATCAATGAGGTCTTGCACTAGGTGCTTTAGATGCTTGCACTATTCAGTATCATGGTCATTTTGGCGATGAAAATAACAATAAGCAGTGGTATTGTAAGAAGGGGGTAATGGTTTCATAGGATCAGGTGTATGGCCGAGAGGTAAAGAAATCATATGCTACTGAAGCAGTTGGTTCATGGTGTTATGAAGGGTGTCGAGCAAGGGTGTGGAAGTACACTTAGGATATCCATAATTAAAGGGTATTGTGGACTTAACAATGACCACTTGGTTATTAACGGGTGGAGGGTTTGAAGATGAAGGGTTGAATTGGAGAAATCCTTTATTCAATTTACGGAAAGGTTGGGGATTGGATTAGGAAGAGTTATTAGAATTCTCATCACGACTAGTAGTTGATCGTGAGTCACAACTACTAGTAGAGTTATGGTAGTCACAGAGTGCTTGGAATACATGCATAAAGGAGGGGAACTTCATGAGAGTGAGTTTATCCTAAAGGTATTTCACAAGGTTTTCGATAAACATCTTATGTAGATGGGTGTCTGGGATCTGTACATCAATTAAGGAATAAAGGGCTTGGTAGTTAGAGATAAAATTAGTGATCTTCTCGTTATTAGCCTGTTTTCATCTCATGAGGTCGGCTAAAGTTTTCTTTGGAGCCATGTGAACTTGAAAGTTATTAATGAATGCATCCACTAAATCATTGAACGAACTAATGGAATTATTAGTTAGGAAAGAGAACCAATCTAAGGTTGCAGCTTTAAGAGTTCTTGGAAATAATTTAGCGAACAACCTGTCGTCAAGAGAAAAGTCGCTACAGAGGGAAGTGTAGGCATTGACATGCTTAGAAGGGTCACCCTTCCCGCCATACTTCTCGAACTTAGGTATCTCTATTCCTTGTGGAAAACGAGTGTGGACAATGTCAAGGGACAACGGGTTAATACAAATGTAATGAGAGGGGGAGCCATATTGGCTTTGGGAGCCATATTGCTTTGGTTAATGGAAGATAATTTTTGTTGCATGTTAGTAACAGTGAAATAGTTGAGTAATGAGAGGGTCACTGTAGGTTCTATGAGGTGGAAGTGAGAGAGGTGAAGGGGTGAGAGTGGTGGAAGGAGAATTGGTAGGAATAGTGATGGTAGGGACAATGGAAGAGGTGAGAGGGTGGGATGCCACAAGAGATGTAGGGATGCTAGTGGTGATAGTGAGGGGAGGTACCGTATTACTAACCTATTGCATAGTGGTTGTCACACTAGGAGGCGTATAGGTTGGGATAGAAGCAATGGTTGAGGGCAGAGGAGTAGAAGGTCCTCCATGGCCAAACATAGGAGTGGGTGAAGGAGATGACTTAGGTGCATGTTTCTCATAGATTTCTGCAATCTTCTTCATGACACTTAAGCCATTATCATGGTCAATTAAACGGTGTAGGAGCTCAATGGCAAGGATGGCAGTCCCTAAGATGAGTTCAAAGCTGACTTCGTGCTGGTAATCAATGAGATCAATGTGAATATGGAAGATCTTATCATGTGAGAGGTTATTATTATCACCAGTTGTATCATCTAAGTGCAAGGAATTACTAAGGATAGTTTCTAAGCCTAATGCACCATTGTCAATACCAGGGGTTGAAGTTGGAGGGATTCCAAGATCTACAATGAGGGTGTTGTTGGTAGATGCCATGGTCCTTAAACCTCATCTTGCAACTGTATTTGCAAGGGAACAATAAATGATCAGACACAATTCCCTAAGGCAATGTAAGCAAAGGTGACAAAAGGGTTGGTAACTAGGATTTTGGAACCAAACATAGAAAGGAAAAACCAGAAAGCTAAAAAATGGAAACTACTGGTAAATGTCTAAGAATTTGACAGAAAACAGTGCCAAAGGACTAGGTCACCCAACATGGCAACTTAGTCCTAGTAGTGTTGTTTTTGTAAAATTCCTAAAGTTTTGGCTAGTTTTTATGGTTTTTCTAATATTTTGGTGCAAATAGAAACTAAAAATGCAAAAAAATTTGTGTTTTCTTATTAAAGAGGCAATGCAATGTGTAGATTTACCTTGAATTTTCACTAAATGCACTTTTATCACTAACCCTAGGATGCAAACAATACAATATTTCAATGCAATGCAAGCTATCTCTAAGATGAAATGTAAAAATCAGAAAGCTAGTGGTCTATAGTCGGGTTCACCAAAATGAACCGCCAAAAACACATATGTTGTCTAACAAGGGAAAGAGGATTCCCTTACTAGGCTCCTAGGGTTTTTCACCCTAAGGGCACTTGGTTAGGAATAACACTCTTTCCTCTTTGTTGATATGTGTTATGGAGAGGTTCATTCAAAAGGGGGAAGGATTTGATGATTGGTTTGTGCTAAGTGTGTGTGATGTGTGGCTAGAACTGAAAGTAAAATGAAGCTAATCTAAATGTATGCAAATGCAAATGAAACAAAACTAAACTAATGCAAGGCTACTCTTAAATGAGCTAAATGTATTCTTTCTAGAAAATAACAAAGAGGGATAGAAGATGTGTACTTGGGAAAGTAATGTGACAGTTGAATTCTCTCAAGATCTCCTATAAAATGCCTGAACTGAGCAAAAGGACACTTACGCCAACTGGGGCGACCTAGTTCTCCAACTTGGAAATTCTACCAAAACAAGTTTTGGGGAAATGGGTGCCCAAAAATACAAAAACCCTTTTTCGGGCCTAGCACAAGGACAAGGTTGCCAATAGGGGTGACCTAGTCCTCTTGTAGCTTTTCGAGGAATCAGGCTTTGATTTTGTGGGTCTTGGTTGATGTTTTCCTTTTCTACAACAACTCATGACAAGAATCCCTGAAAGTAACCTATAGGTTGTCCTTTTTTCCTTCCTAGGGTTTGAGGCTTGGAGTTGACTTGAGGATAATGTTGGTACTTCTTGCAATAATTTTTCCTTCACCTAATTTGCATCAAAAGACCTGTAAACACATGCAAAGACCAAAAATTGTTGGGGTTAGGAAATAGGGGTTTGCCTAAGTGAAACCCCTTTGTAGGTGATTAAACCCAAATGAGATGAAATCAAAGGAATGTAAGATTGAAAGATAACACAATAGAAATGCTTACCAAACCTTTGTTAATGGTTTGCAACATGCTAGAGAAACTCCAATGGAGATTACCTGAAAACCCTAATGCTTGTATGCTTGATTGTGAAGTCTTGGTTGCTTGGGTGCTTGAAGATTAAGAGCAAGAGAGTATAAATGATCTAGGAGAGAGACAAAATGGAGGTAGAAACCCTTAGTTGTACATGTGAAACCCTATTTTTTCCAAAATGCAACCTAATAGGTCGACCCTGGGGTTTAGGAGGCAAGATTCCCATTGAATCTTAATTAAAATTTGAATTTTATGCCTAAAGGGACTAGGTTGCCCAAAGTGGCGATGTAGTCCACCTAGGCAAATTTTGGTGGTGGTCGGGCATTAATTTATGTTTAATAAAGTTTATCAGATTTGCCTCCTGAAACACACTTAGGTCGGGACTAATGATGCATTAAAAGGGAAAATTAGCATATAAAAAGGGTTGATTTAAGGGTGATGAGCCTAGATAAGTGTGAAAATGCAACACAACACTTTACATCACTCTATCTTAAGGCTTAGGAAGGTGTAAGAATGTATTATTTAGGTGAATTATGTTGAAAGGGTCTTAGAAAAGTGAGGAAATGCATTACAACACTTCACAACACCTTAGTTAAACACCATTATGTCATTGATGAATTTCAAGCTTACAAGGTTGAATAATGGTAATCAAGGCCAAAATCTGATGGAAAAGACCAAAATGAGTGAAAAAGTGCCAAGGTATACACTTTTTGGAGACACACCCATATTAGAAGCTAAAAGCTCCTTAGCCAAATCAGCCAACACAATATCATCTTGCATATGATCATTCAAGGTCTCCTGTTGTGCCTGCACTCCATGTAAATCATGACCTAACCTTGGAACCGACACAACCTCCATACCCAAACCAGCAGTCACAAGAGTAATAAACATTGGAATCCCATCTTCCAAGGAAACAATATCTAACACTTCAAATCGGTTAAAGCCCTCATCAGCCTATCAATCCTTCCAAATCCGCTTCTAACCCCATCCCTTAGCCTTAGATTGAACTAGCACAAAACTGTCCTTATCCTTACCTGCAACACCCTCCCTCATGGGAGATTTCCCCTTGTCTGCTTTACCCACAGGAAGATTCAAAGAAGAGGGGGAGTTATTGGAACGAGATTCTTTATGAACCTTAGGGCATTGTCGTTCAAGATGGCCATACTCATGACAAAGCTGACATCAAAAAGTAATAGATTTATAATCTAACTGTTGAATCCATGATGAAGATCCAAGACAAATCTCCAATGAATTTGGTAGGGGATTATTCAGATCAACCTCCACACATATTCGACCAAAAGAAATCACCTTTTTTTCAAGGGTTTGTTGACCAACCGTAGTAGGCTTCTCTAATAGAGCAACAATTCGTTGAAAAATATCTTCTCTCCAAAACTCTAGAGGGAGTTGTGGTAGCCGAACCCAAACAGGAACCCGAGAAGGTAGCTCTTCAACCGAATTAAAACCCATATGTCAAGGTTTAATAAACAACCCAACATGATTGTAGAAGTATGGACCTCCTTTAAAAACTTGATTCCGAACAACCATATTGGAGAAAAAAACCATAAAATAATTGTTAGTGGCAAGCATAATCTCCATATCTCTTTCAATCTACCACGAACGCCTAATCCAAGCTTCCAAAGCAGACAAAGGAATATGAATCCCAAGAAACTTGCAAATGAGAGCATGTCGGCTCCAATACAAAACATCTTCAACAACTGATTCAGGAGAAAGGACCAAAATTGGTTGATCCTAGCTTTGAGGCCAACAACCATTTATTTTCTTCAATTTCAAACCCTCACTCACATAGTATGTCTCTATCCATTGTGCATGCAAGCCCGAAGAAGAGACATTATGAACCTTATCACTTCTAGCCACCACCGGACTAGAAGACATCAAAATCCTCGCCATGCAAAAACCTCCCCACAAAAAACTAGACCCAAACACCCCCGATCACCCACGAAAAAGACCCTCGAACACCACCCCATACACCCACCAAACACCCACCAGCCAGCAAGAACAACTGCAACCATGACAAGGGATAGCGCAGCCAGGGTTTCCCCTAGCCCGCGCAAGGAAACACAACTGCCTCCATTCTCACAAACACATAATCTTCACTCTTCTTAATTGATATTTATATCTATATATATTGTATAATTATATTTAAACTTCTCTTAATTATATATTTGCCAATAATATTTAAAACAATAGATAATTTTCAATTTGATTCCTTGTTTCCAATGCATTGCCCGAATTTGTAATTGATTTCTATTTCATTCAACATGTTGTTTTATTCCTATTTCCTTGCCTTGTTTTTCCTGATGCCTTTTATCCTTCCATTCTTTTTCTTATATATCTCATCGTGCCTCTTTATGAATAGAGGTGACCCTTATGGAAGGTGGTGGTTATTTAGAGGTCATTTCTTTTTATAAACTTAATCGTTGCTCATTAACTCAATTGCTACCCTTATATCTTGTTCCCATTACAACTTTGGGTGTTGCCTTATGTATATTCATTATTGTCCTTAATAATCGCAAATAACTATTAATTACTATCTTTGTCTTGGGTGCTAATAGGGAAGTCGACCAGACTAAGTTTATTAACAAGACATGGGTATTCATTCTTGGTAGCGATGCTAAAGCATGGGTGTGTATATGAGGAGGTCGGTTGTTATTCATTAGAGACGTTTTAGTCTATTCAACATTTGTGTAATATTATGTGGGGAGGTCGACTTCTTTGTAATAGTAGATATTGCTATTTATTTATTTATTAGGTTTTGGGTTGCAGTCTGATCATATTAGGGACATGACATCTAGATAGAAGAAAAGTTCGTGCGCATGATTTGATATTAGATTTATGAAGGTAGAATTCATTAATCAATCTTTCAAGGATTCTCAACCACTTACATGTTCATGTGGCTTTGTTTTAGGGAGAAGTACACATTTGTTAAGGTATATTAATTTTGAAGGTTGGTCTTATTTGTCTATGGTGAAATCTAATTCTTTATACGTGTTGGATATTAGTATATTAAATGCAAGGGTTATGTAGAGCAATTGGTATTTTATCTAAGCATCTAAATAATTGTATAATGGACTTTCATGATATTCAAACTAGGGAGATAAGGTGATGCTTATAATAGAGGTACATCAAAAGCACAATAAATCCATGAAGGAGTTAAAAGAAGAGTATATTGAAATTACATGTAGAGAAGCAACACCAACTAGTTGGATTCATAAGGAATCCAACTTGGTAACTAAATTGAAGTGTGGTGAACATAAAAGAGATGTTTTATGTGATTGAAATAAGATATTAGAAAGATAACTTGCATGAGACAAAAAATAGTCGCTAGAAAAGCACATGTAAAGGAAGAAAACTAGGAAAAGTATAAGGAGATATATAGAATACCAAAAATGTGCATGTTAATAGAGGAAGGGTGTAATAGATTTATGTTGGGTTTTCAAAATAATATGGCATACATGTATTAAGAGTGCATTAAATAACAAAGGCCATATATAAGAAAAATGTATGATGTTGCTCTAGATTCCTCCAAAAATCGTAGCTCTTGTTTCAAATGATTTTCTCTCATCGTGTCTAGGTGCCTCTGGTGTGGTTAGTGGGAATGGTGTAGGATTGGTGGGTGCATCCCTTGGTCATGGTCTCTTCTCTTCAAGATTTTGCATCATTTTTTATATTCCTACATATGATACGTTATTTGGCATTGGTGATGGAATTGGTACGTTTGACCTTTGAATGCCTTCTTTATGTGGTGGTAGTCTTGTTTTTGGGGTAGATAATGTAGTTGGGATCCTATAGGAATGTGTATAGGAAAATATTTTTTCTCTAGGCCATAGTTTTGTAGTTGATGTGAAGGCTCAATTTGACATTTAAGGTTCAAGTTAAAGTTCCTCATGGTTCTAGGAAAACATTATTGGTTTAGGAGTTCTTGCTCACCTTTCTCTATGAGATAAAATTTCCCCCCTTCCTTGTTCTCAATCATTCCCTATTGTGGTTTTTGGATAGGATGTAATTGAAAATGAAGACTTTTATCATTATTGTGGCTTGGTCAGTAGATAACCATATGTGGCCTTCTCTTCTCAACTTACACAATTGGGTTTTAAAATCTTGGAGGCCTCTCATTGATGACAAGATCAAGCTTTTTCCTTGTGCTAGGGGCTTCTTTATTGTGACTTATGCCTCTTCAAAGGACAAGGATTTGGTGCTTGAAAATAGGTTATGGATGTGGGAAGTGAACTACATTTTAGTCAAGCCTTGGTCTGTCTCCTTCAACTCCTTCTTTGAACCTCTAAATATTAGACCAATTTTGGAAAGATTTTTTCCATGAGGCCACTAGCAATGCAATTATTGGTTGCTTTTTGAAGGTTGACTCTACCACTTTTGTAATGTTCCCTTTTTGGATAACCCTAAATCTTACCCTAAAATCACAAATATATAATGTATTTAGGGTTTTCAATTCACTAATTTAAGCCAAATAAATCTTTGTTAGATCTTGCAATTAGATTAGATGTCATTGGATTATACTTCATATGATCAACACTAATGACTTATCTATTTAAATCATGTAGATCCATTCAAAATTATCTACACATTATCCATAATGCATACTAGAAGTCTTAATCATAATATGATTTGGATGAGGAACATGATAAGTTTTCTTGAAGCTATCCATACCAAGCCCAAGAGAATGAGCATCCAAACTAAGACAACCCACCCCTTGGCCCAAGCAGCAGGAATGTCTAAACTAAGACAATTCCACCCTTGGGGTGACATACTTGGTGGATAAACTTGTATCTTCTTTCCCTATCCATGTTGTCTTATTTGCCCCTCTTATGATTGGAACACCTTGAATCCATCCTAACAACCATTCATAGTTTGGCTTGATAAGAAAGCCTTAAAAGGGTTGCTTGTAAGCTACTCAACCCATCTAAGCCCAATTGAACAAGCGCCCAAACTAAGATAACCCACCCCTTGGCCCCAAGCGGCAATAACGTCCATACTAAGACAATTCCACCCTTGAGGTGGCCTACTTAGCATGGGAGAGAATGTAAATTGAATCTCCCTAACTTGCTTCCTTCAACCTTATAGTTGATTGATTATAGGGAAAAGACATATATATTATATTAAAGAATCATTGTGAACATAAAAATTCCCAAGCTCCCTTCATGTGAGTTTATTTTACCTAAGTACCGATCGCTCCCTCTTTTGAGAAAAGGTAATGTCAAGCTTCCTTTCATACAAACTTGTGCCAATGCCGCCATTTGTCAACCGCATGCTCTTCGCAAGATTTTCCTCCATTACTCTTCAAAGGCTTATGTCGGGCTCCCATGTGTCATTCATTCACAAAATTTTGAGCCTCTTTACATTGCTTCCCTTTCGGGTCCTAAACGCGTGCCACGTGGCATCAATTCATGCACATTTCTTGGTGGACCCCACCGTCCAACGTTGTATGGAACAGACCTCCACGTGTCTTCACAACACAAGTTCTTCATCGATCAAGGGAAATGATGAACGTCGGGTCCTAACTGCTTGCCATGACATCTTTCAAAGGCTTCATCACGAAGGAAAACCAAGCAGGCAACAACTATCACCAGCTGTCGTGTTCTGTAACTGTTGCCATGAGTGAATTGCACGTGTCTGAGCGCTAGTTTGTTGAGACCACTACCATCATTCGCAAGAGATGTGTCTGGCCTTTGGATGTCCTCGTTCATGGCCCGAATCTTTTCGATTATAACGGCCAGAGAAAAATCATTGCATTCTCATCATTACTCATGATTGGAGAATATTTCTTGTTGCTTGCTCATCAAGCCAAGTTTCCATTATAAATATTGATTCTTCCTCAGAAGCAAGGGTTCCAAGAGTCCCAACTTTTGTTCAGATTTTGACAAAAGAATTGATAGAAGAATTAGGCCTTTCAATGCTTTATTAGATTATTGTAAGAAATCACAGACTATGCCATTGTTCGACCTTTCTATTTTCTTTGATATTTGATAAGTTTTGTTGTGCCATTATTGTACTGAATGTTTTCATTCATATACTTCTATAAATAAATACAAGTTTGTTGGTTTAGATCATGTCTTTGACTCTTCTTTCTAGTAAATGTGTATGAATGTTATTTTATGTCATATGGTGAATCATTCAAGCCTCTATCTTTTATTTTTCCATTTTGGAACACAATAGACTACCCAGCGGGCCCTTAAGTCATATCCTCAAGATAGATTTATCATGCCTAACATCTAAATCTCGGCATATCACCTTAGTTAGATCCTTTATTTTATATGTGCTTCATTTTTCCCATTCAAAACCCCAATTATAGAAGAAGATGGCTTCTTTAAAAATTTGGAGGTTACTCAGTTTGGTGCAATAGGTCCCCCCTAAAACTGAGTTTCCCACAAAGGGTTGTTACCTTGCCAACTTTTGGCATCAACAGTTTTTTCTCCTGGCTCGCTCGATGGGATGACTAAAAATAACCAAATCAAAAGGGTGTGTAAGTCATCAGCCTATTACTAGGTCGCGAACCTCAAAATAAACTGGCCTATTAGTATCCCTATTGCTAACAACACATACCCAAAATTGCCCAGTAGAACCATCGGATCGCAACCATAATGTTGATCGCAAACCAAAATTATGTGGCTTGGGATGCTAGAAGTCCTCTTGTTGCCCCAGTAGCACCTATTGTATGGGTGCCTATCCCGGTCTCCGCTCTTAAAGATATTTCAAAGTTTACCAGAGATGGCTTGAGAACACCATCCGATCATCTACAAGATGTTGCGGATGTGTGTCTGGTGCATGGAGTAATAGATTGGGATATAGCGTTAAGATTGCTTGCAACTTCTTTCAGAGGAAGAGTGCTAGATTGGTATCACACTCTGCCTACCAATACCATCAGTACTTGGGATGAGCTCAGAGATCCCTTTTATGAGAGATTTTCTAACGACAGAGATAGATCTTCGCTATACCACCAGATATCTACAATAAAGCGGGCCCCATTCAAAGCCATGACAGATTTCAATGCCCAATTTCATGACCTGGCAAAGAATCCAAAATGCCATCTAATCATTGGTCGAGCTAGCATTCATGTTCTACTTAAAGTCTATCAATGCTGACATTTCATGATGATTTAGTCACTCGGCAGAACTATATTACCAAATGCATACACCATAGCAGTCAAAGAAAAGAACAATCTAATCGATGTTGGGAAGCTACCACCTTGACCCATCATGCAAATCTTCCCCGAAGTATCAACTTCTAATCAGGAGATGTCATCTACTAGCACAACCACGCCACCACCACCACCACCACCACCGTCGATGTACACATATCTAAGTGCACAACCAAATGTTGCTTCCATGTCTGGCACTCTGAAGGATGAGATGAGTGACATAAGGGAGATGATACATAACCTGAAAAATGAAGTAACGACCATTAAGCGCAACCAAGCTGCTCCTCCAAGACCAACCTATAAAATTTATCAGGGTAACAAACCCTTCTACCAACAGAACCAATATCAAGGGGTCGCGCACACAACTCCGTCGACTCAAACAAATAACCAAATAGTACCAGTACCGACTCCGCTAGGAACTACTCAAACAAGTACAAGCAGAGAGCTAACCGCCGAGTAGAAAAACCTCACCGAGGATTTCAATCCCTGGTGCTATCCTTGTGATGACGCTCATATGCCTCAAAATTCTCCGCGTGGCAATTTGCAGCAGAAAATTATTGAACAACGCAGCCAAGGTGCAACGATGAGTTCAAGAGGGTATACATACGTCTCTTCCCAAATAGATGATGCGGTTCTCACCACACAGATGTAAGGAATGCCCCTGAAGCAAGAAGGTGGCATAGCTCATGACCATACCCTCCTCTCATGGATGGAAGGGGACGAAGCAGTATTCACTTATGAAGCATCCACATTGGCGACCCCAAAAGTATAGTCTGACTACAACACCCGATCAAAGAGAAGATTCACAGGAGAGTCGGTCACTCCACGGTTGAGGAATATTTCGAGCCAACTCCATAGCCCTTCTACAATTGCTCCAGAGCCTCAAGTATGAAAAGAAATCATTATCACCAAGTCAAAAGAACAAAAGCATCTAAATCCATCACCAATCAACTTGGTGGAACAATTGAATAAATCTTCCGCTAATGTGTCCCTCTGGGATATCTTACCCATTCCATAACAAAAATCATTGCTACAAGAATCCCTTCAGAAAGATGAATCTGTGTAACCAATGGAACGAGCTTCCAAAAGGATCATCGACACATCACTTCAACCCAAAGTTCTTGCGAACACTGTAGAGGAGACTCCTACAGAGGAAACTCTAATGAAGGAGAGGGAGAAGTTGAAGCCTAAACCCTTCTTCCTAACTCTCATTGTAAGAATAAAATTGTTGCACAACTCTATGATTGACTTTGGTGCCAGTACCACAGTCATGCCCAAGCAGATAGTTGAAGCCTTAGGACTTAGCTATGAACCCCTAAAGAGAGGAGTTATGCAGTTGGATGGGAACAAGGTCGAAACATTAGGTCTCATTAAAGACATCCCCCTAACATATTTTTCCTATCCTAGTATCATAGTACCGCAAGATACCATGATCACTGATGTTCCCCCCATGTTCCTCCTTTGTCTATCATGAGAGTTCACGACAAAGATAGGTGGATACCTTTCTTTGGATTGGTCTCACCTAATTCTTAGGACTAAGCACGAAGCCAAAATGAAGATTTTATCAGAATCCCTGCATTTAGAGCATGTGATCGATGAATCCACGATGAACTATGATGCTACCCATACTCCTCCTACAAAAGAAGAAACCAAAGTTGCTCAAACCCCTTATACCAAAGAAGAGGTTGCCGGTAGCAAACTGCAAGAAGAAGAGAGAATGACCAAAGACAAAGCCAGTTCCGAAGAATTCTTTTTGAGTGATTACTCAAAAGCCAACCCTTTTGGCAATTATCACGCCACTAGTTTGGGAACCTACGTCATCTACAATGAAGATCAAGAATTTCTAAAGATAGCAAAGGACTCTGCAACCAAGTAGACCTCAAAACTATGGATGTTGCACTTTGATGGTGCAAGATGCAAAGTTGGCACTAGTGTCGGGATATGCCTAACATCTCCAAACAATGAGCAGATTCTCAAATCCTTCCACTTTTAGTTTGCTTGCTCAAGCAATGAGGCTAAATACGAGGGTCTTGTGCAAGGACTAAGCCTCACATAGCGCATGGGTAGGCAAGCAAATAAAAGTTTTTGGAGATTCTGAAATTATAATCAATCAAGTTAGAAATATATTTGTTGTGAAAAATGTTCGCATGCGATCTTATAGACACAAATTTTGGGACCTCATCGAAGGGTTTGAAACTTTCAACATCCAAGCGGTACCAAGGGAGCATAATTCAGCTGTGGATCACATGGCAATGATAGGATCTCAATTTGATCCTATTTCTAACTTGATGGAGAATGTACATTGAATACGAGTAATCATCCGACCATCCATTCCAGATAACGACTAGAGCTGGAAAGTGTTCGAAAGCGACAAACACATCACCTCGTTCATTCAACCGTCGGGTGAATTTGTTGATCATCTCCAGCCAAAGATTGAAGAAGCATATGAAGGGTAGATCATTCAATTAAGATCAAACAAGCTTCTGAAAGGATTGGTCATGCTCAAAAATCTTTTTGATCGTGATGATGCGAGGAACGATAGGAGGAAATTTTTCACAAACCAAGCAGATTATACCGACCTTGAGATCGGAGGTGAAAGAAAACTAAAGGTCAAAAAATAAGTCCCACAACATGACAAAGATAGGTTGATACACTTCTATGAAGCATACAAAGTAGTCGTAGCTTGGTCTTATGATGACCTCAGGGGATATTGCCCTGGTATCATCCAGCATACCATTGAACTCATAGAAGGTGCTAAACCTGTCTGACAAAAGCAGAGGCCTGTCAATCCAAAGATTTAATCCCTTATGGCTCAAGAGCTAGGGAAGCTGATCTAGTCAAGGATCATATTTCCCATCAAACACATCACCTAGGTATCTAACCTTGTGCCAGTCCAAAAAAAGAATGGAGGCATTCGTCTCTATGTTGACTTTCGCGACCTGAACAAAACATCACTAAAAGATCATTATCCATTGCCTTCCATGGAATCCATTTTGCAGAATGTGGCAAGTTCAGAAATGTTCTCTCTACTAGATGGCTTCTCGGGTTATAATCAGGTCCGAATAAAAGAAGAAGACCAATACAAAACCACATTCACCACCAAATGAGGGACATTCACATATGCGAAAATGCCTTTCGACCTATCAAATGTGCGAGCTACCTTCTAGTGGGCAATGGATATCACCTTCAACAAACTCATTAATAAAATCATTCTCATCTATTTAGATAACCTGATTGTGTTGATTGTGTTTTCCAAGTCAAAATATGACCATTTCAATCATCTGGAATTGGTTTTCAAGAAATGCCAAGAGTTCAGGGTATCCTTGAACCCCAAAAAGTGTGTTTTTGGCTTACCGCAAGGCAAGCTACTAGGGCATGTAGTGTCCAGAGAAGGGATTGCTATTGATCCTGAAAGGGTAGAAGTGATCAAAGAACTCCCCCTTCCAGTCAACAAAAAGGGAGTTCAGTCCTTTTTGGGAAAGGTAAATTTTGTAAGCAAATTCATCTCTGATTTTGTAGGAATAATTCAGCCAATCACTCTAATGCTAAAAAAGGACCAATTATTCAAATGGATGAAGGAAGCAAAAGAAGCCTTCAAAAAGGTAAAGGACACTATTTCCTCAGCCCCTGTAATAGTAAATATAGAATTGTCCAAAGACTTCATGATGTATGTTTTTAGTAGTGAGACAAGCATCGCCACTATCCTAACCCAAAAGGACAACAAAGGAAAAGGAGAACACCCGATAGCATTTCACTCTCGAACCTTGAAAGAATATGAGGTGAACTATAACTTTGTCGAAAGGAAATTATTTGCAATTGTAAAGGGACTTTAAAATTTTTGACATCTGATATGTTATAATAAGGTGATTATCTATGTTGCACACTCCTGTGTGTATGAATATATCATCGAAAAAAGGGCCAACTGGATCATTAAGATCTTGGAATATGACATTGAGGTTAGGCCCATGAAGACTATCAAAGGGAGAGGTTTGTGTAAATATTTGGCACACAGGGACGAAGCAAAAACGGAAGCACAAAAAGCAGAGTCGATCTCGATGAATGAATCAGAACCCGAAGGATGTTGGCTAATAGATAGGACTAGATTTATGCACACTAGAAAATATCTGTTAGGCCTTCCTTTACAGAAAATAAGTTTCTATCGATTACAAAATAGCGGATATGCACTCATCGAAGGGGTTCTCTTCAGGAGAAATTTCAACGATGTCCTATTACGATGCATCACTATGGAGCAAGCAAGGAAAATCCTTGACACATTCCATAGCAGCCCTGAAGGTGGACACTTCTCTGCAAAAACTACCGCCATCAAAATCTTGCATGTAGGGTACTTATGGCCCACACTGTTCAATGATTCCTACAAAATGATAAAGGCTTGCAAGGAATTCCAATTCTACGTAGGAAGGAGGAAAAAATCTGCTATGCCCATCAATCTGATAGTATCAGATGAACCATTCATGCAATGGGGGCTAGACTTCATAGGAATGATAAACCCAACATCCAGTGCCAACCATAAATGGATTCTAATAGCTATAGACTACTTTACAAGGTGGAATGAAGCCATACCCGTGCAAAATGCAACCGAAATAGAAATTATGGATTTTCTCAAGAGGCTAGTGATAATATTCGACCCGCCAAAGACCATCATCTCAGACAATGCCAAAGAATTCCTAGGCTCTAAGGTATGTCAGTTTGCACTTACGCATGGCATATTCCTAAAAACCTCATCAAACTATTACCCGCAAGGGAATAGCCTAGCTGAGTCAACTAATAAGAATTTAGTCCAACTCATCAAAAGGATCAGGGCTGATCATGAGAAGGAATGGCACATGCATCTCTGAACAATGTTATGGGCAGATCACATAACTCCTAAACAAGCACTGAAGACCTCGTCATATGAGCTAGTATACGGGAAAGAAGCACTATTTCCTATCTCTATAGAAATACCTATGCTACAGCTACTTAAGTCTTTAGAGATTGAAGAGAATGGGGCTATGGAAGTTTGGCTAGCCGAATTACTGGAGGTGCAAGAGAAAAGGGAGAAATCCCTAATAGCCATGACTAATCACCAACAAGTGGTTAAGAAATGGTTTGACAAGAAGGCCTTAGACCAAGGTCTAAAATGTGGAGACATGGTACTAAAGCTCAATGAAAGAGCTACAAAGCTTGGAAAACATGGAAAATTCAACAAGCTATGGGAAGGCCCTTTCAAAATAATTCAGTGCAAACAGAACAATGCATTTGAATTAGAAAATATGGAACAAGAACCACTTGGAATTCCGGTCAATGGAATTCACTTAAAATTGTTCAATTAGGCTGTAGTTGCTTTATGCAGATGTAAATTATAAAAATGTAATTAGTTTACTTTTTGTGTTTTGTCGGTCGGTTCTTTTATCACATTTTTTACGGTTATAGGGAGTGGGGAAAATTTCATGAAACCCATTATTACAGGAATAGAGAAAAATTCTGCTACTCAAGCTGCAAAAATTAAATTCAAATACAAAGGATTCAACTCATGTTGCGAAAAAAAAGGATGAATACAAAGAATTTTAACATAAGCAAGTGTATCTATTATATATAATATGATAAAACATTGTCAAAATGGCTCTATGGCCAAACATTAAAAAGGTATAGCCATATATACGACTTCATTACATGCATATATGAGAGCCTTCTTTTAGACGTATATATATACAACAACAAAAAGCATGTCAGACTTCATATCTCTGCATTGCGAGTATTGTCCTCATCAACTGGGACATTGTTGGGAGTAGCGGGAAGATTATCAGTAGCAATAGGACCTGTGGTGGAAGCAACATCAATACCCATGACGAGTGACGGAGGAAACACAAGGTTCCTGAAATTGGTATACTAGTCTACATTGCAGAACAACACCATGTTGTAGCAACACAACAGGAAATGACATGCACAAGTGGCTTTATCACGATGATCTGTGAGTGACTGAAGTCAAAAACCACTCAGGAATGGCACCCACAGTACCATTGCATCTTCTTCAACATGCTTCCTTAGGTCACTCGCAACAGGAAGCCCCAGGCCATACACCACGTTGCTCACCGCCTTGCTGAGACCCCCGAGGTACTTCTTCGGGAAAATTTGAATTGCCAAACAAAGGATCATAGATTTTAGAGCCTGAGCATCAAGCAATGAAGCAACGAAGCAATGAAGTGTGAGTTGATATCAATATTTACTTGATATTTATCCTTATATTCAATGTAGTCCCTACCCAAGAGCCACTTGATGGCTATGATAGCCAGTGAATGCTTATTCTTTGTCATATGTTTCAGACGCCTGCTCAAGATCTCTCCCAAGAAGGTCGTTTGAGCCTTGTTACACACTAACCTAATTGGAGTATTCATTATGTCAACCTCTGCTCCAATCACCTAAGGTTGTTTCGCTAAGAATGTTTTTGCTGTTCTATTATAGAAATATCTGAGGTATCCAACATACAAAGCATGATGGTAATCGAGTGCTTACTTGAAAATCCCACAAAAAGGCTAGCTCAATATTCTAGCCCTGTTGCGTTCACAGGTATGAATTGCTGCATGCAAGCTTAAGGAGTGGTAATCAATTAACACAAATTGGTGGCAGTCCCAAGTGACGGCTCGTACGAACAAAGGCTAGGTGGCACAACATAGGGAATTTTTGAGCTCCAAGGGTGAACTCAAATCTTTTCAAAGTACTCATTGTGATTTCAGCTTGACCATGCTTTGAGAGATATTAATTGCTAAGGCGGATGAGGAAATGATAGGCATTGCACCAACAACTCAATTTCCCATGAAAATCACACCGAAAGGATGTTATTACCAATATAAATATGAATCCTTGCCTTTTCAAAATAGGCAAGTAGCTTATCTTGCATGAGTAAGGGAGCTTGTAGTACATGCCAAATTAAATGCAAAAGGCAACCATTATCTACCTATCTTGAATGGAAGAAATCAAAGAAAAGCCAAGTGTCGCATGTAAAAGGAAGAATAGAGCATAAACACTTCTTCTACACGCAAAGAAATTAAGAAGAACAGGACTATCAAAGGAACCAAGTATAGTACAATTTGCAGCAAAAGGAGTTGAAGACATATTATCGCAGAGAATTCATTGCCCGGATGTAAATTAAACCTAAAATGAAAGGTTGCCTAGTGTTGAAATTCAGAGCCTCACGTTGTGTTTTAGGTTCCATTTATATCGCTTCAGTGTGCTTTCTGGGCAGAGAATTGGTAGGAAATGGAAACCACTCAAGGTTCTCAAGCATAATTACAGGAAGGAGGAACACAAAGCTTATTTAATGTCATGCGCGCAGCTCTAGGGGCTTGCGTCTTCCAAGACATCTCTTATGCCTCACCTAGGATACCAGAAAAGCCAACCTAGGTAAATACCCGAGTTGCAGAGAAGAAGAGCCTTCACAAAACTGAGAAATGGATTCAAGAAGAGTGGAAGAACATTCATGACCCCATTCTTGCAAAGAATCCCAAGTCACTAAGGGAGGCGGCCTATGAAAGGATGAAAAGAATAGCAACCTAGATTCTTTGGCGCAAAAATGCTGGTACTGTGGGCTTCCTCAATATATGGTCCCTTTAGTGCACCATTGCCCTAAACTAGTTGATGAATCCATCAAACACTTCAACCCGGAGACCAAAACCATCAAAGGCCGAGAGGTAACTATGAACATATGCAAAGAGACGATCTAGAATATGCTCTGCATCCCAAAGCAAAGCTTTGAAGTGCATAAAATGGAGTCATTCACTCAACTAAAAGGAGAGTCCTATTAGAGAAGTAGGGACCTCACAATGAAATTCTACAACAAAGAGACTCAAAATAAGACAATGAAGATCTCAGTCGTGCTTAAGAGCTTCCATGACGATATGAAAGATGTATTTTCAATGATGGCATTCGTTTGTGGATTGGATTTCGACAAGGAGGTCCAATTGTTTCAGCTAGGATTGGGCTTTCAATTGCTAAGGCAACATTCTTTCTTCTGGTATGATTTCGCTAAATTTCTCGAGCAAGAGATGCTCAGCCAAATAGTAGAATACAAGCTTCAACGAAGGTTCAGGTTCCCATCTTTCCTTGCACATATGTTCTTACACCAGAATCCCAATTTCTTCCAGAGGCGTTTTGAGCTCTCCATCTCTGATGAAAATCAGAATAGGAAGCCGGTTTCCATATGGACTCCACTCCTCTCTGCGAAATTTCACTATTATGCATTTTTGAATTGTTTCTTATATCCAATTTTGTAGGACTTAAGAGGAGACAACACTGTCCTATGGTTCAGCCTGGACTAAACCGAGTTCATGCAGAACTTTGTTCCAAGGTGTGACTGGTTTTTGGGCAAGGACTTCACGTTTGTCTGATTGTGCAATTTTACTGGAGAGCCCCTTTAGCTTCCATCATGTCTTATAGACCGAGTACTGGCACTGGAGGTTTTCTGCTAGGTTTCAATTATCGATGTCACATTTTGCAACGGGAAGGCAAAGAAGAAGGGATTTTTCAATCCCCCGATAAGCTGCAAGACTATGATCATGGCTAAGAGAAAGACTTACGACATATTGGAAGCGAATTTGGCTCATCTTGGGTTGGTATGGATCTACAACAAATGTAACTACAACCCTAACAATGACCTGCCAGACAAATATGTCAAGGTTACACACTATCCCCAGCCTTACTCGGAAGAGCGTCAGAATCCAATTTTGAATCCAAATGAATGTATTATTTACTTAGCCTACATTCCCACCGAAGATGGTCGATCACCTTGGCTTAGGTTTTACTTCCCAACTAGGTCGTATGATAAAACAAGAAAGATGGGAACTACCTTACACAATGATCTGTTGAATAATTACGATTGGAAAGAGGAGAAGATCAATGACTTTTGGATATACTGCCAAGAAACCCAATAGACCGAGGCTCCCTATAACAACCTGGAAATGGATGACAAGTTCGATGAATTATGGAACAACGAGCATCCAGATTCCGACAAGAGTGATGGAAATAATTCCAATTCCGAGGAAGCCGAGTCGCAGTTAGATGAAGGGGCTCAACTAGAAGTAGAAATATAAGACACCTCGACGCAGAAAAGGGGGAAGGCATTGAAGCAACTTGCTAAGGTTTCCTCCAACATACGGGTTAATATATCAAGTGTAAGGTCTTCATTGACTCGCACCTGGATAGTGAGGTGAACCCTAACAACCTCACTGAAACAATTTGAAACTGTAGTGGTTGACAGCCCACCACCATCAAAGCGGCAGAAAATTGAGGCACTTTCTAGATAATGTTCACAGGTCCCTGACGCAAGCGAAGAGCTAGAAACAGATAAAGAACCACAGTCATCCACACCACAGGTATCTTTCAATCCCTCTTCTCTAGTTTCGCAAACCTTTGGCACCCCTGATGTAACTGCAACACCTCTTGTTTCATGCGCCGACCAATGCATTTCGGCCTCTGCTTCAAAAATTGTGGGGGGTTTCACATAGTTCACTCATAGGTCTCCATTCTCCCTTACTCCTCCATGAAACCTCACACCGTTCGCCTTGGCCCATTCCACTTCCCAAAGTGCCATGCACTCTACCCCTACTACCTTCATTAATACATTCCCTGCCGCAACAATAGTGGAGTTGGTCCACTCTTCCCAGCAAATGGAGACCATCATGACTCCACTCTCTTCAAGCCCTTCTGGTTCATAGTTCGATTATTGAAGTATCCCTCCTTTCTTGCTTCAGACTGTCAAGATTCCGAAGAAAAGGTCACCCGGGACTGATGTCCTCTCATTTCCTTTCTCCCTTCCTCCTGGTGCACCTTTCGTAAGTGGACTCATCAGATCACCCATTTAATTCTTGTCAGATGGCAATAAAACCAAGCAAGTACGAGCTCAGAACCTAGAAGAGAAGAGTTAAAGATGCCAAGAGACCGGTAGAACCGAAGATACACACTATTTTCAATGAGGCTCAGCAGTCGCTACACTTTGCGAGTATGTTCTCGACTGTCAACAAACCGCAAGGAGAGATGCAACCAGATGATTACATGTACTCCATAGGGATTGACTTGAGCATAGCCCAACCATGGGATAAGGTGGAGCTCATAGAGGAAACACAACGGGTAGTGACCATCGGATTTCTTAAGTCCGTTTTCCAACTCAAGAAAAAGGAGGAAGAGCTAAAAGACCTAAAGGATAGAGTCGACGCTTTTCTCTCCAAGGAAAAGGCTATGGAGGTTAAATATAAGTGCCTATCATAGCAGAAGGAGGTGGAAGAAGCAAAGCTCTGAGGAGAACTTGCAAATTTTTAGTTGATTGATCCTAATTTGGTCATTGATCTACAACAAAAGAACCAAGAGTATCAAGATCAATTGGCAAAATACGGCTTGGACATACAATAGAAAGATGAGGAATCTCGTCAATTAAAGTTGAAGATGCAACAAAAGGATGTAGATTTCTAGATGTGCCATGCTCAAATGGAAAATGAAACTGTAGAGCTTAAATCTACAATAGAGAAAGAAGCGACAAAAAAAGAGCGAGCCGAGGTTAGCTATCTCATAGAGTTACAGAAGTTTCAGGGGCAACTCACCACAACAAACCAAAGGATTACAAAGCTTGCAAGTGATATCGAATGAAGGGATGAGGAGATCGCCCTTTTGAAGGACTCAGCCTTACCCTCAACCGATCAAATAGACCTCCTACATATAGCCCAACAATTACACATCTCATGTTGGGAAAGAGTGAAGGCATTCTGCCTAACTCTACATATGACACTTTGTTTTATGGCGGAGGCAACAAGTCTTAGCAAAAGGTTTCATGAGGTGATAGAGAAAATTCCTTAGTCCATCATGGAGAGAGTTTCAGAGGTCGAGGGATTATTAAACATGTTATATCAGGTCTCAGACAAGGTCTTGGAAAAAGTAGGGATTGAAGATCGAAGGGTCGCTGCTAAAATAGCCAATAGGGTGATCTACTACCACGCAACTATCCTTTGTGCCAGTGAATGTGTCGCCAAGTTGGATCAAACCATGAATAGCATGAGGGCTAGGTTCTCCCACCTAACTCAAATGGTTTCCCCTTCTCCATTCCTTGAGGATGAGTTAGTGGCGACAGTGGAGCATATTGCAGCAAAGGTCAAGGGAAAGAAACAGGATGTGTCTACCTTGCAAAATTTCAGCCAATCCCTTATTGTGGAGGATTTTGAGAACATCACTCAGCCGATCGCACATCTCCTTTTTGAAATTGAGTCATGGGCTGATATATCAATGACACTGCCTTACAAAGAAGTGATCGAGCTGCAGGGAGCATAGGAAATTTTGCATGACTCTTTTCCCCCATTCGAAGATGAATGGCTACCTCTACAGACCGCCCTCTCAAAGCTCTAACCGCACTGCTCGATGGATAAGTCTCTGGTCTATAGGCCAAAAAATTTTGGGTTCCTCGTTTCGCAAGAGAAATGCCCCTGATGAGTCACCAGAAGCTATGAACATAAAAATTCCCAAGCTCCCTTTGGGTGAGTTTATTTTACGTAAGTATCGGTCGCTCCCTCTTTTGAGAAAAGGTAATGTCGGGTTCCCTTTCACACAAACTTGCTCCAATGCTGCCATTTGTCAGCCACACACTCTTCGTAGGATTTTCCTCCATCACTCTTCAAAGGCTTACGTCGAGCTTCCACGTGTCATTCGTTCACAAACTTTTGAGCCTCTTTGCATCGCTTCCCTTTCGGGTCCCAACCGTGCACCACATAGCATCAATTCATGCACATTTCTTGGCGAACCCCACCATCTAGCACAGTATGCGATAGACTTCCAAGTGTCTTCACAGTGCAATTTCTTCATCAATCAATGGAAATGATGAACGTCGAGTCCCGACCACTTGCCACGACATCTTCCAAAGGCTTCATCACGAAGGAAAACCAAGCAGGTGACAACTATCACCAATTGCCATGTTTTATAACTGCCGCCATAAGTGAATTGCACGTGTTCAAGCACTGGCCTATTGGGACCACTACCATCATTCATAGGAGATGCATCCAGCCTTTGGACATCCTCGTTCATGGCTCAAATTTTTTTGTTATAACGGCCAGAGAAAAATCATTGCATTCTCATCATTACTCATGATCAGAGAATATTTCTTGTTGCTTGCTCATCAAGTCGGGTTTCCATTCTAAATACTGATTCTTCCTTAGAAGCAAGGGTTCTAAGAGTCCCAACTTTTTTTCAGATTTCGACAGAAGAATTGATAGAAGAATCAGGCCTTTCAATGCTTTATTAGATTATTGTAAGAACTCACAGACTGTTTCATTGTTCGGCCTTTTTGTTTTCTATAAATAAATATAAATACTATGCCATTATTGTACTGAATGTTTTCATTCATAGACTTCTATAAATAAATACAATTTTGTTGGTTTAGATCATGTCTTTGACTCTTCTTTCTAGTAAACGTGTATGAATTTTATTTTATGTCATATGGTGAATCACTCAGGCCTCTATCTTTTATTTTTCCATTTTGGAACACAGCAGACTACCCAGCGGGCCCTTAAGTCGTATCCTCAAGATAGATTTATTGTGCCTAACATCTAAATCTCAACATATCGCCTTAGTTAGATCCTTTATTTTATATGTTCTTCCTTTTCCCATTCAAAACCCCCAAATATAGAAGAAGTTAACTTCTTTAAAAATCCAGAGGTTACTCATTTTGGCGCAATAGGTCCCCCCTAAAACTGAGTTTCCCATAGAGGGTTGTTACCTTGCCAACTTTTGGCATCAACAATCATAATTACTTATAAGGCTCAATAATTGCTACAAGCATCATATATATATTTCTAATTGATTTCAATCCTCCCACGATCATTTTATATGAGCTTATATATGTGTGTGTGTGTGTGTATGTATAATGACATGCTCCCCTTCCTAATTATATCTACAGTTATACTAAAAAATGTACCCAAATTTCTTATTTATTGTTCCCTCCATGATTCAATGATTTTTTTTTTACATGGATCTCTTTTTATATCCCATGAGGGAGGGGGTGGGGGGGTGTAGACATGGATTTTCCATCATAGCTTTCCATTGATAAGGGACACGCCCCTCCACAAGTTGAGTGTTGCCTTTTACTATTGCTATTGCACTTTAAATCTTAAATGTTGTCTTATATATTTAATTGTTGTCATCATTAAATATAAGCTTGATCATTGTTTCTGTCAAGGTAAAGTTGGTTCATATATTACATTCAAGTTGGCTCATATTATGGATGGTTGTATAAACTAATTCCAATCATTGTCTTTCATCATATAAATCACTACACATGTTAATGATAATAATCATTACTTTTTCTAATATTAATCGATCCCTTATTATCATGAATAAATCGATATATGTATTTTATCTAATATATAATCACTCCTTGTCACTGTAATCATTGTCTCTTTTAATCTCTTATTTCTTCACATTGATCATCCTACTATTCTTTTTTTACACTGATTTGTCTTATGTTGTTTATATATAACATCATGAGTAAGATTGGCCACCTATGAGAAATTTGAATTGATTTTATTAATTTCATTATACTAGTCGGCCAAGATTGGTTTGAATGATTGCTTGATTTGATGCTTGAATGCTTGCTTGAATTCTTGAAACCGACATCACAATGTTAGCTCCAAAGCATGACATGAATACACGTGAATTTTGACATGATGATATGATGTTGATTATTGGTCTAGATAACTGATAAATCTTCTCTTCAATGCTCTTGACAATAATATTTTCTCTTGTGAAATTTGAATTATGCGTGTTAAGTTTGAATTGATAAAATAACTACAT
The DNA here is from genome assembly GCA_007115665.2 of Sequoiadendron giganteum. Classification (NCBI taxonomy): domain Eukaryota; kingdom Viridiplantae; phylum Streptophyta; class Pinopsida; order Cupressales; family Cupressaceae; genus Sequoiadendron; species Sequoiadendron giganteum. The sequence goes on from CM021104.1 coordinate 603,256,795, forward strand.
TTATAGGTGTTTATCTAATTTCCCAAAAATTAGATTCCATAAGATGACATTTGAAACTTGAATTTGAATCATTAAAATACCGCCAAAAACATATTAAAAACTGGGTCCTAGCACTTAAAAGGGACTCATTCGCCCTTGGGTGAATGGGTCCTAGGACCTAAATCCAAGACACGCAATTTCCAAGGTGTTTAAATTAATGTTTCCAATTGTTTAATATAGGTTTCCCTTTTGGAAAATAGGAGTAATAAGGCTTTGGAATGCATAATTTGTTCAATTAGAAGCTTAATTAAGGGGATGCAAAAATAGTGTGAAATTGTAAAGGTGTATAATTTTCTACACTACTTTTAGCCCCCACTTTAGTGAGAGTATGAACTCACACTCAAACTCACACTAAAGTAGATAAATAAGTCAAGAGAGGTCTAATTGTACAACTGTTGGAAAGATAAGATGATAAAGATCAAGCCCCTGGGATATAAGATCCCATGGAAAACCAACAAAGGAACAAAGAGACACATGCATGCAGTAGTGACACAAGATACACAATTATACGATGTCAAAATTAATGCAAAGAGGAAGAAAGGTGGATCAAGCTTCAACTGTTTATCCAAAAGGTATGGATCAAGCCTAAGTTGTTTGTCGAAAAATACACTCACAAGGGCTAGTGCAGTCTAATATAAACTAGGTAAGCCCCAAGACAATAGAGTGAGAAACACATACTAGGCCTACAAGGTGTGAACTCATAGAAAGTTGGCAGATGGGAAATTCATGCCAAGTCTACAGGATCCCATATGTCAACCATACCAAAATTCATACTCCTTGATGACTTTGATAAGGTGCCACACAAGATGGTCACAGGTTTTCACAAGGCTAGCAAGCTGCATTATATTAGACACTTATGACAAGGAACCATTGCAAGCAAGTTATGTTATGCTTGGTGGCCAAGAACTATTTTTAGGATAGTCAAAGGGTTTTTCTTAGTTCATGAAACGTCTCACCTTAGGGAACATCACACTTGATATCACCACCAAGAGAGGACTAGCTGAGGGATAAAAGATTCACACCTTAGGGAATGCAAGCCATAGCATTACCAGTAAGAGGGATGCTATATTCCAAGAAAGGTCACTCTCTTGAAGGACATAAAACCCAATGTCACCACCAAGAAGATACATCACATGAATTGAGAAGACCATGGTTGGAATTAGTTCATGCCACTATGCAAGCAATGAACAAGAGGCATAATGCCCCCCACTTTAAAGAAATTGCTAAACACCATGTTGTAAGCAATTACTTTAAAGTAGAAGATGATAAAGGCCAATACATGAGAACTTATTTGGAAAGCCCTATGCCAAACATATGTTTCCAAAAAAAGCTATGTCATGAAAAGGAGGTTGCCCTTGATATGCAATCCTAAGATAACACATAAGGGATCCACAAATTTTGGGTTAACACAAGTCTTTTCTATAGTGTTATAATAGAGCTTGGAACTATCATCATTCCCCAAATACCTCATTAAACAACAAACACAAAAGAGGAATGACACATAGAGAGGTAAAAGACAAAAAATCCTTTTGGGTCAACATGGAGGAGACCTAAATGTCTCAATGCTTTGCATCATCCGTAAAAGGAAAACACAAGACGAGTGAGAAGACAATGGTTATGACATATAGAAGAATATAGATACAAATAAAAGAATGTCACAATAGATTTTCTTCCTTTGTATCCTTGCACCAACAGAGTACAAGGGTCATCCAAAGTAGGCTCACAAACATAAAGACACACCAAGAATGTCACAATATGGGGGATCACATTACGCACATGCAATCACATAAAGAACATGAATAAACATAAAGCTAGTATGACACATGCGAGCTAGCCTAAAGCAAGTCATCTGCATCCCAATCTTGTTCATCATATATAGAAGGTGAATAAATAGCCAAGGGGGCAACAATGAGTGCCATACTAGGACAAGGCTATATAACCCCTTTCCCCCCAAATGTTTTTCAAGGATGAGTCGAGGTAGGCAATGAGAATGTGCTCCTTGCAATGTAGAAATGGTTTGAATGAAATGGAAGGAGTCTTATATGAATTGTTGCATGCTATCTTCATCTTGGCCTCAGATATCCACCTCACGGGGACATTCATTAGGAGGTGGAGATTTATGAGTGTTATCAATTGCATTAGGATCATCTCCAAATATGCAACTGGAAACATCAACCAAAGATCTTAAGGACATCCATATGTTTCCAAAACACATATCTATGATGAAAGTTTGATGCAAAGTTTTAGGTCTAATATATAAGGATTTACTTATTTTAGAATGCAAAAACTTGAAAAATGATGTCTTTTGAATTCAAATTTTTATTTTGAACAATGCACTTGTTTTGACCAATTGATGTGAATGTAGACAACTACATAAAACTACAATTTTAGAAACTGAAACTGAGATCTACAAACAATAAGATATAAACCAGACAAAGATAGATTTATGCCCAGAAATTTGGAAATCGACCTGTACAAGAACAATTTTTTCCAAGGAAAAATGGGTCTTTGCATAGGGGTTGGAAAAATTAAATTTTGATTTTTTTGAGTTAGTGTTTAAGGTCTCTATTTAAGGTTGCAAACAAATTCTTTCAAATACAAATTTCCAAAATTTAATGATTAGATGCAAATACAATTTGATGGAAAACAACAAGCAAAATGACAACTTTTTTGATAAAATTTTGATTGAATTTTCTAATGTAAATGATTAAAAGACACTAATATGTAGGCTACTATGTAGACGGAATGCAATATGTATGCAATATTTTTTAGTTTTTTAGTTTTTAAAGGATACAAAATATAATTTTAAATGATGCAAGATGCAATTATGATTTTCAACCCTAAATGAGATGCAAGACTAACTAATGCAAATCCTAGATCTAGGGTTTTAGAGACTTCCAAATCAGAATTTATGATGTGCGTCAGGTTCACCAAAATGAAATAAAAATAAAAATGTAGGAGTGTGTAAGAATGTGGGTTTCAATGATGGAATGACCTAAAGGTTTGAACACACTTACAATTTCCCTAATTTCATTAGAAAAAGACATCTCCCAAGGATAGGATTGACTTTCAACCTTGAGGTGAGTCAACCCTATTAGGAAGGTTTGTTGTTTTATTATGACAAAAATGATTGATTGGCACATTTGGGAGATAATTTCAAATGCATTAACAAACTAAATTGTATGACCTAACACTTGAAATACAAAATATTATGATAACAAAAATGAAAACAATAATTTGCAAGAAAATTTGAGAAGGGTAGAATGGTGTGCACCTAGCCTAAAAAGTAGGTTTTGAGCTGTGTAGCAAGTATGGTTCACCCTATGGCGAATGGGTCCTAGTGTAGGGGTCCAAAAGATGATTTTACAGTCCTCAGATCTCATATCTAAGATTTTGATTTCTCTAAGTTTGACTATCTAAAAGCTGAAAATAAAATCTGTAGGTGAAATTTCGTAGCTTGACAACAATGATAAATTTGACAACTTTGCAAAATTTATCTTTCAAGATCAATCTTCAATCCTTCTTCACTTGTAAATTTGCACATACAAAGAGAAGAATGCTTGTTTTTGGGTGAATGGGGGTTTGCCTTAGTCAAATCCCATGTTGGTAATTAAACCTTGATAATGAAATGATGATAAATGGAAGGAATTGATGAATGAACAAAGCTATGTCACAACTTACCAAACCCTTAATGGCTTCCCTTAGAGGACTAAAGTCTAACACATCTCTCTAAGTCTTGGATCTTGGATAATTTATTGATTTGATGCTTGAATCCTTGCTTGAATTCTTGAAACCTACATCACAATGTTAGCTCCAAAGCATGACATGAACGCACATGAAATTTTGACATGACGATATGATTTGATTGCTATTGTATATGAATAATAAATCTGCTCTTCAATGCTCTTGACGATGAAATTTGAATTATGTGTGTTAAGTTTGAATTGATAAAATACCTATGTACTTATAGGTGTTTATATAATTTCCCAAAAATTAGATTCCACAAGCCGATATTTGAAACTTGAATTTGAATCATTAAAATACTGTAAAAAACATATTAAAAATTAGGTCTTGGAAATTAAAGGGGGCCCATTCACCCTTTAAAGGGGGCCCATTAATGGGTCCTATGACCTAAATCCAAGACACACAATTTCTAAGGTGTTTAAATTAATGTTGGAAATTGTTTAATATAGGTTTCCCTTTCAGAAAATAGGAACAATAAGGCTTTGGAATGCACAATTTGGTCAATTAGAATCTTAATTATTCCAATTAATTCAGGGGATGCATACATAGTGTGAAATTGTAAAGGTGTACAATTTTCTACACTACAAAAGGATACACAAAGAGAACCAATATCTACTTTAGGGATCACATAGTCATAATACAATACATCACTTAGTTGTAATACCAAATATTCCTGGGGTCATGAGTCCTTGATTGAATATTATTGTCTTACAATAATATGACCTATTAATGGCTCATAAAAATGATATCATACTTAATAATCCATTTTTAAATTAAGCATGTTCCCATTATTTCTTATGAAAGAATTATATTTATTCATTAAAAAAATACTAACATAGGAAATTAATTCATCAAAAAAATGTGTGAGAAGAAAATCATTATCCTTAATTATTTATTTCAAAGAAAGTATACATTACATAAATTAAAAAATAATACATCATAGCATGTATTCATGTATTCTCAATTAGAGATAGCATATTACAACAAAAGACTTTGCACAAACACTACAACAATGTGCTTCTTATTACAAAATAAATACAACTATAGTATCCCACATTTTCTAATCTTATTTTACAATTGAAGTACATACCTTATATAGAATAAACAAGCATGCAAGCTCACATATGGGCAACACATATCACTTTAACAATTGAATCGATGAACTTGTGCAATAGTGTAATGACTTTGATAACTACTTAAGGGTGATCCACAACAAATCATTGTTAGGGCGATGAATTACTTGGACTTGGAACACCCAAGTTGAAGGACGACCCACTACTTGTAGTCATGATAGTGGAGAGTGAATATGTATAATACTCTCTCTTGACTACGTAGAACCTATTGATTAATGTTTGAGATTGGGATTCAATAGTTGCATCCATCCCAAGCATCTTGGATATAGAGATGAGCATGAATTTGGTTGACACTATCAAACCTAGTTCTGAGATTATTTTAATCATGATGGACACTATTAGAGATTCCTATACCATGCCTATATAAAATCAAGTTGTTGTGACAAGAAGATGAAAATGGAAAAGAAGAGATAACACCATCTTCTCACAAAACATGGTCACCAATAAAGAATAGGGTGGAATTGACAACCATGGGTCAATCTCTAGGGGCCAAAACTCACTTACATTTGCCAAAGTAGATAGAAAAACACCAAATTCTTTAGGGGAAGAATTGGAATTTATTCTTCTCTATATGGGAATTATGGAACTGGTAGGGACAAAAAATAATGGAGGTGCACAAATCCATCTCTCCAAGTGAATTCATCATTCCCCATGGGAATTATTTGTCTTACTCACATACTCAACTCAAGAGTCAAGTGAACTAAATCCTCCTCACTCTAATTCTACCCATCCTTAGAAGAATTATTTTATCTTTCCCTTTGAATGACAAAATTGAAGGTAAGAGAATATTGAATAGCCTCATGAAAACCAAGGCACCATTGTAATCAAATTCTAAGTATGTTGACAAAAATATAACCTCCTTGAATAGAACTTTTTATAATAATAAAAATTCATGAGTTCTTGGTCTCCTTTAATAGTTGAAATTGAGGTTAATTATACCTTCAATTAAGCACTTAATTTAGATTGGCTCATCATAAACACCCTTATACATAAGTGTTATATTTATGATCACTTGTTAAATATTGGAATAATTTCACATATTTTTTGAATATTTCGTTAGAGTTTAGGTAATACGAAGAATCAATTTCACATAAGCCTTATAGATACTTTTTCATCTACATTGCAAATTCTTCCTCTAATGACCATTTGTTCTCAAATTCTTCACTAAATTAATCATGTGGTTCATATATATTATATCAAGGAGTACCGTTGTTTCCCTAATAAAATTATCCAATCTAGATTCCAATTTTAGCAATCTATCCAATTTAGTATTGCATAGGACTGGATCTACTTTATGATTATCCCCTTGGGTGATGGATTTGACTAAAACTAGAGAATTTTTACCAAAATGAGATTTACAATCATCTAATGATTTCATCCTACTAATACTATCAAGTATTGGAGGTAATCCACATTCCTTGAGGGCCTTGAAACCATTCATATAGTTCTTCAACATCAAATCAAATTTGCTTTGGAAAGAAAAGATATAATTTAGGATCCCCATGAACTCATGAGTACTTGATAACTTAGTTAGAGTGCTAGGATTAAATATTACATTATTATGCACATTATCCATGGTTTGTATACATGGAATCCACACACTTAAATTCTTCTTGAATTTTTTTCATTTCTTACATGGTTGACATGGAATTTTATCAAACTATTGTAAAAAGACCATTTATCATCAAATTTATACAAAATTACAGACATACAATGATTGAAAGATTATTGAGTAATTCAAAAATATATATTTTTCCTTTCTCTTTTGCTTTAACCTCTAGATTAGGACTTTGTTTCAAATTCTCATTTAAGTTAACAATCCCCAACATAAATGTATCCCTATCTTCTTGAGATACATTTCCTATGCTAATAGGAGGTTTTGTACGTTATGATGTTATATACTTAAGGAGAGGGAACTATTGATTTGATCTTGTTATTTATATGGTCATTCTATAACTTCTCAAAATCTTCTTACAACATTTTTATTAAGACAATGTTGAATACCAAAGATCCTACTTGAGGGGTAGTTGTGTCACTCATTCTTCGTACAATAAAATTTACTATATGATGATTTATATCTCTAGCCACTTGATTCTTCTCCTGATCAGGAATTATTTCCCATATAGCTAAGGTTTCAAACTTTGTATTGAAACCTGACCCAAAATATAGTTCTTTAGCTTTCTCCTTGGATGTTAAGACATCTTCATCATTGTCTTGTCATATAATAGTGTCCAAGGCTATAGTAGATGCTATATCTCATCCTCACAAGGATGAATATCCACTTTCTCTAACCAATATTCTTCCTTCCTCTAGGGTTATATTTCTCATATAAAAATCAAATCTTTTAGGATACTTTGAGTTGTGTCCTTATCATAACCCTCTTTATCTTTATTTCTTTCATCTTCCATCCTTTGTAAAAAACACTTTAGAATTATTCAATAGTAGGGGTTTGAATTCAGTGGATTGCACAAAATCATCATCAACAAGAATTTTTCACATGGTAGGGCTCTTACACCATGCATTAATTTTCCTCCTTTCTCTAGGTTTAACAATATTCTTTTGAAAGGAATATTTTTTAGTTTAAATATTTGGGTTGAGGTGATGCATTGTTGGATTTCTTGAAAATTTATTTTCTCCAACTTCCTATTTAATAGGATAATCAACTAGAGGTTAAGTTCCCTCTTATTGTATTTCCCATTCTCGAGGGATATCATGTCTTATTTTTCCATCATGTGCTTTTGGAGGTTGATTGATAGACTGATATACCTTTTGTATAGCTTGAGACTAAAATTCAATGACAATACCATAAACAACTGACATTGTGGCTAGCCTTGAAGGCGTAAATCCAAAACTATATATATTGTCTAGCATTATTTGCATCCTGAGATTGGGGTCCTTACTTTCATGGAATGTTCCTTGATATTCATCATCATAGACCTTTCTTTTTCTTTCTCCAACGAAAACTATAAGCCACTTATCTCTCTTAGTATAAATTTTTATCTTGGTGGTACAATTTCTAATCTAGTCCTCAACTTCATCAAATTGATTCTCATACGTAGATTTCTCTACCCCTTTTTTTCCCATCACATTTGAAGTTTTCTGGATCAAAATTTCTTCTCCCCTTTGTATTCATTCCATAATCCAACAACTTAGAACTCAAGAGTTCTAATCATTCCTTTGAAGTGATTATGAAGTCTAAAATTTTCATAGTAGGTAGGAATAATGAGCCTTTTTTTGCTACAGGACAAATGAGTTTTTTCAGCCTCATTTAGTTGCCACATGATATCAAGAAAAGCTATCGATCAAGCACCCACAGAGGTAGAGCATGAGGTTCAACCTTAGTTTCATAGATCCTAATGATTGTTCTATCTAAATGAAAGAACCAATCACCCCAATTATGGTCTTATCGAGATTCAAGTTGAAGGTCCTTATGTCTTAAAAACCTAGTAACATCATCAAATAATATCATCCTTTTATGACCCAACAAAATCAACACCTTATGCACAAAATTCTTGTCAAAAAGGAAATAATCTATTGCTTAGTAGTGTGAATCCCAAATTTGGGTCTGCCCTTGAATAGGTATGACATTTCCTTCTAGAGTCTCACATTTTAGCTGGAGGGCACAATCCTAAACATTATTCCCATTGTACAATAAAAATTGGCACATCATAGAATACCATATGAAGCATGAAATTTTATTATCAAAAAACACCAATTCTTTGTGGATTGCATTTGCAATAAAGGATACAAAATTTAACCATCTATTAACATGTCAATATTGAATATCAACAACTATAATCATTAAATGAATTGGTATTTTTTGTTTATAATAAATACCTAACACTTGATAAAGTGCATAGTAAGTCATTCTAAAATACTCTTCAAATTCATCTTCATTGAAATGGTTTATTTCTTCCTTTGGGTGATCTCACAATAGTGGTTTACAATTTTTGGTCAAACTGGACACTGCAATTATTATTTTTAACTAAATCTTCATATTCGGGCACCTATAGCGGCTAAACCGTGAGGAATTTGAAGATGATGCAAACTAGAGTCTCATCACATTTTGTATGTAGATTCTAAAAATATTTTTTTCAATTTTTTTGGAATTAGATTGCACTTTTTTTTCCATCTCCCACGAAAACTAGATTTTTTCAAAAAACAACATTTTTAAAATGTGATGCTCACCATATACAACATAATTTTTTTTGTATGAAGGATAAAATTCTATTTTTTTCGAATTTAGATTTGTACCTATGATATCTAGCACTTTCATTTGGTCTCATAGTTTTTTATTGAATATTTTTTCCTTAATCAAGTTTCAAAGTCAAACCAATTGCAATTCAGACATAGGCGGACTATATACAACATAATTTTTTATGTATGTATCGAAATTCAATTTTTTTTTTTAATGGATCAAGGACATCAATACCCAGCACAAACATATTTTAAAAAAAAATTATTTTGATAATTTTCTATTTTTCCACATGTGCAAAATAGAGAGCTTGATTTTCGGTGAAAAACCTATGTTTAATAAAACTAAAAAAACACATACATAATAAAACCAAAACATATTAAAATTATATTCATTGGATAGCTCGTTATGAGGACTACCATCTTCCAATTGGGTCTGTGAAGTATCCTCCATTTTCATCCTCAACTCGAACTTCGAAGGGCGAAAATCTGGAGTCTTTTTGTGTCAGAGGGTGGGAAGGTGGGAAAAAGGGGGTTCGAGCGAACCTAATGGGTTCGCTCGAACCCTCGTGAACCCCCTTTCCACAATGGGAAACGCAGGTTCCCACATGTAAAGTGGTTCACTCGAACCCTGGTTCGACCGAACCCCTTTTGGGTTCATTTGAACATTGAGTTCACTTGAACCCCTCAAATCGATTTTTTTTTTCATGGGTAAGGTTTTTGGAAGTTTTCCTTCGTCACTCGAATTGTAAACCACTTTTGTGGGTTCACCCCTTTGCAATTGGTTTTACTCCATTTGGACCTTTTTGTTTGTGGTGTGCTAACCATTTGACTCTATAGGTATATCTATCCCTTCTAAATTCCCATCATAATACGTCAAATTCAATTTTGGCAATTTTTGCAAGAATCTGATTGAATATTTCTTTAATTAAGTATTTGTTCATAACAAACATTTGCTTTCCCTTGTAATTTGAAACAATGTCGTAGTATCAACACGATATTTGTTGTGAATAGCTTAAACTAAATCAACATTCACAAATATATTGGGGGCAAATAATTTTCCTAGGTGCAATCTCAATATGTTAGTACAAGGATAGATTTCATGCTATGAAAAAATAGATTTGGAATAATTCCCACCCTTGGATGGGAATAATTGCATCCCTAATTGACTCCACTCTATCATGAATTCTCTCAGATATAATTCTTGTGCCTTGAACATGCTTAGATTTTGTAGCCGAATAAGGAAGTTGGTTTAAAAGTTCTTGTTCTAAACTTCATTTTCCCTACCACCTTGGGATATAGTTCAACTCATTTTGAAATGCACTAACCCTATTTACTATGAGAATATCCTTGGATTTGGGGAATCAACTTGTGGTAATTCAAAGAGTATAACATGTACCTTATAGTAGTACAAAAATAAAACCTTATCCAATGAAAAACCTTAGCAAATATAGAGAGATTTTCTTCAAAACATGCCCATTGTACCAACATATTAATTCATTTGAATTGGACTCAAAATATAGAACTAGTTGAATCCATTTTCTCCTTCATAGCAAACGCTCTATTACCTTTCTTCATTGCCTAAAATTAATGCCTTGGAGCTTTGGTGTCATGTTCAAAACCTCAACAACATTCACCACCTTTTGCATTGAATTCTCATACAAGACGAGGTTTGTATGACACACTATAAGCCATTTGGTTGTCTTTGAATACCAACCATTGATCTATATGTTGTTAGGCGCCCTTATTTTGGTTATGATTTAGGGGTGGTTTTCACTAAGAATGTATTAAAATATTGTCGAACTTTGATAGATCTAGTAAACCCCACTATTAGCAATAATTTGAGCTTTTAATGTTCTTTTTTGCAACTATTGAGTGATTAAACCTAGATATACTAGTAGGAAAAATGTTTATTATTAAAAATTAATTATTTGATATATAAATAACTATTGAATAAGTTAAAAGATTTTTATTTACATTTATACAGTCATAAGAAATTATTCCTTAATATCATTGTAAAAACACCTTTCACGGTAATAATTCATAAATAAATAAAATAATTATTTAAAAAAATATTTATATGTAAAATAGCTATACTAATTTAAACCTATAATTATATTAATTATTTTAATTGAATAATTATTATAAAAATATATTTATTTTGTGAACAAAATAGAAACAAATAAAAATAAACCATATTTCTAAATTTTATTTTTATAAACTCATAAATATTTATGATGTGACATTTCAATCAATGACTTAGAACCACATCAATTACGCTAAGTCCTTAAAAAAAAAGCTCATCACCAACCTTTTTAAATTTAAAAAATATTATTTAACACTTAAATAAGAAAGCGCAATCTTTTATATCCCATTGTCTTTGGTGGATTCATTTTCTTTTCTTATAAGAAAAGAATATACTAACACTATTAATATAGTAACGGAATGTTTGACTATTAAGATAGAGATTAATTATTATTTTCTTACATAGATATTATTTTAGATGTTGATTGATTTAATTATTAAGTGGAGATTGATTATTTTTTCTTATAATAGAGTTTAATGGATATTGAAATTTTTGATTTTTAATGTAATTTTAATTGTGAATAGTAGTTAGAGTCAAACATTTTATTGATTTCAAACTAAAATTTTATCATTTGTAAAAGTAAATTTAATTATTTTATTATATAATTATTATGTATTGATTTTTTTTTGTATTATATAAATATTAAGATGGTGATTGATTTAATTATGAGGGTGGGGATTGAATATTTTTATAATAATATTTAATGGGTATTAATTTCTTTTTGTCTTTTATAGAGATTTCAATTAAGAATGGTGTATGAGTGTCATGTACTCTACTAACTTCAAATCAAAATCTTATTGTCTAAGAAGATGGATTTGATTTAATTTATCATATAATTGTTGTGTAGTGATTAATCTTTGTTATTGTAATGTATTAATATAATTGATTTATATATTATGGTAGAGATTCGATAATTTTTCGTATAATAGTATTTAATAGATATTGACTTTGTGCCTTTTAAAAGGATTTGGATGGAGCATTAGAGTTGTGTACTCCATTAACTTCAAATTAAAATATTATTATTTGTGAAAGTAAATTCTTTTTTTTTTATCATATAATTGTTCATGTTGTGCTTCATCCTTGTTATTGTAATATATTTAAAAGTAAAGTTAAGAATAAATGATTAAAGGAATTAGGATGATGTTACTTAACCAATAAACTTAATGAGATATAATATTGATATGATTTTTAGAATTTTCTTTTCTAACAAATTATGATGATGTAACTTTAAAATTAGTTCTAAAGAATAAAATAAATAATTCTTTAGAAAATCTAAACATTTTTTAGATAGACAAATTTAAGAGGGTCTTTAGAGCAAGACCTCCCTAATAAATTATGATGATGTCACTTTATAGTTAGTGCGATTACAATTGTCAATTCTCAAACTGTTATTCTTGATCTCAATGTATTACAAATATTCAAAATGGGCCATAGATTTGAAACTATAATTTTTGATATAGAATAGGATAAATCATATTACATCGATAAAAAATAAATAGAAAATTATGCACCTTCAAAAACATTGTACTAAAAAATGATATTATATGAGCCTAACTAGAGTCTCAAAAGTTCCAAAAAAAAGAATTGTTCAACATTAACTATGAAAATCTATAACTTTTCGAAAAATTAGAGACCAAAATTAAAAACCATCTACACCACTCAAAAAAATTATCCCATATAAAAAAATTGCTCAAAAATGGAGTAAATATGATTTTTGAAGTTCAACATCAAAAATCAAAATTGCATGGAGAGGGGTAAGATTTGAAGGGAAGAGGATGATGATGATGTGATGCTAACATCAATAAAAGAATATACCAAAACACCTCAAAAAAAAAATTAGGCCTATATATTCAAATACCAATTTTAGTTTGATGTAAAACCACCAACTTTGCCAAAAACTACCAAAAAATAACTAAAATTGTTTATTCTCAGTAGAAAACTACTTACCAATGGGAGGGTGATTTTATCGAATGGGTGTAGTGCATTGTGGTACTACCATTGGTGGTGGTAGCTAGCTTGTGGCAAGCTGTGGAGGTGTTACAAAAATTAGTGCTATAGGAAGCTACTAGTGGTTATACCTTGGTGACTTGTATAGGATGCACAATCTACACTATGGCATCATGGTAACTTTTTTAATTTCTATTTTTTCGTGCAAATCCATATGGTATGGCTTGCCATATAAGAAGTAATTTTTTTCTCAAATTCTATCTATGTTAAATCTACTCAAATTTTACATGAAAATAGGGTTTTTAGGCTTTTTAAATATAATGACATGGTCTCTTTGGTCTCAAAATGCCCCCAAAAACTTGTATGCCAAATTTAATGATCAAGTCCTTAGTTGTAATTAAGCTTCCCAATCTTCAATTTCAAAGAAATAAAAATTGATCTTGACTTTCTTGAGCTTTTTGGATGCTATGGTGAACTTAGATTTATGTCATTAAGCTCCAAAATTCACCTATAATAAAAATCAGAGAGAAAAATCCCCTCACAATTTGATTTAATTACTCTCGTCTAAAGATTTGATTAAAACCTCTATTTCTCAAAGGACATGAATTAGCTAAGGACATCAACAAAGATATACTATTATGTAGTCTTTAATGACAATCCAAATACAAGCCTAGATCAAGGTGATTATAAAATATTTAAAAAGTTAGATATAAATGTATAGATAGTGTAGAATGTAAATATCAACTAAAATCTAATATCGAGAATATAGAGAAATTAGTATGATTTCACTTATTTAATAAAAGAAAGATCTACAATAGATATCCTCAAGATTTTATATCCGATGAGGATGGGGATGAGGTAGAAAAATTAAAGAACAAAAGATTGCTTTAAGTTGCTAAATATGAGAAGATAATAGAAAAGAAAAATCCCATGAATGAAGGAAAATGTGTATACTCATTTATCTTATCCTTCTTAAATAAAATTAAATAATAAAGATACAATTAAATAATTATATCAACAAATTTAAACAAGGAAGTGAGTGTGTGAGAATTATTTGAATCATATTCAAGATAATTAATTTCATACTAAAATTATTGATAACAAATTCCTAGAAATTATTAAATAGATTAGAATATATTTCATGATTCAATTAAAAATTGTGATAATGAGAGAATCTAATCAATAGCATATGATACAAATAGTATTATAGCGAGTCCTTCACTATAGGAAACACATCCATCCCACCTTACATTTTTTAATATAATAATGCTCCACAATATTGGCGAGTCATCTTGCTTTCATCTAATTATGTATTTCTATGTTTTTATGAAATTTTGGTATTCCCAAAGCGCTAAAAATACATACTATGTTTTTATGAAATGGGCTTTGAAGGCCCTTCATATGTGTATTATGTAAAGCTCATAAAGAAAGCAATGATCACTTACTCTTGAATTGTCCCTTCTCAACAAAATGTTGGAGATGACTTTGTGCAAAGTTAGGATTTGTATCGGCATTGCCCAATGACATAATTTCACTATTTCAAAGTTGGCCTATTAGAACCAAGGATGGGTTACTTAGTAGCTTATGGGAGATCAATCCATCAACAATATTATGGGAAATATGGAAAGAGAGGAACAAGAGGATTTTTAACAACAAATCAAAACCAGTTGAATCAGTTATTAATATGATATAAAGCTCAATTGTGGAAATGATAAACAATAAAATAACATTAAGACTCGAGACAAAAGGAGAGTTTACTGAGTGGGATGGAAAAATGAGGTTTAATTGGGCAGGCCTTAAAGTCCCCATGTTCTTTGGGGAAAGAGATAAGAAGAAAGAGCAAACAACATGGAATCCACCTAAGACTGGATGGTTGAAACTGAACTTTGATGGGGCTTCAAAAGGTAATCCTGGTCCCTTAGGGGCAGGGTGTATAATCAGGGATAGCAGTGGTTCCATTGAAGGAAAGATTGTTGTTCCTCTCCAAGAAGATACAAATAACATAGCTGAATTCACCACCTTATACATAGGGTTGATTGAATGCCAAAAGAAAGGAATTGACAAGATAGAAATTGAAGGAGATTTAGCTATTACTATCAATGCAGTGAGAACGTCTGAAACACCTAACTGGAGACTTAAAGCCCTACTAGAAAGGATATTGACAATTCTTGATTATTTTGATTATTTTACTATTAATCATGTATATAGGGAGGAAAACATGGAAGCAAATGATTTATTGAAGCTTGCAACGAAAGGTAAAGAGGTGAGGTGGTGGCAATAAAGCTATGCTAGATGAACAAGGTCCTTTGTTATTTGGGCCATTTTTGCAAGAGACAGTTTGTTCCTCTGGCCACAATACTAGTTGGGACTTAATTATGACTACTAGAGCTCTTTCAGATGTTTATATCCTGACAAGAACGATTGTTGTTTTGGTTTGGAGTATAAGCTTATAATGAATATCTTGTATTACAAGATGTAAGATCCGTTGATATTAGATATATTAATAAAATTTGATGGTTCACAGGGATTCTATAAAAGATAGACAAGGCACAAATTAAAAACCCCTAGGGTCTTGACACATGTTAGTGTGATAATTTAATAAAGTACAAAATCATTAAACACGTAATTATTAGTGGACCCTACTTTTTTTTGTGAATTGAGCTATAACATAACCAAGCCTAAATGACACAATTCTAGGGATTCTCAATAGAGTAGAGGATGAACTTCTCTAAAGATAAGATGAAACATCTAATCTACCACCAAGAAGTTTATTTGATGGCCCATGACACACAGCCTCAATATTGCATTCTACCAACACACTTTTGACATCTATGGATTTCTTGCACCATCCTAAAGATGTAAGGTCCACCATTTTCCCAAGATTGGAAAAGCATTGTTGTATATCTTGAGGGTGACATCATAACAAGTAAGGATTTTTTTGGTGCTCAAAATGCGATTATCAGGGCCCACAAATGGTAGAGGGTTTTGTTGGCATTCATATTGCTGTTGGTCTTGTCGCAAGATCTGGTTCTGTTGTTAATGGTATTGCCGTTGGAATCATGGAAGATTGGTATAAATAATGCGGCGGATTGAATTAGCGTTGTTATCGATGTTTGCTATAGTTATGTGGGTGCCCGAATAACAGGTCAAAACTTTTATAAAGTTCATACTGCTATTATAAATTCGGCCTACTGAAGCGATGCTGGTGCCTCCATAACTGTTGCTCATTCTATTGATTTTGGCATTAAAATCGTTGTGGACTCAATTGGCATTGTTAGCGGTACTTTTCATGTGGATTTCTTCATAACGACTGTAAAATTTATAGATGTCCATGTTATTTGGGCAAGAGCAGAGATGCTGGTGCTTCTAGGGGAGAGGATCGAGGAGTACTTAGTATGTTTCTAAATAGTTGTTATAGTATTGGTAGATTTTATGTTCAATATGACATGACACCCCATGTAAGAGGACAACAAAGCAAAGGCGAGGAGCCGTCAAAGAACTAGATCACCACGTACAGTCATTTAAATCCAAAATGTTTTAGAGAGCTTTGTTTTGATTTAGCTTTACAATAATTTTATGAATCAAACCCCTTTTGGATGGGATTCAAAAGGTCCCTTGAACATGAAGAGGAGGCTAAACCATTTTCTTTGCAAAAGAGCAAGGAGCCAAGATGATGAACACAAACCTGATCCTCAACTAAACCATTACATTTCTCATTCAAAGAAGAGTAATTCTTAGAAGAGTTCTTGTCCACAACAAGACAACCCACATCACCCAACCCTAATGAGGGGGACATTAGGGGTGGAAAGAACCTACAAAACCTTAGAATGTGTGTGGTCACCCATGGAAAAACCGCACACAACAATGTTGTGTCCTATCTTGTGACAATTGCAACACATCACAAGGGACCCCTCATAATCAATTTGTTGAACCCAATCTCCAAGCTTTGAAGAAAGAGTAACTAAAGAAGGGAGTTGCTTGTCAACAACAATGTAGACACAAAATTTAGCGAAGAGGAAACACTTTCTAGATTTGGTCACCTCATTAAACATAATGAGATCACCCAAAGAGTAGGCTATGGAAATCCACACTTCTTCATCCCAATACTCCAACGGTAGGGCAAGAAGTCTAATCCACAATAGGACTTTTTTGATGGCAACTTTGTTGAGATCCAGCCCAGGTTCCCACTTCATAAGGAAGAGACACGATTTGCCAAGAAATCATGGGCAACCTTTCAGGGTTTGAAGATAGTTATCAAAATGAGAGAAAGTGATTATGAAGAAGCCATTGGATAGAACAAGAATCTCCAATGCACCTTTGGTTTTCCATTGCCTCCTCACCCAAAATTTGAAACTATCCTCATATGTCCTAGCATCCAAAAACTTCCCCATGAGAGCATTGACTAACTTAGAGGCTAAATTATCAATAATATTGTCTAGTGTTTTAATACATCCTCCATATTCAAAGACTAAAGAATGAATAGTACTGGGAGGAGACACAATCGCCAAGGACAAGGGGATAAAGGTCCAATCGTAGCAAAAGCTAATAAAGGCACATCTCAATCCTCACCCTCACACACACCCATGGCAACTGATTCCAACTCCCCAATAACTATCGTTGCTTAGAACAGGAGTGAACAAAGGCAACGTGCCCCTAACAAAATCCAAACCTTCCTCACACAACACATTCCCAATCATAGGGCATAGGGAAAGGAGGAAGCCTCTCTTAAGGCCCTTACTAAAGAAGCCAAAAGAGACCTAAGATTCACACTTTAGAGCCCCTAATGACTTCTAACTGCCCACATCTTTGGGTTTCTTGAAAGAAGTTGCATAGCCTACTCTTTTGCATGCATCCAACCACAAGTCAAGTAGATTGATATCCTCATCAATAGCTAGAGGATCTCCAAAAAAAATAGGATCATAATCTTTGATATCTCCATCCTTATCATCCCCTTCATCCAAGCTCCCCTCACTCTCACTTTCTACCCTTTCAGATGCCTTGCCATTCCCACTCATTGTCTTTGATGAATGCTTTCTAATTTTTAAATGTTAATCTTAAATATTTTTGGTTAAATGTTGCAGATTAGGATTAGTTTTTATAGTATGTGGTTCATTCGAATTTTAAAATAAAATAAGTGAAGAATGATATTTCTCCTAGATAGATGTATTTAAGATATCTATACTAGTTTGTATATATTTTTAATATTATGAGCAAAGAACGTGTGTTTAATTTACCTCCCTCTAAATTATTGTTTAACAAATATATATATATATATATATATATATATATATAAGATTAGTTTATTTATTAGCTTAAAAGGAGAATACAAACATATGCTATTGCAGGAATTAACCAGATATAGTTCCAAATATTAATCCGCATACTATCATGAAAATATCATTCAGAAAAACGAGCAACTCCTAACCTTCACAGTAACCCAACTATAACCACCACCACTAACATCCATCTAAACGCCAATGTAAATATAAACGAAAAAACTAGCCATAAGTATTACTAACCAGCAACTAACACCAACTACACAGTCATATCCGAGCCGGACCCTAACACAGACTAGGCAAAAAACAAACTCTACACCATCCCATTCTCACTTAAATCCATTGGCCCTTGCAAAGACCTCAAAATTCACAATCCAAGCAAAATCTTTCACAGGCATGATGTCGAAGAATTTCTTCATGTATTCCACAGCCACCTCAATGAAGTTTATGTGCCTCATGAGGGTCAGGGCTTTTAAATCTAACAAGAAAGGAAAGAACTTTACCGCTTCATCCGTTGTCCACAGGAGCTCCATGTCGCCTGGACAGGGAATGCCTTTCCCCATAATCACCACCTTCAACACCTCGTCGACACCCAGTAGCAATTCCTTCAAGAATTTTTTTTCCAACAACACCCTAGCCTCTTCCTTCGGAACCTGATTATCCAGAAGAGATGCCAAAAATCTGGAGGTGACAGGTGTTATCCCTCCCAAATTCATTTTTGGCCAAACTCCCATCACCTAGCACCATCTTAACCACCAGGACCAACAAAGAGTCAGTGTTTAGCATAATTCTCTTTACGCATTGATCCGTGATCTCCTTGAAGGTCATTTGGCGCTTCTTGGCCTTCAAAGAGATCGGAGTATCCGCACCAAACCATACCAAACCCTCGACAGAGACTTCAATTATAAAGCGTGAACGCCCCACCATCTTTGCAATCAGACCAACACCCAACAATACAAACATTAATAAAAACACCAGTGAATTTTAATTCAACACTAGGAGTGAACAGTGTCTTCAACAAACTCCACCCAAGCTTTTAAAACCATAAAAAACTGGAAGACTAACATTAAAGATACCATAGATGGGAGAGAGTAAATGTGATGACGCCTCACACGAAGGAGGCCATCCTCTTCCTCGAAAATCACCATATAAATCTATAGACGATCTTTTCAATACAAAGCTCGTACCCCGCAACCGCCACCCAAACGCCATGCCATGTCTAGTAATGAGTGCTCGAATGGGCACCACCCTGTCAAAACTCCACAGGAACGTTGTTGCCGAAATATAACCAACGTGGTTGCTAAGGCCACCACCCCAAAGCAACTAAGGCCTTCCACTGAGGCCACAAGCGTCCAAACTCCACCCTCATTAGCCTCCACGTGCCCTCCTCCACACATGGAGGGCGGCTCGTCTATACACCCACATTGTTCAACAAATATTTAATAACTATATTATTATATGTATTAGACCCTTAATTTGACCCATTATACTGTTTAATAATTATTTTATTTTGATCACTTATTTATTTATTTATTTTATTTACTTAATAGTTAGTTTATAGTTTGAATTTTTAAAATATATGTGCGAGCATTATGTGTCTTGATGTCCATTATAAACACTTATTAGCATAATAAAATTAGTTTAGATATCAATCTTTTTAAAGTTATTTTACAACTATTTTATTTATTTTAAAATTATTTTGTTTATTTTAAAACTACTCAAGAATTAAATTATTTTATTTTATTTGACTATTGAACTCAAAATCAACCAATCAAATTAAGAAGAGTCTTCATGAACAAATCCTTTGCTTATCGATATTTAACAAATATTTGTTTTAATGAAAAAATCAACTTCAATTACACTAATCACATTTGTGCCTAATATGAATTAGTCAAGGTCAACCTTAACAATTAGAAAAAACATCAACCTATTAAAATCATGATACATTCTCTCGCAATAACTTTTTGATCTTAAATTGTTATCCAACATACCGACCCATCTATCAAATTCAAATATATAGAAAAGATGCCAAAGAATTTGAGCACTCAAAAATGGAAGTCTAGAGCTGAGACTAATGCACAAATTTTAGCTTTGGAAAACCTTACATTTCAAGCTGGTATAGGTTAAAATGTGTGATTGTCCAACTAGTCAAATGCCCTTTTTGTTAACATATTGAAAGTTTAAAACACATCTTGTAGGATTGCTGTTTAACAAAAAGAAGATGGAATGAAATTTTCAATCATTTGCTTGCTATCTTCGATCAAATTTTGTGTTGGAAAGAAGTTATCTTGCGTATTGATCTTCATCATAATGTTGTGGCGAATAACATGAGACAAACTGTTTTGTTTAATATATAGAAAAGCAAGTGTTTGACTGTATTTTCAAAACATTTGGTTCACCAAGAGGAAAAAATGCTTAAGTTTTATTCAAACACATGGATCCAAATTGTATCACTTTGTTTTTAGCTACAAGGGGCTACCAAAGAACGTGTTAAGACCAACAATCTATTGGACAAAATTAAACTTTAGATTCTACAGGTGCACAAAAAAGACATTCTTTGTTCCAAACAACTGCAAGGTCTCTTTAAATTTAGAATTTGATTTGATTTTTTAGCTTCTCTATGTTAAGTTTTTATAGGCCATGCGAGTGTGTTGTTAGTTGGTTGTATATTGTCTCTCTTCACAGTGAGTTGACTGTTTATTTTCTTATAAATTTTCTGCATTGTATCTATATATATAATGAGGGTCTTAATATCAATCTTAAATCAACCAATCAATTTAAAAGATTTTTTACTAAGTAATGATTTGTTCTCAATATTTAACAAATATTTATTATAAAGAACAAACTCAATTTCAACTATACTAATTATAATTTAATACAAACATAATCTTCATTAAATCTAAAAAAATTATAATATATTTTTTATATTAAACAAAGCAAATTAATTTACAAGTAGCTGAGCAACCAAAAGATCAACCACAAAAACAGGAAAAGCAAAACAACCCAACAACAAAATATTAAAGATACAAGAGCTGAGTGACCAAAAAATAAAATTATAATACATTTCACTCAAAAAAAACTTTTGATCTCAAACTATTACCGTCTTATATATATTTGCTCTATTTTAATTTTACCATGACACGTATTTAACGTGCTTGCTTGCCACTGTAGAATTCCTCTGGGCATAATTATGGTGACCCATGGACTATAATTATGTTTCTTTCACTCTCAATAAGTAATTATAATAACCCATTTGACTATAAGAATTATTTTTCTTTTCACACTCCCAATAATTTGGAGTTTCTCCCCTGAATGCTGATGGATCTTTCTTACTGTTGAGAAAAGTTGCAGCAAGCCATGGCGAACATCAAGAACAATTCCACAGATACACCACTTTTAGAAGCAACAGAGACTCCCGATGGAGTCTTCAGAGAGTGGAAGTTGTTCCCACCTTCCATTAAATTCATATTCTGGAATGAATTCTGTGAGAGATTCTCCTTTTATGGCCTCAAGGCAATTCTGGCCTTATTCCTCGCGGATCGTCTGGGTCTCTCTGAACTGAGGGCGACAGAAATGCTTCATCTCTTCACCATGGCGTGCTACGCCACTCCAATTTTCGGAGCCATAATCAGCGACGCCTACCTGGTAAAAGAAAACAATAATTCATTTAAGAACTTTTAAGGCTTTAGCTGTAAATAGTATAGGTTAAAATGTTTTATGGAAAAAATTGTAGTAATTTCGAATTATTTACACGTTTCAGTTCATGCTACTCGTCTGCTTAATTATTCTTTGGCTTCTAAATACAGTTTTGACTTAAAAAGTGTGATTAGTTGGCAATATTTGAGCAAACCCAGCCTCTTTATTTGAAAAATTCATTGTAATTACACTTTTTGGGGAAACCCAAAATTCTCATTGTAAATTGAGTAGTATCTTTACTAAGAGTATAATTGCAATTTAATTTGTTTTAATAAGTGAATATAGATTTTCTTGGAAGGGGTCTCAGAAGGCTGGAAACACAGGATAGATGTCATTCTTAGGGGTCACAGCCTGCGCCTAGTCCTAAGATTGGAACTTCATCAGGAGTAAGTGTTATTTAAAACTCACAGCTTGCGTATAACAGTAATAGTCCAACCACAGGGGGTAAGGAAGTTACAGCCTGCAGGTAGCAGCACCAAGGATCAAGTGCTATTCTTAGAAGTCAAAGGGATCAAAAGTCTAACCTCCCAATATTTGGGTGTCATTCTTCTGAGACTCACTCTGCATCTAACAGTATCCAGTGTTAAGTCATTCATAAATATCACAGCCTGCAGGTGGCAGTAAAAGTTGAACCTCGAAAGGATTAGGTGTTGTTCTTTGTAGTCACAGCCTGCATACAGCAGTAAAAGTGGAGCTTTCCAAGGATTGGGTGTCATTCCTGGGAGTCACATGCTACAGGTAGCCCTAAGACCGAAACCCACCATATTGACAGTAAACTTCCATTTATCTACCACTAGACCACATACCCCATACGCTTAAAGTTTAATTTTAATATATAGTACAATATAAATTAGCTGAGGGGAATGAAACTATGCTTTTAATGGCGGTGAATGATAAGTCCATCTTCCTTATTAATATTTATGCTGTTATGGATAAGTAAATTAGCCGAGCCTGTTGTTCATTGTGCTTCTTTTAAAATTGAGTTTCCTACAATTTTTCCTCGTTTGTTGCAGTATGCTCTTTTGTTGTTGGATGCATAAATGTGCTGACACTGAGGCTGGGTTTTGCTATCGGATACATTGTTTTACTGACTTTGAGGTTGGGTGGTGTTGTTGAATACATTAGTTTGCCGATTTTGAGGCTGGGTTGAGTAGGAAGGAAAAGGACAGAAACCAATGGGCTATATCAGTTGGTATCAGAGTAACAGAAGGCTCTAAGAAGGGGGAAAAAAAGCAGGTCCGTTTGGGGCATTTCATAGTGGAGAAAATGATAGAGCATGACAAATGTCACATGGGAGTGATGGACTGATGAGGCTCATGGAATGAATATTCCTGAAGATTTATTGAGGAGATTAGAAGCTCTTGAAGTATGGTGTAGTCTGAAGCGTCATGACATAGAATATTAGAGCAACTAAAGCAGGTTTTGTAGAAACTATGGAGAGGGTAAGTAGAGGTTTCAAATTTTAAAGAAGAATAAAATCTTGAACTGTTTTTCTATTAGGTACTGGAATTTAATAGAGTATTAGTAGTTTTGGGGATATGTAATTCGGGGTCTGTTCATAGTTATTGTAAAATCACTTTTGGCTTCTTGTCTTCAGAATTTTGGCAGCAGAGTTTGAGAGGTAGTTTGAAATGGAGAATATTGAGGAGGATGACCCTTGGAGTACGAAACTTCCAGTAGCAAAAATGAAACATTATGCTGCCCTTTGGTGGGATTTTCAGTGTGGGAGAATAAGATTTTGGCCTTGGATATCGAGACATATGAAAGCAAAATCTTTTCCCCCTAACTAACAAATTCCAAGATTTGAGAAAAAGGGATTTTATTTTTTTAGGCTTTAAATCCAGATTAGTCTTTAGGAAGATGAAGAAGTAGCATTTAAGTATCTTAACAGTCTGCATTTCCATCCCTGGGATGAGTTGGCTTTTGGTGAAGTTGCATTCAGTAGATAAAACATACTAATATGCTTTAAAAGCTGACTAAGGGAAAGGAGAAAATGGTGAGCAACAGTGTTAATAGTGCACCAGGTACAAAGAGGGGTTCAAGAATTGTTGAAGTTGATACCGTCAACGATACAAGAGAAATGGAATTCCAGAGAAAGAGAGTCAATAAAACTGTAAATGTAATCAAATCTTTATCAAGGTGGATCCTAAAAATCTAAAGTTAAAAACTAAAGTCTGAAATTCTGTGTGAGAAATTCTAAGTCAAAACTGATTTCCAGATTTCTTCTCTTAAAGCCGAATGTACTGATTGCAGAACATTAATAAATTTCGATGTTTTGCTTTCAAGGGTGGAACTCCTATTTGTATGTAAAGAGACCCGCCTCCAAGGGATGCATCCCTTTCGGCGCGCGGGCTTCCTCTACAGCCGATTACCATTCGGTTAAGCAACTTAACACATATACCCCCTCACACATGGCGGATATATATTATAAGAATTCCGAATTAAATTCAATATGAATTTTGAACATCATTTATTTAATTCGATTTTTATATATGCATTATAAAATTCAATTTTTCTTATTTTTAGAAACATTAAATATGAAGAGCAATTGATCTTATATAAACGATGATGATGCTTATAGCAATCATCATTTATATCTGACCTAAGCTACCATTCATCAACACTCCCTCTTAGCTAGGGAAGATATTTCAAATCAAATAAGTGAAGATATCACCTTCACACGTGATATCGAAGATATGATATGTTTTCACAAAGTTGTCAAGTCACATGACATTCTTCATAACACATCTTCATTATGGTATGTGCATTGACATCAAGTCACATGATGTCTACCATAATTCATGGCATATCCACGGATATAAATATCCACCATGATTATGTCTTAAGGATCACAATGATCTTCAGATGATATCAAGTCTCATGATATCTTTAAAGTGTCCAAGAGATACTATCATGACATGTCCACAGATATCAAGTCACATGATAGTTTATCATTGTAGAGTCGTCACTTTACAATGTCAAATACAAGTGTTCATTATCAGAAAGATCGTCACCTTTCGATAATGTACACAGGGGGAGTAGGCCCATAAAGTCATGGAGTCACACACATGACAAAAGAGTTTACACATTAAACATCTTTATATATTAGTACAATTTATAAACAATTTGTATTTCAAACATAAATAACAAATTACATTTCAACCATACCAAGTTTCTTCCTGAAGTGCTCTACCTTGATTCGGGAGAGAGGCTTGGTGAGAATGTCTGCAGTTTGATCATTTGTACTGATATACTCCAACTGAATCACTTTCCTTTCCACCATATCTCTTACATAATGATAGGGGATCTCAATGTGCTTAGATCTATCATGAAAGACAGGATTCACAGAGATTTTGATGCAACTCTGATTATCACAATGAATAATTGTAGGATTCAAGGGCTCACCAAAGAGTCCCACAAGCAATTTACGAAGCCAAACTGCTTCTCTTGCTCCCATTGAGGCTGCAATGTATTCAACTTCCGTTGAGCTCTGTGCAACTGAAGATCGTTTTCTGCAAATCCAAGAGATCATAGCTGATCCTAAACTGAAGCAACATCCTGATGTGCTTTTCCGGTCGGTTACACTTCCAGTCCAATCTGAATCAAAGTACCCATGTAGATCTAGTTGATTGTTCTTGTAAAGAAGACCATATCCAATAGTGCCTTGAAAATATCTCAAAATATGTTTCACGGCCATTAAGTGAATTTCCTTTGGTTCACACATGAACTGGCTGAGAACATTTACTGCATAGCAAATATCAGGTCTGGTGTTAACCAGATACATCAAGGATCCAATCATCTATTTGTAAAGGGTTGGATCTGCATACTTGGATTCTGTTGCTGCTTCTTTTAATTTGTGAAGGTTGGTTTCCATAGGTGTAGACATTGGTCTACAGTTCAACATTCCAAATCTCTTCAGAATATCAATAGTGTACTTTCCTTGGTTCAGTATAATGCCCTCTGATTTTTGCCTTACTTCTAAACCTAGGAAGTAGTGTAGAATGCCCAAGTCTTTCATGCCAAATTCAAAAATTAGATCCTGCTTCCCTTGAGCAATGAGGTGATCTTCTCCTGTTATCAACAGGTCATCAACATATAAAATAATTATTAGCATATCACCTTTGATTACCTTGAAGTAGAGATTGGAGTCAGCATCATTCTTGGAAAATCCTAATCCCAAGAGATAGCTGTCAATTCTTTCATACCAGACCCTGGGAGCCTGTTTAAGTCCATAGAGGGCTTTCTTCAGTCTGCATACATGTGAGTCAGGTTTATGTATCACAAAACCTTCAGGCTGTTCCAAATAGACTTCCTCTTCAATGGTTCCATTCAGGAAGGCAGTCTTCACATCCATTTGATGGATCTTCCAACCTCTGGCTGCTGCAATGGCTAACACTGCTCTTACTAATGTGTAACGGGCAACAGGTGCAAATGTTTCTTCGTAATCAATGCCTTCCTTTTGAGAAAAACCTCTTGCCACAAAACGTGCTTTATGTTTTTCTATATTGCCATCAGCAGCATGCTTGATTTTGAAGAGCCATTTGGAAGAGACAACAGATTTCTCTTTTGGTCTAGGCACTATATCCCATACATCATTCTTTAGAATAGACTGATATTCCTCTGTCATTGCATCCTTCCATGCTTGATGTCGGAAAGCTTCTGTAACACTGACAGGTTATGAGTTTATGATGTTCATTAGAGCAACATAGCTAGAGAAACGTTTGGGTCTTTTACTCTCCCTGAACGTTCCTTTAGGTGCTGCATGACCCTCTGCTTCTTTGATCATCTTCCTGGCCCAAAGTGGTCTCTTTCTGCCGATGTCATTTGTATCCTCATTTGAAGTGGCAGGAAGTTCATGTGGCATTTCCTCAGGATGCTCCCTCTGAATCTCAGGAGCAGGTTCCATTTCAGGTACTCTAGGGGAATAGGTTTCTGTCTCACTAGAACTTCTTGCCCTCTTGAATGCAATGTCTTCTTCAAAGATGACATCTCTGCTCAACTCAATTTGTTTCTGCCCGAGTATGAATATCCTGTATGCTTTGGAGGTTTCACTATAACCCACAAATACTCCCTTCTTTCCAGAAGGTTCTAGTTTGAATCTCATCTCTTTGGGCACATGAATATAGACAGGACAGCCAAAAATCCTAAAATGACTAATGTCAGGTTTTATGCCAGTAAAGGCTTCTTCAGGAGTTTTGTTATCAAGATGAGAATGAGGATATCTATTTTGGATATAGACAGCAGTCCTAGAGGCTTCTGCCCAGAAAGAAGTTTCAATATTTTGGTCTAGTAACATTGCTTTAGCAGCTTCTACGATGGTTCTATTTTTTCTTTCAGCAACCCCATTCTGTTGAGGGTTGTAGGCAACTGTGAACTCCCTCTTAATTCCAGCACTAATTCAGAATTCCTTAAAAATCTCAGAGGTGTATTCTTTCCCATTGTCTGTCCTTAAGGTTTTTATTTTCTTTCCAAAGAAATTTTCAGTAAGGGCTTTAAATTCTTTGAACCTTCTAAGGATTTCTATTGACTCTTTGCACTTAAGGAAATAGATCCAGGTTTTCTTAGAGAAGTCATCTACAAATATGACATAGTATAGAAATCCTACCTTAGAGGGTACAGACATGGGTCCACATAAGTCTGAGTGAACTAGTTCTAACACATTTAGGGTTTTGCTCAAACTATTGGGAAAGGACCCCTTTGTATTATTTCCTAAGGCACAACCTTTGCAAGTTCCTTCATGAGATGGTTTTAACTTAGGTAAGCCTGTTACAAGTTTTTCTACAGAAGGTAGGGCATGGAAATGAAGGTGTCCTAATCTTCTATGCCAAATCTCATTTGAATCAAAGGTGTCAAGGGTAAGGGCTTGTTTAACTTCAGTGCAAAGTTTGTAAAGGTACCCTTGTCTTACATCTATGGTTTGGGCTTTCTTGATTGTTGAGTTCTTAGGCCATGCTAGAACTTTCCCATCCATAAAGGTGACTCTATAACCATTGTCTTCAAGGGTAGAGATGGATATAAGATTCCTCTTTATTCCAGGTACAAATAAGACTCCAGTGAGTTGTAGAGAAAGCCCAGATTTCAATTTGATGGAACAAGTTCCAACCCTTTTTACTGGGTGTGCAAAATTGTCCCCAATGGTTACTTCTTCATCAGACCTTTCAATCATAGTATCTAAGTGCTCTCTGAACCCTGTGATGTGTCGAGAGGAACCACTATCAATTACCCAATTGTGGGTGTTGTTGGATACTTGACTAGATAAGGCTGTATAGAACACAAAGTTCTCAGAATCATTATCTGAATTTGGCTTTCCTACTTTAGCAAAGGATGCTTGTTGTTTAGTCCTATCAGGACACTTCATTGCATAGTGACCATATTGATCACATCTAAAGCATTGCACTTGAGAGATGTCTTTCTTCTTAGAAGATCCCTTTCCATTGGGATTTCTCTTTCTTTTAAAAGATCCTTTCTTGTAGGAGTTTTTCTTGTTCCTTTTATTAGACGATGTGTTGAGTACATGAATGTCTTCATCCATGTTCTTCTGTTTATTTTCCTTAGTGGAGAGTCTTGTTTCCTCTTGAAAGCAGTCAGTTCTCAACCTATCAAACTTGGGGAGTTTAGATCTCGCACTTATTCCTTGAACAAATGACTCCCATGAGTTGGGTAGACCTCCTAGTGCAATTAGGGTTAACTCTTTGCTATCAATCTGATATCCAATTGTGGATAACTGATCCCTTAGTTTAGTGATCCTCATGAAGTATGCATTAATTGACTCTCCTTTGTTTATTTGAGCATTGTTGATTTGCCTCTTTAATGCAAGAGTCCTACTGGTATTGTTGATCTCATAGGTGCTCTCAAGGGATTTGAACATATGATATGCAGTTTCATGTTTTGCTAAGATAGGCACTATATGATCCCTAACTGCATCTACTAGGATTTTCATGGCTCTTTCATTGTTTTCAATCCATTGAGTTTTCTCAGGTTCAGCCTCTGGTTCCTTTTTATTTTCTTTCACAAGTGAGTCTAGTTTATTCTCTTTTAGGATCATCATGATTCTAAATTTCCATGATGTAAAGTTGTCTGCTCCTGCAAGACGATCTTCAAATCTGATCACACTTGACATTATGAAGAATGTGATGTGAATTCGATTTTTTAGAAAATATGAATTTCTGGAACAATCTGATATTTAGATTTGATTTGGATTCACACAACATGGCTCTGATACCATGTAAATGTAATCAAATCTTTATCAAGGTGGATCCTAAAAATCTAAAGTAAAAAATTAAAGTCTGAAATTATGTGTGAGAAATTCTAAGTCAAAACTGATTTCCAGATTTCTTCTCTTAAAGCCGAATGTATTGATTGCAGAACATTAATAAATTTCGATGTTTTGCTTTCAAGGGTGGAACTCCTATTTGTATGTAAAGAGACCCGCCTCCAAGGGATGCGTCCCTTGAGAGGACGTGTCTCCACACGTGGAGACACGTCCACTCAAGGGATGTCTCCCTTTGGGCGCGTGGGCTTCCTCTACAGCCGATTACCATTCGGTTAAGCAACTTAACACATATACCCCCTCACACATGGCGGATATATATTATAAGAATTCCGAATTAAATTCAATATGAATTTTGAACATCATTTATTTAAATTCGATTTTTATATATGCATTATAAAATTCGATTTTTCTTATTTTTAGTTAAATATGAAGAGCAATTGATCTTATATAAACGATGATGATGCTTATAGCAATCATCGTTTATATCTGACCTAAGCTACCATTCATCAACAAAAACAAAGAGAAGAACCACAACTATGCGAAAGAGGGAGGATTTGGTTTCACGTGTAGAGATAGAGGACAGTCAACATAATGACTGTTGAAGACCATTAAAGTGTCATATTTCTATTGCAGTAAATAAATCTCAAAACTGCTCTCAAGATAGCTGAGCTAAGAAAGCAATAATGGCTCAAGAAGAACCCAAGTGGACAAAATTGAAGCTGAAGCTGGAAAGAGCTTACTGATATAAAGAACTCACGTAAAGGGAAATGATATACAGTACAGAAGCTTGTTGGATAAGAAAAAGATGTCTTCAAGGTCTGATGCAAGTGCCCAGGTAAGTTATCTATGCAAAGTAATTTTTGAGAGTAGTTCATACACAAATGTAGGTTAAGTATTACAATGGTAGAGAAACTAGAGCTGTCATGCATTCCTAAATTCAGTTTTCATGGGATTTCATGGTTACTAAAGGACTGTTGTCTTGCAGTCAAGGAAGGGGTTCCAGTTAAGAGCTGCCTAATCTTTGCATCCTGACTAAACTCTCTCAGGAAAAAGTGAAAAAGTAATGTGCATGAGTTCAACACATTAAATTCTGATCTATTACATAATCCAATCTACACCATACAAATCCTTCACTCAAGTACTGCAAACATGCAGGTCATCTATGATATCTGTGCTTTTTAAAATGGACTACCTGATTACACAACCAGAATAGAGTTCCAAGGCTCTTAAGTCTTGCTGCTTGATCAAAGTGTTCAGAAACAATACTCATGTTTTTTTTCCTTCCAACAAATAGAGACAAAAGAATGATACCACTTCCAACACTTTGAGAATTTAGTAAACTGCATTGGGCATTCCATAACTCTGAACTCATGACAACAGGGACACTGCCAAACTGCACTTTCATACACCTATTAACTGTGAGAACACCATGATACTCTGAATCAAATTCCTGTACTGTTTCGAGTCGTGTGAGTCAAGCACAGGCACACTCTTTTCTGCAAGCTTAGAAAAGCATAGAATGCAAAGAAAAATGAATACACGCAAAAATGGATATATCAGCATTATATTAAGCCATGAAATGAGATGTACATATAGGATAAATGGAAGAAACTACCAACACGAATAATGGAGAAGATTAGGTAGTTGACTCCCTCTAACTAAGACTAATGGCTAGTTAACTTCCTTAAGACTAGCAAGAGGTGGCAAGCTAACTCCCACTAACTAGGACACCTAAGTAGGCTTAATTCCATGTGGAGTTATCCATGTGCATGAAGTGCAAGAGATAATATATACACTAACATCCTCCCTTGAGCATAGCTTAGTTGGGCACAAAAGAAAATGAGCCCCAACAACTAGTTTTGATGAGATACCCAAGTACAATGCAAACTCTGATAAATTGGAGAACCCAGTGGGAAAAAACTCTCCTCTAAAAGAGGGAAAAGAAAATGAAGAGGACTAGAAGGCCCCCCTTGAAGATGATGCTACTACTAAAGTAGACCGCACCCCAAGAAGAGCTCGTAGATGAATGAATTGCTCTAAAGATTGGCAAAAAATCAAGTCAATGATTTGACCATGAATAAGCTCTTGAATATAATGCATGTGAATCTCTGTGTTTGGTTCGCTAGTGCTAGATTGGATTCCTGCATATAAGGATGATGCTTTGGTTGTCACAATAGATGACTGTGAGCTGCCTGAATTGAATTCCAAACTAAATGAGAATGCTCTGAAGCCAAAGAGCCTCAGTAGCAGCATTTTGCTTTTTTCTAGATCAATTGATAGGACTAGAAACCTAGTGAGAAACTATAACCTAAAGTGTACTTGTGATTTTGAGTATCACCAACCCAATTTGAATTTGTGTATCCAACCAAGTCAACCTCTGTGCCAACTCTATAATGAATCCCAAATTTGAGAGTACCCTCAAGGTAGTGAAGGATCCTCTTAGCTCCTTTTTGGTGTAGCTCATGAGGCTCCTACATGAATCTCGAAACCATGCCTATTGCAGGTGAAATGTCAGGCCCGGTTTGAGTCAGATAGATGAGATTGCCAACAAGTTGTCGATACAAGGTAACATCAACCAATGGTGTAGTATAGTTAGCCTCAAGCTTGACTCTAGATAGAAAAGGAGTCAAAGATGGCTTACAATTAGTCATGTGAAACTGAACAAGTAGATCAAGAGTATGCTTGGGCTGTGCAAAAGTGATCCTTGAGTTGGATTATGAAATCTCAATGCCAAGGAAGTAATGCAATAAACCCAAATTTGTCATGTCAAATCTATCCTATATAGTTGGTTTCATTGCTACAATAGCAGATGAAGAGCTCATGGTGATCAAAAGATCATCAACATAAAGTACAAGTATCAATAGTAAAGTACAAGTATCAATATTGAATCATCCTATTGCAAGAAATATGCATTAGGATCTGAATGGCACAAAGTGAAATCTAAAGCTAGGAGGAAAAGAATCCATCTTGGCGTACCAAGCCTAAGGGGCTTGTTTGAGGCCAACTTGTGAAAAACCCTTGGTAACCAAACGTTTTTTGTACTTATCAACTAACCCACCCGCAAAAAACTTGGTTCAATATATCCACCTACATCAAACTGTCTTCCTTCCCTTAGGAAGTGACATCAAGTCTCAAGTGTGATTTCTAATTAAGGAATCATATTTCTCATGCATAGCACTATCCTACTCAAGAATGCCTGATGCCTCTCGAAATCTCTATGGATCAAAGGTTGAGGCAAAGAAAGCATGTGGCTCACTCTGATAGTCGAGCTGAGTACGTCTACCATTTTCTGAATTCCCTACCCAAGTATCAGCACTTTGAAGTTTTTGTCTCACCCAAAGAGGATGAGAAATGAGTGAGTCAGGTGCTAAAAGCCTGAAACATCATCTTCCAAAACATGTCTAGAAGTGGATGAAGATGACTCCCTATCACTATCCTCACTGTCAAAAGTGGAAGAAGAAGAAGACTCTGCCTCAAGAATCTATTGTGGATGGTCTAATTCGTCAGAAGAATCATCGAAATCAAGTGATCCTACAATAGAAGGAGAAATGTCAAGTGTAGAGTCAACAAGAATCTCCTAGAAATTAACACTCCTTTGATGAATCACTCATCTGTGGTAGGGTGGAGTAGGCGATAACATTTTACACCATCTACATAACCTACAAAGATGCAAGGTTTGGATTGAGGATCCATTGCCTTGTGATTCTTCTTTGGTATACATACCATGGTTGGGGATTTGAAGACCATGAAGTGCTCTATTGATGGTTTCCTACTTGTCCAAGCTTCAAAGTGAGTGATTCCCTTCAAGGCTTTATGAAGAACTCCACTCTAAATATAACATGCACATTTGATTGCTTCTACCTAGTACTGTGGTGTAAGGCCCTTGGAGCGTATCTTGCAGTAAGTCATCTCTTTTAAGGAGTATAAGGAGTTGTATGCTACAAGTCTATCCCCTTTGTTGTACAAAACTGCTCAAATATGTTGTTGACATACTCACCCCCATTATCACTCAGAAGAACCTTGATGTCTTTTCTTGACTGTCTTTTAGCAAGAGCCTTGAAGTCTCAAAAGTTGTTGAAGACTTCAGATTTTTGTCAAAGGAAGTAGATTCATGCGTATATGAAAGTGAGAACATACCTTGCCTTAGTGAAAGATAGATGAAGAAATGCCCTTGATACATCACTGTGAACAAGATCTAAAACATGTATGGCCCTCCATAAATTGCCTTCACCAAATTTCTCTTTAGGATTCTTCCCAAGGGTACAACCCTCACAAAGACCCTTAGAGAATCTAACTCTAGGCAACCCTATGACCATATCCTATAGACTTAGTTGCTCAAGGTAGTAGTAGTTAAGGTGGCCAAACCACTCATGCCATAATTTGCTAACTCCATTTGAATGAGTAAGCAACGTTGTAGGAGAAACACCAAGTGCAAAGTGAGAGAAGGTGTATAATTTGGCTTGGTGATCTGCCCTTCCCAAAGCTAACAAATTGTTGTTGTGCAACTCTCTAATCTCAACCGAGTCTAGAGAAAAGTGAATTGCCATGCCCTTCCCTATGTGGGTAATCTGATACATTGATAGGAGATTAGATAAAAGAGAAGGTACACTTAAAACGTTTGTGAATCTTCGACCTTGAACTTCAGAAAACCCTCTCTGTATAGCTGTTATTGGAGTGCCATCACCCAAAGTGATAGAAGACATGCTATAAGGCTCTAAGGAAGAAAACTCAACCTATGAAGAACCCATGTGGTGTGAGGCACTTGAGTCAATGATCCAAGATGGAGTTGATGATGATGCAATGGAAGCTAGAGCCTTGCCCTTAGATTTCTCTTTACCTTTTTCCTTTGCCTTAGTAGATTCTTGAGTTGATGAAGATTGCTTGATAGATTCAGGGACCCCTATGTTGTGCTTCTCAAGGAAATGTGAGAGGCAGTCAATCTTCTTCATACATTTGTGCTCATTGTGTCCAAGTTTTTTGCAATAGGAACAGTTAAATTTTTATTTCTTAGGTTTCCCTTGGTTTGAAGAAGTTATAGTGTTGGTTTTGGAGGATTTATATTTTTGATCTTTCTTGGTCTCCTTTTCCTTCCGAGTTTTTTTCATTTTCTGTGATGTACCGCACTCCCTTGATAATATTTTCACTGAACTTGTAGGTTTGATTTTGATAGGTTTGTATTTCTCTTTTCATGTGTTTGAGTTTTGCCAGTAAAAAACTAGGAAAGAACTAAGAAGCATATGCATAAAGGAAACTCAAATAACTAAGCTACTGAAACAACTCGAGTACATTGCTCATTTCGATGTCTAAATATAGTTTCTTCATTACATAAAGGTCGCTTACAATATATAACTTACATTAGATTCGATGCCGAGTATTTCATAGATCATATTTTAACTTACAGCCAAAACAGCACTGTGAATAGTGCCCTGCTACAGTACCCGCGCCCAATGAAATGCTGATTTCTTTTCAAAGATGAACTTCTCCCACCAAAAACCAAAATAGGAAGCCTCCTAGGGTAAGGGCGCCCCCTTTTGGTGAAGTTGCAGCCTTGTAAGAAGGGCGTTTCTTTTGCTTTGGCTAATACAAACCCTCACAAAAGTGCGGCTGGTTGTAGCTCTTCAAAACAGCTCCAAAATACCACAAAACGCGAACAACTCTTGTACGATTCGAGATTGGAGCCAACGGCAACCCAAATCACGCAAAAACCAAGCTCAAACAACTTGCAAACAGCAACGTAGATCTCCAAGAGCAGCAAAATAACAGATCAACAACTTTAAGGTGGTGTTTCACACCCTCAAGCAGCTCCAAACGAACAACCAAGCCCCACCAGGCTCACCCACTGCAAGGAAACCCTAGCCTCCTCCTTCCTCCAAGCTTCACTCCCAAGTTTTCTTCAAGCCAAAATGATCATCTAATGAAGCAATTCGAATTTCTCTCTTGCCTTTTATAAATTTACAAAGGAAACACTATTCATTAAAGTGAACACTATTCACTTAAGTTATAATATTTTTCACTTTAGTAATGAATAGTAACTTAAAAATAGAAAGTGACCCCTTCATATTAAAACACATGGTCCCTAGGCCGAGGATGGTGAAATAAAAGGTGAATATCATTAAATTAAGCACCAGTATCATGCCAAACGCCACAATTCACCCTGCCACCATGCTCCGGAGATCAACACTGAAGTTTGACGACCAAGTGCCCGTCCAAGTGACCCTCTATCCAAAACCATTAGCCTACGAGGGTCGACATAATAGGCTAATCTATTGGTGTCCAAGAGCCTAATTAGAAGGGGACATCACATTTTCCCTTCGTTTGAATTTTGTTGTTTCCCATTCCTAGCAATGAGGGCTAGAGGTTTTGATGACTTCAATGTGCTCATTTGTATTAACTTATCTTGCTTCCTAGTCAAGTTGGAAATGAAGTTATCTAGAGAAGGCATTTTCCAAATGGCTCCAAGAGCCTTTTTGGTGCAGTAGAGGTAGATACAAACACAAAATAATTAGGACCCAATTTGAAGAGTATAGAAAGATCTAGTTGATCCTCTTTTTTCTCTATTTCACATTCTTTCAACAACAACCTTAGTGATTTGAAGTATGAGCAGTTTGTGTTGTCATTGATGTCAACAGAGCTATGGAGTTGTCATTGATGTCAACAATTCTATAAGGAAGTTGTTGGAAGTCTATGCTATTGCATTGTTGCTTTGATTAGTTCCATTATGTTGTCATTAGTAAGTATTACTAGTGTCAACCTCTAGTGTTGCTTTGATAAGCATGTGTATGGTCGAGTTGCTATGTTGCAATTTGTTTGGTTGTGATGAGAAGGTGCTCCAGATGACGAGAATGTGTTTGTGGTGCTTGGTTTCCAAGTGCTTTTGAGAAAATTTGAATAGGAGAGGAAATAGAGTGTTGTAGAGGTGTTCTAGCATACAGAGTGGTGTTCTGGTTTTTCTCCGCATTTATTCTATGTTGAAGATGTGCTTGTGCGGTTTGGATATGTTGATCAAAGATGTTATATCTAGAGTTTCTTGTTTTGGATTGTTGTGCAATGAAAGTTGTGTTCACCAGTGTGTGAATTGTGTATTGCAGTGTTGTCTAGGAGAAATGGTTTTGCTCCACATTTCTCCGCATTTTGGTTTTTGGTCTTGCGGTTTTGGAAGTGTGTTGATAAGGGTCATATCTACCTTTGGTTGAAGTTGTTCGTGATTTGGTGCTCTGCAAGTTGATTTCTTGAATTACAGTGTGTGGAAGATTATTTGAGTGCATTGGGTGTGTACATTCTTTTCGTGAAGGTTGTTGCGAAGAAATTTGTTGGATTTCAGGGTGTTTATGGAATATTCCAAAGTGTATTAAAGTGTTGTGTGTAGTCTGTGAGTCATCTTTGGATCAAAGGAAGCTAGTACTTAATTTTTTAATGGTGTTAACACAAGTTCAACCGACCTTGGGTGTTTACACTAATTGCGGATATGCTTAGGTATTTGTGAAAGTGTGAAGGAGCGTGCATGAGTGTATTTGGGTCCAAGTTAAGGTGTGTTGTGGTCTGCCTTCATTCCTTTCCACTACAAGAATGCTTAGTGCTGACCTAATTTGAATTTGCATGGTTGAGGTGCATAGCCGACCTTGTTAATTGTTTTCAAGGTTGAAGATGGTATAAACAAGTGTTGAGTTGATGGAGAATTAAGTGTGTGTGTTGCAAGATGTAACGTGAAGTGTGAATTTGTCAAGTGCAGTGCGAGCTTTAATCTGTTAGGCTACTAGAAGCAGTGAGCAGAAGGTGTCTACATTCTTCAGAGAGGTTGTGAATGTACTAGTGATGCTGTGGTGGATCTTTTTGTTGCTTCGAGATGGATTTCTCACTGTAACAATCTTCTTTCTTCTTCTTTCTAATCTGGCAGTGAGCCCTTCTTTTCTCTTGGGTAGTGAGCCTATTGTATTCGGTGTTGCAATTACTTTATATTGTGAGCTAATCCTCACCGTGGTTTTTCCCTTCTTGGGTTTTCCACGTAAATTTGGTGTTCTTATGTGTTTGCATTACTGTCTTTCATGTTTACATTCTACTAATGCATGATAAGGGGTTTAATGGTTGTTGAGGGTTTAAGAACTAATGCAGATCTGAATATTAATGAGGGTTTTCATGTTTTCATGTACAACTGATTCACCCTCTTCCCCCCCCTCCTCTCAGTTGTCTTGTACATTCAACAGGCTAGAGGTTTTGATGACTTCAATGTGCTCATTTGTATTAACTTATCTTGCTCCCTAGTCAAGTTGGAAATGAAGTTATCTAGAGAAGGCATTTTCCACATGGTTCCAAGAGCCTTTTTGGTGCAGTAGAGGTAGATATAAACACAAAATAATTAGGACCTAATTTGAAGAGTATAGAAAGATCTAGTTGATCCTCTTTTTTCTCTATTTCACATTCTTTCAACAACAACCTTAGTGATTTGAATTTAGTGAAGAAGTCCTCTAGGGTGTCAAAGGAAATGGGGCTCAAATTTATGAACTCATTCTCCAACTTATGACTCTTTATTTCATCAATTTTCCTAAAGAGTTTTTCTTGCTTAAGAAAAACTTCATTGGGTGTGTTCAAGGCTTCTACATGAAAGAGGAGTTCAAGAGACACATTAAGACATAAGAATCTCAAGGCTTGATCACATTTGTTAAACCATTTTTATTTAGCTTCCTTAGCAGTAGGTTTTTTTCAATGCCCTTTGTTCTTTAGCACAAGTTGTACTTTAGTTTCCAATCATGATTATTAAAGGGTGTTAAAGGAATGAAATTTGAATCCATGCTTGAAAGTAAATTTGTTGTAGAACAGAAATGTGGAAGAAAATGCAGAAGTGCACGAGACACAACGCAAAACACCCCCCCTTGATTTAATATTGAGACCCCCCTTTAGATTTTGGCACTTTATATGTTTAGTGCATAGCCATGTCCAATGGAGCAGAAAAAAAACACTTTATAATTTCAGTGTGATGACATTTCCAATGGATCAAGCATAAAAAAATATTCATTTAAAAGAAACGACCCTCAATTTCGAGTTGCCTATCAAAAGTTACAGCAATTTTTGTAATTTCCAATGTTGCCTAATTAATTAGCATTCACAAATTTAAATCTTCCTTTTAAATACAAATTGGAGAGGGGATTGGACTTAAGCCCTCACTAGTAGGCAACCCAAGTTTTTAAACGCTCATATGATCAAGGGATAACATTTTTGATGGCTCCCACCTTGCTAACGTAATTTCGATGGAGATGTTGATGCCACAAAGGGTGAAGGTTTATTAAATAGTACCTCTTGTTCCTTTGTTGAGTTTGACGACTTTTTGCCCCTCGTCATTAGCTCTTGCTAGTGCTGCACTATGTATGGGTCTGTGGTTCTCCCTCTTTGAGGTCATATCGTGGCCTAACCTCTCTAAGGTTGACCTCACCTATGAGCAGATCAATGCCCGATAAGGGGTCATGCCGCTTGCAACTAAAACACCCTTGCCCAAGTGAAACACCTTTGGCCCACAACCCGTGTGATCTTAACACACAACAATGACCTACCTTTGCACATCCATGGCCTTATCCCTAGGAAATGATGCAACTTGTCGATTGAAGAAATGATGCAAGTCGCACTAGTGGCCTCCCTCTGCACAATACTTTAGAGAACACACACGAAAACACAATACACAAGTCAAATTGTATGTAGCTACATTTTTGAAATAAACTCCACAAACAATACTGAATTAAACAATTGAAAACTAGATTGGCTCTGATACCATGTGAGAACATCAGCATACTCTGGACCAAATGCCTATACCGATTTGAGCCACATGAGTCAAGAACACACACTCCTTGCTGCAAGCTTAGAAAAAAACATAATGCAAATAAAAATGAATACACACGAAAATGGATATACCAATCTTATATTAATCCATGAAATGAGATGTACATGAAGGAGAAAGGGAAGAAACTATCACCCAAAATAGTGGAGAAGACTAGGTAATGAGTTAACTTCCTCAAGACTAGCAAGAGGTGGCAAGCTATCTCCCACTAACTAGGACACCTAAGTAGTCTTAACACCATGTGGAATTATCCATGTGCATGAAGTGCATGAGATAATACATACACTAACATTAACATGTTGACTTGATGAATTCAATTCACTGTTGTTCAATTTTTTGTGTGTGATTTTATTTTTATCATGGAAAGACCACAAGGAATATATGTTTCATTTCTCCTCTAACCTTCTCTTTTTATCCAACTCTTCCTTACATTTTTTTTAAACAAAAAGAGGTAATTTTGATAATCTCATAATAGATTCTCTCTAATTCATAAATGTGGGTGGTGTACAATATAGCTCCTGCCATCCACAATACGCATAACAAATCAAATACATAAGAGCAGGGTGAAATGGCATGTTTTGGAGCATCAAATATAGTCATACCTCATCCAAAAGTGTTGTTATGAAAAATCTAAAGGCGGATCCTCCATCTTATACAAAAAAACACAAAAAATATGCCTATAGTTCCTCTTGAAGACATCCCAAAGCTTTCAATCGTTAGAACACTGTGATATCCTTGTAGAGGTTAAAATGACAAAAAAATAAAAGTTGTTTTGGTCTTGAGCTTGCCGGTGTACCTTTTAATGATGGCTTCACTTATAAAAGGAAAAACCCATCTTGAATCCATCCTTCGATTAGTCAGCTTTTCCAAGTTTGCTTTAATCAATACATGTGTATTGTAGTATCCTCAACAAACTTTAATATAAAACATTTACCACTTTTTGATGACCAAGATAACATGAGGGTGAGATGAAAGCATATAGTGAGTAAATATTATCATTCACCGCTTTTTTATCACACATATCCTATGAGGGAAAAGTGAGAGCCTATGATGGATAAATAATTATTTATGTATATTGTTTCTGTTAACAACAATGCACATAAAGATGTAACAATGGCTTGCAAAAATAATATAGATATGTTGAAGCCTCAAAGAATAACACATAAATAGGAATCTCCACAGTAAAAGGTTGCTTCATTGATCCAAAAAATATTAAAAGAAGTACAAAACTTGTTGTGAATACCAAAATATATGTTGAAATCCAAACAAATAGTTGAACTACAAATACAACATTTTTGTGAGATTGCCCTTATGAAATCAAAGGATTTTCACTCTTCAATCTGTAGGAAACCAAAGGGGTCTTGTCCTTTGATCTCTAGACTCCAAGGGTTTTCATTCTCAATTCCTATAGCTAAACACAGGGCTCAAACTATGAGAGAAAAGAACAAATAAATTACTAGATGTCTCAAAGACTAACACACACCCCAATATATAGCATCAAAAGGCCTCTTTCCCTTTCAAAGATAACAATTAAAATATTAATGAGATTCTTTCCTAAAAATAGCCCCACTTTGTCTTGTAACTCTTCATTCAATTTTTGTCATAGAATTTATTGCAAAAAGGATGCCAAGTGTCTTGGGGGTTACAACAACCTTTTATGCAAACCCACACCCTTATGTTATTTAATTTGTTGGTGCTAAACCACAGTCCCTTTATAAAAATATTTTTTATGTTCTTAGTGGGAAAAATAAGGATAAGGCCCACATAAGGTAATTAACTAAAAAGGGACATTACAAGTCCACCCTTCTACAAGCAATGCACTCTCCAATGTAGCATTCTTTTGCAAGTAGGTCCTGTTGACGTGTTTTTTTATGACAACATCAACACAGAATAAAGTTGTCCAACGGTCACTCTATTCTCTCTTGATCAAAGTATTCCGCATGCTAAGATTGCGTGAAAGTTCATGCGTTCAACTCCAAGGTTCCTTTTATCGCGAATAGACTCAGTTGGTTGATGTGTATATGCTAGTTATTTCAAGGGGACTTACGTAGTTGTTCAATCATAGTGAAACAATGAATGATTTTGACGATATTGCTCTGATGTTCGAATCGATCGGCAAATACTGAATTAAAAGGGGATATGGATAGGAATCCTACAATCTATCTCTAAGGATGGAAGGCAAAACTAGCTTTAACAATCTCCAAACCAAACTTTGTATCGTCTCCCCCTCGGACAACTCTGACAAAGCTGATGCAATCTTCAAAGGATAGGTAGATATTCAGATCGAGATTCAACATGCACACCCCTTCACCACGAAGCAAGTGGACACACTAATCGCAACCGAAGTTAAATGCTGAAATTCCAGTTGACCACGCAGGGCAGACTTACCGTCAGCAAGCCTGCTAGTGGTATGGATATAGGGAGATATGCTCAAACCAATGTTGCATTCCACAATTAACGCTACTTGCATGGAAACAAAATCTATTCTACTTTACTCTATTCGAATTGGAAAGACGAACAAGCCTTGCTAGCTACTCACAATAGAAGATAGAACCACCAAACAATGATAAATCTTTATATTATGAGAGTGTTCACAACAACTTCTTACAAAGTCCTCAATGGGAAAACTTCCTTTCCTCCTCAATCTAAGCTAACTTCTAAGCTAAATGCTATATGCCTTCTATTCTCTAGCTCAACTCTATCTCTGATTCAATTCTAGTTCTAATGAATTACAAATGAGGGGGGATACCCCTTTTATAATAAACCCAGTCCAGTGGACGGTTCAGATCTGATTACAATAAAGGGCTCGGATTGAGCCACCCATGCCCTAATTAGGGTTTATGCCCTAAAAACCGCCACTGAGAGGAGTGGGGCAATGAATGTGCAGAATATTCTCCACTCCTCTGCAGGTCCACTACCTGCAATCAATGCACATCGTCCTCCTGCAGCAGATCGTCATCCAGAAGAGCGTTTCCTTTCTCCTTCTCGCTGGCTGCAAATCTGGTGAATCTGGCTAATACTTCCTCAACTTCCTGATCGGAGATAGGAGGAATGTGATCCAACTGAAACTCTAAAACTGCAACTGTTTGCCCATGCCGGGCACATGATTTCTTCCAGGCAACAAGGGCATCCTGGGTGTTCTGTATGATACTAGAGAACGTGGCAGTGTTCTCGAAATCATCCTGAGTGAAGGTTTTCACCTCAGAGAAGAATGGCGTCAATCTGTCCTTTAGTCCATCTGCAGTTATCTCTTCAGAAGTCAACCTCCTGGCAAAGATTGCCTCCAATGTGTTGAGAACTCCATCCAAGATGTTCGTCATGGCCTTCCTGACCCTGACCGAATCTGTTTGTGATGCATCATAGAATCCCCGGCCTGTGACTACTGAAGAATACCATCTGGCAAAATCGTATCTATCTCCCTGCTGGATAACACCTCCCTCAACCAAAGTGTGTTGAGGTATGCTCATCAAAGCTCCTAGACAGAGAACAACTCTCGTCTGATAGATGCGAGCCTCACCCCAAGCATGGTTAACTGCCTCCACTCTAGCCATAATATCGGAAGCTTGCCCATAGGCATGTGCAAGATCTTCCATAAACTTTCTTGTCTCTGTACGCACACTAGCAACCCACGTGTCTGCCTGCTGTGCCATTCTCCTTAAATCTTCTAATCCACTGATTGACTCCCTGGAAAACTCAGCGGGGAGCTCGATTGCAGGATTCTCTTGCCCATAAGGACGGGACAAGTGTTGCACGTAGCCAATCAGTGTCCGATACTCTACCTTCAACCTTTTGTACTTGCCCTCAACATGGGACAATCTGTCTTTGAGTGCCCGATAGGAATTATCGCACTCCTCTACCACCTGTGCCCCAGTAGGGCGGCCTAGTTCCATGGTTGTCACAATATAGTTCTCAGGAACGGCCTTGTCTCTATCACATTCCTCCCGTGGAATTGCCATATGCAAGGTTCGGGATCCATCCTCATCTGAGGATATTCTGGAAAACTTCCTAGCCTTCTTCGTGGGAGGTGCATTGATCCTTTGCAGCAATTCCTCCATCTCGATTGCAGGATTAGTCTCATCCACAGGATCACGCCTCATCCTATCCCTCAGCCAGTCTGGCACCTCCTGTCGTGTGTCTGTTATGATGAAAGGCTGCTCTACCTCCGCCTCTACTTCATGGCCCTTGTTCCGACGAGGCTCATCATCATCTATGGGCTCGATGTCTCCTGAGCTTTGGGCATCTCGATCGGAAGCAGCATCATCCTCGAGAGCTACCTCAATCTCATGCTGAAACTGAGTATCTGTGGCAGTGCCTTCATCGGTCTCCTGTCGGTTCTCCTCTTGATTATCCTCTTGGGGCACGTTGATGCTCTAGCCCACGGACTCCCTACGAAGTGGCTGGCTCTCTATTTGTACTGCTTGTTCTGCCTGCAACCTCTCCCTCTGATCAGCAAATAGGGACACTTCCTGTATGCTCGGAGAATGTGTTTGAACCGGCATGTGCAAGGATTTCTCAACTATCACAGGCTCCGGGCGTGCTGGCTCTTTTCCCCTAGGCTCTGGAGCCGGATTACTCCGTCTCCTCGGATCAGCCGATGGTAACCTGCTGTCTCCCATCAAATTGTAGGTAAGGGGAATTGACCTTCCCTTTAGTCGGCTGACATGTCTCTCTATCCAACTCCGTGTAAATGTCAAGACTGGGATACAAAGTGTATCCAAGTCGGTGATCTCTGGCTCTGACCAATCTGGGAGTGGCAAGGGCGTGTTTCTTACTGTGTCGTAATCAACCTGTACAACGTTTATGTCCTCCTCAATCTGATCTGGTACAAGAATAATCTCGCACTCTCTGATCATTGCCAATGGTATCCGGGAAAACATCCTCTTTCTGACTTCGACCTCATCTACTGCACTTGCCCAAAAATCTTCTATTTGTGCCTTGTGCCTAAACTCCTCTGTCAATACCCACCTGATATTTCTATGAGGATCATAGTAGTGTCTGCTGGAATGGTAAGAAAGCTGAAAGAACTGGAGCTCCGCCTCTGCCTCCCTTGCTGCCTGCAGTGATGGGCATACTTTGTCTGAATTTCCCATAGCAATCGGGAACCCAAGTCCGCCCTTCTTCTTCTTCTTTTGAATCTTATCGTAGGCAATTAGTTGCCTAGAAACTTCCAGCATCACTACCCTGTTCGTGGGATATCAAGGCAACCTGTATGGGTAGGAAGAGAATCCCTGCAGCCTTATGTAAGTGAATTTTGGGAATTGGATAAACCAACATCCAAATTTCTCAATCATTTCTTGTGCCTCCCTCGATATTCTGTAATGGGTCCTTTGATCCAAGGTCCTCGTGATGTGCATAGTAAAGGCATCGTTGACTCTTTTGTAATTAGTAGTGCTTGTCAAATGCAACTGCGGACAAGCCTCGAATATTTTGAATTGCTGAGAACCGCAACCAATTGGTTCTTTTTAAGAGATCCCCCTATATCTTGTCATGCGAGCCAGCATATAGACGAGGTAAGAGCCCATATAAAATGTTTTAGTCCTC
Source organism: Sequoiadendron giganteum (assembly GCA_007115665.2). NCBI lineage: Eukaryota > Viridiplantae > Streptophyta > Pinopsida > Cupressales > Cupressaceae > Sequoiadendron > Sequoiadendron giganteum. The sequence goes on from CM021104.1 coordinate 603,301,547, forward strand.
CTCACATTGCGGAGCTGCTCATGTAGACCATCATTAATTAACAGTGCCCAATCCATGAAATCCTTGCCCTCCAGTACCAAGTTGACAAAGTAAAACATCCAAGGTTCGAAGACGAATGCTTGGGGACACCCTCCAACTCTACTCAACATCATAATCAGGTCGCCAAACTCTTGCTTCAAGTCTTTGGAGATTATTTGTTTGGGCAACTTCGTACGAGTTGGTTTGGGCTTGATCATCCACCTAGTGTTTATCACATCAGCACACCAGTCTGTTGTGGATGAATACATTCTGTCAACCCTGTCCTTTGTTTTGTAAATCATTTTCTCGTGGGCGAGGATCCCGAATGCCTCTCCGATTGCTTGTGGTGTCAGGTTAGCCAGCACCTTGCCATCTAGCGCAACAATCGTCCTCTTCTCTGAATCATAGTGGTGAGAGCATTCCATAATGAGTTCCGGGCACCGGATGGCTGGTGGAAAATTTGCAGCTGCATATAATCCACTTCTGACAATGCTATGTGAAGTCACTGATGGGCGATGGCCTCCAGTCCCCATTATCCTTCTTTTGAACGGCTCCAGGTTAAACGAGCCCAGGTTTGTGTCTGCCAGCCTGCCCAACTTTGATGTGAACTTTGATTCTGGCAAGAAAGACTTGCTTAATTTTTTGATTACTGCCTGTCTGGACTCAGCGTGGACGTTCTTGCCTGCAGCTCTTCTGCTTGACTTGGCCATTCTGCAAAAAGGTTAAGATAGTCAGCAAACAAGATTTTTAAAATAAAATAATAACCATCATTGAGGGTGTCAGCAGATTTTTCTTTTAAATGACAAAGGCTGCAACACTTCTTGATGTTTTCAACCGCAAACCTCAACTATTGCCTGTTTACTTCAACGTTCTCAGAAATTTCCTTTGGGTTGCAGCAACACAATGCCCAATACTTGGAAATGTTTGCCTGCAACAATTTAACTTTAACAAATTTGAAACCTCCTCTTTGGAGTTCGCACTTTTCCTTCTAACTTAGCAACTTTCAGCAACTTAAAACTTTCTTCTCAAGTCGCACTTAGGCATTCAGCAGCTTCACTTTGGTAAATTCGAACCTCCTCACAATTGCAGCAATTTAGAAACTCACTTCTCAGCAACTTGAAATCTTGATAAGGTAGGTCACACTTCTCCAGCAAGTTTGTGACTTCAGCAATTCGTGCTTCAGCAACTCCAGTCCTTCAGGGATTCGAAATCCTCAACCTCCAGCTCTCTAAAAATTCGAAATCCTCAGCAACTTTCAGCTCTTCTCACAAATTCGAACTTCTCACTTTCAGCTCTTCAGCAACTTGCGAGAGAAAAATGAAGAGAACTTCAAAACTTATAGCTTGGGCGAATTCCTGCAGAGGCTAAACTTAGCAAATATTTTGAATTCATTTTCCCTCTCTTTTCCAGTCGCAACACTTGTCGTCTGAAGCACCGGAATCTCAAACTTCTAGAATTATGAATTCATCACCTCTGCACAGGCCTGCCTCGTTGCGTTTGATTTCTCAAAACATTACATCGTTTACTTCTTTGAACAATTTCGAAAAGTTTGGCTAAGGCATTCTGGCAAAAATTATCAAGTTCAAACTTTTTAGCGAAATTTCTCATCCATTTTAGTCGTTTGCCTTAGAGAAATTTCACTAAATTTGCCTTAGGAATTTTATTAAAAATAGGTACTAGGCAAAATATCCATCGAAACGACGTGAGTGAGGCGTAGAATAACTCTGAATCACTTCCGAATTGCAAACGTTTAATACCCAGAAGAAAAATCTTCCCGGAATCCATTGTTTTCATGTGTATCCGGATGAAGGAGTACGTTTAATTTTTATTATTTAAAATAATAAAAAAAGCTAATGTTTATTTTTTCCCTTCCGGATGTCGTCCACTCCTGCAATTTCAATCTTCTCGGCCTTGGCAAATTATCTTGATTTTCCCTGAAGAATTTTCCTCTGAGGATTTTTTGTAACTCTGGCAACTGGCATCATCCTCTAGGCGTATTCATTATTTTTCCCTCTAAAAAATACTTTAGGAAATTTTGAAAATTAAAATTTTATCTCTAGAGGGCGCATTTGAACATATCATGAGTTTCATTTTATTCCTTAGGCAATTTTTTTTTGCTTTAGGAAAAATTCCTAGAAAATTCATTTAAAATCACCCATGAGGGGCGTACCTCATCTTATGCATCAACTTTTGCCTTCACCCCTTAGGCATTTTCACGCCTAGAGGCTAACACCTTATCCCTTGCGAATTTTCATGTGTTAAATTCCACCTTAGGGCGCATTTGCCATGGGTAGGAGGAATTTTCATACTTAGAAATATTTTCCAAAATCACGCCCTCCTTGTCTTTACCTTAGGCGCATGTAGCATGTGGAGGAGGAATTTTCCACGCCAAGTTTTATCTTGCCTTAACAAATATCCATGGGCGCATTTCATTTGGTGACCTTTCACCTTCCCTTGGCGCATTCAGCCTAGAGGACCTCCATTTCCCCGCTTTACCTTTCATCCTTACCTTTTACTTGGGGCGCAAATGCCATGAAGAACTCTTACACCTAGGGTGACTCTTCACCTCCTCTTGGCGCATATGGGCTAGTAGACTTCCTTGTTATCCTTGAGCGCACTTCCTTCACCACCCCACGCCTAAGACATGACCCTTCACCTCCTTCTAGCGCATTCCTCATGTGCAACCTCCTTCTTTGAGCGCATTTTCCTATGCAAGATGGAAAACCCACGCCTAGAGTGACTGTTCAGCTTCCTTGGGCGCATTTAGGCCATGGAACTTCCATTCTAGGCGCATTTGACCTTGTGAGGAGGAATTCTATGCCTTAGGAATTTTTTTCATGTCTTCTTTGGTGACCTTTCATCTTCCCTAGGCGCATTTAGCCTTGTGAGGAGGAATTCCTTCTTTATCTTAGGCGCATATTGGCTAGTGAGGAGGAAAATGCTATGCCTTAGTGAATTTTTTACATTTTTGGTGACCTTTCACCTTCCCTAAGCACATATAGGGGTATGAAGAGGAAAATCTCTTTGCCTTGGAAATTTTATCATGCTTTTGAAGGGCGCGTTTCATTCTTGCTCAGGGAAATTCTCACACTTAGAGAATTTTTGAATCTTTCCTTCCTCCTGGGCGCATATGAGAGTGTTTGCCTGTCAGCTATGTTTGTAAAATTTCCAACGCCCTTTATGCCCTAGCCTTCTATTTTTAGTAACTTCGGAGGAGTCAGGGTTTCTTTGCATTTCATCCTGTTCCGAGCTGGAAGTGGCGTGGCTATGCCCTCGTTGACCTGTATCACCTCGTTTATACCTGATTTGGCACAGTACATGCTATTTTTAGCCATTCGCTATTTTTAGCAAACCCTAGAATTGACCAATTTTGTATCTTTGTTTGCTTTGAAATTTGTTCCACTTGTACTTGATGCTAAAAGAGACTCATTCACACATTTTTCCTGACGAGGACGTGCTATTTTTAGCCATGAGGTGACTTGCTAAAAATAGTAAGTATTCAGATCGTGTTCAAATTTTACTAGCCGGTAGCCTGAAGGATGCTGATTCCGGTGGTGTGCTTCGTTCTATCATTTCTGCATTTTGCTTCATCTATTTTTAGACGTGGCAGGGGAAACCCTAATCTGATCTGCATGTGCTCTGATTTGTTCCTGGCTGTCCTTGATCGTGCCTGATTGCACCTAATTGCTGGACTGAAGTGGTGGGTAGCTGCTGGGATGATACTACTATTTATAGTAAGTGCCTAGGAAGTGGTCACCTGGATGTCAGGCGAGTTTGCATGTCACAGTGCCCGTGGGATCTCAAAAAACCCAAAAAACCCCAGAAAACTGGTCAAAGTTTTGGCACTGGCTAAAAATAGTAAGTCCTTGAAAACTGACCCGATCCATCTACATGTCATATCATTGCGAAGGCCTCGCAAAACCCACATGGAATATCTGGACATGCACTGAAAATTCTTGCATGCAAACCCTAAAAATAGCCTCGGGAGGCTGAACTCTGAAAGTCACCATCTCGCCTTGCATGCTACATCATCGCGAAGGTCTTCGAAAACCCAGATCAATTCCCTCGTCACTCACCGGAGAATTGCTCGTTTAAATCCTGAAAATAGCCTCCGAAGGTTGAACTGCTAAAAATAGCCAGTTGTCGGAATCCATTCAAATTTCGCGTGTAGGCATTCTGAAGCTGCCTGATTGTGGTGGAACTGACAAAATTCCAAAATCTCGATAAAATAGTCCCAAATTGAATACTTACTAAAAATAGTAAGTTGTCGGAATACAGTGAAAATTTAGTGGGACCCTGCTGGAAGTCTTCTAACTGCTGTACTAAGCTCGAATTTCAATTTTATAACTCAGTTTGACCTTTAATAAGCCTGACTGATGAAAACCCTAATTTCACAGACTTGAACAATACTTCAACCCAGGTCAAACGACGGGACATCCCCGGAAGGACCAGAGATAGAGAGAGAGACGCACTAACCAAAGCCAAAAGACCAGAATGGAGCAAAAATTAGGGGGTCCCCATCTGAATGGGGTGATGTGTGAAAAAGGTCACAACAGGGCCCTCCAATGAACCAAGTATTTTGTAATTGTTTTTTCCTTAGCTTTTTCTCTTTTGTATCAATGATGGCTTCTAACACCAAAATGAGCTTTCTTTCATCATTTAATGGTGGTAACTCTATTGATGGTGTAATACATTGTCCAAGTTCCCTTTTGGAGCAAGACACATGGAAAACATTATGAATTTTACCATTTGCTGCCAATTCCAACTCATAAGCAACTTCACCAATCGTTCTCATAACTCTATAAGGTCCATAGAAGCATGGTTTGATTTTTACAGCCTTATGTCACTTAATAGAAGTTTTCCTATAAGGCTGCAGGCATAAAAAAAACTATATCTCCAACCTCAAATGACCTCTCAATACAATGCTAATTTGCATAAAACTTATGTTGATTTTGAGTTTGCTGAGTGATTCTTGAGGGACCTTAAAATATCATTGCTAAGCCCTACCAAGTCACTAGCTAATGGTACCTTGCTATTAGTGAACACCAAATCTATGAGGTTGAGTGCATCATATCCATACAAAGCCATAAAAGGAGCTTTATCAATGAACATGTAATGGGTGGTATTGTAGCAATATTCTCCAAGGTGTAACCACTTGACTCGTGATGCCTACTGATCTATGCCATTGTTTTTTAAATATCCTTCAACCCACTTATTCACTATTTTTGTTTGTCTGTCTATTTGTAGGTGATAACTAGTACTAGGAGTGAACTTGATTCCAGTCAATTAAACAATTCCTACCAAAAGAAGCCAAGGAATCTACTATCTCCATCACTAAGAAATTAAGAATATTCTTAGGCAATCCATGTAGCCTAAATATTTCTTTGAAAAATAAATCAGCCGTTCGGTGTGCTCTGAATCTTGTGGGAATGATAAATAAGTGTGCAATTTAGTTAATCTACCCACTACAACATACATAAAAGCATTGCTATTTACATTTGAAAGGCTTGTGATGATAAATCCCATGGATATACTTTCCCACTTTTGATTGGGAATAGGTAATGGTTATAATCCTACAAGAGAAACATGTTATGTCTTATTTTGTTGACAAAATGTTCACTCCTTGATGTATCGGAATACACCATCTTTAAGGCCTTTCTAAGAAAATATTTCTCTAATCTGCATCTATGTCTTTTAAAATCCAAGGCGTCTTGCCATGGGTGCATCATACAAGGCTTTCAAAACCTTCTCTATCATCTTAGACCCAAGCATTAAAAAGATTATGTCCTTATACAAAATGAGACCTATTGGGTCTCTAAATTATTGCTCACACTTTTAGAGGGATCAATCCACTTCAAGGCCAAGGAAATGTTGTTCTTGAAGGGTGGATAGATCAATTCAAACAAAGAGTGAGTGATGATAAGCCAACTTTTGAGAGTGGATAATCTCTCCTTCACTTTGGGCTTAGGTAGACTTGGGAGGGTGTTCCCAAAGATATCCTTAATAGGATTGAGTACAAATGAAAATAAATAAATTGCAGACACAACAATACTATCTAGTGTACACCTTGCCCCAAAATTTGTCACTGGACCAAGGACTAACCTATTTCCCATATGACCTCTATTAAGCTAATGAAAACATGTGAGGCATGATTCTCTAAGGATAAAAAATATTGAAGCTCACAAGAGATGTTTTCTTGGGAATAATAATGAATCATGAAATGCACACAAACTAACTTGCTATTTCTAAACTATTGGTTTAAGATGTTTTTCATTTTAAGTGCATGGAGGGTCAAAGGTTTTCACAATTGGTGCCTTATTAGTAAATGATAGAGTCATAGTGAACCATAAGAAACAACGTATTGAAATGACAATAAAGATATGATATCTAATAACAAAACATGCTTAATAATCCCTCTCCAAACTCAAATTCATTTGCAATAAAAAAAAGACCATCAAACACAATATTTGTAGTGTGTTAAAGTGTTGCGACACTTAATCAAATCTTCTTTACTATCATACAAACAAACGTGGCAAGAGGAAACCATAAGCTAATAAGAACCTGTCACACTTTGTTGCTTGGAAGTTCCCTGAAGATCTATAGATGGCTAAAGAGACGTTCAGCTATAGATATTTGCCATAAACTACCTTTCTCTTTGTGACTGTCATGTTCCCTTTTCAGAATCAAAGAATTAATCATATTTTTAAGTGGGCGCAATCACTTTTGGCCACTTATGGTTGAGGTCCTTGTAATGTTTTAAAAAAAAGTGTTTTTACATTTAATTCAAATGTAATTCAAAAAGGGGACCTATGGATGTAATTTAAAAATACTTGTAGGGAAAAGTATTTTAAAATAAAAATAAAAATAAAAATGGAGGGCCTGGAAAAAGGCAACTATAAAAAGAGGTCAATGTCACAAAGCAAATTTGTCTAGTTATGCCATTTTCACTTGTTCTCCCAATTTGGAGTTTGAAGCATTCAAGGATGAAAACCCTTTGGTGTGTGGGTGATTGGAGGATGGAAACCCTTCATTTTCCATTATACGCTTGAGGATGAAAACCCTCTCACTCATTGAAGATGATTCTACTCAAGGATCACATTTGGGATTAATAATCGTGGTTGCTCAATTGATATTTGCAAGCAGATCATTTGAAGGTCTTGAAGACATATTCTAGAATTTTGTTATGTTGAGAAGTTGCTGATTTACTTACAATTTTTGGAAAAATTAGTAATATTGATGAAATTTCATGAAAAGCCAGTAAATTGTGTTATTTGCAAATTTTAAGTATTGTTCCCTGCCAGCTGTACCAGTCAACAAGGACTAAGCTTACCATTTCAAAATTTCTTGGACTATCCTACCACATAACAAATATCACAACTTTGGTTTAAAGGGAAATAACATGTGAAATGGTCCATTGCTTTAACAAATCAGATCCAAGGATGACGGTGTGGTAATAAGTCAGATCTAAACCCATTCATATTTCTTCATTGCAAAAGGAAAGAACCCTGCCATACATCATGGAAATTACCAGGGAATAAGCTGTTACAGCCTTGAGGAGACAAGATCTGACAATCCTAGTCAGATTTGTTTGAAAGGTTTACATCACAGCCTTTAAAAAGGGAAGAAACTTCTATTTGGTGGGGACCACATTTTTCCAATCAAAGATTCCAGCTTTTGAATTGTAAAGGCCTGTCATACAGCCAATTTATGGTATGGTTTTATCAATATTGCTGTTGTTGATCAATAAAAGGGTATTTACAGTTGAAGGATTATTATTGGAGAATTTAGTATGTTGATAATATTTTTGGATAAAGTCTGATTTGTTAATATCTTGGAATTTACTGATTATTTCTGCTAGAGAATATTGACCAGCATTAAGATAATTTAATATTGCAATTACATTGTTGGCTGCATAAGGAATTCTAATAAGCAGTTGTAAGGGGTAGATCAGAGAACGATGATCATTCCAGGTAATTTATTAGTTGTTACAACGTATTAATTTTGTATTGGGGGTTTATATACCTATTTGTGGAGGCTATAATTTCTGTTTATAATGTACCCAATGAGTAATATTAGCATAATGAAGGTCTGAGTGGTAATTTCCAGCCAGTCACATTGTAATCAGAATTTATAGTTACTGTTTGGGTTATAATATTTGTGCACATTTGGTATTTTTTCACCATTATAGTTTTCTGGTTAGTTCATTTTCTCAACAAAAACTCAAAAACATAAAAAAATCAGAATATCACAAAAATAATTAAAAGAGGACATTATAGTGACACATAAATATGCTGCTCTATAGGTGACTGGACGATAAAGATTTGAAACCCTAAAAGCTCTTCAATGCTTGTACTCAATGGAAATGGAGTACTAACCAATCATTGTTCAATGTTCTAGGAAATGAACTAGTATTTATAGCACTTTGTCTAGTCGCTGAATCCTTACGGGCATTTGACTGAGAACTGGACATCACTAATGTGGCATGCAAAGAAAGTTGAAATCCTATGAAATTTGCGAGATGGATAGTTTAGATTAGACATGAGACCCATCAGTATCTAGAGCTCAACAACTTGTGGTGGCATGGTTTCCCTTATCCTCTATAGTTAAAAGTGTATGTAAATTTGTACCCTTAAGATAAACAATAGTTTTTAGGCAAGGAAATATTGATTGGGTAGTTGCAAGGTCAAATCGGACCATCAATGGCATCCTAGGAGGATCAGGGGACTAGAGGAAGCGAATAGGAGGAACTGTGGAGGTTTGAAGTGGAATAGGATATGAGAATAGGACATGCAAGGTTTTGGGTCAGGACTGGAGGTTGGAATTGGATGGAGGAATGGAAGTCTTGAAGTCTAGAGAAACTCCACAACAGGTGTGAAATGAATGAAGGAAGCGTTATGGAGAAATGAAAAAAAAGGATGCAAGACTAGACATCAAAATCGGATGTCTAGAAGTCAGCTTGAACTTTGCACGAGAGGAAATAATTGGTAAAAAGACATGGGGAGCCTTTGCAAGATTTTGATGTGGAAGTGGAAATAAGAAGTGGACATTGAAATGGAAGCCTAGATGTCTAAGAGAAATCTACAAGGAAGGCTTGGGGGAGAAATTGTGGAAAGGGAGAGGGGAACTAGAGGTTATGGATGTATGGAGGTGGGTAGGAGTTCTGCAAGGGTAATAGAAGAAGGTGTATGAAAAGATTGTAGAAGAGGATGAGGGAAGTGGACGAAGTGAAGGGGAAAATATTTGTATCCACTTTGAAAGTCCACAAGGATGAAGAGAAAGAAGGGATTAAAGATTTGTGAGGCTATGATGTGGGAGTGGATGAGGGAAATGGATATTGGACAAGCAGAAAATGTTTGGTAGTCCATGGAAAGTCCTCAAATCTATAGAAATAATAAAAAACACCTAGGACTTAGAATTTCTTGGATTCTTGAAACTTCATCTAGAACCTTGTTGGCAAGTTATCAATTTAACACCAATTCAAAACCTTTGTTAGCATTTCAGCAATTTTGTGAAGCTGCAAACTCACTAACATCTTACCTTTGTAACTTGTTTGTCACTTTTTGGAGCTTATCAACAGTTTTGGCGGACTTGAAACTTGTGTTGGCATTTTGGCAAGTTCATGAACTTGTGAACTCATTGGCATATTTAACTTGTCAACACTTCAATGAGTTTGTGAATTTACAAACTCATTGACACATCATCTTCCTAGAGTGTTGTCGGCACTTTGGGCTTGGAGAAAACCTTGTCAACGTTTTTGGAGGTTCACAAACCTTAAAAACCTTTGACACCTTGTTTGTCAGCACTTTGAGCAAGTTTCAAAATCTTTGAAAAAGTGTGATGGATGAGAGAAGGATTACTTCTCGGCGTTTTTGGTGGTTAGTGAATCTTGAAAACCTCCAATGGTTTGATTGTTAGCACATCAAGAAGTTAGTGAACTTATGAAAAGGCCAATATAGCTCCACACTTAGAAACCTTTTGGATCTCTATATCCTCTCACACTTGAGGGGAAAATGGGAGATGATGAAGGGAAACATTCAAGCAATTTTGACCAAGGGATCCCCTTTGGAATTCTCTCAAATCAGTTATATATAATGGGTACACACAAGGCCAAGTGGAAAGGAGGATCAAGACAGGCAAATTTTGGCCCTACAAAGTTGGGCACCAAGAAGACCATCTTCTATCACATACTTATCATCTTTCACACTTCCATCTAATATGTTAGCAAAAAATGTGTTCTTGGCATATTCTACCATCACAAGAACCTTCCAATCACTAGAAATTGTAGAAATAAAACAAAGAGTGGGCATTCTGGAAAGGGCATCAACAACTACATCCTTTTTTCCCTTCATATAATCTATATCAAAAGTATAAGCTTGGAGTTTAGTTACCCATTTTATTGCATGTCATTTAAGTTTCATTGTTCCAAGAAAAACCTCAAACTATTTTGGATTTTTTTAACCATAAATCTTCCTCACACAAGATACTATCTAATTTTTTTCAAAACATACATGATGGCAAGCATCTCCTTGTCATAGATAGTTTTTTTTTTTATCTTTCAACTTTTTTCTCTCAAATGCAACAGGGTGCCCCTTTTGCATTATTATTGCTCCAATTTCACTCTCTTGAAACATCACATTCTACAACAAATGTTTTGAAAAGTTTAGAATAGAAAGTACAAGGCATGAGCTTATTACCTTATTAAGATTTTGTAAAGCTTCGTGAGCTATATCATTAAAAAAAATTCCTTTTTCATGTTGGTTAGGTGTAAAGACCCTGACCCCTTTGAACGATATTTGTTTGGCAATTACACAAGTTTGAAAATGCTATTTTGTCAAACTAATTTAATGGTTTGTTCTGAGATGATTTAACCTTTGTATATGTAGAGAAAAAAAAATCTAATGTTTACAAATACCTATTGAAATCTCATTACATTTGAAATGCACAACAAACTTTAACTCATTCCTGCAACTTGTGAATAAATGACTTTCATACAAAATACCATAATTTCATTGCACATATATTTAGACCATACATATGGGAACTTCTTACATTCTTAAATGTGTTTCAAGTAATAAAATATGAAATATAAGGAGTGACTTTCCAGAATTACAAATAATAATTATCAAGTAATATCTGACTTGGTAAATATCATAAATTCCCTTTATAAAGGCTTAATCTTCATCATAAGATATTGTCCCCCTTTATAGTTGCGCGTCTCCTTCCCACAAGTTGCGATTCCCTCCAAATTACATGACTAACACAAGAAACTGGGCAGCAGTTTTTAGTGGGTCTGATAATCTCCAAAGAAAGGTCAATATTCCCTTTTTGAACTGCTAAGACTCCACGCTGGCCCCAACTCAGCTTCCCATTCAATATATTGACCGCTTGAATAACATATAGCATCAGCTGAAAACCCATGATGTCATCCTTATTTTGTCTCTTGTGATTTCTCTAATAAATCTATGGCAATCTTATTTCCCACGATTTGTCTTATACTAATGTATGGTGGCCATAAATGAATAATAAAGGCTGCGATAATATTTCGTAGCAAGCCGCCACCTTAGAATATTATTCGATTCTATACCAAGAATGTGGGCTCGACTCCAATGATATTTCCTCTAGATCACACGACTACCCCAGTTAATATAATCTCCTCAGGTATTCGATGCAACTGATGGTAAAAGATCAAAATATAAACTTGTATGTCTAAACAAAATATCAAAATTATCACTTGATATAACCTTGCGAATATTATTGGATAAACTCTAAAATTTTGTATTCGAAGAAGACTTCACAAAATTTCCAAATTCCTCTATTAAGTCTGATTGTGAATTTTGAAGTAAATTCACCAATCGTGGCTGAATGGGTTTTCATCCACACAGTTGTTCTACCCAAGGGTTTTCGTCCTAGGGCACGTTGAACCTACCAATACAACCTCTCCAATATAATCTGATAAAGATGTCAAAAACCAGGATGATGAAATGACTTGCTCTCCTCCCTTTTTAAAGGTTCGGCTGAGTCTTCCAGAAGAATCCAATGTAACCTCAAAGCTTCTAGAAGAACACTTTATTTAATAAAGTGACTTTATAATATTTTTTATTTTTTATTTGTCACTTTAATTAAATTAATCAAAAATAGATTTATCCTTATGATTTAATTTATTTGGACAAATTTATAAATAATTAATATTATTTTATTCCCTTAAAATGCCTGATCATAGCCTATAGGAATAAAATAGGCTAGATGGCCCAGCTGAATGATCACTCTAAAAAAGGGGACATTACATTAGGGGTGTTGTTAGCTATGAGAGGTCCTTAACAAAGCTTTAGTAGCAGTTTCAAAGACCAAAAAAACCTATCAACTATGTTAGTGTAATAGGGGTTGGCAAATCCAAAATGACTTGGGTCTTTTGTTGATCCACTTGAACACCTTAAGCACTAATGACATGGCCCAAATACAAAAGCTCTATAACTCCAAACTCACACTTAGATTCTTTTGCATATGGATCTTATTGCTCTAGAATCCCAAGGTTATCTAGGTGCTTTAGATGATCTTCCCATGTTTTTCTATTTATTAAAATATCATAAAGAAAATAAAATAAATTTCCTCAACTATCCACTAAATACTTGACTCATTAGTCAAACCAAATGGGTAAAGTGTCCATAATGGCATGTGATAGATATCTATGCTTAGCTCTTCGATCTTTTGAGAGGATTGCTTCATTGGGCTTAGTTTGGCACTATCATTATTAGTACTTTGAGACTAGCTCACTCCTTTCCATTTCCATCTCTATTGATAAACTATCTCCTTTCATGTATTCTTTGGGCACTCCTCTGTGGCTCCTTACTTTGAAGGAGACCATCACCAAAGTTGCTAGAAGAGACATCTAAAAGTAGTACATCTAGGTCACTTAGACCTTTCCTCCTGTGTCACTCAACCAAAATTTTACCTTCTACATTGAACATTTTTTATAGGTGGAGGATGATATTTTATGTCACCCTCACTATATCCAATGTCATTGGTCATATGGCTTGAGGTTTCCCCTTGGCCAAATGAGGGTGTGTTCCCACTAGCTACAAATCAAGATAGACCACCATATTGAAATAAGCCCCTTAGTTCCTTTTCCCAATTTTTGACAACAAATCCAACACAATCACCAATGATTAGCGTTAGCTCCACAGATAATCAACTTGAAAGTAACCTTCACCAAGAATGTTCACCAAGGTCTTATTGCAAGCAAGGTGGTTGGATATAGTGATGGGATCGTGGTGGGATCGTTAGCAATAAACTAAACTGAATTACAAAGCTGGAAATGAAAGTGCGGGCGGTGATCTGACCGTGAAAATTCCAAACTACCACTTATTCAGTGGGGGGAAATTATTACAATGAAAGAGAAAATCATCTACTAATAGCAGGCATCCACTTTTCAGCAGGCATCCACTTAAGCAGTGGGAATTCTCCACTTAATCAGTGGGTGAAATAAGAAAGATACAATGAAATATAAAGAGGCTGATTTAGTACTACTGAAACTAGAATTACAATGAGCTTATTACAATGAATTTTTCAATAGAGTCTGCTCCAAATGCGCTGCAATGATTATACTATATCTTTGTTTACAAATGTGAATAGGAGACCAAAGAAATATAGCATGAAATAGATATAATCAGGTCTGATATACAAGACCAACAAACTGAATATTCAGACCAGCAAGTAAATACACCACCAAAATGCTTATTTCACTCACAAAACTCCTTCAATGCACTCTAAACTGAAACCACAAGTCCCTAGAGACAAGGGGACTAGAACACAAAGGATATACAATGCAAAACTAACACCAAATTAAAGGCACGACTTCCAATAACCAGCTAGAGAGAATGGTACGGCCCTAGAAAGAGGGCGAGCTCTCTAGAAAATTAGAGACTTCAAGATAAAATCTGAAAATGCACAAGTAGGGTCGCCTATAGCATAGAAATCAATGGAGAAAATACCCATAAGCTAAATAAAATCACACCATGAACTGTAATTGAAAGTCTTCTACAGCCATACATGAACCAACTGTTGATGTTAATTCAGCGTCGGTCTTCACTAATACATGGGCCGACCTTATAATTAAGTTATTCAATGTACTTATTCTGGCCGACTTTATTTATTATTAAATGTTTATCATAAGGCCGACCTATATGAAGAGGCGCCAAGAAGGTATATATACAAAGTCACCTTTTGATGTTGATACACATTCGAATACACACAAAGAAGTTCGCTATTTTGGCAGAGCAGAATTCGCAGTCATAGAAGAAGCTCATACTTGGATTCGCATACCTAGAAGAAGTTCATACTTGAACAGCAGATCATCATTTTGTAGCAGCAGACCGATTTCAAGGAGAAACATATTCATTTGTATCTTTGCATCTAAGAGAGATGCTATTATTCATTGTATCAAATTCGGCATTGTGTTGGGCCTGAGTTCAAGCAGATTTCTGCTCTTATTCCTTCAATATATAAGAGATATATTTGCTGGGTTTTTCTCCCTCAAGAGGAGGGTTTTCCCAGGGTATCTTGTTGTGTTCATTGTCTTATGTTTTGCATTTCTTTTATTCAATTGATTAAATAATCTGATCTAAGAAACACTAACATGGTATCAGAGCGGGTGTGAAAAAGATCGTGATCAGATTTAGTTCGCAACACTTATTCTTTTTCAGTCTATCTTCCAAATTTCTCAAGATGGTGAACGGTCTGAAAATCGAGGATAGACTCGAAGGGATCTCGAACTACATATCATGGAGATTCAGGTTCATGCTAACCTTGGAAGAGATGTACGAAATCAACAACACCAGTCGTGCCCTTGCTCTGAAGCAACAACTTCATCATGTGAAAATGGAGAAAGGAGAATCTGTTATTACATACTTCATGAGGATTTCAGAGATAAAAGATCAGCTCTCCACTATTGGACATATGATTGATGATAAAGAACTGACTATGCTTGCTCTCAATGGTCTTCCGCTTTCATGGGAGGCATTCATCCAAGGAATCAGTGCAAGATCCGAACTTCCTAAGTTTGATCGATTGAGGATTGATTGCATTCAAGAAGAGTCAAGACTAACAGCAAGGGGGATTGGTCAAAGCTCTAAGAATGAAGAATTACAAGTTCTTACCTCTCATTCATCAAACAAAGGAAAAGGCCTTAAGAAAGGATTCTTCAAAAGGAATCGAGAAGATGGAAATGATGATGCTCCTACCTTCAAAAGAAAACGAGACATGTCCAAGATTCAATGTTTTCGTTGTGATAAGTATGGTCACTTTGCGAGGGTGTGCCCTCAACGACCTAAGCTTCAAGTTGCCACTGCAGATGTTGAAGAAGTCACTCCACAAAAGGACTCCAGTAATTATCTATTTTATTCAGCCTTGTCTAGCAATGTTTCTACGGACTCTTACACTTGGTTGATTGACAGTGGTGCTTCTAGACACATCACCGGATTCAGAAGTCACCTTTCAAACTTAATGGAAAGCAACTCTAGTGATCAAGTTGTTATTGGAGATGATGCTAGATATTCTGTAAAAGGGTTTGGAAATTCCACTCTTCACTTGGATTCTGGAATTTCTTTGGAATTGAATGATGTACTGTTCGTACCAGGGATAAAGAGGAACCTTGTTTCAATTTCAGCATTAGAAGACAAAGGTTATCAAGTTGCCTTCTCTAAAGGGAAAGTTCTTATATGGGCAAAGAACTCCAGCTTCAAATCTGCTCAAGTGATTGGAGTTAGACATGAATGTCTCTACATGCTGTGCACTCGTCCTCTTCAAGCACTTGTGCATAACAGTACCAGCATGTGTGAACTTTGGCATCGAAGATTGGCTCACATTCACTTTCGTGCTCTACCTATCATGGAGAAGATGGTCACCGGTCTTCCGAAATTCGATCAAGAACATGAAGGTACATGCAAGGGATGTGCCCTAGGCAAGAACACAAAAGGTATGTTCCATTCCAGTGAAAGTAGATCTAAATGTATTCTTGATCTCATTCATTCTGATTTATGTGGTCCAATGTCTATTGCATCATCTAGTGGTTTCTTGTATTATATTATTTTCATTGATGATTACTCTAGAAAGACTTGGATTTATTTCTTGAGATCGAAAGAATCAGAAGAAGTATTAGTAAGATTCAGAGAATTCAAAGCGCAGATTGAAAATCTGTCTGGGAAGAAGATCAAAGTATTAAGATCTGATAATGGTGGAGAATACACTTCTGGCACTTTTCGAGACTTTTGTATTGAAGCAGGGATTAAGAGGGAGTTCAGTGTTCCCTATAATCCACAACAAAATGGTATTGCTGAAAGGAAGAATAGGTCTATTGTGGAAGCAGTGAAAGCTATGATCCATGATCAAGACTTACAAATCTCTTTTTGGGCTGAAGCATCAAGAACAACCGTCTATGTTCAAAACAGGAGTCCCCACAGGATCTTAGAGAATAAAACTCCTGAAGAAGCATTCTCAGGCGTGAAGCCTGAAGTTAGTCACTTGAGGATCTTTGGCTGTCCAGTCTATGTTCATATTCCAAAGGAAAAGAGAACAAAGCTAGAACCTTCTGGGAAGAAAGGAATTCTTGTAGGCTACAGTGAGACATCAAAAGCTTACAGGATCTACATTCCAGGACAGAAGTCTATTGAGATTAGTAGAGACGTCACATTTGAGGAAGATGTTGCTTATAGGAAGTCCAAAGGCACTCCGATGGAGGTCGATGAAGAAGAACCTCCTCAAGATATGGAAGTTGACCATATCCCAGAGAATCTGGAGGAGGATACAGAACCTAAAGAAGATATTGATCCAGCTGAGCCTTTGGATCCTACTGATGGGCCTCTAGACATTGTGATTGGAAAGAAAAGACCTCTTTGGGCTCGCAGGACAATGCAGGAAGCAGAAAGGTTTGTAGCTCCAAGAGGAACCTTCAGAGAAAGCAAGAGACCTCACAAGTTCTCTAGCTATGTTGCCTTGATGAGTCAGATTATTGAGTCAGAACCTTCAAATGTTGAAGAAGCTTCTAGTCAACAAGTATGGAAAGATGCCATGATTGAGGAGTATCAGTCTATACTTAAGAACAATGTTTGGGATATAGTTCCTAGACCCAAAGACAAATCTGTGGTATCTTCTAAGTGGCTCTTCAAGATCAAACATGCAGCTGATGGGAGCATTGAGAAACACAAGGCTAGATTTGTGGCTAGAGGGTTCTCACAAAAAGAGGGAGTTGACTATGAAGAAACTTTTGCTCCTGTGGCTCGTTACACGTCTGTTAGAACCATCATTGCTATTGCCGCATCTAGAGGATGGAAGATTCACCAAATGGATGTAAAGACAGCTTTTCTAAATGGCATAATAGAAGAAGAGGTTTACATTGAGCAACCAGAAGGATTTGAGGTACATGAGAAAGAATCTCATGTCTGCAAGTTGAAGAAGGCCTTGTATGGTCTTAAACAAGCTCCTCGTGCTTGGTATGAAAGAATTGATCAGTACCTTTCAAGTTTGGGTTTCTCAAAGAATGATGCAGATTCTAACCTCTACTTCAAGGTAGTAAATGGTGAAGCATTGATTTTAGTTCTATATGTTGATGACTTGATCATTACTGGTGAAGAACATCTAATACTAAAATGCAAGAAGGAATTAGCTTCAGAGTTCGAGATGAAGAATCTAGGTCTTATGCATTACTTTCTTGGCTTAGAAGTTTGGCAAAAGCCAAATGAGATGATTCTAAGTCAAGGCAAGTATACTGTTGACATTCTCAAAAGGTTTGGTATGCTTGACTGCAAACCTATGTCTACACCCATGGAGTCTAATTTAGATAAGTTGAAAGAAGCTGCAGCTAGTTCAGAACCAGTGGATTCTACGATGTATAGACAGTTGATTGGTTCATTGATGTATCTAGTTAACACTAGACCTGATATCTGCTATGCAGTGAGTGCACTTAGCCAGTTTATGTGTGAACCAAAGCAAATACATCTTGTAGCAGCTAAACATATCCTGAGATATTTATGTGGCACAATTGGATATGGGTTGAGATATTCTTCAAATGTGGATTTGGAGCTGCATGGTTTTACTGATTCTGATTGGGCAGGATGTGTCTCAGATCGGAAGAGTACTTCTGGTTGTTGCTTCAGTTTGGGGACTGCTATGATCTCCTGGTGTAGCAGGAAACAGTCTTCAGTGGCCTTGAGTACAACTGAAGCAGAGTATATTGCAGCTTGTGTGGCAGCTCGTGAGGCAGTGTGGCTTCGTAAGCTCCTTGCAGGATTGTTTGGTCAATCAATGGAGCCTACTATCATACACTGTGATAATCAAAGCTGTGTGAAGCTTTCTGTCAATCCTGTGTTTCATGACAGAACAAAACATGTTGAGATCAAGTACCACTATATTAGAGATATGGTGCAAAGGAAAGCTATACAGTTGAGGTATATCAGCACTGAAGAGCAAACGGCAGACATTCTCACCAAGCCTCTCGCCAGGATGAAGTTTGTATACTTCCGAGAGAAACTTGGTATGGTGGAGAATGCAGCCTTGACTGAGAAAGAGTCTCAGTAATCAGTGATCCTTATTGAGAATGCAACTCTCTGCTGAGTGAGAGTTGAGGTGCAAGCCCTTGTTAATACAATTCTCTGCTGAGAGAGAGTTGAGGTGTAAGTCCTTGATAATGCAATTCTCTGATGAGAGAGAGTTGAGGTGAAAGCCCTTGTTTCCACCCTCTGGGAGAAGCTATGGTGGATGTCATGTGTGTGACTCCATGACAACATCACGTGAGAGAATCCGTGATGAGTTTTTACCATCTATGGGAGTAGCCATAATGGTTAATATCACGTTGAGGTGATATTTTATTTTGTTTTCATTCTAACATAATGTGTCTTGTGCAGATGGTAGTTCATCCCTAGCTAAGAGGGAGTGTTGATGTTAATTCAGCGTCGGTCTTCACTAATACATGGGCCGACCTTATAATTAAGTTATTCAATGTACTTATTCTGGCCGACTTTATTTATTATTAAATGTTTATCATAAGGCCGACCTATATGAAGAGGCGCCAAGAAGGTATATATACAAAGTCACCTTTTGATGTTGATACACATTCGAATACACACAAAAGAAGTTCGCTATTTTGGCAGAGCAGAATTCGCAGTCATAGAAGAAGCTCATACTTGGATTCGCATACCTAGAAGAAGTTCATACTTGAACAGCAGATCATCATTTTGTAGCAGCAGACCGATTTCAAGGAGAAACATATTCATTTGTATCTTTGCATCTAAGAGAGATGCTATTATTCATTGTATCAAATTCGGCATTGTGTTGGGCCTGAGTTCAAGCAGATTTCTGCTCTTATTCCTTCAATATATAAGAGATATATTTGCTGGGTTTTTCTCCCTCAAGAGGAGGGTTTTCCCAGGGTATCTTGTTGTGTTCATTGTCTTATGTTTTGCATTTCTTTTATTCAATTGATTAAATAATCTGATCTAAGAAACACTAACACCAACAACCACAAAAACTGAAAACATCACCAAAATCTTCAACAATGTTGTTCAATCTCCTTGATTGTGTGAGAAGCAGCCACAATTCCAACTATGTGTTATCTTTCAAACACGAAATTGGATACTTGCTAGGAGGTATGCATTCCTTGAAACCATAAGACTAAAATCATTTCGGTAGCAATTTGATATGTTAAGCAATGGATGATCAAATGCTGGAGCGAGGCCTCTCTTAAATAGAGTTTCGAGGTGACTCTTCAAATTCCCAATTTTCCCTCCAAAAAGGGACGCCCAAACCTTATGCAATATTTTAATTTTTAAATTTCACTTATCACTCCATTATCCTAGGTGTCCAAAGCTCAAGGGGGCATAATAACATTAAAATCTTAAATAACACCTCAATGAGGCATCCACCCTTAAGAGTCACAATAAAACAACATTAAGTCATCAATCACTAGGACAAGGGGCCCAAATATGAAATATATCATTAATGACTTAAAATAACTTAATTCTCCAAAATTGCACCTCAAAAGCCAAATCCAAAAATACTCAATTGCCTTGCTAGAAATGGAAAGCTCAATGTGTTGTTGCCACCCGAAACACTGCTAAAAATAGAACTTATTAAAAATAGTAAATTCTAAAAAGTTTCCCAGTTCATTTGCATGTCATATCATTGCGAAACTCTCTGAAAACCCAAAAAGAATCCGCAAACCAAATTCCATAATTCCAACAAGCAAACCCTCGAAAATGCCAAACACTGGAAACCCTAATTTTACCTCGACGAGCCTACGGGCCTCCGAAATAGGCTGACGAGCCAATGCACTACTTACTGATGAGAAGGGGACATTACACATATTCCTTGCCTTGACTGGATCTATCATCTTTTCTCCCTCCAAAAGGTAGACATCAAGGTGCATTTCATCTTTAGATGCCCTATTTACTATGAGATCTAGGGGAGATATTATTGCCTCTATAAGGACACAGGCAACAATCTCTCTATTTTATTTAGTTATCCATGTTGATGATGTTTGACCCTTTATCTTTAGGATTCCATCACCCTTCAACATAGATCTTCACATGAGGTCTCTCAAGATTCCAAAGTTCCCAAGTTGATCACATCCTTCTTCCAGCACATCCAAAAGATTGACAACTCTAAATGGTCTTTGGATATTGCTACTTCTCTTATATATGTGGATAGACCTATGAAATAATGTCTCTCATAGCCCTTGCCTCAACATGTTCCTCCTTAGCATCATGGTCTTGTTTTTTCTTGATGGCATAGTTTAGCTTCTTCTCATCAGCATAGATCTACTCCCCCTTTGTCACCCCCCCATCCATGAGCATATTCATATTAAGATATTTTTCACAAATACAGGCATTGCTTCAACCTTGGATGTTAGATGTGATCCTAGAGGGAGGACCTTCCTTGAATCTTCTTATCTTCAACACTCCCCAATGAGCACTATCAAATCTTGTATAGGTCCCTTCATAGTGAATGATGATGACACCAAAGACTTCACCATTTCTAGTCTAGACAGTGATACTTAATGATATGTAGTTTCCCTCAACATTTTCTCTTTGGGGTTCTTGTTCCACCCTTCTTGGCTATAGGTACTAGTTTCTTGACCACTTGTGTCAATGGTCCATTATTGCTTTGTATTTCTTTGTTTTTTTCCTCCCCCCTTTGTGGGGCCTTTCTAAGTTTCTTTTCCTAGAATTTTCTATTGTAAATTGCTTTACTCTTGAGACCCATTGACGTACTTTTGGTCATCTGTGGATATTAATATAATTTTTAAATTTTTCTCTTGTGCACATCCTCCTCACGAACAAACATCTGCTGACAACTTTGATCTCAAATTAATATTTGAGAAATAGACTACCCCATGCAACTCATCAATGAGATCATCAATACTAAGAATTGAATATCTATTTTTGATGGCCTTTTTGTCAATTCTCTATAGTTGATGCACATCCTCATTATTCCATCCTTTTTCTTCACAAGGACTATTGACAAAGAAAATAGGCTAGAATTGGGTCTAATGTGACCCATTTGCAATACCTTCTTGGTGGCCTTCTCCATCTCCTCCTTATATGTTGTGGGTAGGTAATGGGTGATCATAATAGGCTAAGGGCTTGGTTACAACTCTATGATGTGCTAGAATCTCCTATTTGGTGGCAAACCTAGAGGAATATCACCAAACAACATACTATGCCTATTCAAATAGGTTTGAATATCAACACGATAACTGCAATGCTTACTAGAAGATAAAGTGGTGTGCATGCCTTTCATCACAAAGCAACTAGCTGCCTATGCAACTTTTACTTTGTAGGTCCTATCCATACTCTTAGCTATGAGCACTTGTGGTGACACGTTAGAAATGCCCCTAAGCACCACATCCTTACCATGAGATTTAAATTTAAATTTATGAATTGATAATTCTAAGAAAATTCTTTAAAGGAATGCAACCATTGTACTTCCAAAACCAAATTTGTTTCCCCTAATCTCACAACATAGAAATTATCACATACCTCGTAGTCACTAAGGGATAGTTTGAGTTGCTGCATAATTTTGGTGCATGCAATCGTGAATCCATCAACTAAAATGACATTGAAGCTAGCAAACTTTTCAGCTTTCAACCCACCCTTAGCACCAGGCCTATTAATGAAGTTGTGAGTGGCCCCACTATCAATTGATAGTATAATTTGCTTCCCATATAACATCCCATGAGCATCGATCATCAATGCCGAGTGTGTTTTGCCCTCCCTCTACCATTAACCATCTATCCTTTCACTTACCTATACCTATCAATATCAAAGGCAGCAATTGACCCAACCCTTTAGTTGATGGGGCCCTACCAACATCTTGTCCAACATCCCTTTCATATCGATATCGATACCCCATAGCAAAGGAAAAGGCACCCCTTGCAAGGATCTATATCCAGAGTCTATATATTAACAATCCGATTGTTCCATTCGTTTCCACATTATCATATCTAGTTACGAGTAAAGGTCCATAATTACCAATAGCGATGATTAAACGACATTAATCTAACATCATTGTCACCTAGCGTACCGACATAGTACCAACTTCTATTTGATTGGTTACAGATGCAATAGTAGAGTCCCTAGTAGCAGATCCATATCTGGATCTAGAGGCAACAAACCCCATTGACTCAAATGTAGAGCCTTTAGTGGATTCTATTCTATATTCAAATTGAGATGCACAACTCACAAATTGAATATTATTATTGGTGGTAGGGCCATCGATTTCAAAATTGATTCCAGTAGAGGTAGAGGCAACCACTAGAAAAGTAGCATATCGCCTAGTTACAGAGCCAATAAGAGCAAAGGCAGGAAAGGCAGAAGCAAAGTCAGTTGAATCCACACCCTACTATGTAGAAAATCCTGCAACAATTAGTTTACCAAGTAGTTTATTTCATTGACTCGGAAGCAATTTCAATCCCACTAGTAGCTTATCCACCACCTACGCCCACACACACAAAGAAGCACATTTTGAATGCTCAACAACAAAGAGAACATCACCCGCATCCTATATATGCTTTGGTAGCCTATATCGCAAAGGCAATGGTTCAGGAGTGAGATCGGGGTGGGTGGGAATCAGTTGCTTTCGAGTGGGGGGGAATTATAGTGGTGGGTGGGAGGCCCCTTCTACCCCACCCCCCAACCACCCATGGTGGGGGGAATTATAGTAGGTTGGATGGGGAGATATATTCGGGTGGACATAGTTCTCAGGTGGGGGGTATAGTTCCTCCCATATGCCCCTAAGCAAAGAGTTGAAATGGTACATGAATGTAAATTATCGAAAATGCAATTGATTGAATGAAGTGGAAATAGATACCGGGTCCATACCACCCATTGATTCTCAAGCCCTTGTACTTGGATGGTTAGTTTTGTTGGCTGAAATGAACAAAAATCTTTGCCTCACGCATAGGATATGGTTCCAAAATTCAATTTGGAAGTCAAAAAGAGAAGTGTTTTCTAGCAAGCCATGAAGATTAATGGATGTCGATCGGAGGGTGTATGTTCACATTAGGTAGTACCTCAATTCTCTACCTAATAGATAGAGACCTTTCCCCTAGAAGCAATGGCTCAGAACACCCCTACTTTAGATCCTCCATCCCTATCTATATACTAAGACTAGTCTTCCCACTTCCCCATCAAACATCAGGTGTTTGGCTCTTGATTTTGAGGCATCCAATTCCATATCACTTGGTTGAGCAAGATTATTCTATCTCATCTCATTATCGATCGATCGAGAATGATGGGCCTCATGATAAAGGTGATTTCATGTATATGATGGTTATTTCGTTTAGTGCCAATCCAAGATAGCAAAGATTCAAAAAACATTGCCTGGTCATTTCGCCCTACTCTGTGGGTGGGTGGGGGGTTAAAAGAATGAAAGGAGAAACAACAACAAAACACCTTCTTCTCTAACCCCTCTTCTCCATAGTTGAACGCACTCTTGCTTATGGAATACGAGGGTAGAGCACTATTAGGAGCTATTGTGGTAGCTTTCTCAATCCCTCGAACCATCCACTCGTCATTGGGAAGCAGTGAAGAAGCTTCAAAGATTCAATAACCCCTCTTCTTTTTATGAGTGAAGGAAACACCGCCTTATGCCATTACATGTGCATCCATAGGGGTAAAACCCATTCTCTATGATCTACATATATCTACTAGAATTTACCACTTTGATTAGTATCTTCTCCCACCCACCCAACTAGAAATCCCCCCCACCTGGTGGCTTATTCTCCTTGTCCCTCTCTTGCTGGAGGGGAACAACAATCTATATAATGAGAATGAAATGCCGAAAAAAGATGGGCTTCATTAGCTTGATTGGGCAAGGGCTAAACTACACTCATCAAGTTGGATGAAGAAAGTCGGGCTTGTCTCAATCCTAGCGTGGTTTGAAAAGACCAGCTCATGATCATGTCCAAGCCTCCTTCCCCACTGCACCTATAGATAGCAGGGGGTCTCCTCTTCCTAATCATGGTGCACGTAAAAGAGCTATGAGGGTGCTATTGCTATAATTTGTGAGTCTCTTAGGTTCAAATTCCCATGGTTTGTGCAAGAGAAAGACATTTTTTTCCTTTGAAGTTCATTCCTTTTGTTATCATCCATATTCTTTGCTACAAATGGATGGAGTGTAGTCTTTTGAAGATGCGAGTAGAATTCTCCTTGAAATTTTCCCTTTCGAAATCAGTAATGGGTGGTTTTGATAGCTTCGTGCAATGATGTTGGTGCAAACTGCAAAAGCCTTAACTAGACCTTTGAGAGGCTCATATAGATCCTCAACAAAGAGGAAAGTGATCCTATTTTCTAATCTATCAAATACCATAATTGCAACTCTCTAGAATTCCGCTACAAAAGCATCCACCAAAGTTTTTTTGTTGATTTTGGCTAGTTCTCTAAAATATTTCTTTCATATTTTTTCTCAAATAAATCCACCAATCTCTAGTTCAAATCATTAAAAATTTGCACAAGATTATGCCCCTGTTTGATTAGATCATGGTGCCACCAATCATAGGCAATGCCCTCCAAGTGTAATTTGGCAAATTGGATTGCATCTTCCTCCACCATGGGGATAAATGGGAAGCAAGTTTGCAGTTTCTGCAACCAATCCCAAGTAAATATCTTGTTCATACCATCAAAAGTTGGTGTAGTAGTTTGGCAGTTAATTTGTTCTCCTTATTTTAGTTATTTCCCACTATTATTCTAGTTATCTCCTTGACCTCATCTATGCTGAATATTTTTTCCTAGCAGTTCCAAGTATCTATCAAAGGGTATAACCACCTTGAAACCTTCAGCCTTCTAATATTCTCTAGACAATCCATCAAGATTTTCCATAGAAGAAGTTTCAAGCTTTGCTCTTTCTTCTCTCTGGAATAACATGGGTCTAGAGTGTTTTGTAATGGAACTATCTATTGGTTGATTGTTTTTAGATAAACTTTCCCCTCTATGTGTTGTTGTGGTGTGAACTTGATTTTGCAAAGGGATGGTAGTGGGTGCATTCATCTAGTTTTGCAACATTCTTGGCAATAATTCATTCATTCTCTCTTGGCTTGTTAACATTCTTTCTTGGTTTTCTAATAGCACTTCTTTCATTCTATCTTGCCTCATTTGGAGGCCTGTTAAGTTGTTCTAAAGAAACTTTGATCTCTCTTTGGGTCTTTCATTCTTGCCACACCCCACAAGTTGGAAGGATAATATCTTTGACAACATTGTAATATCCTCAACAAATTTTGAAATAAAATATTACCAATTTTTTATCACCAAGATCCCATGAGGATGAAGTGAGAGCATATGATGCATAAATATTATTATTCGCCACTTTCTAATAACCTAATTCTTGTGAGGTGTAATGTCCCCAATTTAGCCCTACGCTCTTCTTGAGGTTTTAGCTTATTTCCGGAAACCCGTAGGCTAAGCAGATTGGAAAATTAGAGTTTCCTATTTTATAGGAGTTTTCAGATGCATTTTTGAAGGCTTGCATGCAGGAGTTTGGAAGTGTGTTTCTGGGAGTTTTCTGGGTTTTCAGAGAGCTTCAGAATGGTGTAATATGCATCTCCATCTGCTAACCTTTCCAAGCACTTACTATTTATAGTAAGTCATGTTGGCTTCTCGGTTTGTGCTCAGAAGGCATTTGGAAACACGTACTATTTATAGTAAGTCTTGTTTACTGCTAAGTTGGTGTTCAATTGATGTTTTGCAAACTTACTATTTATAGCAGTTGCTATTTTTGGTAAGTCAATTTATAGCAGTATCATTCTAGCAACAGTTCAGCCTTTTGCAGTTTAGTGTGGCTGTTCAGTTTGGCCTTCTGTTGAGTTTGCAGTGAACTTACTATTTTTGGCATTGGCTATTTTTAGTAAGTCTATTTTGGCAGTGTCTTTATTAGCAGTATGGCGCAGTTCATTATCTAGATTCTGGTAATGTCTTTGTTTCCAGTTTGGTGATAATTGTCTCCTTGGACTAAGTTTTATACTTAGTTAAAATTGTGTTTTGAAGTTGTACCCCACGCCTAGCTTAATGACTTTAAGTTGTTTTTAAGTTGGGGCCATAAAGTGATACATTTAATATTTTATTAAATGTTTATTCCTCTAAATGGGATGACTTGGGAGAAATATGAAGAGTTTTAAATATTTCAAAAAGAAATGCTTTTTGAAATGGACGCCTCTTGGAGAAGTTGAAGAGTTTCTTGTTTGGAGGTTACAATTGATTCATCTCCTATTTGGAAGCTTATTGATTGATGCTTTGCTCATTCATTCGTATCTTGGAAATTGAATAGTAAGGTTATGCTATTGGTTTGAATCCAGAACCTGGCTAAGGGGAAGCTTAGCGAACTCAATCCATCCTTCGAGCCTGCAACTATGGCTTCCTAGGTGGATCATCATGGTTGTATTTCACTTTGAAATACAGATGGAGCGTCAATTGTTGGAATCGAACAGGTTGCTGATGTAAAACCTGTTTTTGCAAGTTGCTGATTTGGCCTGGCTAAAGCTGTTTTCTGTTCATAGCTTCAAGTCAGATTTTTGTTTGGTTCTAGGTGTTAGCCCATGCTGTTCTACTATGGAGGGCGCCCCTTTCTGCAAGTTTGCAGATTTTATCTTTGAGTTTCTGATTTTTGGGAGAAGGTCAACCCTTCTTGGAGGCCGTACCTTCCTTCTTGTTTGCCTTGGGAATTGTGCCATATGTTTCTCTCTATTTTGGGCGTGTTTTCTCAGTGGAGGTTGGATGCCTAGCTCTTAGTTGTTGATTGGCTATGGTATGAGAGCTTTCCGAGCTGAATTGGAGAAGATACGTCCAATTTGGTGAATTCTATCTTTGCTGATCTGATTTTCTGTATTTCCTGTTTCTAATCAGATTAGTTTGAAATTGTTATAATGATGTTCTAAGTATCTTTCTATATCATTTTGGCATTGTAAATGTTAGAGGAAGTGATAATCTAACCATTGGACATTTTGGGAATTCATGGTTGATACATTGCAGCTGTTTATTAATCGTTTGTAAGCTGTTTAGTAGTACTAACAGCAATTTGTTTGTTTGCTGCAATTTTGTAATATCCCTTACTCGATTTTCTCTAGAGTCATCTGTTTATTAGGTTTAAGAATTCTTCTTTTCCATGATTAGGTTTAAGAATTCTTCTTTTCCAAATGAATGTTCTCTTAATGCAATAAACCTAGATAAGAATCCTGTATTCACCATATTAACAACATATCTGTTAGCATTAATATCTAGATATCAAAATATAAGCATAATCAAAAAGTAATAATGAAGACAAAAGAGGAGTGGCATGGGTAGATCCTCCCCAAGCTATACATCTAAGCCCAAGGGCACAAGCACCCCCTCAGGACAACCCACCCCTTGGCTCTGAGTTGAACATCCAAACTAAGACCATTCCATACTCGGAGTGGCGTGCTTAGTGGAAACACTGGTACCTGCTTTCTCTACCCATTTCAGCACCTCGGAAGACACTTGACTTATTGGGGATAGTCGGGGGAACGGATAAGTGGCCCGGGCCTACCACCCTTCCAGAGCCACAGCGGACTATGAGTGGAACCCCCACCCCTCCATGGCCCACCCAGGCCTTGGGATTGGGCGGACTATGAGTGGAATTTCCACCCCTCCAGGGCCCATCCTTGCCTTGGGTTCCGGGGGCGGACTTAAGTGGGGTTTTTAGGCACCACTTCCCTCACACCCTTCCTCCCAATAAGCTTGCAAACACAAGGAAGACAATCTTCTAGCAATCAAATACATTTACTTTTATTACCGATTCTTGAAGTCAATATCAACCTCATTATCATCATGATAATATTAAAGAAAGCATTATGCCAATAATCAAACTAGCTATATTTGTTTCTTATATTCAAAATATGCTAAATATTATTGCTAAGTGAGTGCATCACCTGAGTCGCTATATCTCTCCATGTTTCCTTACTCGCCTCCTTCAACCTTATACTAAATTGATCATAGGATGAGGACAATTCATAAGTATACATAATCTACGTATGTTTATATTAAAGAGTCGTCATTACTTATGATTAGTATTCATATATATATATATATATATATATATATATATATATATATGTATGTATATAATTATTCTTTCCTTATTCATATATATTTTTTATTCATTGCATATTATTCATTATAAAATTTATCTATATCTATGCATATATACTTGCATGCCTATATATATATATATATATTAAATGGCTCTATATTCCAATGCATAACAATCATTGTTGCTGCTATTCTAAATTGCAAATTGTATTTCTCCATGTCTTTTTCCCCCTTCCTTATTTTCCTTCCTTCTATTTATACCATTCAAGGTAGGTGACTTATGGGGGGAATGTATTGTTTGGTGAAAGAGGTGACTTTTCATAAAATATATCCCTTTGTTAGATTTAATTGTTGCCTTTATTATCACAATAATATCTATTTTTAAAATATTATATTATTACCAATAATTATGATATTTCAGATTTATACTTATTTTATTATTTTATTTTGATGTTTTATTGAACATATTTTAACATTAAAGTATAATAATAAAACCAATTTGCTAATATCTTATTATTATTTTATTCTAATGTATTACAATCTTTGATGTGTAATGATTATAATATTTATTTATTATTATTATTTTTGATATTAAGTTATTAAATACTAGAATGTAATAACAATAATTTGCCTATATATTATTATTATATTTGTTATTTTATATTTATATATTTTTATATTGATATGATACACATTTATTTTATATTTAATATTAATATTGCTATTTATTTTATTTATTAATTTATTTGTATTTTAACACTTGGTCTTTATGGTTTTGCTATTTCGGGGACATGACAAATTTACTTTGTTGTTTTCCCCCCACGTAATAAAGTGGTTGTGTGGATTGTATACCCCCCGCAGTTTAAGTGGAAGTGAGGTTAATTGGCTGGCTTGCCGCCTTTAAATGTTTGTAATAATTACAGCCACGAAATAAGTGGAGTATTCCCACCGCTTGTGGATGCCTGCATCAGCAGAAAAAGTTGTATTTCAGTTTAATAGCTAGCACTCCACCATATGTTAGCACCTCGCCTTGCAAAAGGATCTTGCGTGCACATTCTTGGTGTTGAGTTTAACTCTCTATTTTCAATTGTTAATCAAGTTATTAGATCTTAGGGATCCTCTGACCATATGCCCGCCCCTCCTCCTTAGAAGGTTTTAGGGCGCATTCTTGGTTAGAGTTGTTTCAGTTGTGTTTTGGTTTAGAGCTAATCCTTAACGGGTGCATGATTTGCATTGTTGTGACTGAAAATTAAAGGCAAAAATTAAGGGGTATATTTCAGTGGTATCAGAGCATGTTTTCCCGCCATCCTGTGAGTTTCAGCGCTTCATGTTATCAGATGAGAGTCAGAGAAGACCAATACTACATCAGAAAGTGGAACAAAGTTTAGTTTCAGCTTCAGAAATTTTTGGAGTTGACACCTTTTCAGAGGTTTTATGAAACCTTGTCTTGCCAGTTTTAGCTATGGCTTTAGATGAAGAAAAAGATTTGGCAAGATCTTTACACCTTGCGGGTGCAAGGCTCATTTATGAACGTCAGACAAGGGAAGAAGAAGTGAGACTACTTCTTATGTTGGAACAATGTTTGAGTCAGGTGAAACAGTCACCTTCAGGGATAATTAAAACAGCATTGGCGCCTGCAGTAACTTTCCTGAAACGATCTTATTGGTTGAGGCATCTAGATGATGAGATCAATCTGCTGGTTACTTCATGCCTCAGTGAAGTGATGAGAATTTGGACACCCTTGGTGCCCTATGATGATAAAACAATGGAAAGAGTTCATATGTTCATAGAAAGCTTTCAAGATCTCGATGAAACTAATAGCAATCAGTATTCCAGAAGAGTTGCTATACTAAAGATCTTTTCAGAACTCAAAACAAGTAAGTTGCTGGTTGAATTGGGTATGCAAGATCGAATATATTATTTGATCCATTACCTCTTCATTTCAACTTGGAGTGAACAAGAGGAGGATGTAGTTGCAGCAATGCGAAACATTTTAGTTTTGATTATCAATGAGATGGATGAAATCCCAAAATCCATCCTTTCTTTCTTGATTAACATTCATGAACAAGTAGGAAAGAATTCATCTACTGCTGGTATGTTGATCGGAGATTTGTTCTTTCAGTGTGAGGAAAAATTGAATCCACACTTGAAGAAGATAAAGTAGATAAATGAGGTGGTCATTAATGCAGAAGATAAAATGTTGTTTCTCAATGATTCTATGGCAGTTTCTCAAGAAAACCTCCTTGGTGTGCTTGTGACTACTAATGAAGAGATCAGTAATATACCTTTACATGATGGGCTTATTGAAGGTAAGAAGGATATAATCGTCAAACCAGCTAACAATGAAGATGCCTTGCTTCATTTCAATAATGGAGGTTTAGGTGGTTTTGAGTTAGATCATCAAACTAAGCTCTTGGGAAAAGATATTTGTGAAGATATTAGTTTTGGTGTGTTGGGAGGTGTTTTGTTCAAAGAGGCAACACTCCAAGAGTAGCATGAAAAGAACTTTCTTGTTTATCATATAAATCAGCCTTTCAACATTTGGGATCCAGGTGTGAAGGTGTCTAAGGTTGTCAAGGAACCTTTATGGGATAAATTTCCATTTGATCCCAATATAGTACAAAATTATGATTTCAATGCAAGCTATGTGATAGCCATGGGAGGAGAAAATGTCTGTGACAAAGAAGCTTGCATGGAAAAGCCCCATAATGACTCAATGATCAAGTTGGGGGCTGCTAAAAAATATGATCAAAGTATCAGTGAGGTAGAAGCAGTTTTAGAAGACCAAAAGGTCCTTGCTGATGAACAGTTTAAAGAGGATCTCAAACACAAATCTGATTTGCCAATTCATAAAGCTAATTATAAACAAAGGTTTGAAGATTTGGTGAAATCTGATCCTCTTCATTTTCAATTGACGGGTGGTGAAAGACAAGAGTTTTGGAGTAACTATGAGGGCAGCAAAGACAAGAAACAAAGTTCTGATTTTGATATGCAGCCTACCAGCAATTCGCCATCCTTGCATGCTTATGAGTGGGAAGGTCCATTCTTGATATCCATTGAAAATGAGGTGCAAGTTTTATTCAAAGTTGACCGCCCACACAGTTTGATTAAAGAGAGACAAGGAGGAGTTATAAATGGAGCCATTCTCTTTAATCAGCAATTCATCAAAGACTCCTTGGAGATTATAAAATCAGACTATCTATGTTGGATTAACGAACAAAATTATGCCTTTAATTTTGTAAAGAAAACAATTGTTGCAATTCAGGGAGTTTATTTGTTCAATAATCCATCTTTTGAGTTGAGTGTTAATTCAGTTCACTCCAATCTCTTCTCAGGATGGGATTTGAAGACATTACTTGTTCCATGTATTCTTCTTGTTGAAACTTTCATAATGTGGCTTTCATGGAACACTAAAGAGGACACCGGACTTGGGAGATGATTGTTGGCTTTATCTAACATTTGGAATCACAAAGAGAAATTGTTTCGGTGTTTGGGAAAATTTTCCTGGTTGATAATCCAAGTATGGGATTTTCAGCATGTTCTGAAGAAGATTATCATGTGTGAAAAGAAGGTGTGTTGGAGTGATAAGTGCCAAAATTTCAGTGCTAGAGGTGCTATTACCTTCTTTATCAGCCAATTGATGATTATATTTGATCATCTATTGATGGCTTGGAGAGGAAATGGGAGCAAAAAATGGTTCTTTGCTATGATGGAATTGTTAGAGTGGGTGTTTCCAGCTTGGAATGTGATCAGAATTGTCAAAATGGACGAAGATTTTCAGTATTGCAGCTGTTGTTCCTTTCCCAGCATGCTAACTTCTCTTAAATTTGATGTTGAGTCATTCAGTTTTGACTTAATGGGCAGCTAGTACGCTCATATTTTCACTTCACAGTCTCTTTCCAGAGATGATTTTTGGCCTCTAATGGGAAGAATGGTGATTCAGACTGATCCAAATCAATCTTTGAATAGAGTTGGAGTTCTTTCTAGTAGTCACTTGCGAACATTCTTTGGTACTCATGTTCAAGGCAGCGAACCTTGGGCTGTTTTGGTTCGTCTTTCTGAGATTTTTGGAGAGAGACCTATAAAAGATTTCAAGTGTCTTCTTGTATATGTTTTTGATCTTCAAAGAAGGCATTGGACATCCTTGAAGAGCTTTGAGGATGAGGCTGTTATGTATCTGCAAAGGGTTGTTTCCCTCTTTGCGAATATCCTTGTTGAAGTCACCTTTGCAGTTGTGATTCTATTTGATGCTTTGAGGAGTTTTGTTGATGAGAATAATTTTGAGTTTCTTAGAGATGCTGCAAGGTTTTGAATTTTGTTCCTCTTGGTCTTCCAATTCAAGTCATATATTGCGTAATTTTTCAGGGTTACAGAGGAGGACAATGTTGTTTTGGTATGATGACTTTGATTGTGTGATTAGTGTGGCGCAACATCAGCTTGGTGGGTCTTTTCAGAGATGGATTTGGGACCTTGGGATCCTACTTGGCATAGTAAGGATCAATAAGTTCTTGGAGTGTAGTGGCATTGCTTGAGGTCAAGCAAGTTTGGGAAGGGCGGACTGAAGTGTCCCCAATTTAGCCCTATGCTCTTCTTGAGGTTTTAGCCTATTTCCGAAAACTCGTAGGCTAAGCAGATTGGAAAATTAGAGTTTCCTATTTTATAGGAGGTTTCAGATGCATTTTTGAAGGCTTGCATGCAGGAGTTTGAAAGTGTGTTTCTAGGAGTTTTCTGGGTTTTCAGAAAGCTTCAGAATGGTGTAATATGCATCTCCATCTGAAAACCTTTCCAAGCACTTACTATTTATAGTAAGTCATGTTGGCTTCCCGGTTTGTGCTCAGAAGGTGTTTGGAAACACTTACTATTTATAGTAAGTCTTGTTTACTGCTCAGTTGGTGTTCAATTGATGTTTTGCAAACTTACTATTTATAGCAGTTGCTATTTTTGGTTTATAGCAGTATCATTCTAGCAACAGTTCAGCCTTTTGCAGTTCAGTGTGGCTGTTCAGTTTAGCCTTCTGTCGAGTTTGCAGTGAACTTACTATTTTTGGCATTGACTATTTTTAGTAAGTCTATTTTGGCAATGTCTTCATTAGCAGTATGGTGCAGTTCATTATCTAGATTCTGGTAATGTCTCAGTTTCCAGTTTGGTGATAATTGTCTCCTTGGACTAAGTTTTATACTTAGTTAAAATTGTGTTTTGAAGTTGTACCCCACGCCTAGCTTAATGACTTTAAGTTGTTTTTAAGTTGGGGCCATAAAGTGATACATTTAATATTTTATTAAATGTTTATTCCTCTAAATGGGACGACTTGGGAGAAATATGAAGAGTTTTAAATATTTCAAAAAGAAATGCTTTTGAAATGGACGCCTCTTGGAGAAGTTGAAGAGTTTCTTGTTTGGAGGTTACAGTTGATTCATCTCCTCTTTGGAAGCTTATTTATTGATGCTTTGCTCATTCATTCGTATCTTGGAAATTGAATAGTAAGGTTATGCTGCTGGTTTGAATCCAGAACCTGACTAAGGGGAAGCTTAGCGAACTCAATCCATCCTTCGGGCCTGCAACTATGGCTTCCTAGGTGGATCATCATGGTTGTATTTCACTTTGAAATACAAATGGAGCTTCAATTGTTGGAATCAAACAGGTTGCTAATGTAAAACCTGTTTTTGCAAGTTGCTGATTTGGCCTGGCTGAAGCTGTTTTCTGTTCATAGCTTCAAGTCAGATTTTTGTTTGGTTTTGGGTGTTACCCCATGCTGTTCTACTGTGGAGGGCGCCCCTTTTTGCAAGTTTGTAGATTTTATCTTTGAGTTTCTGATTTTTGGGAGAAGGTCGACCCTTCTTGGAGGCCGTACCTTCCTTCTTGTTTGCCTTGGGAATCGTGCCAATTGTTTCTCTCTGTTTTGAGTTTGTTTTCTCAGTGGAGGTTGGACGCCTAGCTCTTAGTTGTTGATTGGTTGTGGTATGAGAGCTTTCCGAGCTGAATTGGAGAAGATACGTCCAATTTGGTGAATTCTATCTTTATTGATTTGATTTTTTGTATTTCCTGTTTCTAATCAGATTAGTTTGAAATTGTTATAATGATGTTCTAAGTTTCTTTCTATATCATTTTGGCATTGTAAATGTTAGAGGAAGTGATACTCTAACCATTGGACATTTTGGGAATTCATGGTTGATACATTGCAGCTGTTTATTAATCGTTTGTAAGCTGTTTAGTAGTACTACTAGCAATTTGTTTGTTTGCTGCAATTTACTTTGTTGTTTTCCCCCCATGTAATAAAGTGGTTGTGTGGATTGTATACCCCCCACAGTTTAAGTGGAAGTGAGGTTAATTGGCTGGCTTGCCACCTTTAAATATTTGTAATAATCACACCCACGAAATAAGTGGAGTATTCCCACCGCTTGTGGATGCCTGCATCAGCAAAAGAAGTTGTATTTTAGTTTAATATCTAGCACTCCACCATATGTTAGCACCTCACCTTGCAAAAGGATCTTGCGTGCACATTCTTGGTGTTGAATTTAGCTCTCTATTTTCAGTTGTTAATCAAGTTATTAGATCCTAGGGATCCTCTGACCATATGCCCGCCCCTCCTCCTTAAATGGTTTTAGGGCGCATTCTTGGTTAGAGTTGTTTCAATTGTGTTTTGGTTTAGAGCTAATCCTTAACGGGTGCATGATTTGCATTGTTGTGACTGAAAATTGAAGGCAAAAATTAAGGGGTATATTTCATGAGGGAAAGGTGAGAGTATACCGTGGATGAATACATATACATATAAAATTTCCTATAACAACAATGCTCAAAAGATGTAACAATTGATTGCAAAAATAATATAGATATGTTGAAGCTTCAAGAAATAACACACAAATATGAATAAAGCTTCCTTCACAATAAAATTTCTTGAGTAGTCACAAAATATATGCTTCCACAATATGCTAAATCTTTAGAAATACAAAACTTGTTGCAAATACTAAAATATATGATGAAATTCAAACAAAGCTTTGAAGTACAAATGCGACCTCTAGATGAGATTGCCCTCAATAAATCAAAGGGTTTTTCCTCCAGTTTGTAGGGAACAAAAGGAGGTTTCATTTTTTGATCTCTAGAATACATGGGTTTCTATTCTCAACTACGATAAGAAAGATTGAATTGATTAGTAAGTGTCTCAAAGGCCAACAAGTACCCCAATATATAGCACTAGCAAGCCTCATTTTCTCTCTAAAAGATAACAATCAAATTATTAATGAGTTTCTTTCCTAAATGGGCCTCACTTTATCTTGTAACTCATTAATTTTTTGTTATAGATTTTTTGATGATGGTTTAGGAATCAACACACATACTCCTTTGGCGACTTTTCTTTGTGCTAACAACACTAGTACAACACACATACTAAAGTTATCCCTTGTTAATCCTTTTTCAAGGATCTCTTTCACTTGCTGATTTACATTCTTCATTTTCCATTGGAGTCAATTAATATGTTTGGAAGACTCAATCATGGTATCAAGTCCATTTAATGACATATACTTCTTATTAGCAACAAACCTTTTGGAAGATCATTGGAAATGATTTCCTTGTACTCTTGGAGTAGATCACTTACATCCTATGGTACTTGTCTTCTCTGCTGTCCCAACTTCATTGTTTTGGGAATGATGGCATAAATTCCACTGCCCTCTTTGCTGTGTTCAAAAAATCTTATTTGTTACCAAGATAACTTTGCTACTAATGCTTGCTCTATCTTCCTTTTTATTCAAGGGACTCAAAGTGCACTTCTTACCTTCTTTCTCAATATTGATGGTGTTTTCTTTTCCATCATGTATGGCCTTATGTTCATATTGCCACAACTTACTAGATAAGACATGACATACAACCATGGACATTATGCCACACTATATCTCATGACATTATGAACCAATCTGAATATTAATTAAGCATTGCTCATTTGTATTGTCCAAATTTTACTAAGGACATTAAAGGGTAATAAATGTGGCTAAGATCTTTTTGCATTAACGATTGCAACATAGAAATGTCACAATGCATGCTCACACACCAAGGATGTCATGACACAACATAACAATATACTCAAGAACAAAACAACAATGCATAAGTGGAAGACTTCAAAGCCATCATGAGATGACATCATCATGAAGAACAATAGGGGAATTAAAGCCTCACCCTATACTGATGATATGGTACTTACCACCTATCACATGATCAATAGGGAGATCCAAAAGCTCACTAGTATAGGGTCCCTGATATCTCATTTGATTATGATGCAGTACTTGTTATCTTATTTAGTACAAGAACTTGTTATCACATGATAATCAAATAAAATCATGAAACAAGTACTACATCATAATCAAATGAGATAACAACTATCAAATTAATCACATTTGCTTACATAAGTGGATGATAGGAAGATCCAAAAGCTCAACTAGTTTTTGTAAGAGAATGATCAAATCCATGCAACTACTCAAGTGTACAAGTACAACACACAACATGCTAAAACCAATTAAGGAAGCATAAATAGATATGTCCAAAGCATAAGAGGTGAAAAGGAAAACCTCAAAGGTTGGTTTTCATTTAGGAAGGTTTTCCAGAGAAGGTCTACTACTAATCACTTCTAATAGAATTATGTTTGCCCTTGATGTACATGCATTCACCCAAGTAGACACACATTAGCCCTAGAAAAAATGCATGTTCACACATTCCCCCCCCCCTATGGCAACTAATAGACAGATATAGAATGGAAGCAAAAATAAAGAGGCTCAACTCAATTTCTCCCAATTTTTCTAACATATTTTGTGTTGTCCCTTCCCCTTGGTTGACCATGATTTGCCTAGTGTAGGCCCCTAAGAAGTGTTTATTAACACTAAAATAAAATAAAAAAATTAATATAAATATAAATACATATAATAAATAAATAAAATTCAAAATAGGGCTCCAAGTATAGGTCCCATGGACCCGTCACTATGGAGGTATATTTATCAAGTTGCCATTTCATTTTTCCATATCAATGAATGCTAATTTCTTGTTTGCAACTATTAGGTGACTCAAGTAGGGGCGAAAACCCTCGAATTTGAGCTCTATGAGGTGAGAATGAAAACCTTGCACTCACAATCACTGTTAACATACAATTCAGATTGCAAGGTTAGTTTAATTCCTAGTTTTTGTTTCATTGTAGACCTGAATTTATGAGTTGACCTAGTTACATCAATGCCTAGGTATCAAGTTGTAGGTTTGATCAAGCAAAGATTCATCCAAATGAGATCAACATAGGCAAACAAGTGAAGGGGAGAAATTCATCGAACATGGAAGGACATATGACATCCTACAACTGCCTTCTTCTAGGGACATTTCCAGGTCCAAGCATACCCCATCTAGCAAACCAAGATCCCTATATCTAGATGTTGTGCAAAGTTTGTCGAAGTTGGGAGACTACCATTGAGGGAGTGATCAGATCTAAGATTGCAGAAGTTGTTTGAACCAAGCCAATCCCTAGGGCATCACCCAAGTGTGCCATAAATTTTACAAACTCTTGACTTGAATGCTCAACTCATCTCTACACAGGATATTTCACCATATCCAATCAATCTAATCACTACTAGGGTTTTTGTTACTATATAAACTGTATTGTAAGGGTGCTATCAACCAATTGGACTATGTTGCAACTGATTTGTAGCGGTGCTATAGGGACATAGAGTAACAATCTTGATTGATAGTGGGGTTACCCACAATTTCATTGATGAGGGATTGGTGACTAGGATGGGATCAAGGGTAGATGATTTTGAGGGTTTTGATGTTACAGTGGTTGATGGGTTTACTATCCACACAACAAAAAGGTTTAGCATCTTGAAATGACCCTCGAGAGGCATAGAGTGTGAGATGACTTGTATGTGGTTGGCATTGGGGAAACATATTTGGTTTTGTGTGTGCAATGGTTGCACTCATGTTGTGAGTTCACTCAAAACTATCAAACTATGGAGTTGAGATTCAAATCTGAAGGGAAGGAGGTGTTCTTCGAGGCCAATCCAATGGGGCTCCTAGGATTGTTTCAAAATAAAGGCTGGAGAGGGCTTTTCATAGAGACCAAGTAGCTTGGGTAGTAGAGTTTTTGATTATAGATACAAGTTCATCCAAGGAGGGGAGATCTTATCATGTTAACATACAATCCAATTTGGATAAGCATAGTAAGGTTCTTAGTGATATTCCTCCATGATTGCCACCGGATAGGGTTTTCCAGCACGTGATTGAGTTGGAGGAAAGAGCGAAACTGATCATCGCTACACCTTATCATCATCTTAGGAGGCACAAGGAGGAGATTGAGAAAGCGATTAAGGAGTTGTTGGATAGGGGAGTTCTTTTGTGGTGTTGCTCAAGAAAAAGAATGGTACTCTGAGGATGTGCATTGATTATAAAGCCCTCAACAAGAAGACAATCAAGAACCACTACCCCATTCCCAGGATTGATGAGTTGATAGATGAGCTTCATTGTGCATACTACAGTATACTTCTCCAAGATTGATCTACAATTAGGGTATCCTCAAATAAGGGTCAGAGATGAGGATATGCACAAAACAACTTTTAGGTGTCACTATGGGAATTATGAGTTCTTGGTCATACCATTTGGGTTGACTAATGCACTTGCCACATTTTAGTCATGCATGAACCAAATATTTATTTTACATTTGAGGAAATTTGTACTATTTCTCTTTGATGACATCTTGATTTATAGCAAGACATCATTTGAGGCACATGGATGAGGTGCTTGGTATACTAGAGCAACAATCATTCTTCACCAAGGCATCAAAATGTGATTTTCATTTGACGAGATATTGTATCGAGGGCATAAGATTAGTTTCCAAGGGGTGAGCATGGATGAGGAGAAGATCAAGGCAATAAGTAATTAGCCTCAACCTAGGACTATGTTGCAATATAAATTGATTTTTAAGGGGTCTATCAACCAATCTTATTGGATGCTGGTAAATCTTCATGTCTTAGAATTATATTTTGGATTTTTTTGATGAATGATATTGCAAAAATTTAAGTATTTTTTTCTAGATTTGCAAACTTTTCCATTATATACAAGGGTTTAACAGTAATATATAGAATAGTGACAGTGATGCTTGGTTTAATTTAATCTATAACCCTAGAATGAGATATGGAGGACATTTCATTTTGGGACAATGTGCAACCACAAGAAAGCTATGTTTTCAAGCCTACTTTACTACAGTTTCTCAAAAAATACTCTCCCATAACCATTTGCACACAAAAGATGAATATCACTACCACAAGAAAATAGCTCTAAATACATTTTCACTCATAACTTTCTACAATATAAATTGGAAATAAATGAAGCAATTCCATATGCTAACAATGTAATGATCATCAAATGAAAAATTACAATTTCATACTTTTTAATTTTCAAAGGAAATAGCATTCTATTTATGTGAATATGATTTCCCATTTACACATTCAATTTTTTTCTAAACTATACAATTAAAGTTAAAAATATCCACATCCAATGAATAAATGGATATATATGTTTCAACATCATTTACATCCTTTAAAATATCATTTGCTCAAATTTGCAAAATTTGAGCAATTACAATGCATAAATAAGACCAAGAAACTTGGAGATTTCTCCAACCTTTTCCAACTCATTACTCCATGGTTATAATCTCACAAATTAGTGACAATCTCTACCACCCAATTATGTGGATCTTAGAGCTCCACCCCACTAGACTAGGAGAAGAATGCATGTGTAACCAAACACACTTACATCAAACACATGGGATTGACAACACCATGGTTTCTCAAACGATTTGGTTACAACAAGATCCAATTCATATGAGGAAGAGAAATTACGAAAAAGGTAAAAAGGAGTGTCATCACTTTGGTCATTCAAAAGACAAAGCAATTCGAGTATACAAAACAACCTCAAGAAAACACTTATCCACTATAGATGTTTCTCATGAACATTAACATCAAATCATTGAGTTTAGAAACAAATGTTCCTTCACAATATTACATCAACCTTGAAGTATTTTGGCAACTAATATTGTGGTTTATCCTTTTAAGGTTTATTAAATGAACCCCAATTCTTTTGAATACATTTAATTAATCTCACCCTTGCCACAACCATTAATTTTATTTCCATGAGGTTGGGAAAATGTAGGCCACTCCTCACCTTCATTGATTCTCATTTTGTTTATACACTAAGAAAGCCAAAACTTACATCATAGTTCTTAGGAAGGAGCAATAGGGTTTCAAACAACCATACATATATCCCACACCTAAGCCATTTCACTGCCATATCATTTTTTAAACACTCACAAAATAATCCTCAAACTCATTCATAAATTCCAAAATTTAACTTTTAAGTTTTTCTATGAAGTTCAAGGAATTGGCATGACCTCCATTAATGGGCCTCTCAAGATTTTTATATAATCTTGGAATACACAAGAAAACAATCTTTTCTTTTCTTTTGCACAAGCAAGAAACATACAATATTTTCTTAAACTACATACAAATTCACACTTCAAAGGATGTAAATTCTTCAAGCTCAACAATCAACTTCAAACAAGTAATCTTCTTCAACAAAAGCTTCTTCAGAAATCCTGAACACATCTCCAAGGGTTTGAATATAAAACTCTTGCTTTCTTTCTCCAAAAATTGCATTAGGTAAAAGATTGAATAGAAGAAGTAAAAAGGAAAATACAACTTTTTTTTTGGCATATATGGGAAAACCTAAAACAAATATCCCTTTTCTCCTTTTCTCAATCGCAACTCACTTAGGGCTAATATATTTTGAAAGAAAATATCAAAAAATGACATTTAAACTTGATAGGTCAGTCATTTTTAACCTTCTAGACAATTTAAAAACATACCAAAAGCATATATATATATATATATATATATATAAAACCCTCTTTATTTTTGCAAGTAGAAAGAGAAAAAATATTTTTCTAACATAAAAGAAGATACTATTTAAAACCCAAACCACCCTCTTATATTTCTAAGTGGAATTTATTATTCCAAAAAATTATGAAATCGTTCCCACACTTATAACAAACAAGATGCCTATAAGGAATTAATTTAAAGCACACAAAGGAAGAATACATTTATGGGGTTTAACACTAGATTTCTTGAATCACAAGCAACTAGGATAGTGGTTTCATTGGTTAAATGCATCACATGTCTTATTATTCCCAAAAGAGCAAGATGGGTTAACATAGTCAAACATACCCATGTGAACCTTCAAATTAACCACCATTAGTTTTACCGTATGCATGCACAATCAATTCACACATCAAGCGTATCTGCACAATAATAATAATAGTCAAAGAATAGCCTATAGATACCAAACATGATCATAAATCAAACAAGGAATGCACATTTCACATTGCATCATATACATCTACCTCAATGTTAATCTTTGAATTAAGCATAATAAGGATAATAAAAGATCCAGTGTTACACTACACATAATCAAGCCACAAATATTGAACCACTGAAATAGTCAACTAACATCACATGATAATAATGAAAACAATGAAGCTGAATAAATCCCATTGGTTCAAACATAATATAATAACATAGATCTCAAGTATACATATGTCAAAAATCCATAATGATCACAACATATAAATAACCAATAGAAAACTATGCAGCAAGAAATGAAGGCACAAACATCTGTTGGCCTTACATCATTCACTACCAATTGATGACTTGCATGAAGCATGACACTTTGCAAGGATTTTGATGTACTACTCATTTTAACACAAGTTTTCTACCATTTCACTTGACACCAAATTATTTGTACTATTGCTCTCAATAATCATTTTGCAACACTTATCTTCTGACTTCAAATGATTTTCAATAGACTTTTTCTTTGCTCTGGTTCTTTGTTTTTCTGGAGTGTGAGTATGATTGATCCATAAGGATCAAGAGTCCAACATCATTAGAGAAATCACTTCCAAAATTTTCATCTCTGAGAAACTATCCAGTTTTGTCAATAGGATGAAACCATTGGTCCATGTAGGAGGCTATTCTGAAACTGTTGGTTTCCCCAAAGTGGTAGTTTTGAAACTGTTGGGTTTTTGTGTCTATCACAATGATTACTGAACTGATGGGGTTTTGTATCAATCACGATGATTACAAAATGATCAAAGTTTTGTAACCGCTACAGCAATTATGAAATTGCTGGTTTATGTGAAGGGGCAATTTTTTCTCAATATCAAAAATATGGAATCAGTCAAACATTTCTGCTTCTAGTTCTGAATATAGGACCTTCTACTACAGATGGAGAACATACCAACATCTAAATAAGGACAAGAGAGCTAGATTTTATCATAGGAGGTAGATTTGAGTGTTGTAGAGCATAAAGAAGTAGAAGTCTATTGCATTACAT
Organism: Sequoiadendron giganteum; assembly: GCA_007115665.2. Taxonomy (NCBI): domain Eukaryota; kingdom Viridiplantae; phylum Streptophyta; class Pinopsida; order Cupressales; family Cupressaceae; genus Sequoiadendron; species Sequoiadendron giganteum. The sequence continues at coordinate 603,344,551 of CM021104.1, forward strand.
GCCATAGACTTAACAGTGTATGTGTAACCAAGTGGAGCAAGGGGTAGATTGTATCACATGATGTTTTACATCTCCTTGTATTTGTCTAGATTCTAATAATAATTTGGTAACAGTACATTTGCTACTACTAGAGTTGATTTTACTTTTTTGAGGTGTTTCTAAGATAAAGTTTGCCTGTTCACTTCTCTTAACACAATATTCTTTCCTTACCGACTATAATTTATTTATTTATTCATTTTTGTTAGAGGAATTGGTTGACCAAAAACTTGGAACTGCCTCAATTTGGAATGGCTCAAATAGAACAGGGCAAGCCCCCTATAGTCTCTGCTGGGTACATGCTTCCCCTCTGTGCACCACAAGCAAATTGCATTTCAAATGTGACTATTGTTTTGTTTTTCAATATCTCAACCATCTGGTCTACACCCAGTGGCTTGACTGCCATTTATTTTGGTTATAAGTAGCATAGTCCCTTTTTCAATTGGTTATTAATTTTTACTACTAGTTGTGGATGAGATTGTGGATCAATTTGGTACCAAAGTAGTTACTAATCCTTGGGATTTGTGGAAAATAGTAGTGATTGTATGATAGTGACTAGGTCTATAGAGAATAAAGGATTGCTACCTTGTAATCTGAACATCTCTACACAATGGTGAAATAGAGTGGTGAGAATGGAGAACCCTAAAAATCTAAACAACCATGGTCACCCTTGACTGCAGCATGGTAGTAATGAAAAATCAGAATGGGATGAGGCAACATTAAGAACATATGAGTTGAAAAAAAACACACAAGGCAAGAGCAGTCTTCTATGGGTCTCATAGTATGAGCTGTCATCAAGATATTAGGTCTGGAGATGCTAGTGAGAACCTAGAGGACCAAGAAACCTTCTTGAAGGAAAATCAAGCAAAGAAGATTCAGGGAAAATCTAAAAATTCCCCATTTAAGGTTGAAACAAAAGTAGAGATTATATCATTTGAAGTACAAGTGAATGCTGAATTTATAGATACTTGGATTAAACAAGTGGAAATTTATTTCACTATCCACAATATTAGTGAGACGCAAAAGGTATCTTTATATATCTCAAAATGTTAGTGCATGCTCTTGTATGGTGGGAGAGTTATTTGATATTTCTACACAAGAATTGGTATCCTATTGGGCACAAGACTAATAAGAAAATTAAGTAGTTGTATCTCAAACAGAACAATGGGAAAAGTATGCAAGATTACACCACAAAGTTAAGAAGACAAGCCATGTTATTAGGTATGGACTTGGGGGATGAGGATGTACTCTTAAGGTACTTTGAAGGTCTTCACACCCACATCAGACCAAGGGTAAGCACCAACAACCCACAAGACTTGGATTAAGCTTGTGTCCAAGCTTACTATGTCGAAGGAGACAAGTTGCTACTTCCCTCAACAGAGGACTTGTAGTGGAAAATCAAGAAATACTTCCAAAGGATGTGGTGCTGCAGAAAATTCTTAAGAGGAAGCCAAGTCTTTTGGCAAGTTGGACTCAAAGGGAAGACACCAAGACAATCCAAATGGTACTTGAAGGAAGGGGTGGGGAAACTTTTTCCTCACTTAAAGATCACATTAAGCTTTTGTAAAACTAAAAGCCTTTTTTAACAAGAGAGATGTGATCCATAAGGATCGAAGGAGTCAAATTTCATTAGAGGAACCACTTCTAGAAGTTGCAACTCTTAGAAACTACCTATTTTTGTTAGCAAGAGGAACCTGTTGGTCCAAGTAAGAGGTAATATTGAAATTACCAATTTCCTTGAAATAGAAATTGGAAAACCATTGGTCTGTGCAAAGGGGCAGTTTTTTCCCACTATTAGAAATGCAGAATTTGAAGTGAACAGTCCAATGTTTCTCCTCAGGGACCTTGTAGTGTATAAATAGGACATCCCAACATATATATAATGACAAAGACTCGGACTGTATCATGGGAGGTAGATTTGAGTGTTGTAGAACACAAAGTAAAATTCCATTGTATTTCATGCCATAGATTTAACAGTGTGTGTGGATAACCAAGTGGAGCAAGGAGTAGATTGTATTCCCCAATACTTCACATCTCATTGCATTTGTCTGGCTTCTAATAATAATTTGGAAGTATTGCATTTGCCAAAATCAAAACTGGTTTTATACTTTGGAGGATTTTCGAAGATGAAAATTCTTTGCTCACTTCTCTTATCACAATATAATTTCCTTCCTAACTATCTTTTATTTTGATTATAAGTAGCACAATCCATTTTTGTTTTTGTTCTTAATTTCTACTACTACTTGTGGGTGAGGATATGGATCAATGATCTTCTTCGACACAAGATTCTCTTTGTGCTTGCATCATCAATTTGATTTAGGGATGCCATTAATGCCTCTTTAGATTTATCACTTGTATGTTGCCACATTTTCACATTTATTCTTTTGCTACTATCATTTTGAGTAGGAAGGCACTCAAAGGCCCTATGATCTGCTCATCTGCATCTCAAACAAATACCACTAAATGATCTCTCTCTTCCTCTATTATAGCTCTGTCTTCCTCTTGAAGGCTATGCCCCTCATCTAGATGGCTGATACTTGTCTTCTGAGATACTAGATTCACCTCCTTGCCAATATTGATCTCTCCGAGTTTCTTGCTTATTTCTCCCTTTGCTAAATCTTACTCTACCTCTTGCTGTACTTCATTTCTTTGTAGACAGCTTTTCCTTAGCCTTTAAGGTATATTAATATGATTCATCCACAATACTCATCATGATTGGAGTTAGCTAATCCTGGATTCTTAGTCAATTGAGTTATCTAGTAGCTGCTTGCTCCTCTTCTTCCTGCATACTTGTTCTAGTTTGCAAGCATAAAAATCTTTCTATGTACTCTTGCACAAACAACTCTTTTTGTCTTAAATTTTGAAATTGCTTGAACAATTTTTGTTCATGGTTTGAGGGAATGAACTTTGCCTTAAGATTCTTTATCATTTTTAGGTTGTTTACTTACTTTCTCCTTACTATGTCTTCACCAGGGTTGTTGAAAGTTTCCCCAACACAAGAAGCATGTTACTTCATTTTGGTAACACAAACTTGACTCTCCTAGGATCATCTTCCTCTAAGTTTTCTATGTTGAAATATATTTCAAGCTCCTTCACCCAATCGACAAAGAGGCATGGGTTTAATTCTTTCATAAAGCTTGACACATCTGGTTTGACCTTGGCCTCCTATTTGGCTATAACTTGAATTGATCTTTCCTTGGGATCTTGAGGCACAGTGAGAATCCCTTGGGCCTACGTTTCATCCTTAATTTCTTCATGTGGTAGTCTAGCCCACAAGTCCTCTATTCTCAAAATTTCTTCATTTGGGTCTCCCCTTAGCCCTCTTCTACCTCCCCTAACCTCGTCAACATTAAATCCCCTTTGGTCACTCTTTCTTATCTAGTGCTTAACCTGCTTTGACACCAAACTGATGCAGTCTAGGAAGGGGTTTCAATTAAGAGCCACCTTATCCTTGCAGCGTAGCTAAAATCTCTTAGAAAAAGTAACACTCGCATGAGTTCAACAGGTTAATACTTAATTCTGATCTATTACATTTATTCAACTCTAAACCAGTGACCATATGAATCTTTCATTCAGGCACTGCAAACATGTAGGTCATTTGTCAAGCACTGCAAACATGAAGGCCATTTATCAAGCACTTCAAACATGTAGGTCGTTTATGATTTCCATGCTTTTTTGAACAGACTAATTGATTACAGTGTTACACTACCAAAACAGAGTTTGAAACACATAGGCCCTTAAGCCTTGACGATCAAAGTGCACAGAAACAATACGCAATGATTTTTTTCCATTGACAAATAGAGACAATAGAATGTTAACACAACTATCTCTTTGGGATTTTAGTTTACTACATTGAGATTCAATAGCTCTACACTCGCCACAACAGGGGCATTGCTAAACTGCCCTTTCAGACTTATTAACATGTTAATCTAAAATACTGACATAAATACAAAGTTACAAGTCAATCAATTGCTATTCAATTTTTTATTATTGTTTCTTTATTAAATCATGAAAAACCTACAAGGTATATATTTTTTGTTTCTCCTCCAACCTCACCTTCTTCTCTAATTCTTCCTCACATTTTTTCTAAAATAAAATGAGGAGATTTCAATGCTTTCAACCTCATCTTTGATTCTCTTCTGTAATGCATAAATGTGGGTAGTATTCAATAGAGCTCTCATCTCCCATGATGAGCATAATAGGTCAAGCACATAGGGACAGGGTGAAATGACACATTTTGCAGCATTAAATACAGTTATAACTTGTCTAGAAGTGTTGCTGTGCAAAATCTGAAGGTGGAACCCCCATCTATACAAAAAAAATATGCCTTTTGTTCCTCCAGAAGACATCCCAAAGCTTCCAATTATTAAAATTCCATGATATCCATACAAAGGTCAAAACAGCACAAAACAAGCAAATGTTGATTTTGTCTCGAGTTTGATGACGTCTCATTTTGTGATTGTTTCCCCTATAAAATCGAACACTCATCACAAATTAATCCTCAGATCAGTCAAATCCAATTTCACTCAAGCCAATACATGTGTTCTAGGTGTTTGACTAAACTACATAAGGAAGGTCATCTGACACATATTTACTGCTACTATTATTATTTTTTGGTTGATGTGGGTTGCCATGCAATGGGATGCTCCTACATCACATTGTGTGACTAAAGACAACTTATGTCTAGTCTATTTGATATTGGTCCATATGATGATGAAATATTGTGACTTTGTGCCTGTGGATGCTTGCATACCTTATTTGTTTTAATATATTTTTTATCCATTTTTTTGGTAAGAGACTGGGAGTTACCCTAGGAGATGTATGTAAGATACATAGGAGACTTGACATGAAGTCCCTAAGACTTGGGAGGTGTCCAATTTAAATTTTGTGGGAAAAGAGATAGATTAGTGGGGGAGGGTTGGCGGGTGGAATCAAACTCTGCTGGCTTTTGATGGTGGTGTATGATAACTTAATTTTCCATATTGTCATTTCTGTTGTTATGAATTAAGTTTTAAGAAAATTCCTTCCCTCCAAAGCAAGCTGAGTATGTATTTCAAGAATTGCTAGTTCAGTCTCATATAGTTTTCTCCTTTATTGTTGCCCATTCTTTGGTTGTTGGATACATTTTTTTGCAGACACCGAGCTTGGGTTGAGTAGAGGGGAACAGGACAGCAATCAACTGTCTACACCAGAACTGTGTATATCTATGTGTCCAATCTTTCAGAGAAGCGGTTCTCAAGAACCCATCTCACTTGTTGGATACATTTTTTTGCAGACACCGAGCTTGGGTTGAGTAGAGGGGAACAGGACAGCAATCAATTGTCTACACCAGAACTGTGTATATCTATGTGTCCAATCTTTCAGAGAAGCGGTTCTCAAGAACCCATCTCACTTGTATGAAAAGATTCAAATACATAACAATGAAGACAGATGTCTTTTCAGGTCCCTTTCTGTCGTATCTCAAATATTTTACCAGTCATCAAAGGTATCCATCCACTTGTTATCACCGTTCCCATTAATGTCCATATTATGTATTTTTTGGTCTAGGATTTTGGTGGTAAGTCCAACCATATTATTGTAGTAGTAGATAGCAACTTTGGCACAGAGTGTTTTGTATGATGTACTTTAAATACAGGAAAAATAAAAGATGTGTAGAAAAAATATGACAGGTTTAGTAGAAAATAATAATTCATAATCAATACGTAGTTTTTTAGCTCTTTTTTGAAATCTAATGGATTGTGAAAACCTCATGTACATTAATGTATAGATAATTCCAAGATAACCAAAATTATTTATTTACCATAGTTTATAAAAATACATTTTATATTTTTTGACATACGCTTTTAAATTTTTTTAAAATAAGGAACTATAGTTTTACAGTTTAAACTTGCTTGTATTCTGTGGAATTAAAAAAATGAGAAAAACATGGTGGATATACTGATATTCACCCTTCTTGGTAACCATGGTAGTAGGTAACAACTTTTATACAGAGTATGTTATAAGATTCATCTCAAATACAGAAAAGCCAATCTATTAAAAAATATGATATGTATAGGAAAACAAAACTGTAAATTGCAAATTTATATTTGGCGACTATGAGTAGTATTTTATCAAAATATCTATGGGGGTAGTGAATATATTCCTTTGTTCGGAGCAAATTCTGAACAAGCATGCTTTGTATCTGAAGTTCTACAACTTATTCAACCTACAGCAGCAATTGCAAATTAATGTCTTTTAGTGGTTCAGAATTCAGTTTAGTTAGTTCGTAGTAATTAGGGGAAGGTTGATGGCAATACTTTCAGTTATTATTTTGTATATATACTTTATATAAGTAAACATGAAAAATTAAATTTTTTATTATTAATATGAAAATCGGAGCTTTTTGCCTTCCATATGAAGCTTGTTCCCATGAATCGTTGTCTTATTGATATCAATTTATTGTTGATGCCTGTTCTGCTGTTGTTTATTTTTTTCTGCACTAGAATTGTTATTTAGATTAGTGCTATTGTAATTTGATTGTGAAATTCGCAGTCCCAAATTGCTCCATCATTATTCATGATTAATCTCTGCCACTGCTGTAAGTTTTTAGATGTAAGTTAATTCCACAGTCTTGATAGCTTGTTGGTTTCAATTCAAGTTATTATGCCATATTACAAACATCTGTGGGTACAAATGCCTAATATTATTGGTGGGTTAGATGGTAGTGTGTCACATTCTCTACTTTTAATGATGTATTGCAGGGGAAATACAGAACAATTTTATCTCTATCACTTTTATATGCAGTAGGGAACTGGGTCATGTCCTTGGCTGCAATACCAGACCTTGACCCAGTAACTAAAAGAGCTTCAGACCATGCGATTTTGGGCACAACAGCAGGACTTGTATTAATTTCCATAGGCACTGGAGGAATCAAACCATGTGTGGCAGCATTTGGAGGGGATCAGATAGAATTCTCTATGCCTGCCAGTCACACCAAAGAAAGGCTGCAGATGGTGTTTTTCTCAGTGTTTTACTTTGCAATTAATGTGGGGTCCTTTCTATCCATGGTTATTACACCAGTGTTAAGGACCAACGTATCCTATGCAGCTGCTTTTGGCATGCCAGCCATTCTCATGGTGCTTTCTGTACTCATATTTTGGGCAGGGCGGGGAGGCTACATAGACAGAGGAGCTCTAGGAAGTGTTTTTTCTAATGTGGTTAGAGTTATAGTGGATGCTGTAAAGTTGAGGAAGGGTAATTATGGTCATGCGTCAATAAATTCTAGTGCTTCTCATTGGCTTGATTCTGCTAAGCTCAAGAACAGTGAGCATGAAGTTGAAGATGTGAAGGCTTTGTTGAGATTTATTGTTTTCCTGCTGCCTGCGCCAATGTATAATTGTTTGTTTGGTCAGAAGGCTTCTGTATGGGTTTTTCAGGCAAGGCAGATGGATGGTCACGTGTCCTGGCTTGGAGACATTATAATTAGGCCCGATCAGATGCAGGTAAATTTTTTATTTTACTATACTTGTATTTGCAGTTACATCTGACTACATGAACTTTCAAATAAAGATATGCATAAGAACAATTGCATTTGCTGTAAACACTGAAGAGATGCATACTGTATATAGAACCTTCCACACCATGGAGCTTTATACAGAGTCTAGATATAGTGGGGTGGCATATCCATAGATGAGATTTCATTTCACATTAATATTATCCTTCTAATCAGATGTGTGTTGTTTAACAATTATGAAAAAGGGCTTTTATCTGAAGCATTACCCGCACCAAAAGCTTTGTCAATTTACAAGTGGGGTACAAGTTCTTTGGTTACAATTCTCCTTCTATCAGGACAAACATCCCCAGAAGTAAAGCTTTCTGGGCATACCCCAGTTGATATGAAACCTTGTTGAAAGGATGAAGCTTAGTTGAACTAACTATTGAATCAATTCCTATAAATACTCTGTCATAGATTTCAAATTGCCTTAGCACTTTCTGCCGAGGAGCTAAGTAGTTTGGCATATTGCCAATGTTCTGGTAGGAAATTTATCACAGTGGGATTTAGTATACCAAGAAATTCACAAGGAAAGAGTTAGGAAAGCCAAAATGATAGGATATGCAGAGCTATTAGAGATTATTCTTGGACAGGAGGATTCTAACATAGCCTCAAAAAAGTTACTTCATTGACAAAGTATTATGTTTATGAACCATCCCATCAGCTGACAAGTTTATAGAGGCATGTCCACTTCTGGGGTCTTTTAGTACATTTTTTAATTTTCTAGCATCTAGCTGCAGCTGTATGCAGGTAAAGAGCCCGGTGCATAAGCCATAAATCTTGGAAACAATGCATGGAGACAGGCTAATTGTTTCATTCCTAAAAATTCTGAAACTTTATCTTTAACAAACAAAATATTTTCTAACTAGATCATAAATTTTGTAAGGGGAAGAGAATGCTTATGATGCTATTTCTATGAGTGACAGAGAGCTATAACTTTGCAGTTGTGTTTTATTGTTCTTCGGCTGAAGCTTTGAATGCTATTTTGGGAATTATTTCCGTTTACTAGTTTTCCCATTTTTGTCGTTTCCTTTTGATTTGTTGAATCTTCAATTGTTATTTCTGATATCATTTAAGTTGTTTCCTGTTGTTCCCATTTCCGGTTAGTCCTATCGAGGTACACCCATGGTTCCATATTCCCACAGTTTCCTGATATATCCTTTATAGTATATACTTATAATATTGCTATTTCCTACTACCTGACATTCTTCATGTAGTACAGCTGATAAGAATTGTCTAGTTTATCTTTTTCCCCTAAAAGTTAATACAATATCAAATCAGAAAGTATATTATATATCCTCTACCTTCCTTCTAGCATCATCTATACTTAGATTTCAACAGAACTAATATCAAGCCCCAGGCAATTCAGTTCAGATGTTACAATAACAAAAATAAGCATTGAGCTAGTGAGTCCTGATCGGTGGAGAGAACTCAGGAATCCAATTTTTTTCTTTCTCTTAGCTTGAAACCTTTAGGCAGCTGAAAGACGTTCACCATCACTGTACATGGCAGAATCTACTTTTGTAATCACTGCTGAATCTCTTGAGAAGCATAAACCACCTTAAAGCAGCCTGATTGGATCATACTGAAAGGATGATATAGTGTAAGACATTTTCATTATACAATATAAATGTAGAATAACATGAATAAGTCATAACTGAAGTCTAATATGATTGGGATTGATTGTCACAGGCATTGGATCCTTTCCTCATCCTCATTTTAATTCCACTGTTCAGCCAAATCATTTACCCATTCTTAGAAAAACATGGAGTTGGTCTGAAGCCAATGAAAAGAATGGTTTTGGGTATGTTTTTATGTTCCCTCGCATTTATTACATCAGGATTACTTCAGGTAGTAATTGACAAAACAGCAACATCTGGGTCTACTGGATATTATTCTAACCCCATTACAGATGGAAAGCTTGAAAATAGAATTCACTATGGATTGCTTAATGCAACACATGCAAATGGAAACACAAAGCAGATGTCAATACTTTGGCAGGTACCCCAGTACATATTACTCACAACATCAGAAGTATTATTTAGTATCACTGGTCTGGAATTTGCTTATTCACAGGCCCCTGTTTCCATGAAATCGGTTGTTCAGGCAGTGTGGCTTTTGACATCAGCTGCAGGTTTCTGTTCTGTCTCACTTACTGTCATAAGCAGATTGATGCTATTTCCAAGTTTATACACATCATTGAATTCAATATCTATTTAGTATTAACCATATGAATATTGACAGGTGATATCATAACCATTTTACTTGTTGGTGTCATTGGTGACAAGCTATCCACAGCAAACAGGTCATTTGTATTTGCAATGGGAGGTGTTGTTGCGACGATGTTGATGATGTGGGCTAGTATCTCTTTTCAAGACAGAAAGAATCTCAATGGTGAAGACATTGCTGATTGTTTGGAAATTGAGTCCACAATCACATGAAAAGGGTAAGCAACCTTGCAACAGGTTAGCATATAATCTTTGAGATTAGGATGAACCTGAGAGCTGTGGTCCTGTAGTAAATTCTAAAAAGTTTACCATAGTTGGCACAGGTTCAGGACACAACCTGAGTCCTAAGATGACACCCCTTCTCAAAGATTAAAAGAAAATGATTGTAAAACTCAGAACAAACTCCCAATGAGTTGTATGGTGAAATATGGATTTATTAAATGAAATAGAAGATAAATCATCTGTACAAGGTTTTCATCCAATTCCTATAGCTGTTTTCATACATGGTCATTTGATATGCTACAACTGTACTTGGTACCTTTGGAACTGCCATTAAGAATCGTAAAACATTGTATGAACAACTTTTGGTATTGTGTAACTTACTAAAATATTTCCTCTCATTTTGAGCCACATCACAGTCTGAGTCCTAGATGTCTTCTAAAACCAAATTATGCCTGGATACCATCTTAGGAAAAAGGGACAGGCTAGGATCTGAATTTTGGGCTATAAAAAATGCAGATGACTGCAATGTCAAAAACTACTTGCCCTTCATGAAACACCATTTTTAAATATCTCTTTGAACAAAAGAAACAGTGAAACAAGTCTTTGCTAGTTTGTTTTAAAATTTCAAAATATCCCAAATAAGCAATGGTAAAAGATCAAAGGAATTATATTTGTCTATTTGTAGTTCTGCTAAACCCTAGCAAACTTTGAACCATCATCAATGTATTGTTGTTAGTGATCACATACCTCTCTACCCCAGGGAGAATCTCCCAATCGCTCATTTTTCATTAACCCCTAAAATTAGTTGCAGAGCTTCGACTCTACCTAAGAAACAAAGACAAACACTTATAAAGTAGACACAAGGTCACAAATGAGCGTAAGGAAATAACTTAAAAACAATTGAGCAAATAGCCACCACACTTCACAATGAATATTAAGTGTGCCAGTCAAATCTTTCCAAATTCTAACATGCCATATGACTGCTGTAGGGCTTTTCACAAGGTTCAAAGTCCCGTTCCTTTGAATTACATATTATTTTTTATTGGAAACACTTCTAACAGTTCAAATTAAACGTTTTCCATTAAGTGCATTTTAGAAGGTTTACAATAAAAAGCCCCTGGCCAGCATGCACAGTCAAAAACAAAAGAATTCACAAAACCGAGATGATTAAAATAATTTAAGCACAAGCACCTGCTCTATAAGGAGGGGAAGGTTCATCACGCCTTGGGACCACCCACTGGACATGCTCATCAGGTGCCTCCTAAGTTCCCATACATCTTGCTGACTACACATTAATTTTAAAATCTATTGAGACTACTAGTTTGGCAGGTAATATTTAACAAATAATAAATTAGGAAATGCCATGTGGACCTGCAATTTAAAAAATACAATAAATAAAAAAGGATGTGGTTAGATTGTATTATATAATATTTATTAGCTCATGTTGTTCTATCGATTCAATAGTTCGCGATAGAAGTGGAGCTAAAATTTTAAAAATGAGGTTTTGACAAATTGTTAATGCTAGTGTGTCCTAGTTAAGACAACACATCAACTATTATAGTTTCTTGCATTTTTACAAGTTGAGCTATTGCACTTAGGATTTGAACTTATGCCCATTTCTCTTCATGTCTTTCAATGGCAACACCCTTTGAATTTAGAGTTGAGAGGCTCTCGATAATATTTCAACTCAATATTTTTGACAATAATATGTTTCATTGGGTAAGAAAAATCTTTGTTGTGAACCTTATTTTTTTTGCTTTGGTCAAATTCAGCATGATTTTCTATAGTGCTACTAATAGTTATGCGAGGGCTACAACAAAATAAGTTTAGAGAAACAAATCTACCTTGGAAATCCACGAGTAACCCCTATTTCATAGTTGTGGGTGATCCCACAATAGTGGTTTACAATTTTTGGGCAAATTGGACACTGCAATTATTATTTTTAATTAAATCTTCACTTCGGGCTCTTGTAGCGGCTAAACCGTGAGGAATTTTAAAATGATGCAAACTAGAGTCTCATCACATTTTGTCTGTAGATTCCAAAAATATTTTTTTCAAAATTTTTGGAATCAGATTGCACTTTTTTTTCCATCTCCCACAAAAACTGGTTTTTTTCATAAAACAACATTTTTAAAAAGTGACGTTCACCGTATACAACATAATTTTTTTTGTATGAAGGATAAAATTCTAATTTTTTCGAATTTAGATTTGTAACTACGATATCTAGCACTTTCATTTGGTCTCATAGTTTTTTATTGAATATTTTTCCTTAATTAAGTTTCAAAGTCAAACCAATTGCAATTCAAAAATAGGCGGACTGTATATAACATAACTTTTTCTGTATGAATCGAAATTCAATTTATTTATTTTTCATGGATCAAGGACATCAATACCCAGCCTCAACGTATTTTTAAAATTTTTATTTTGATAATCTGCTATTTTTTCACATGTGTAGACCAGATATTTTTATTTTCAGTGAAAAACCTATGTTTAATAAAACTCAAAAATAAAATACATAATAAAAGAAAATCATATTAAAATTATATTCGACGGATAGCTCATTCCAAGGACTATCATTATCTAGTTGGGTTTCTGAAGTTTTCTGCATTTTTCATTTTCAAATTGAGCTTCGAACGATAATTTTTTACCAAAAAAATCAAATTTTTGAGGAGATAGGGGAAAAAGGGTGTTCGACTGAACCTCTTAAAGTGGTTTGGTCAAACCATTTCAAAATAATGAACGAAATTTAGGGGGTCCGGAAAAATGACAAGATTTTTTTAAATCCCTATTAAGGAAGTTCGATCGAACCCTATTTCGCTCGAACCCCTTTATTTTAATATTTCCGCTCACATGTCAATGGGGTTCGACCGAACCATGTTAAAGGTTCGGTCGAACAATTTGGTTCGGCCGAACCCCTTCACTTTGTGTAGAGGGAAAAAATGACTTTTCCCTTCCTCCACAAAAGTGTTCACCACTTATGTGGGTTCACCCTTGTATTGAAAAAGAATAAGCTTATTGATGAATATCATGATATGCATGAATCCCAACTCTATAACACTATTATTAGAGAGATTAGAAACTATTATTTTTGTAAGGTACACACCAAAGGAATCGATTTGCATGGTGATTAGCCATGGAAGCCCAAATTGGGCCAAAAGATGATAAATGAGATCTTCTCTTTCACTAATTTTATCAAGCTCTATGTTCTTATTATTTGATAAGCAAATCCATTGTTAAATGTGACGAAGGACCAAATCTTTGCAATTACAAAGGAAATAGTTTTCAACATATCGATATTTATAGGGGATTCAAGAGAAATCACCTCAATTGACCTAACATGACTTTCTAGGAGCTATGGAAGAACCAATCCATCAAACAAAATAGTTTCTAGGTTAAATCAAAGCAAACAAAAACCATGCCCAAAGAGGAACCCCCCTATGATCAACTCATATTTATTCAATGGGTTTAAAAGATAATCTTATGTTACCAATTTGTTCTTAGTTTGGGTAAAAATAGTTAGGAAATAGTGCATCATATCCACATTCTTAATCCATTCCCCACATAACCCTACGAGAAAAAATCATGCATACATGCTTACATAATAACCATAATGCATAGATCAAAAAACACAAGCCACAAGATAACACAAGATATATCCTAGGAAAACCTTCGAGAGGGAAAAACCCAACCTTCAAAAGCATCCATACTCCATCTATTTTTCAACAATAAAACAATACATACACTTACAAAATTACAATGAATACTTATGAAGCATCAAACCTCTCCAATGCATCCTCCATGTGTCCAAGCATGAATCCATACATCCCACGACATGCTTCACATATGCACTCCTCAAAAAGACTCAATAATGGCAACCCACTCACCCGACCAACTTTAACCACTAAACATGTGTTTGATTTTATAGATACAAGTTCACACAAATACAACCAAGTGGTAAGATAAAACCACGTGTCACAAAACCATTTGAAAACAAAACCATTGACCCCTCATTTCATATTGGGTACTAAGTTTTTACTTTATTAAATATTTTCCCCAATTTATTAAATTATTATCTTATGTCTCCCACACATTAAATAATAAACCAATGTTCTAATACAACTTTACAAGTCACCCCAAATAATTATCTAATGTTGTTAAACACATCTCCTAGGTGCACCGCAAATAAATAATTATTTAATTATAACATTATAATATAACAATTTATGCAATAGTGTACAACACCATATCTTAACTTTCTCCCACTTGTTGTATACATTGCATAAGGGTCAACCAATGGAATACATCATCATGCTCCATCAAGATACTTGTAATAAAACCAAAGTGACCACCATCTCAAGCAAGAACTCCTCTCATCCTCTAACATGCCACCTATGAAAAAATGGAACATGCCAAGGTGAAGATACACCAATCCAAAGAACACAAGCGTCAAATCCAAGTGATAACAAAGGCTCCAAGTTGTTGTCAAAGGTAAAAACCCATACGATCATAAATAACATCCACATCACATGCTAATACATCCATCCATCCATACCTCCTAGGTATCAACAATATCAGTAAACTCATGCCAACATATGTCCAACCCATAAACTGCAATCACAAGCTCTTTGTATCAAACTTGTCAATTAAGAACATACATATCCGGGAACTCCCATTGCATGGGTAATGTCAAATCTAAAAATGATCAGGTTATATCAAGTCTACTAATCAATAGTATACCAAGGTGTGATAAATGAGCAAAACATGAAGTACCAAGGAAAAACATAATGATCCACACATGCAACCCAAGTAGTTGCATGTTCTCTCACAATATGTCACCACAATCCTCCCAAATTATATGAGCATGAACCTCCAGGAGGGAACCATAGAATGAAGAGAGAAAACTTGTAAATCATAACATGTCCTACCGACACCTCAAAAGTGTTACAGTGTGTCAAGTATAATCTCCTTACAACCATAAATGAGAAACCTCAACAACATCAAAAAAAATTAATCTCTTAGCTCAAACAACATATGAATCATGTATAATGCCAACATGGATGTAAGCCTCTCAAACAAGGAAATCAAACTCGAAGTATCCATTCGGAAAATAGGAAATCAACCCAATAACCGTCTCCTAAAAATCTTCATCAATGGATGATGATATAAAATCAAATGCATAAGGAGATAACCATGCTAAACATCTCTCAAAATGAATCCTCCAAAACTAACTATCCATATCTCAAGATCCGCATATATGAAAGATAAAGCAATATAAACTCATGCTAAACAATCCTCGAATGATTCTCCTAAAAAAAAATCACCATGCCTCAAGACTATAAAGCCCTACTATTAGTGCAATAGTTACAAATCTTGCATTTCTTTTCTTTTGTAGGTGCCATTATTGTTGATTAGTAGACTAAAATAAGAATCAACCAAATGGATCTGATTGGTATTTTGATGTAGGGAATCAATTCTGAGGATAGTTGATTAGTATAATCTTAGTACCTATTAATGTAAATGATGTGGCCATTTCATTCTAGTAGTTGTTATTTAATATTTAGGAGAATTTTTCTATCAATCTGTAATGTGGTGTGCTCGTTTTAGACACTTAACATGTCCACAACAATGACAATACAAAAATCATAATGATAGTTGAATTCAAATCACTTACAGTTGAATTTTAAATGTTATTTTATTATTGTTGGTTATTTAGAAAATCTAATAATGTCATAACCTACTCTCACAAATTATTAAATTATTTAACGGATTTTAACATATTGCTCAAATTCTTTTAAAACAAACAGGTATTATGAAATTTGTGCTAAGCTTAAATAAATAGTAATTAATATTTTCTTAAGTCATGGCAAGTAAATAATATAAATTCAGCATGTTATTCAAAGCACTCGAGTTTAAAAGAGTCATTCTTCCATTTTTGTATGGAACGTGGCAACGAAGGAGATTAAAAATGAATTTCAAACACTATGCATTTGGGATGGAGATTAAAAAGGGATAGAACAGCGAGTTACCTTAGTATGTGGAAGATAAGTACGTCCACATGAATTAGTCAAGCTGATTTGGAGGTTAGCATGCTTATGAGAGAGAGTGTTGTCTGCAAGTCAATGAAACAAGGCACATTTTAATGGGTATCAAGGGGAATGTTCAGGGAATACACTTCTAGTTTTGCCAAGTGAAAGTGGCAGATTGCAAATAGACTTTTTCATTCATCGCTAGGAAAAAGCGATCTAGAGATGCATTGGACTATCGCGGCTAGAGAAGAGGAGTTATATCTAGCCAAGTCTCTCTCCTTCTAGGGTTATGCAACTCTCAAAAACGATCAAGGGAGTAGAATAATCTTTTGTACAGACAGTTGCCGTTGTATCAAAAGATCGATCTGTTAATGTCTAAAAACACCGTGAGAGTTAATGAATTCACAAAAGGTGGTTAAGTCATGTCATGAATCCAAGCACTGCCTTGCACAACACAAAGAGACCAAGGGCGCACACCTTGCAACAATCCCCCCTGTGCAAGCAAGGGGTTTGAACTCGTGACCCTGGATCTGATACCAATTGTTGCACATACGGTTTCCGGTGCCAAAAGATCGACCCGTTAATGTCCGATACAACCGCCAGAGTTAATGAATTCATAAGAAGTGGTTAAGCCATTTCACAAACCTCAACGCTACATTGCACAACACAAGAAGACCAAGAGCACACACCTTGCAACATAATCCATTCATAAGAATTTGATTGGGAATCTCTAGCTTGAAGATGACAAGTACCAGGGGCACGAGGTGGAGGGTGCATTGGAAGTTGCGAAAGGATAGTTTAATCGGAGCAAGAAAGAAGAGGGAGTTGTAATTTGTCCACGTCAAGTGGGTCTGAAGAAATACCTTTTCTCTGGTGAGTTGTCTAAATATTTAGTCAGTTCGAATAATTCAGTGAATATGTTGCTAGTCATTTCCACAGTTTCAAATTTAGAATACCCTTGTTGACATGCCATCTACAAGTACCATGCCTATCTATTTAAATACAATGAAAAAGTTCAGTTGTATGCTATGTTGCAACTTTCATAGCTAGCAATACATTAACTATATCCACTGATAGATTGGTTTGTTAAACATTCACGTACCAACTAGAAATAATGTGATTCCATAACATTATAGTTAAATCCACACACTTTGTTAAAAAGGTTATCATCTAGGCATTATGGATAAAATTTCCTTCCAGGCAAACCCCCTGGCCACCGAATCACTCAGTTTTATAGTTCTATACACACCACTTTCTCAATCTCATAAATACATAGAGATGTGCATATAATGTGCAACTAAATACTACGATATATACACATAATGCTGCTTTATAGTCTATAAACTACCAGATATATAACGCTTTCATTAGCTTTAGGCAAACAATGATGATGCCTTGGCAAGACATTTTATAAGTAGACATGATTTTTCTTTGAGTTCGTGAAGATGTTTAGAAGAATTTTTAAGCACAACTGATTTCAAAAGCACTCTTAAACAACTACATTTTATTGTTGTACTTAACACTGTAACTACCTTTGTTAAATGCCCATTATTTATTTCCGACTGAGATTCTTCTTCAGCTTTGAGATTTGATGTGCAATGTTTATATTACGATTAGAAATTAATAATTTGATGAATGACAAGCATGCCATCATTAAAGAAAATTCAGAATTAGAATAGAGTAGAAAAGCATGGCATCATCAAGGATCTTCTCCTGTCAAGATCATACATTGATGGGTAAATTGTTAAGTATGTAATCAAGTGTACACAAACCTGTTGAGAGAATTCTATTTTGTCTATACTTGACCTTACAATAGTGTATCTTTCAATAGCATAACAACATATTAAGCGTAACAACGTATGATAATGTATCTTTTGATAGCATTTCTGCTTTAGATAATAGTTTCTAAGTTGAAAGGCATTAGCACTTAGTAGCTAACATTTTGTTATTAATTAGCATTTGATAGGTATTTTGTATGGTTATTTCTTTTATATGGATATTAATTTGTCAATCACTATCATGGCATATTGTAATATTCAATTTGAAAGACTTTAATACTCATCCATTTTGTTATCCATTGGTAAATTATGTTATTGTTATTATTTGAAAAGTATTGGTAATTGAATAGTTATTTTTGTGACATAGTGTTATTAGTATTCGCTATAGTTTTCAATTTGTTTGACATTAGTACTACTTGGTTATTGATTGAAAAGACGGAGATTACAATTAGCATTTATTGCTACACTTAACATTACTACAGTCTTGATTATCATTTTAATAGAATATGATTTTATTTTTATACATTTAAGATATCATTCTTGGGTAGGTTTATATTATATTTTGACAATTGAGGTTATCATTTTTATAGTGATCAAATTTTTATCCACAAACATTATTTACTTAGCTATTATATGAGTTATAATTTGTTTATCAATATATTTTGTATAGAAATCATTATGGTAATTAATTATAATTGTATAGTTATCAATCAAACATTCTTTATTATTGGGTGAAGCTACAATAGTGGTTTACAATTCAAGCGAGGAAGGAAAACTCACAAAAATGACCCCAAGGCAAAAAAAAAGTGATTTTAGGGGTTCGTACGAATCTAATGGTTCGACCGAACCCCTTTGAATCTTGACCGCCAAAAAAACAACAAAATGCATAGGAAATGGGTTCGAGCAAACCTCTTTGAAGGGGTTCGCTCGAACCCCTAGGGGTTCGTACGAACCCCCTTATCCCTCATTCTCCATTTGAGACACAAAAAAAAACTAAATTTTTGCACTTCGAAGCTCGGGTTGAGGATGAAAATGGAGGAATCTTCACAAACCCAACTAGAATCAGGTAGTCCTCAGAACAAGCTATCTAACGAATATAGTTTTAATATGTTTTGGTTTTATTATGTATGTGTTTTTTTAGTTTTATTAAAAATAGGTTTTTCACCGAAAATCAAGCTCTTTGTTTTGCACATGTGGAAAAATAGCAGATTATCAAAATAAAATTTTAAAAAATATGTTGGTGCTAGGTATTGATCTCCTTGATCCATTAAAAAAAAAAATTGAATTTTGATGCATACAAAAAAAAGTTATGTTGTATACAATCTGCCTATGTCTGAATTGCAATTGGTTTGACTTCGAAACTTGATTAAGGAAAAAATATTCAATAAAAAACTATGAGACCAAATGAGAGTGTTAGATATCATAGTTACAAATCTAAATTCAAAAAAAATAGAATTTTATCCTTCATACAAAAAAATTTATGTTGTATACGGTGAGCGTCACTTTTTAAAAATGTTGTTTTTTTAAAAAATCAGTTTTTGTGGGAGATGGAAAAAGAAGTGCAATCTGATTCCAAAAATTTTGAAAAAAATATTTTTAGAATCTATAGAAAAAATTTGATGAGACTCTAGTTTGCATCATCTTCAAATTCCTCATGGTTTAGCCACTATAAGTTCTCAAATATGAAGATTTAGTTTGCTTCTATCTTTGATATCAAATTGTAAGGTCCATAATGGAGTTTCATAGTCCTTGATAATGGAAGGATTGACAAATGAAACGTTTTAACATATAGCATTGTTATTTTTAGTTTCAAAAGCATTGAGGACATAACATGGAGAAGTAGAATTGAACTCAATAATGTTAATATTTATTTTACTCATGAACATCAACAAATGCTTTCGAAATTTTGAATTGAGTTCATTTATTAATTATATTGAATTTAATAAGGCTTTGATTTATTTAATGTCATTTAGGAGTAAAATTGGTTATTATTTGTCTAACCTAATATAGGACTAGATGTTTAATTCCTTGTGACTAGATTATTTCTAAGAAACAATTAAACCTATTTAGTATTTGAATCTCTTGACCTCAAATGATGTATATTACTAATGTGTTTGGGCTTCTTCTAGATTAGCATTTCATACTACAATTAATGTTGTTATGGTCTTGGTTGTCCTTTTTATAGGTTATGAACTATTTTGATATTGTAAAACATCATTATTGGTCAAGTTATTATCATCATGATAATATAGTTCTCTGCAAACACCTATTAAGTCTTGCAATTTAATAGACAAATTTAAATAACCCTATATGAGTACTTGGTAATAATCATTATTTTAAAATTATATTATCTTATTATAGTATACATTAGTGATAATGAATTATGATTTAAATTGAGTTCAAGACATCTTTGAACCTAGTGGAACTATACCCTATTGTTGACCAAGCAAGTATATGATGATTCAAGCTCAAGTTGTTGAACTATAAAGCCTATAATTTTGTTATGTAGGCAAGGCCATCATGGATGAGCCCCTGAGACATATATTTTACCCTTAGGTCCTATTCTTTTGTAAATACTATGGAAATTATTTTTGATATATTTTATTTGCATAACATGTGACCTGATTATGTTTCAAATTATTAATGTGTTAGTAGAACTAATTAGTCTATCTTGTTAATGTGAATTCCATGTCTCTTTTTGAAATCTGACCATGATTTATAAACAATTTAGTTATCTAACTAAATATTATAATTTATTTGTCAAATGTTGCTATGATTCTTATGAAGTACATGCTTTGGAAAACAACTTTTGTGAGTTAATCAAGTGTATGTGGTTGAATTTTGGAAAAAAAATTGTATCCTTAGCTATGTTTTGGGAGATAGTTTTGGGCATTACTAAGATTCATTCCCATGAGAAAACAAAGCACGAAACACAACACATCTAAAACAATAATGGGTAAATACCAATTTTAAATGATAAACCTCTGAGTAGACCAAGAGTGGGGAATGAGAATGCTCCTCCAAGATAACCAAGTCATCATGACTCACTCCAAGAACAATCTCCTATATAGGTCCATCATGAACTCATGTCTATATCTAGGTTATGGCTCCTCAGTCTTCCTAGTGAAACCTCCAAAGAGTAACCATCTCAAGAAAATTTATCTAATCACAAGAGAACTCCAACCTCACCTAAGTCTCCAAGTATCCATGAGCACGTTAAATCGATCAATCCATGTTAAGCTCCAAATACAACACCACACTATCATGAAGCTCCTAGGAAAATGAATAATGCACTCAATACTAAGAGAACCAACAAGATCAATGTCAAAGCTCCAACCACATAATCAAGAACCCAACATGACATTACCAACAATAATGCATACATCCTAGTCTAAAGAGAACCTATATCATGCCAATACTCAAACTAGTATCCAAAATCATCCAAGACATAATACCAAATACACTTTAAACCAAGAATCAATATCTCTAATCACATGAAGATAACCATCTCCTAATAGTGAATCTATAAATATGAAAGAACTCTTCTACAACAATAGGATCTATCGCTTCTTCACGACCTCGGGTCAAGGGTGTCAGTTTAGTTCACTCAGATTTTTGAATTTGTCCTAATTTGTGGTTTCACAACTATTTGTCAGTTGTTTTGTGTTTGGTCTATCCTCTCCTAGTTCATTATTGTTTTGAACTAGCTCGTTTTTTGGCCCTTTGGGCTCTTTGTTTAAAGGGTACATCACCCTGTAAATGTTGCTTATCTTTTCAAAAACAATAGGATCTAAGAGCTCCTCCAAGACATCCAAAAACACTAAAGAAGATCATCCATCTCCAATGATGAATCCATGTCACTACCAACAACTCCCACTGAACCATGATATCGAACGACACGTGGAATCATGACAACCATCTCCTAAATGAAGATCACCCATGGTCCACACACACTTAACTACAATCCCAACAACTCTAGAGAAGAAGTAGAACCAATATCTCCAAGCCAAGAAGACACAATCACCATCAAAACATCAAGAACCAATCCTACACCATCAAATCATCATTGTTAAAATCTCCCATTGAAATGTGTAAGAAATGAAATGTAACCAAGCTATCATGACATTATGATAAATCATATTATACAAGTCCCAACAATTGACTAATTAGGTACTCAAACCATCCATCCTCTCATCGCAAAGCAACATACAAATACACAAATGACCATAGACAAGGACAACTAACAAATTCTACATCAACATGGAAGCAATCTCATGGATATAGATAGTCCATACCAAGTCATCCCACTACAACTGAATAGGTGATCAACCCATAAAAATCCATAACTCATAGATATCAAACAATGAAGCATGAAAACTCATCATCACATTAATAACTTGTAAAATGAAATATTAAAGAAGATAATCATGTAGACAACAAGACTCAAAAACTAAATCAACCATAGATCTAATTCACCAAACATGTCCACAAATCAGTAACCATAGTCAAGGAACCAATCAAGTATCAAGGAGATAAGAACAACCTCCTAACACCAAACCATATCACCACCAATCAACCACATACATGATCATTTCATGCCAATTATCAAATATACTTGCATATCCATGACACCATAATCATCACCAGCATTGTACCTGCACTCAACTATCACCCACATGAGACTTCAAGTCTCTACACGTGTCAACCCATGTCCTCAAAATCAAAGACAACATGTGTACCTTTCACCGTTGAAGTCCAACTTTGAAAGACACCTGTAAACTTGTACTAGGAAGCAGTAAATCAATAATTAGTTGTACCATCATAAATATTATATAAAAACATGCACTCCCTCAAGGTTTTACCTCTTGACTCATTAGGATGCTCACACAATCACATTTTGAATCTCAAGCACCTACAAGTGATCAAACAAGTACCAACCTCTCTCTGCACCACAAACTAAAAAAATACCTAATCCACTATGTAATACACTGCACATGCTCTTCAACACCTATTTGAAATTGAAAATTTGATTTTGTATGCAAAATTTATACTCAAAATCGTGTACAAAAGAGAATCTAGCTTATAAGCCCCAAAAAATGATGTAAAGAAAAAATAATTGAACCAAACCTACACCACTATGTAGTGCTCAGAGAGATATTTATGTTGACTATTGGAAGTCAAAAATCTAACATCTTGGGTGAAAGTTATGCCCATCGAAAGAAAATTGTTCCAATTTGCGCTATAGAGGTGGTTAGCAAGCGACTAATTGGTGGTTTGTTGGTGGCAGGGCAACGGTCCATCGAAAGGGTGGCGGTATGTTCTATAAACTACCAGACCAATAGGAAATTTAATTTTGATTAAATTGTTTTCATTTCAACGGATTTTAAAATGAATTTATTTTTATTTTTTATTTATTTTTAAATTTTAATAATTTCCAATTTAATATTTTTGTAGGATTTTATTGTTTAAGACTGATTATATTTTTTTATTTTTTGCAACCTCTACAATCGACCTATATAGTCATACAAGTTGTGGGGGTAAAAAAATGCATTTGTTCACAATGGCTGAAAGAAGGCAAATTTTATACGAATCTACATTTCTTAGCCATCCTGGATCCAATGGTGAGGTTCATTTTGTCTCAAGAGGTCATCTATGATAAGGATCTATACTAGGGAGAAGTGTCACACCCATTTTTTGGACAATTTCTCAACCACTTTGTATGAAGCAATTCCAAGTATTCTTGTTAACATAAAATACATAGTGGGCATATGAATTTGTATATATCATATTGTACCTTAGTATGATGCAATAAGGAAAATTGAATAAATATGTTAGAATAACATGAAGGAAAATTGAATACATGTGGCTTATACAATGTATTCCCTTATTACTCATGTTATCTTATCATCTTCTAGATTTATCTTCTCTATATTTTATATATCTTCTCTATATATTATGAATTGATCGAGTGGATTTTTCTATTTTCTTGGCATTCCCTTTAATTTTCAAGTTTCTTCTATTTCCCTCTAAATAAATTTTTTTTCCAAGGATTTAGAAAAAGACAAAATACTAGATCACCAAGCCTCTTTCTTTTTCTGATAAATTCCAAATTTGTTCGAAATTTTTAGGTACCACTCATGTTACTAGTGTTCTTATTGGGTTCACCAAAGCCTTTAACTTAAATAATGAAATTTTTATTAGAGGCTTCCTCTAGACCGGGTGATCCCACAATAATGGGTTACACTTTTTGGCTAAACTTGACATTGAAATCAACAGTTTTTACCAGATCTTCACTTTCTTACACCTATAGAAGCTAAACCATTAAAAATTTGAATATGAAGAAAAATAGTGATTTGTGATATTTTGTATGTAGATTCTAATTATATTTTTTTATATAAATTAAAAAATAAATTGTGAATCTTTTTATGTAATTTTTATTAACTTATTTTTTCTACTAAACAAAATTTTCATTAAAAGATGTTTACTTTCAGCTGCATAACTTTTTTTTATAGAAATGATACAATTCTAATTTTCTAAATACAAAATTTTCACACCAATATCTAGTGGATGGATATTTTTTCATAGATTTTTATTGCATGTATATTTTTTAATTAATTTTCTAAGTCAGAGTAATTATAATTTGGATATATTATACTTTCAACTGCATAATTTTTTGTGTATGCATTTGAATTAACTTATTTTTTTTTGTTGGAATAAGGACATCAATAGCTAGTGTACATGTATTTTTTAGATTTTTTTTCACTATTTTCCTATTTTTCCGTATGTGTGAAACAAAGACCTCGATGTTCATTGAAAAACCTACATTCACAACAAATAAAAAATAAATATAATAATTAAATTAAATATATTTAAAATTATAATTTTTGGGAAGCTTATAATAAGGACTACATGCTTACAAAAGATAATTTTAAAAGAATTAATTTGATCCCCCAAAAAGTAAATCAAAAGTGGTTTTTTATTAGCATTTTGATAGGTGTAGAGGAGACTCCATTATAGGTATGGTTTAAAACTAGCGGGTTTATTTCCAAGGGGGATTGATTTAAGTGGGTTTTATCAAACCCTCTTCAATTATTGTATCCTCTTTCTTGGGAATATTATTGTATTCCTCATGATGTTGGCGGTTTGAATTCACTTTCAATCCATTGAGAAAGTGTTTCCCTTTAGAAAATGGATTATTAGGGCTCTTGATGAAAATGAAGCCTATAAAATTATCATCAAGAATTATATTAGTTTGGATGTACCTTTCAAATGGTCAGTCTAAAAATCTCTAGACCTCGGCACTCTCATCACCATAAGGAATTCATCTTAAATTCAAGGCACTTTTGTTATTAAAGAATTTAGAAAATATAGAAGGCTATCAAGCCTTGGCTATTTTAGGCAGGAAATCATTTTCAATTTTAGGCAGGAAATCATT
Source organism: Sequoiadendron giganteum (assembly GCA_007115665.2). NCBI lineage: Eukaryota > Viridiplantae > Streptophyta > Pinopsida > Cupressales > Cupressaceae > Sequoiadendron > Sequoiadendron giganteum. The sequence goes on from CM021104.1 coordinate 603,369,807, forward strand.
TTCACAATGGTATTTCAATCAACCAACAATATATTTGGTGGTCTCCTATTCTTTCTATTCAAGACTATCATCTAGCCAAAGTACCATATATTTGTGCCTTGAAATATTTTAAACAAGGAATTAGAATTATTTTAGATTGTAGACATATGATTTCCATAGTTCATAATGTTTTTTTATTAAATGGTAAAATAGGTTTTTAAGGGACCCAAAACCCTATAACAAAATGCTGCCAAAAGAAAAAACTTAACCAAACTATAGCCAACAAAAAGAAATAAAATAGACAAAAGAAAAAATAGCAAGAACCACTATTTCATCTTCTTCTAGGCCTTTTTCACTTCCAACTCTTGCTTCTATAATTTCTTGTGAAAATTTGCTAGGCCCAACAACTCATTCTTCTCCTCTTTGAATTTTTTCTTCATGTTGCATCTAGTTTGAGAGCTTAGACCCTTTTGATCACTCTGCCTCACCTCTTTACCCCTATCCTTGTTAGCATGATCCTCATTTATTTTCCCCATAGAGGCCAACTTAGCAACATGGTCCTATTTCAACTCCTTTAACTTCTTAGATAAAATATGAATACCCTCTACATTTTTTTGGATGGTGCAATGGTTGGTTTTCACCACTCTTTCCAAGTTTTGATTAATATCATGGATCTTCTCCTCAAGGCCTGTAATCCTTTTTCTTGAATAATAATTTTATATATCAATAATAGACTTAGCTATTTCTTCCATCATGTAGTTAATCTCCCTATCACTAGGCATGTTCCTATCCCTTTCCTCGTTCAAACCACTCTTGTCATCCATATTTTCCTATAATGCTTTGATCTTGACATTGATTTTATTAATTTTTAGGAAGAAACACTTGGACAATTTGAATTAACACATAACCAGCTCTCTAGCCAAACCTAGAACATCTGAAATTTCCTCCATATTGGCATGAAGATGGGTGAAATCCTCAAGCATTCCATGGGTAGTCTTAATTACTGGATCCTCCATACCACTGCTCACATTTGGCATAGGATTATTACCAATTTGCTTGTCCATGACCTTCTCCTTCCCTTTACCTTTGTCTCTTTCCTTTTACATCTTACCACCAATATTTATCTTCTGACTCTATGTACCCATTGTTTTCATTTCATCCCCCTCATTATCATCACCAATCTAGGAACCTTTAGACCAAGAGATTTACCTTTTGTATTTCTTCTTAGGAGTTTTCTTTTGACCAATACTCTTCATTTTTGGGGTCTTATACTCCTCATCCAAGGGAATATAAGAGTGCATTTCCATCAAAGCCTCCCACTCATCCTCTTCAACCCACTCATTGCCATATTCATCTCCCTTTGTATCAAAATGCATGTCTAAGTAATGAACAATAAAGGGTTTTTGTTTAGGGGATTGGGCTTTCATAAACTCCATAATTAGTAAAATCAACCCTATGCAACATGATGAGCTTATGATTCTTATAATAGTGCTCATTAATGGAATATTCCATAGAGGCCAACAAAAAATAAGGGAAGGAAATCAATATCTTATGGAAGAAACGATTCAACAAAATGAAATGCACATTGTAAATTGTATGAATCTATCATCCAAAGTTAAGTACCTCATAATTACCTCCATGAACTCTACCCAAATTAACTTGATAGAGAGACAATCATTACCATATACAAGAGCTTAACTAGTTTAATTCTTTCCTTCCCCTTGAACAATTGAGTTATAGCCTCATCATTAGCCTTCCTATCTCTAAAAAATTTATCACCTAAATCAAAAGGCTAGTAATTTGAGCTATCACATCTTTGTTAATCACCATCTCTCGATCATATGCATAAAATGTCTTATTCTTAAACCCTTTGAGGAACAATTTGGTAATTTTTGGGTCATAGCCATGTAGCTTTTCCACATATGGAACCAATTCCCCTTCCTCAATCACCTTCCACACCTAGTTATTTCTGCGGACCCCATCATAAGACAAGGGTTCCACCCAACTCCTTACCCCACCCATATCAAGCACTTATTTTTTAATGTAACTATACAATAAAAAAAATTAAATAGTAAATGCATCTACTCATCAAATGCTAGTTAGAATAAAGGAAGAAGAAGCTAGAAGACCCCAAAAATTGTACAAAGTGTCCTTTATTCATCATAAAAATGTCCTCTCATCCCTTAAGATCCCTACTAAAATTCATGGTTAAATATGGTTTGAGCCTTGATGGGGGAGTTGGAATACATATCCCATTATCTAAGTGAGTGGTAGTTTACCCCCAATTTTGCAAACACATCAGTAACATTATTCCCCTCATGAAATATATGAGATCTAATAATCTCATCAAAGGTACTAATCAAGAAAATGGAATCCCTAATGAGAGTGTCAATAGTACAACTAGGACTTTTCTCCTATTTTATACATTGAATTATGTTAAATGTTAAGGGAATCCCCTTCTAACCAATTTTTTTTAGAACCCTAAGAATGAGCTAATCTAAGTCTATTATACACCACCACAACTTCAACATAGTGGTTTGTCTAGGTAGCCAAGGGGAGTGCTACCACTGAAATAAACCTATCTCTATCATATACTAACACTCCCCCACTTCTATTTGGCCCAAGGTTTCCCTTGGCTACCCCATCAAAATTGACTTTAATCCAACCCATCAAAGGAGGTCCCCAAACAACATTCTCCCTAGATTTCTTCATTTTTTAAAAAGAGGAAATATCAAAGAGTAGGTCTCCAATTCATTAGCACCTATAGATCATACCTTGAAACACCAAGTTTAGGTCCATATGCTCCAATATCTTCTCATAGAACCCAGACAATAATTTGTCCTTAATTTATCTTAGGATTTTAACTTGTACCCCTTTCACTTTGAAGTTCTCATCTCTGGTAACCCTATTATTTCTCTCTTTCCATAAGCCTTGGGCCACATTAGGGATAATAAGAGATCCCAAAAGTTTAAGGGAAGGATCACTAGTAGGATCTCTCCATTGACTGAAATCACTAAAGGAATTAGGGAGGAACCATCTGAGATTTCATAGGGAGATAATTTTATCCCACATTGCATAGGATAAGTTGCAACCAATGAGGAGATGAAAGGATCCTTTCGAGTTACATTCACACAAAGTGCATCTATCAGGAAGAGAAAAATCCTTTTTACATAAGTTATCAATATTAAGAATTTTATTCTAAACTAGAAGCTAAAATAAGATATTAATCTTTGGGATAAGATATGAATTCCAAAGATTAGACCAAAAATGAGGAGAAGCATGTTGCTCCAGTAGCAAACCAAATCTAAATGCAAAAAAGTACTTACCATGCAAAGTAAACTACTAGATCAAAAGGTCATCCAAGGGATTTAACAAAAGATGAGTAAGAGAAAGGAATCATTTAAATTCCACCAAACCCGAATTGATAGAAATAAAATTCTTCCAAACCTCATTTTAAAAAAATCAACCAAATGATAACCAAAGTGTATGATACAAAGATCTTTAAAATATTGGGCCCAAATTTTGTCACTAAGAGGAGAGTTGCTGCATTGAAAATCCTCCCAAAAATTAATAATATCATTCCCAAATTTTCATCTTATGCCTTTCTCAATGATATACCTAGTCTTTAGAATGTTCTTCCAAATTTTTGAACCTACAGGAAGATCCTCGTCATTCGACGTCTCCCTGAAAATACTATAGCCTACAAGATATTTTTTCTTCATAATATTTGTCCATTCATTATTCTTAAACATAAGTCTCCATGTATTTTTGGCTAGAAAAAGAAGATTTAATTCTTTTATTTTCCTAATGTCAAGACCACCCAAATTTTTGGGTCTACAAACTTGATCCTAGGCCAACAAAGGGATTCTCTTATTTTCCTTGGTTCTATCCAAAAGGAACCATTTTTGGATTTGCTCAATCTTTTTTGTGTAATTCCTAGGGACTTTTCAAAGACTTGTGGTATAAACAAGCATATTCTAAAGGGTAGATTTGATAAGTTGAATATTACTCACCTGAATAAGTTGATAATTTTTTATGACATTTTACATTGGAGAATTCTAGCAATCTTCAATTGTCTTTGCAAAGGAGTATTTATGAAGAAAATAGTGTTTTTGGGAAGGTTGACTTTTTGACCAAAAATCCCTTTCATAGTTTATCATAATAGATTTGATCTTTCAAAATTATAAGAAGAAAAATTCCCCCATTATGATAATGTAATCAAAAAATTGTTGATGGAACAAGGAGGCTTGTTTGAGGAAGGAAAAATCCCCTTTAGAGATCCTTCATTAACAACCCCTTGAATAGATCTTCTCAAAGCTTCCACCATAATCACAAAGAGAAATGGAGAAATTGGGTCACCTTGTTTGACACCTCTCGATATTTTAAAGAATCCTAAAGGGGCCTACCCATTAATAATCAGAAAAAAACTTAGGAGAAGATATAAGCTACAAAATAAGGTCCTCAAACTTTCTCCCAAAGCCAAATCTAGTCAATTCTTTAGTTAAGAAAATCCAATTAACCTAATCGTAGGCTTTCATCAAATCAAACTTGAGCAAAAAATCCATTCTTATTAATAGAGAGTGATTTTTTCATGCACCAAGATAATCAAATCCAAAATCCGTCTGCCAGGGATAAAACCACTTTGTTGAATGGAGATAATTTCAAGGGCAAGTTGCAATCTCACTGCCAAAACCTTAGAGAAAATCTTATAAATAGAATTGCACAAGTTGGTGGGTTTGAAATCCTCCAAAAAATTAGGACCAAGATTCTAAGGAACAAGGACTAAGGAAGTAGAATTCAACACTTTAAGTAATTTCCTACTACCAAAAAACTCCTTAGTTGCATCTACTACATCCTTCACCACTTTATCCCAAAAATATTGAAAGAAGAAAAGAGGGAAGTCATCCATTCTAGGCTCTTTATTACCTTCAAAAGAGAAGGCCGACAACCTTATCTCCTCCTTGAAGGAATGATCATCTTTTGTTTCTTTTCTCAAAGAAATAGTAATAAACCCTAGAAATTGATCTTCACTCTCTTAGTCATGTTCAGAATCATCAGAAAGGAGATTAAAAAGGAACTTCATAGCAGCCTAGTGGATTTTCCATTCCTCCTCAAAGATAGATTCATTAGTCTAAATAAATTTTTAATTCTATTAGTTGTTCAATGCTTAAGAGAATAAATGTGGAAAAACTTGGTATTGTGGTTGCCACTTTTGAGCCAAACCACTCTAGATCTCTATTTCTAAAATTATTCCTCTTTGGCTATAATGTCATGAAGATGAGATAAAAGGTCACTTTCCTAGATCTGAAGCAAAGAATCCATACCTTAATCATGAATCTATTTTTGGACCACATCTAGTTTTCTTAATGGTTTCCTTATTTTTTAAAAATTGACCAAAAGATCCTTTATTCCATTTCTACACATTGGTCTTGACATAAGATAATTTCTTAGCCACCTTTAGCATCGCAGATCCACTGATTTTAATCTACCACCACTCATTTATTCTATCCTTGAGATTTGGGTGTCTGAGATACATTTTCAAATCTAAAGGGAACTTTTTCTTTCTACCCAAAATTTTAGTAGAGAAAGAAATCAAGAAATTGTCTGATCCAAGTCTAGTTAGGGTCAAAAGAGAAAAAGAGTAATTAGAGAACCAATCCTTTGAGATAAGATAATGATCCAACTTAAGATAGATAAGATCCACACCCACATGATGATTTTACCAAGTATAATAAACATTGTGGAGATCCAAGTCAAAGAGAGCTTGCTCTTGAACAAAATCCATCAGGTCAAATCTACTATCCAAATGAATTTGAGAACCTTCCACTTTTCAACCTATTTGAGAGGGGTGTTAAAATCCCCCATTACCAACAAATTACTCTCTTGATGAGGTTTTTTAAAGAGGCTAAGCTTATTCCAAAGCCTTTTCCTCACATTTTTGTTATTTGGAGCATAGATATTTGAGATAATCTAGGAAGTACCATCCCACAAATGAGAGGATTGAGTAGCCAAATGATTAGATTATTCAATCAAATAAACTCCTTTAACAATATTGGGATTCCATAAAGTAGCAATCCCACCTGAATTTCCATCAAAACTACTTCCATGAAAACCATAATACTTCGAAAGATGGTTTTTGATCTTTTCTAGATTATCACACTACATTTTAGTTTCTTGAATAAGTAAAATATCTAGCTTATGATCCCATATAAGATTGGATAAGACATCATGTTTATGAGGGTTATTTAACCCCCTAATGTTCCAGGATATAATCTTCATTATTTATTGTGTGAGGTGCTCTTTGAGCACATTTTAAAAAGGGTTTTCTAAACCCTCTATATTATTATTTTCACTTTCCTTTTCCCCATTTTTTGGGATGAGGGTCTAGCTTGACCCCTCTTCTCAAAACCACAATTCACTTTTTGATGGTTTCTCATGATAAATCCTTGGGTATTAGGCAAGATATTTTGAGACTTTTTCTTATTTTGACATTTTACCAAAGTAATGGGTTCCTCAACTAGGGCTCCCAAATATTCCCCCTTAGATTCCTCAACCACCTTAAACCCCTGAAGCCCATCACTCTAGTATTGGGAAAGGGGGTTAGGAATCCCACCACCCCCTGCCTCCAAAGTCTTCACATGGCTAATATTGTAATCTTCCTTCAGACTCAGGCCCTTCTAAACATATCCCATATTGGACCTCAAAGAAACATCTTGTAGAGGATCACATCATCCATAAACGAGGGAGGAGAGGAAACCCCATCTAGAGTTTGGGATTTCAAATCCAAATTTTCCATAATCCATTATTGTTGCTTTCGTTGGCTCTAAAACCTTCTCTAAGGCTTTCCATGGAAGGTTATGATCCTTCTCAAAAGAAGTAACATTGTCAACAACATTGCCTAACTTCTCTCGCCATACCTTCAGCTTGGTTTTGGGTTTCTTTGTTGGGCAATGCTTTCCTCTATGACCCTTTTTACACAAGAAATATGAAAAAAAAAAGATTCAAATTCCACCATCTCTCCCACTCACCAAGTTTAGATATAATCTTAATCAAAGCAAGAAGGTTGGTTGACTACTCCACACTAACATAAATCCTAGCATATACTAGGCATCTCCTAGAGATAGTCAAATCATCAAGTCAACAACTAACCAAAAACACTAGCAATACCCTTTAAGACTTATTCATCCTAGAATTCCATAGGAAGTCTAGGTATTCTCACCCACACATGAACGATATTAAAAGAATATTTTGAAGCATCAAACCCTATTTACCATTTCTTCAAGGCTAAAGTAGATTTACCAATAAGCCATGGCCCTCTAGAAAGTATATTCCAGATATCTTCCTTACAAGAGAAAGAGAAGGAAAATAATCATTTGGCCATAGCTGAAATATCAACTTTCCCTTTATATTTCCATTTCTTAAGGGCCCAAGATCTAACCAAATCAATATTAGGTCTAGTATCCAATATTTTACCCACCAAACCTATCTCCATAAGAGAAACACCATTCTCAGTAATACATCCAAGGATAGAGATGGAAATATCACCTAAACCAAAATTTGATGAAAACTAGATCGAAGGGGAAGTAATTTTCCCTTTTGGTTTAGCACCAATAAGAGCTAACCAATTAGGGTTTTTCTTTGAAAAAGGGTCTCTACAAGACCTTATGAACCCTTCTAACCACCATCACACAAACCCATGTCATTGTCCTTCGAGGAGGCATTAGATGGCATACCTCTAGGGTCGGGAGGTACCTCTATTTCAACCCCATCACAAGGAATGTCTCATGACCTGACACCTCTAGGACAAAATCTACCACTACGACCTCACTCACAAGATGACAAAAATTGACCATTAAACTAGAAACACCACAACCACTAGCCAACCTCCCATTGTTTGCAGCCCTACCACCATTTTGAGTCAAACCTCCATTTCTTGCTTCCTCACCCGCTTCTGCCATCTTTATTAGAAGCATTTTTATTTCATGCATAAAATTATTTTTTTGTCCATAATGTTATTTTGCATAGCTTCTATTTTTTTTATGTTATTCTTTCAAATCTCATTTGCAAAGCTACCAATAATTTCCTTTCTTAGCTAGAGATTAAAATAAAATATAGGTTGTCTAACCAAGACTGGGAGACCTTTCAAGTTATTCTTGATGTCATTCCTCCTTAAATAATCCACAAATTTGGGGTTAAGTAGTACAAGCCTTGGTAGAAGGATTGGAAATAATATCCTCATACACCATTTCATAATTATAATCCCTATAGAGGATATTTGTGGTTTTTTCCTCATTTTCTTATGGTTAGTTGGCTAAATCATTTCTAGCAACTTCAGTCTTTTATAGGAACATGGCATCATAGATTTTAGGCTATCTAGTTGGATATTCTTTGGAATAAATTGACTCAATTTTCTTAGTGTATTCTTCATCATTATTTTCCACTCGATTCTTGTTTAATGTATTTGGGAGTAATGAGAGACTCTCAAACATATTTTCTAGTTGCACTAGAGTTCAAAAAGCTTGGAATCGGAGTCATAATTTTTTAGTCATTTCACTGCTCCTTTTTCATGTCACATGGTTTTGTTAATGGATTGGCCTTGTCTCCCTTTCAAGTATACCCAAATTCAATATGCTTTCAAGTGGATATTCTCTTCAACATTTGGAAAGATAGAAAATCTGTTATTTTCTCAAAATGTTTTATCATTGTTCATTTTTTTCTTTACACGAAAGGGTATGATTTTCTCTAATTTTTCTATGCAAACTCACTTGCGCAAGATAGAAAATTTGTAATTGGGATGACTCATTTGTAGGAGCTTTTAGACCACTGGGGCAAGGCTCGCTACACTAATTCAAAATTTCATCTCCTTCTTCTCTCCCTCCTTGAGGATGTCTATAAGATTGCAACCATTTTGTCAAAAGAGTCCATGGTTTCTAGTCTCATAACTCTCATCCCCCAAGAAACAAAGATAATTTTGCTTGTAGTTAGTCCCAACTCCCACAACCATCATTTGCCTCCTCTCATGTGTGTGTTACTCCTAGTTGGCTCTACTTTGATAAGGTTCCTTGCCTAGAGTTGGTCATTTCTCTAATACTTGCTTAACAACCTTTGAAGGATATTCCTAAGGAAGAGGGTGTTCTCACTGGTTTAGAGTCAATTGGTGATAATCCTACCATTGATGATGTATGATGGAAACTTGATGATAAAGACCCCCTTCTCCTAAAATTATTTTAGTGGCTTAATTTTTTATGATATATTTGAGCTTGACCCTATGACTTATTATCTTTTAAAAAAAAATAACTAAAATTTGAATAAACTTGTTCATAAAAAATTATAGAATAATTCCTAAATAAATAAAATAAAATAATTATAAATAATTTTGAATTAAAATATAATATCTCTCTAAGTAAAACAAAATAAAGCAACTCTTTCATAAGTAAATAAATTATTTAAGTGAACAAAAGCAAATAAATAAATAAATATATATCTCATTTTGTTGATAGGATAGATGAGTTTAAGTCATCTATACTAATAATGTTTTATTTTGAAAATTTAAAGTCAAGGCAATAGGATTTAAGAAATCTCTCGCAACACAATAACATAATCTATTTTTTCTTTATGATAAGTTCATATTTTATGAGTAATAATTCACACAAATCTACCTCTTACATAATCTATTTTTTCTTTATGATAAGTTCATATTTTATGAGTAATAATTCACACAAATCTACCTCTTACGAAAATGAATGATTCACTTAACACTCATTGTATTTAAATGATGCTCACAATGAGAAAATATGAAATCACTCATCATAACTACTCCCACTCAAACTCACCTAACCATGAAATTTCTCAGCAGCAGATGAAAAAAACTTTTATATTTTTTCGTTTTGTTTTTCATTCATTTATGGCAGGTTACACCAAAGAATAGTCACCACTGGAGAGGAAGGCGCACAGAAAATCCATGGCAGCCATGGCACATTTCAAAGGGCCTCCACACAAAGGCTTTCTTTCGCCTGCACCCACTCCTTTCAGCATCACTGCCCATGCTCTCTTTTTTTCTGGTTTTTAAATTCACTTCATTATGTATATTTCAGGGGAAGACTTTTGTATCTCAACGGATTTTGCTTTCCTAGATGCATCCACCCTGGGAGACGTGTCTGACAATAATAAAAATGATCCAATCCATTGTTTATGTTATCTCACCCTCACCCACCAGACAAAAATGGGGGCATGAACATAGTCTGACAGGATGCCTCATGAACATGTAGTCTCATGGGACCCAATATGCAGAAAATGTTTTAAATGTATATATACATATTATATGTGTTATTATTTTTGGTTGATTTTTTACAATTTACATGTGAATCATAGAAAGCATGTGCATGATATATATATATATATATATATATATATATATATATATATATATATATATATACTTAACAATTTATATGTGAATTATATATAAATAATATTATCAAAAATTGAGAATCAAATGCAGATCTAGTTAATTTAATCATAAAATTTAATATTGTAGTTTGTAGTTTTTTACTTGTAGTATAATATAATTAGACAAAATAGATAAACAAATAAGCTGAGATCTATTTTTATTAATGGGTACGTACAATGAAATCTGGTTTTATATTCTATTTCTTCTTAGCAATTATCCTCTACTAATTTTTACAATGAAGGATATTTAGTGTCATTATTTATTCGTACATATTTATTTTTCTGCATTCTAATAATTTTTACAAGATAGCATAAATAGTACATTTTTTTCTTTCAACATAATAGATTTAGTAATCTTCAAATCATATCTTCAAGACAAAAGTTGTGAATGTTACATCAAGAAAATATGGGTATGCCAATGGAAGTGCTCAACTCTTAGTCATAGGGTTTGAAATGAACCCACATGTGAACTAGAAGGCCCTCTTAAATTTGGGAGATTAAAAGACAAAAAAATGTTCACTAAACCTACATTCACACACCACAATTCCATGGCTTGGATACACTCATACAACATTATATGATTCATGTTGGGGGAGAAGAGGGGAAAAGCTCTCATTGAATTTAGAATACTTCCAATGGAGATTTCCACACCAATGTCATCCCCTGCACATGGTTTTCTCTCTCACAATGGGAGGGTCTAAAGAAACTTGAAAATAGGTTTCCAAAATACCGAAAACATTCACACAACAAAACTAAAACAATAAGACATGAGATTTCATATTTACTATATAAACATCCACATCAATATTCATATAATTTCCTTAATGCACTAAGTGGACTAAATATAAGATGATTGCCTCATTGAGGCTCCCAAGGAGAGAGTTTCTTACTTATTGAGTCCTTTCCAATAGCTTACTCCTAACTATCCTCCCCAACAATTTTCTTAATCCTTTACAAGTATCCCCTCACCAAAAGCAGCGATAAAAAATGAGCCCATGAGGCCCCCCAAAATCTAAGAGGATAATTACAAGGAGTGTCATGTGGCTCCTCACCCTATGGATGGTAACACATAGCCTCCAAATCCTTCCTTTAGTCCTCCCAAATTCCAATAAAGTCACAATATTCTCATATGATCACACATGTGTGATACCTAGGTAAAAGGAGTGCACTTGTACACTCTTCTTTATGTAGCTCCTATGAGTGCTCTGGTACATGTATAAGGCATTTGGATGGATGTGTACTTGACACAAAATTTCATACAAGATCTTAGGAGAAATAGATTGGAGAGTGGCAAGTCAACTTCTCATCTCCCTTATGTTAGGTCACATCACATCCTTCTAAGGGCTTAGGGTTAAGATTTACATTTATAAATCATCATTTACATGTCTTTTGCATATTTGAATGTCAATTATTACATTTTAGATATGAAACTCACATTCAAATAATATTCAACATCATTGCATATTTGCATCTCGCATCAAATTGGGATACATTAAGCAAATTCTGGAAAGTTGTTTACTGTTTCAACTATTTGCAAGTAGAATCAGAATACTTAAACAATGGTGTTCATCGTTAGATTTTAGACTTTCAGATCTCACCAAGACCTAGATGCCCTTGGGTGACTTTGTCTTGCTATTTGGGCACTAGTCAACTTTTTGTGATAGAATACTCTTAGATTCCCTGTCTGGAGTTGCTATTATTCACTTGTGTTTTAACAATCTGAACCTCATTGCAAAATGGATATGTATTTTGGTAAAATTTGGATGTCCTTGAATTATTGGTTGATGTTTCAAGTTGTGTGTTTGGTGATGACCATAATCCTGACAATGATAATCCAAACGATCCATCTCCTATTTCAAGTCTTTTTGATGCCATAGGTCAAGATGAAGAGAGCATGCATGAATTCATACAAAATTTCTTATGCAACTTTGAAAATAATACAATCTTTTATCCTTCAATGCAATGAACTACTACTTCATACCAACATCATCCTACCACGCCACCACTTGAAGCATTCACTTTGTTACATCCCAAAATTGAACCATAAGGCATACCTCAAATAACATGTATGGAAGCACCTATTGGAAACAATCACAAGGAAATTACATCAACCAACCCTCACTCAAATGAACATAACATTACAAATACATCCATTGACTTGGAACAAAATTATTGACATGGCTTTAGGATCTTGAGTAAGCAAGGACGTTACATTAAGAATGGGCATGAAGTCCACTCCCTTTTGGACCAAGCATTGTTAGAAGATACTAAGGGATTAGGATATAAAGATTCTCCACCTTTACAACAAACACTTGGTCAAACAAGTCAGAAACACAAGCCTTATAAACTCAAGAAGCTACCATTTCGACATCCTATATCTAGGATTGAAAATACCTTACAAACATAAAACACTTGAACGTCTTACTGATGAATGTCATGCTTTAAAGAAGAAATTGAGAGAATTTGATCCTTATGCGGACCAAATTGAACATATAATCCATTAGCAACCATTGTTCCTTGCTCCTTGCCATGTGGTAGTTGTAGTGCCAAAACATGCTCACTACCATTCATGAGGCTATAATCTAGGCTTTATGCAAGGAGCACCATGTTAGGCTCACCTTTGTCCCAATGCTTGGGGGGTAAGGGGTTAGGCAGCCTTTTTCCTAGGAGTATTCCTTCTAGTGAGGGATCCCTTTATATCTCCTTAAAATGTTACTGTAGCAAGTACACTAACCTTTTAAGGGGGGGATATAGTGCCCTGCTCATTGTTTGTATAAGAAACAGTCCCTTCTTAGTGATGATAGGATACATCTCCTAGGAAGTGTAACCTTGTCAACTAAAGCGTGGCCTTCTTAATCCATGTGATGTGTCTCTTTGTGATGATATTAGACTCGATGTCCCATAAGAGTGTGACCTTTCTTGGCATATGATGTTCCCCTTAGTGGTAATGCTATGGGTGGTATGCCCTAAGGTGTGATATTTTATTCCTTGACAAGTCCTCTCTTGGTGGTGATATCGTGTGTGATGTTCCCTAAGGTGTGGCCTTCATGTATTAAGCAAAGCCCCTTTGATTTTTACCTTTTGTGTTGATGTTATTACAACATCCATTGAGCTTTTGAAAACATTGTCATATTCATCCCCCGTGACATTAAACCTTGTCATATTCATGGAACCTAGCATAATATAACTTGCTATCCATGTGAAAACCATTTTATTTCATGGAACCTAACATAATACAACTTTCCATCCATGTGTAGCATTTTTTTCTCCACTTTGTTCATAGGAGTTGAACTAGTGTAGTGTTGACATGGCATTTTTTGGCCTCTTATCAAGGTTATCAAGGAGTATAACTCTTGGTATGGTTGTTATGGGAACACCTTGTAGACCTAGTGTTTTCCATTTTTTCCACCTTGTTATGGGCACACCTTGTGGACCTAGTGTGTGTCTCTCATTTTACCCTATCTTGGGGGCTCACCTAGTGAATATTGGAATTCACTAGTCTGTGTGTCTCCCGGTTTACGATTCACCTAGAAAATATCATACTTTTCTATTGTGTGAGTCATGGATGCCTTTTAACATGAACAACTAGTATAATGCAACTTTCTTGCTAGTGGAGCCATGTATTCCATAAGTGATGTGTATGACTTTAGTCCTCATGGAGCATTTTTTTCTTTATTTGATGGATGATGTTTGGTATTTGAGATAATTTAAGATTGAGGTCTCTTTTCCTTACCGACTTGAATATTTTAGTACTAACCTTGAGTTTTGTGTTTATGTTCATGTGTTGCTCACATGTCTTTGACATGTTTACATTGTGTTTGTTTTCATTTCATTATCATCTTTATGTTCTATTATCTCATGTGTTTTAATTGTGTATGCTTTGTGTTTTCTAACATGCATGTTAGTGTATGTGGTATTGGTGTATTTCACGTGTGTGTGTTCCTTTGTGCTTATCTTGGTTTTCCATAGGATCTTGGATCTTGGGGGCTTGATCACCTCCCTTGATCCTTAGTCATCCTATCTCCTCAACATTTTGTACATTTGAACCCCTCTTGACATATATTTCTCTACTTTAGTGTGAGTATGACCGTAAGTTCATACTCTCACTAAAGTGGGGGCTAAATTTAGTGTCAAAAATTGTCACCCTTAACAATTTATCATTATGTTTTGTCCCCCCTAATTTATTGGACTTAATTAAGCTCCTAATTTTCCAAAATGCATTCCAAAGCCTAATTTTTACCATTTTTCGAAGGAAGACAAGCATTGAATAAATACATCCATTCATTATTTTTCTCTTGACTTGTGAGTGTCCTGGAAATTTGGTCCAGGCCCCATTCGCCCATGGGTGAATGGGTCCCCCTCCTTAGCTAGGATCCAAATTTAAATATGTTGTTGGTGGCATTTTAACATCCAAAATTCAAATATGAAGTGTCAGCTTTTGGAATCTATTTTTTGGTAAGCTAGATAAATAGGTCTATAAATACATAGTTATTTTATCATTTGAAAGCTAAGTGAAGGGATCTAGCACTAAGGCATACAATTGAGAAAATAATATTGTCAAGAGAAATTCAAGAGCAACATTATCAGTGTTTATTACAACAATTCATTATCCTAACATCAGTCAAGTTATATGTGAGTTTATGTGTGTTCATGTTTATATTTTGTGAAGGCTAACCCTTGTTGTAGGTCTCCCAATAATTCAAGCATTCAAGAAAAGAAAGATCCAAATCCTTGAGGTGATGTGTATGACTTCGGTCCTTCAAGGAACTCATTGAAGGGTGGTGAGTTGCAACATTTTGTTCATTCATCATTCCTTCCTTTCAATTATCATTCATATCATTGAAATTACCATTGTGGAAGTGGAAACACTTATAAGAGGTTTGATTGAGGCAAGACCCTAAAATGGCCCAAAATTTTCTCATCCTTTGAATGTTCAAGTTATAGGTTTGAGGAGGATCAAGGAAAGTTGAAGGCAAAGACTCCATTGTTCCATTTGTTGTCATCAAAGCTGTCAAGTGACAAAAACTCAATTACAAATTTTACTAACAACATTCTGACACTTCTGCAACTTGTAATCAAGAGCTCAGATCTTGCATCAAAGGATTGAAAAAGTAGTTCCAGGACCCCTCATCAAAGACCCAATTGCCTAGGGACGACCCAGTCCTACTACAACACTCATATCCTACTTTTGGTGAGAGGTACACATCATCTGACACTTCCCAGATCCACTTGCAATCTTTAGCTCTAGCCTATGCATTTTCAATATATTGCATTTTTAATTTTAGTTCATATAGTTCAATTATGTCAATCATTCCAAATCATTTCCAAATCATTTCTAAGACTCAAAAGGATCAAATCCAAGTCTAATTGACTCACCTTGGAGGTTGAAATTCAATCTTTATACCTTGTGGATTTGCATCCTAATGAAACCCATAGAAATTATGTAACATACCTTAGGTTTTGTAAATTAAACTTAAGGTGTATCCCCATTTTTATGTTTGAAGTTTTTATTTCTAATTGTGCTTGAAACTCTTGTCTATATAAGTTTTGTTGAAGTCACACTTACATTGTATCATATTTGATAGTTTCCTTGTTTTTTCTTTTGTTAACTTAGTTGTAAAAAGGTTGGGGCCTTCCTAGAAACCCCTCTTTACCTTTTATCAAAAAATAAATTATAATGTACTAACCATAACCAAAGAAAATTGTATTCATTTGAAAAAGTAGATAAATCATAACATTGTAACTAAAGGGGGTATCAATCCATCAAGAGGTAAAAATGATTAACTTGATATTGATTTAGTAATTTCAAAGGATGTGAAGGTCATGCTAACCTCTAATATATAAATTGAAACAATTTTCGTAAAATGGAACTCTAAGATATATTTGAAATATAATATATAAATCTAGAAGTACCCCACCAAAAACACCCACATATACTATAGTAGAATTTGACAATCACTCTTGAACACCATTTAAAGATGCATCTCCAAATACAATTTTAATTATACCAATACAAAATGGGTGTGCATGTTAATTACCCTTATGGTTAGCTTTCACACTAGCAATGAAAAAATCATAAGGATTTAAACTCTTTCCAAAACAACAATTGGCCTAGGACAAAGAGAACATTTTTTTACTATATCATGTGTTAGGCATTTAGATGGGCTAAGAATTTTCACCACTATCTTCATATGATTGCTATAAATAATGAAAATGAGTAAACAACTCTCAAAAAAGAAAGTTGAAAAATAGAGAATTAATTCCTTTGAGCAACAATAATGTTTTATATTTCATGTATATGAATATATAATTCTTCTATCAAACTTATATAACTAATTTAATGTGATGTATATTTTAGCTTTGGATAATTATGAAATGTCTCATTGATTATCTTTTAGTGTGTTATATATTGCACACATAAATGAATATGAAATGATTTTGTAATGCTCAATAAATGTCATGTATATTATGCATTTGGATGAATATAATATGTTGCCTCATTTGTCAAAGGAGAATATCATTCTATAGAAACACAATAAACACTTAAATTTTAAATCAACATTTTTCACATTCAACCTATAGATGTTATTAGCATAGATATATTAAATATTTCTATCTAAAAGACAAAAAATACACTCCTTAAAATTGATCTCTTAACATCTTTTAAATAGATTTGTATTTAAGATATCTATACATACTAGTGTAGCTCCAAATTAAAATAACTATCCAACTACAATGTCATTTATCTAATTATATTAAAAATAGTGTTTACACATATTCAAATGACTCATACAATTCAAACTAGTACAATAACTATTAAAAAGTAGTTTAATTAGTTGATCTCAATTAATGAAGATGATGGTACACTCATATAACATCATTTGCCAAGATTTAAATCCCTCAAAAATAAAATTAAATAATATTGACTTTAATGAACTAAATCTTATGATATGTTCTTTCATTACACCATTCACCAATATTTAACTCCCTCAAAAATTAAATTAAATAAGATTGACTTTAACAAATTAAATCCTATGATATGTTCTTTCGTTACATGATTCACCAAGATTAAAGTCCTTTGAAAATCAAATTAAAATTAACTTTTAGCTAACTAAATTCCCTACATGTAACCCAAGAAGAAACAACAAAAAAATTGTATACCCAAAAATTGGAAAGAGAATTATAAGGTTGACTAGTAAGATAGGGTAGATACATTCATTCAAAGAATTGGGAGAAATTTTTAGATTTGAGATAGAAACATAAGAAATCTATGGGTGAATCCCACAAATCTAAGGAGTTTGATGTAGTGAGGGCCTTGTAGCCCATGAAACCCCCTATATTAATAAAGGTGAAAGGAGAATTTAGGAAAATGAGGATATTAATATGGAAGCCCAAACCCCAAAGGTTGATGGCCAAAATCAATACTTCCCATCCTCTTTTCTAAAGGATATTACTTTTTCCATAGACTCCATAGTTGATAAAATAAATAAATTGCATAAGAAACTAAAATGCATCATAAGGTGTTGAAGTAATTCTTTGTGTAAATTAATAAAAATAATATTCAAAGTTCCTTGTTGAATAATTGGAACACTAAGGAGAAGCTTCTGAATTTAAAAGATAAGTCGGTCAAAAAAAGATGAGAGGCTTGATAGGATGGAGGCTGCATAATGGAGATAAAAGAAAACATTCATAAAATTGTGAATTCAATAAGACCAATATCACCAAGTCACTCAAAAACATCAAATATTTAAATAGGAAGGTCAAGAATAGTAAAGGATAATTCCAAGCTCAATCTAGTGCATGTATAAGAGGATACAAAGCCAAGGATGTTGAGAACCTAACTACAAAATCCATGAGAACCCAAGTCTAAGCCTTACAAGACAAGTGGGAGGATGTCATAGCTTTGAATGAGCTTTGATATTGTGTCCTTATTTCTATTTTTGTTTTTGGTGTTATATATATTTTTTCTAATTATGCTTGAAACTCTAGTCTATAGCAATTTTGTTGAAGTTACACTTGCATTATATTGTTTTAGAGTTGCCCTTTTTTTGTTAACTTGGATGTTAAGAGGTTGGGGCCCTTCCTAAAACCCCCTCTTTACCTTTTATCAAAAAAGAATGATAATGTGCATAACCATAATGGGAGAGAATTATATTCATTGAAAATACATATAACTCATAGCATTGCAACTAAAGAGGGTATCAATCCATCAAGAGGTCAAAATGATTAACTTGATGTCGATTTATTAATTGCAAAGGATGTGAAGGTCATGCTAACCTTTAATCTATAGATAGAAGCAAGTTTGGTAAAATGGGACTCTAGGATATATTTGAACTATAATATATGAATCTAGAAGTGCCCCACCAAAAACACCTAGATATACTAAGGTGGAATTTGATAGTCACTCTAGAATTTCATTTGAAGATGTGTCTCCACATATTATTCTAATTATACCAATACAAAAGGGATGTACATGTCAATTACCCTTATGATTAGCTTGCACACTAATAATGAATAAATCACAAGGATCGACTCTTCCAAAAGAAACAATTAGCCAAGGAAAAATAGAACATTTTTACTATATCATGTGTTAGGCATTTGGATGGACTAAGAATTTTTCCACCACCTTTATATGATTGCTATGAAAAATGAAAACAAGAAAACAACTCCCAAAAAGAAAAGTTGGAAAATAGAGAAGTAATTCCTTAGAGCAACAATAATGTTATATATTTCATGTATACCAATATATAATTCTTCTATTAAACACATATTACTCATTTAATGTGATGTACATTTTAGTTCTGGATAATTATGAAATGTCTCATTGATTGTCTTTTAGTGTGTTATATATTGTGCATATAAATTAATATGAAATGCTTCGCTAATGCTCAATAAATATCATGTATATTAAACATTTGGATGAATATTATATGTTTTCTTATTTGTCAAAGGAAAATAATATCCTATAGAAACACAAAAAACACTTAAATATTAAATCAACATTTTACACATTCAATCTACAAATGCTAGTAGCATAGATATCTTAAATATGTCTGTGTAAAAGACAAAAAATACACACCTTGAAACTCATCTCTAAACATTTTTTAAATAGATGTATTTAAGATATCTACACTACTGTAGCTCTACCTTACAATAAATGTCCAACTACAATGTCATTTCTCCAATTATATTATAAATAACATTTACACATTCAAATTACTCGTACAATTCAAACAAGTACAATAACTATCAAAAAGTTTAGTTTAGTTAATTGACCTCAAGTAATGAAGATGGTACACTCTTTTATTACACCATTTACCAATATTCAAATCCCTTGAAAACAAAATTAAACAAGATTGACTTTGATGAACTAAATCCCATGATATGTTCTTTCATTACATAATTCGCCAAGATTAAACTCCCTCAAAAGTAAGATATCTACTCTAGTGTAGCTTTACCTTAAAATAAATGCCCAACTACAATGTTATTTCTTCAATTATATTAAAAATAATGTTTGCACACATTCAAATTACTTGTACAATTCAAACTAGTACAATAACTATCAAAATTTTTATTTTAGTTAGATGGCCTCAAGTAATGAAGATGATGGTACACTCTTTTATTACACCATTTATCAAGTTTCAAATCCCTCAAAAATAAAGACAAATAAGAGATTGACTTTGACGAACTAAATTCTATGATATGTTATTTCATTACATGATTCGCCAAGACTAAACTCCCTCAAAAGTAAAACTAAATAAGATTGACTTTAATGAATTAAATCCCATGATATATTCTTTCATTATACGATTCACCAAGATTAAACTCCCTCGAAAGTAAAATCAAATAAGATTGACTTTAACAGACTAAATCCCATGATATATTCTTTCATTACACGATTCGCCAAGATTTATCAAGATTCAAATCCCTCAAAAATAAAGATAAATAAGAGATTGACTTTGACGAACTAAATCCCATGATATGTTATTTCATTACACGATTCACCAAGACTAAACTCCCTCGAAAGTAAAACTAAATAAGATTGACTTTAATGAACTAAATCTCATGATATGTTCTTTCATGGTATGTTCTTTCATTACGCGACTCGTGAAGATTAAACTCCCTCAAAATTAAAACTAAATAAGATTGACTTTAACGAACTAAATCTCATGATATGTTCTTTCATATCCCATGTTATGTTCTTTCATTACACGATCGCCAAGATTAAACTTCTTTGAAAGTAAATTTAAATATGACTGACTTTAACGAACTAAATCTCATGATATGTTTTTTCATTACACCATTCACCAAGATTAAACTCCCTAAAAATCAAACTAAAATTGACTTTTAACTAACTAAATCCCCTACATATAACCCAAGAAAAAACAAACCGAAAAAACAGAATCCCCAAAAAGTTGAAGAGAATTATAAGGGTAATTGGTAAGATAGGGTAGATACATGCATTCTTGTAACATGATGAGCACATGCTTGTCACAAAAAAACTTCCTTCCATAACACTTAATTGCAGAAAAAACATCAAATCTTTATGTACTATCTACTGTTCATATTTGTGTAGGTGTCAAACATGTGTCCTTTTCTCATGACCTTTGCAAAAAGATCAATTTAAAATAATGCACAAAAATGGAAAGCACAATGAATTTTGAAATACATTATTTACATCCTCTCACTTAACTACACTTTATTATTTGCTGCCACCAGGGAAGACATACATTAAAAATAGAAGAAAAAAATTTGTTCCCAAAAAAACAGAAGTCTGATTACCCAAAAAGGCATTTGTTTATAACCCTATTAATTAATTATTCAGTTTTCTGCTTTAATAGAACATGCTGTGAGTATGGAGGTCAGCAGTTATAAAATCCCGAGAAATAATTGGTGGGGCCCATTGCCACGTGTTCAGATTGGTCATTTTGATTTAAGAAAGAAAAATGTTCAAGGGAGCGGCGACAGGGAAATCTAGAAGAGATTCTTCTAACGAAATTGGTGGGCCCCGTGATTTACGGAGGCATGGGCCCACATATATTACGTGGCTTTCCTAAGTAGTGTTTATTTGCTTTACGGGAAAACAAGTTAGATCTGTATTTTGAGTGGGGATGGTTCTGAATTTTCTTAGGTGATGTTGATGTTTTTTTTTGTCTTTTTTTCCGGATAGGTTAATTTTCTAGACTGATGTTGATTTTAGAAGTTTGGAGCTTTGGGGTACTTGCAATATTTAGGGTTTGGTGGAGATTTTTTTTGGGTTAAGTTTGAAGGGTGGTTGAGATAGGATAATTAAGATGTTCTTATTAAGTGTTTTTTCAGGTGTCTTATTTAGTGCTTTTGCAGGTGTGTAGTGTTTATATATATAGTAATTATTATGAGTGGGACTGTGGGGGGTCAATGTGTTAGTGTTGTCTATGGGTCAATTCAAGTTTGATTGTACTTCCAAGATATTGAATCTTGGTGGATAGAATAATCAAGGAACATACCATCATCTTCTCATGCGTGGCTAATAATCTTAATATAGCTTTATTCCACCTCGACATATTCCAAGAGTGTAGACTCATCTAAGTCTGATTGTACTTCCAAAATAATTGAATCTTGGTGGATAGAATAATCAAGGAACATACCATCATCCTCTCCTACATGGCAAATAATCTTAGTATAGCTTTATTTCACCTCGACATATTCCAATAGTGTAGACTCATTGCTAAATATGTCATTCACCACTTTGCTTCAAATTCGTGACTATGGAATTGACCAAGCCTAGTCTATCCATGTGGATGTAGCCATTTTAGATTGAAACTACTATGAAAATGAAGATTTTCAAAATAATTCTTTCAATTGATCACCTTTTCTACCACATGTCGAAAAATAAAATAATATATAAAGGAAGATCTAAATGTTTTTTCCACTAATAAAAAATAGAAATCAATTTCCTCACACAACTTTGTTGCAAGTATGAGTAGTCAATGTTGTCATTGATGTCAACAAGCCTATGTTGTCATTGATGTCTATTGTGGAATGAGATTGTTATTGACGTTATCCATGCTTTGATTAGTTGTATTATGTTGTCACTAGTAAAGCTATTGGTGTCAACCTCTAGTGTTGCCTCAATAAGCTTTTTTCTATGGATATGTGGTTGAGTTACTATGTTGCAGTTGGCTTGGTAGTGTTGAGGAAGTACTGAAGATGATGAGGATGTGTCTCTAGTGCTTGGTTTCTCAGTGTTTTTGAGAAAAAATGATAAAAAGAGGAAATAGTGTGTTGAAGTGGTATTATGGGTTGCAAAGTCATGTTCTTGTGTTGCTATGCATTTCTTCTAGGTTGAAGATATGCCTGTGCAATTCATATATGTTGGTAAGAAATGTTCAAAGGTGTTTTATTCAAGATTTGGTGTGTTAGATCGTTGTACAGATGAAGTTGTGTTCACCAATGTGTGAAATGTGAATTGTAGAGGTGTTTGGGAGAAATGTCTTTGCTCTGCGCTTCTCCATAGAGTGGTTTCAAGTCTTGTGGATCTGAAAGACTGTTGATATCTTTGTTTGGTCAAGGTGGTTTGAGGTTTGATGCTTCAGAAGTATGGTTTTTTAGTAACAGTTTTGTCTGAGTGTACTGGGTGTGTACATTCTTTAGGTGGAACTTTTTGTGAAGGAGTTTGATGAATTTCAAAGTATTTGAGGAATATTCTAGATCATTTTCAAGTGTGGTTGTGGTTCGCAAGTCGTCCTTGGGTTTGAGGAAGTGTGTACTTAAAAGCTTAATGGTGTTTGCACAAGTAATAGTCGACCCGGTGTTTACACTACTTGCGACAAATAAATATTGTTTATAGAAGCATGTGGTTGCATGGTGTTGTTGATTTGGGTCCTAGTTAAGATGTGATGTGGTTCGCTTTCATTTCTATCTACCACAAAAGTGTTTTGGCACCGACCTAATTTGAATTTACATGGTTGATGTGCATACCTGACCTTGGAGAAGGGTTGTAAGGTTGAGGACGGTATATGAGTCAAGATTTTTTGAAGGATGTGAAGATAGATGCGAGAGATGCAAAGTGTAGTGTGTTAGAGTGCAAAATTGAGTAATGCAATGTGAGCTTTCATGTGTTAGTCTGTTGGATGCAGTGAGCAAAAGGTGGCTACAATTATTTAATCATGTTGCAAAGGTGTCGATGTCATTGTGGTGGATTCTCTATTGCATTGAGATGCTTTTCTTTGTGTAACATTCCTTCTCTATCTTCTTTTCTATTATGGAAGTGAGCCTTTCTTCTTTGGGCAGTGAGCCTTATTGTACTTGGTGTTGATATTACTTATATTATGAGTTAATCCTCACCGTGGTTTTTCCCTTCTTGGGTTTTCCACGTAAATCTAGTGTTCTCTTGTGTATGGTGTTAAGTTGTTTCAGTTTTTGTTATTTTCTTTTCTATGCTAAATCATTAGAACAAACTTAAGGATTTAATGAATGAATGTGGATTTGAATGTTAATGAGGGTTTTGAAGTTTTAAGGTACAACTAATTCACCCCCCCTCTCAGTTGTCTTGTACATTCAACAAACTTGTAAGATATAATATTATTACCCTAATTTTGCAAAAAAGAAGAAGAAAAGAATTGAAGGATCAACTTAAAATGATCATAACTCCAAATATTACTAATAATAAAATATTTCAAGTAAATATGGAAGTGACATGAAAAAGCATAGGGAAGATAATGAAGGAAATAAATAATTTCTCCATAGAGAAGACAATGTAAGAAAGACCTCAAACATATAGAAGAAAGCAAAATACAAAGGTTTTCTACATAATGGAATGAAAAATAGAATGGTATTAGGGCCCCCAACTTATTCTAAAGCCTGCTTTTAGGAGATAGGATCTAAAAATGGTCACCAATGGAAAGTTAGGAATCCTTGTCACCATAGATTTGAGGTTTGGAGAAGTAAAGACGAAAGGAGAGAATCTCAAAGCCTCATCAACATCAAAAAGTAAAATAAAGCCTAGAAGCTATATATGATTTACCATTTCAAAACCTTTGAGCCATCAAAAAGTTCCTTGTCTATTTTTTGTAAATCTAGTAAAAAATATTAAGTTTGAGAGGGAGGAGATTCTCAATCTTCCAAAGAAGATCTCTAATGTGAATGCTACTATATTGGTAACTTAAACAAGTAGATCTATCAACATCAATGAATATATGGTAGGGACTTTCATCCAACACTTATAAGAGTGTTTCATATGCATAAAAGTGCTCAATTTCCATTGTACAAGGGAGCTAATTTGGATTGGATCCAAGAGAATTTAGGTGACTAGATAAAGTGAAAACTACTACCATAATATTTTTTCTAATCCAAAGCCCCAACAAGGAGAAAATAAATAAATAATGGATGGAGGTCCATGGCTTATATAAGGCATTGGTCTATTCATCAATGAATGGGAACTAAACTTTTTTTATCCATATTTGCAATAACTAGAGCTTTGATGTGGATCTTCTTAAACAATCTTCCCTCTAAATATTAGATAACTAAAATATTTTCTAAAATTGGTAACTCTCTTGGGGAATTCATTAAGATGGATAAAAATATTTTAGAAGGGAATGCTAGTGTTTATTTTTTCATTGTACTTATGTGAAGCTTTAAATAATGATCTTAGAGCTACTTGAAATAAGAATATAATTTATAATTTATGACAATTGGTGGAACTAGAAGGCCCTCTTTCGAAGCATAGTTGGAAAAATAAGGAAGCCACTGCCCTAAATGAAAGAAAAATTGCTAAGATTCAAGAGGAGGAGATGAGAAGGGATAATCCTACACTAGATAATCAAATTTTTACAAAAAAATGGGGACAAGGTTCAATTTTTGGCATTCTCTCCATCTAACCCTTCTTTGATATAATTGTGGTATCCTTTGCACTTGAAAGATAACCCAAAAGAGTTCAAATGTTCAAAAACCCTTCAGGACAAATAGACCTTTAAACATGCTTTAAAAGAGTTTGGCACTTCCCCTAGTGTGAAATTGAAAGGATATTTGGACTTAGCAAGGGATAGGTTGACATATAAGAATGATAATGTGGAGGAAGAAGTTTAGGATGACGATGATATCACTAAAATAGATAAATAAATGATTAGCTAAATAGAATCAATGATAGACAAAGCTGACTATAGGGAATAAAAAAGATAAGGTAGGAAATCCAATAAATCCAAAAGAGAGGGGTATGGTACATTATAAAATCAACTAAAGATTATAGCAATGACTATGATAACTAGGAAGGAGATATCCCTTCACAAGATCCAATGAAGATCATAACAAGAGGCACTTAATTAAGTGCCAAATAGATCTATTCAAATTTTACATTCTAATGCTACAAGTTCAACTAAGCTTGATAGAAAAAGTGTTGAGATCCCCCTCCTTCAAAATGGAAAAATATGGAATGGTTTTACTTTTGAAGTGTCTAGAGCCTTGAGGGCACTTGGGATAATATGGTCTTTGTCTTCTATCAATACAATTAGAATAAGCAAGGATTAAAATTAGTAGGTTTGCAAGGTTTCAAGCTTAATATCTAACTCTATTTTTTCTCATCAATGTTTAAGGTAGTGTGGATTTATCTCTTAAAAAAGGTTTTTGTATCACCTATCTACCACCTTATCATTATTTTCTAAGATCAATTTCATTGTAGGGGTGATTTTAATGTAATTTTCAATATCTTGGGTAAGAAGGGAAGGCCAGGTCTAGAATTTTTTTAAATATTTGTAAACAAATTAGGTTTGGTTAGCATCCCCCAAAAATGGGAATTTCACTTATTCAAAAATACGAATGGATTTTAGCTATATAGAAAAGATATTATATATATTTTTATACAATAATTCTTCATTAAATTTGAATAAGATCTAGAATGCTTTATCCTCCTTAGCTTTGGCTCAAAAAAATCACATTCTTCTCTCCATTTTAGAGAATAAATTCCCATTGAATAACCCCATCAAGTTTGAAAATATGAGGTTTCAAGATAAATACTTCTTTGGGCTAATACATAAATGGTGAAAAAAACATAGAATTATAGGCTCCAAAATGTTCCTCTAAAAAAAGTTAAATCTTATCAAAGCCTATTTGAAACAATGGAATAGGAAATGCTTTAGTAAAGAAAATGAACAAAAATAAGTAGTGGAACTTGAAGTTTCTAGTTTAAATGAGGAATCCTTTAAAAAATGTATGAATTATGAAGATTTTCTTCAAGAAAAACCCTTATGGCCAAGTGTATAGAGATTCTAGCTAGGAAATAATTCTTTAGGAGAGAATTCCAAAAAAAATCTATCTCAAAGATGATAGAAAAAAATACAAAATTCTTCCATGATGCAACTAAATCTAGAAGAAGTGTTAACTAAATATCTTCAATTAAGGCTTAGGATGGACTACTTTTGGAAGATCCTAAGGAAATAAGCAATGAACCAGTTCATTTCTTTGAGAATTTACTCAATGAAAATAATTGATAAAAAAAAAGGAATCAAGAGGATCTATTAAGAAATATTCTAAACATTTATTTAAAATAATAAAAATACAATGCTATTGGAACTTTCTTAGAAACTAAATAAAACAAGCCACATTTCAACTCCATTTAGGAAAAGCTTCTAGTCTAGATGGTTTCTTGACTAGTTTCTTACACAAATGTTGGAGGATTGTAGGAAAGGATGTTTGAGAGGTAACAAAATAATTGAGAAAGCATAAAACCTTTCTAAAATACTTCAACAATATGCACATTACCCTCATTCTAAAGAATGAGGTTGTCTCTTCTTTTGACGACTTTTTCTTGATCTTTTTATGCAACACCGTATACAAGATATCTCAAACTCCATGGCTAATAGGTTGAATTTTATTCTCCTTGAGATCATATTAGAAGAAAAAATTTGTTTCGTTCTCAACAACACAATCACAAATGGAATTATTATCACTCAAAAAGTTATCCATTTGATCCAATTCAATAAAGAATAGAAGTATGATAGTTAAACTAGATATTAATAAGGCATATATCAAGGTCAAATAGAGATTCTAAATGAAAATAAATATTTAGATTTAGTCACAAATGTATCAATTGGGTCTTTAGTTGCATTTCAAGCCCAAGATATGCAATATTGGTCAATGGGATCCCTTGTGGATTTTTTCTTCTTGAGGAATCAAACAAGGAGATCTAATTTCACCCTTCATCTTTACTATATTGGTAAAATCCTTGGGAAGGTCAATCTAAAATTCCTTCATCAAAAATCTTTAGAGAGGAATTAAATGTTGGAAAAACAAGGATAGACAACTAAGAAGGGGGGTGAATCAGTTGTCACAGATTATTCAAACTTATTCAACTTTATTCAACTTATTCTCAAATCTGATGAATGGACATTAAGCATAAACAATCACCACATCAAAAACACAAAGAACACCAAGATTTTATACGTGGAAACCTTGTTAGGGGAAAAACCATAGTGGATGTCAGTCCACAATATTATACCCTGTTATAAGTATAGAGATGAATAATGAGAATGCACATGCATTCAGGCACACTACCTAGAGCTCACTGCTCAAAGACGACACACTATCTTATAGGAATATTCAGATTAAAACCATCTGAAGGATTTGAACTGAGAAATTAGCTTCTTCAAAAAGCCTAATTATAGTTCCGGTTAAGCACAAAAACCCTTCTTCACACTTTGCTCAATCTTCTTCACACTCTACTCTGCAATCGAATGATCTGATCTTTATTCACACATAACACTCGTACATTTCACATACAAAATTCGTATATGCATCTCAAATGAAGATAAAAATCGCTCTTATATATCCGCTACATGGAATTACATCAACAACTTTGTCGACCAAAAATAAAATAATAAATTAATAAAAAATGTCAGCCCAATTCATGATCAAATCTCAATGCGCACCAATCGAAATTGGTCACAACATAATGAAGACCTAAAACAATATCCTTGAATGCGCCAAACATTCAAAAATTAATCCACAAGGATCGAAAAAATGCTACAACCACCATGTCGGTCAAGAGCATGAAAAATACCACAACATCCAAAAATCTTCCCCTTTGGCATTGATGGCAACACATGATGTGAAAAATACACCATCAATGCAACTAACTCTTCTTCCAACAATCTCCCCTTTACACATTTCTCTTCTCATACTGTTCTTCTCCCCCTTACTTTTAGCTCTTCCATAGTTTTTCACATTACTCTTCTCCCCCTTTGACATCATTGGCAAAGGTACACATGCTTTGAATCACATATCTGAATCATCTAACTACTCCCCTTGAGTAGCAGCCACCACAACATCAATTTGAAATAAGATATGACTTGTAAATGCACAAACTGATGCAAATACTTGCATCTTAGTTCTGGTTAGGAGGGGAAATCACCCCTAACTTCCCTCTGAGATACTCAAAAGTATCCTTAGGCAACGAATTAGTAAATATGTCTGCAATCTATTCCTTAGTAGGCACATACTCTAGTTTTAATTCTTTATCACTCACCTTGTCTCTCAAAAAGTGATATTTGATAGATATATGCTTTGTCTTTGAATGCAAAATCAGATTCTTAGAAATGTTTATTGCACTTGAATTATCAAAAAATATAGCAATAGGCTCATCATACTCAATTTTGATATATGTCAACATCTACTTCATCCATATTACTTGAGTACAATTGTTTGCAAAAACAATATATTCGACCTCAACAATAGATAAGGAAATGGAATTCTGCTCTTTACTTAACCAAGACACCAACTTCTTCCCCATGAAGAAGGCACCACCACTAGTACTTTTCTTGTCATCCACATCACCTACCCAATATGCATCAGTAAAGGCACTCAAAGTAAGATCATCATATTTAGGATACCATAGGCCAAAATGAACCGTCCCTTTCAAGTATATGAAAATTCTCTTTACAACAGTCACATGGGATTCCTTTGGATCAACTTGATACCTAACAACCATACATACAACATTCATGATGTTAGGTCTGGTCTGAGTCAAATAAAGCAATCCACCGATCATTGACCTGTATCTTGTTTGATTTTCCTTAGGAGAATCGTCATTCTGTGTTAACTTGCATCTAGTTACCATGGGTGTACCAACAGGCTTTGAGTCTTCCATGCCAAAAAATTTCAGTAGCTCTCTTACATATTTGGATCGAGATATAAAAATTCCATTATCTAACTGAGTGATTTACAATCCCAAAAAGAACTTCATCTCTCTAATAATAGACATTTCAAATTCACTCTTCATTTAATCAAAAAACTTCATACACAAATCATCATCACCTCCAAAAATGATGTCGTCAACAAAGACTTCAATAATAAATTCTTTATCATGATCCATCTTAAAATACAAATTACTGTCTGTAGTACCTTTATTAAATCCAAGCTTCCACAAGTATTTATCGAGTCTAGCATGCCAGGCTTTAGGGGCTTGCTTGAGTCCATACAGTGCTTTCTTCAATCGACAAACCATATCCCCTTTATCAGTTAGTTGAAATCCATCTAGTTGCTCAACATATACTTCTTCTAGCTCACCATTCAAAAATGTTGACTTTACATCCATTTGATAGAATTTGTAGTTCTTAAAAGAAGCATAAGAAAGAAACAATATTACAGCTTCAATTCTAGCAATAGGAGCAAAGGTTTCTTCAAAATTAATACCTTCCATCTGTGAATACCCTTTGCATACCAGTCTTTCTTCATTCTTGACCACTTCACCTTGTTCATTCAACTTATTCTGAAAGACCCATTTAGTTCCAATCAAACATTTTTGTCCTGAGGTTTGGGAACAAGAATCCATGTATCATTTTTCTCTATCTGCATTAGTTCTTCCTTCATTGCTTCCATCCAACGTTCATCTTTAAATGCTTCATTAACATTGTTGGGCTCAGTCTTGGAAATCAGACAATACTCTTCTACAATTCTTCTTCTAGTTTGCACACCTTTGTTCTTATCTCCTATAATTTGATCTTTAGAATGATTTAGCTTTACATACCTTAGAACTTTAGGATTCTCTCAAACTTCTAGTTCTTTTTTTCTCTCTTCTGCACTTCCACTAGCCTCTCCTTCTTGATTCTCTTGATTCAACAGAACAATTGGACTTGATTATGTGTCTGATAATTTTTTTTTTTATCAGTACTATCAAGTAAGTCATCTGAATCATATCCACAATATCTTGATGATCTAGTAGTGTCTTCATCAACTCTGATATTTGCACTTTCAACCATTTTCCTCAATCTTCTATTATAGCACCGCTAGGCCTTGCTTTTAGTAGAATAACCCAAAAATATTCCTTCATCACTCCTAGCATCAAACTTGCCTATATCTTCATCTCTCTTGATATAACATCTACTTCCAAAAGATTTTGAAATATTTAATAGTAGGCTTATAATCAAACCACAACTCAAAAGGAGTCTTACCAAAATTACCATTGACATTTACCTGGTTAAGAATATACACATAAGTGATTACAACTTCTCTCCAATAGATATGAGGCACAATACCTTCCAACATCATAGTTCTAGCAGCATCTAGAATTATTTTGTTCTTTCTCTCTACAACTCTGTTCTATTGAGAAGTCAGGGGAGCAGATAACT
Organism: Sequoiadendron giganteum; assembly: GCA_007115665.2. Taxonomy (NCBI): domain Eukaryota; kingdom Viridiplantae; phylum Streptophyta; class Pinopsida; order Cupressales; family Cupressaceae; genus Sequoiadendron; species Sequoiadendron giganteum. The sequence goes on from CM021104.1 coordinate 603,400,832, forward strand.
ATCTTTTGATTCCTTGCTCTTCATAGAAAGAATTGAACTCTTGGGAAGTGAACTCATCACCTCTATCTAACCTTAAGCATTTAATCTTCAAACTTGTCTCATTCTCGGCCATATCTTTGAAACTTTTTAACTTCTCTAATGCTTCATGTTTTTCTCTCAAGAAAGCAACCCATATCATCCTAGAGTAATCATTAATATGCACCATAAAGTACCTTTCTCCTTGTAGACTTCTGATTCTGGAGGGGCCACATAGATCAGTACGCACCAACTCCACTACTCCATTAGAATGATATTGTTTTCTCTAAAAAGAAAATCTAGTTTGCTTTTCCATCATACGTTCCTTGCATATGGTGTTAGTAGCCTTCACTAGCTTAGGTTTAGATTTCTTACTGCTTGAGTGGAGCTTATCTTTACAATGTTATCAAAATTCACATGAAAAAACCTTCTATGACATAACCAACTTTCATCAAATTGAGAAATTAAACAACTTTCACTAGCAACACTCAGGTGAAAAATAGTACCTCTTGTCTTTGTACTTGAAGCAATTACATTTCTAGAACTTCCCAGTATCCCGCACTTTCCATCTTTGAACTGAAGATCATATCCCTTGTCGAGCATTTGTCCAACACTCAAAAAATTATTCTTCAAGCCTTCTACATAAAGAACATCATCAATATTATTCTTACCACCAAGAGAAATAGTGCCTCTACCACAAATCACACCAACATTATTATCTCCAAATATTACAAAACCACCATCATAATTCTCCAAGCTTACACACTTTCTTTTGTCACCAGTCATATGATGTGAGCATCCACTGTCAATTAGCCACTCATCCTTTTCTTCAATTTTCGTTGCAAGAGCTTTCTCAACATTCTTATTACTAGCAGATTCAGTGGAAACTGAACCATCTTCCTTGATATCAATGAATACCCATCCATCCTCATTTCCATTTTATTTATCAGATTCTTCATCAGTAACACCTTATTTAGCATAATAGTATTTCTTTCGAAATATAGGCTTGTCTGGTTTGGACCTAGGAACTCTTTCGAGACACCTTGATGCAAAATGACCTATCTTATTGCAAGAAAAACATTTAATAGGCAAATTTCCTTTGTACTTACCTTTTCCTATGGCTTCTCTTTTCACAATCAGTGCTTCCAACTCTTCTACCTCTCATTCTTCATCTTCAATTTGTTTCATCTCATCTTCATACTTGAATGTCTTTCTAGAACTTTCTCTCAGATCATATCTTTGTTTGTTTCTTCTGGATACAGTAGCTTTAAATGCAGATTCTGTCTTAGGGGTAGATTCACCAAATTCACTTAACTCAAAGGCAGCAAGCTTACCAATCAACATATCTCTTGTCACATTTGTTACTGTCCTGAGCTCTTCAAGAGCATGAGCTTTCGATTTGTAAGAATTAGGAAATGATTTGAACACTTTAGCTACAATCTCTTGTTCATCCAAGGTTCCACTGACACATCTAATACCCATCACTAGTTCATTTAATTTTTTCATGAAAGAAATAATGTAACATCTTCACCCATTTTGAAGTTTTCCCACCTGCCTTTCAGACTTTGTAGCTTAGCAACTTTCACTTGTGCATCTCCTTCATACAATGTTTCCAACTTCTTCAAAATCTCATGTGTTATTTTGAAATCCATCAAATTTTTCATCTCTGAATCTGTTAGAGCACTCAACAATGCTTCTATAGCCCTGATATTAATTTCAGCTTCTTTGATCTCATCAGGAGTAGAGGGACCATTATGAGGAATAACATATCTTTTCTTTGTAATCTTCTAGAAGGGTTCACCAATGCACTTCAAGTCACATTCTAGCTTTCCACAAAGAGTAGTTTGTTTCATCGAATCTAGGACTATCCTTCTTGTATGATGCCATCTCGGATCACCTCAAGCTATTAAACTTCTTTAGAGGAACCTGCTTTGATACCAATTGTTGGAAAAACAAGGATAGACAACTAAGAGGGGGGGGGGGTGAATCAATTGTCACAGATTATTCAAACTTATTAAACTTTATTCAACTTATTCTCAGATCTAGTGAATGAACATTAAGCATAAATAATCACCACATCAGAAACACAAAGAAAACCAAGATTTTATATGTGGAAACCCTGTTAGGGGAAAAACCATGGTGGATGTCAGTCCACAATATTTTACCCTATTAAAAGTATAGAGATGAATAATGAGAATGCACATGCATTCAGACACACTACCTAGAGCTCACTACTCAAAGAAGACACAATGTCTTATAGTAATATTAAGATTAAAACCTTCTAAAGGATTTGAACTGAGAAATTAGCTTCTTGAAAAATCCTGATTACAGTTCTGGTTAAGCACAAAAGCACTTCTTCACACTTCGCTCAATCTTCTTCACACTCTGCTCTACAATCGAATGCTATGATCTTTATTCACACATAACACTCACACATTTCACATACACACTTCACTTATACATCTCAAATGAAGAAAACAATCACTCTTATATATCTGCTACATGGAATTACATCAACAACTTTGTCGGCCAAAAATAAAATAATAAATGAATACAAACTGTCGGCCCAATTCATGATCAAATCTCAATGCACACCAACCGAAGTTGGTCATAATATAATGAAGACCTAAAACAACATCCTCAAACACACCAAACATTCAAAAATTAATCCATGAGGATCCACAACACTCTACAACCACCATGTCAACCAAGAACATGAAAAAACCAAACACACAAAGGAAAAATCTCCAATCACGAGCACACTGATCAACACGAACATGAAAAATAGATAGAGCATGATCTAGAAACATCAAAGAACATCGCAGGAGCATACACCACAACTCAAATTACTAGAATTACATCCTCTTCTTCTAGAAACACCAACTATAGTAACATAATAACTATAGGAACAAATAAACTCACAACTTGCTCAAATCTAGATGCACACCTCTAAAACTTTCGGTAGATAAACTAGATAGGCTCAACAAAAAACCCTTTAATCCACAACTTCTGAATACCAACATACTGAAATTTTCAACAAGTTGAACTTCACAGCTTCACAGACAACCTTCAACATATTTATTATAATTTTGTCAATATCCTTGACATATACAACCTTCAAGACACCAATGCTAATAGTGTTGAAATCAATGACAACCACATATCAGAAACTCAACCACAACATCTAACATTAAAGTGATCAGTGGGGTTGATACATTCGCCCATCAACAAATTTTTGATGAAATTATTCTCTTTAGAGAATCAATATTATTGGATGTCAAACAAATGAAAAAACCTATATAGAAATTCTCATTGGCATGTAGGAAACTAATCAACACAACAAAATTAGAAATTCTATTTTTTAATGTTAGCATAGACACACAATGTCATAGTTCCACAATCCTACATTGCTTCTTACCTCATATTCAAGATAAGATCTTTACCAAGAAAATACTTGGATATTCCTCTCTTTGTTAATGCTAGTATAGCTTCATTATGGAAAAATTTGATAGCTAAATAGACCTTGAAATTGGACTCTTGGAAGAGAAAGTTACTACCATTTACTAGGAATTTTTTTATGCTCAAACCAATGGTCTTAGACATCCCCATTTACTTGACGTTAGTCCTCTAATATTTACAAGGACTTGGAGAAGATTATGTGACCCTTCTTATGTCAAGGATGCATATGAAAGAAAGTTATTCATCTAATTGGTTGGATTAGATTTTCACTCAAAGGAAGATGATGGTATGGGAATTTGTAATAATTTTTTTATAAAATAGATCTCTTGGTGATAAAATTATCTAGGGCCTAGTCTCAAAGCCAAATTAAAAAATTTCCAAGATTATCTAGAGTAATATTTTGATTTAGATGACTTGGCTCTTATTTTGACAATCTCTAATCCTCTGAAAGGCTTAGACCTTTAGAATTCCATGCTCCATTGGAAGAAAATAATTACTCATCACTTGACTTGGGAAATGAATGATGGAAAAAAAGTAATTTTTTCGGATGATTCTTGGAATGAATTTTCATACACTGGACTTGAATTAAGCTAATATATTATCTCAGGCATATAGGGTGTCAAAGTGATGGACTATATTACACAAAACTTATTTTTTTGCCTCACAATGAGTATGAAAAGAGGTCTATAAGTTAGGGATCTCAAAAGAATAGGTTACAATTTTAAAAGATAAAATGAAAAGAAGATAAATATTTATTAGAGAAGTGCTAGATAGGCTTAAATGGAGTTGCTCAAACTCTAGGGAATAGACTATAAAAATGGGTTATAGAGTGAAAGAAACTTTAGTAATGTAGAAATATTGGTTGTCTTTTACTATGTCAGAAAATAATCAACCTCCTAAAGTAGGAGCATTTTCAAGTAAGGAAATGTAAAATAAAATTTTAACAAATAATAAGTTTGTTTTTTAGGATTTTATAGGTCCTTCTAAGTGTCAAGATTATGTGGGTTTTTAAAATAAATTATCAAGAATATATTGTCTAATTGTCCCTATACCTCAAAGTGTCGTAAATGACTTGTGTAAAACTAGGTTAGTCAATAGCTCTTCTAGAGGACCTCTCCAATATTTTTAAGCCATGACCAAACATTAAGAATGATTCAATTTTATCTTGTTAATGGAATGTAAACCTCTCACTTTTACTATTAGGGAATTTTGAAAGAACAAAATAGGTGTATATTCTTGGACACCAAATTGGAAGTTGAAAAAAATCAACTCAATTTAGAGGTGGATATTGAAGAAGTTTTGTAGTCTAGGCTTGCCTCACAAGGTATCCAAAAAAATATTTTACTTCCTAGGATATAGTGAGACTTTATAAAGATGGAAAGGTCTTAAATTTCCCCTTGTTCAAGGGGTTGGAAGATTAAATTTTCCTCCAATTTAGAGAGAGAACATAAAGTAGAAAAATCCTCCCATAGTTTACTAAAAATTGAACTTTGATGGGGTTGCCAGAAGTAATATGAGCCCTTATAATTTAAGTAGAATCATCTGAGATTCAAATGGCTCCATGATCTTAGCCACATTGAAAAAATATAAGGATGAGACTAATAACAAGGAAAAAACCAAAGTTGTCCTCTTAAACCTATAGGTTTAAAAATAATATGGTATCAAATCTATCATAATTGAAGGTAATTCAATGATCCTTATCAATGCAATTATAAAGAGAGGAAACTCAAATTAGAAAATCAATAAAATTCTACATGAGGTGTGGCCTTTTCTTGATTCTTTGGCCTCATTCTTTATCCAACATGCACATAGAGAATTAAATATAGAAGAAATCTTCCTTTATAATTATGCAATAGATAGTAAGGTAAATATAAAAAATTAATAATATTTTCATGATAAATGGTGATCTTTGGGCTCAGTAATGATTTTGTTTCCAAATCTTGTTAAATGTGTAATTATATTAATATTGATAGCCAAATGAGATATGTAAAGATCAAACTACCCTATCTTAAAATGAAGATTTGTTTAAGATCGATCCCTTGCTCCTATATGGCTCATGTGGATTAACCATAAGGAATCTAAAAAAATTATTTATCTTTCACTTTTGTGTTGTTGTTTCTCCTTATATACGATCAAAACTAGTATAAGATTAATTTTTAAGAAGGGATAGACCACTTTTTTGGGAGTGATCGTAAAGTACCATTGACAAATTATGATGTGATAACTAGAAGGATTTGCAATATAGGTAGCTTGTTTGAAAAAAATAGAAAAGTATTTCTTTCCAATTTTCTCAAATCAAATTTCTAATACCAAATATTACAAACTTACTTAAATTATAGAAATACTTTATATAACAATGGCATAATACTAAAAAATAGAATAAATGGTCCAAGGGGTTAGAATTAATTGGTTAAAGCATTGAGTTTTCATTATGGAGACCCAAGTTCAAATCTAAGAGGGACATATAATATGGAATTATAATTTATGAGCCTTAGTCTTCCATAGTTGGCTTCTAGTGTGGAGGTTGTTTCTAAATATGGATTCCTAAGTTGTGACTCTTGGTCTTCTGTAGGTGCTTTCTAGTGTGGTTTCTTGAAAGGATTTGATATTATTCACATGGTTTTTCTCTCAAGAGCTTGTATTGGTCTCATATTGATGCTCATATGAGTATAATATTTTCAAATAATTAGTAATTAAGAAAGTAGAATAAACCCTTGAGGTAAGGCAACATCATACAATTCTTCGTATGGAAAAAGAATTGAACTATATCTCCAAAATGAGATTGAAACATATGAAAATTATTCATATGCCCTCACTTTCCTAAGCCCCATAATATATAACAATAAACTAGCTACCACTATCACTTTCACACACACATGGAAGAAGTATGTTTATTCTAGCAATTTCCAAATATAACTAACTTAAGGAATGTGTGTCACATATGAAATTTTCATCAATCAATATGTATTATAGTATCATATACCTAGGTACCTAACACTTTTAAGTTTGAATTTTTTAAATTGTTCCCATGTTTCCTTTATTTAATAGTTGTTGTGAGCTTACAATAGCATGGATTATTCCAAATTATATGGTAGTGTGATATATTTAAGGATATAACCAAATTACTTTATAGATCAACCAAAATATAGATTCAAGAGAATTCATGGTAAATTCATAGACAACATAACTATAGTGTCAATATTACCTATTAATCTACTTATATCATCCCTAGTATACTACATGCTTTCCAATTTTCTTTTCTTTTTTCATCATCATTGAATAAAATTTCCTAGGGGTTTGACCAAGGGAGAAGCCCTACATAACAAAATCCTCAATAGTATTTTTAAACATCATTTTATTGTTAGAGGTTTCATACACTAAGTTGAATATGTTATAATTCACAATCAAATAATTCTATATTCACAACCTTAGGTGTAGCTTTGAACTCATAAAGATTTATTCTACAATTGCAAAAGTAAACTAAATAATCATACAATCAAATTTTAAAGTTATACAACATTCATCTAACATACCCTAATTTTATAATAAATTAATGAATTAGTTTATGACACGTACAAAAATTAAAATAGTTTGTATTGAATATAGATCTAAGTATACTTATTTAATTCCATATTAATTTCGATATTTTGCATTATTAAAATGTCAATGCCAACTCCAAATCTTGAGTTAAATTGTTATTTATTGTAGTTTGATTAATTACCTAGGATATTTATGTAAGATGTGTTATTTTCCCTCAAAAATTTCCTTTATTCAAAATGAGTTTTATGTGAATTAAGCATCTTCATTAGTTGAGTCACTACAAACTAACATTTCTATAATAATTTTTTAGTTTCTTTGTAAATTATAATTTTATATATTAAAATATTCCCTATAGTCACTACAAGTAAATATCCCCCACCCTTACACATTTTTGAACATTCTTCTACTAATCGTTGTCTATGAAAGTGAAAAATGTAAGGAAGGTAAATTAGAATAATAACTTCTTACACTAATCTTGAGAGGAGGGTTATGCAAAAAAAATAGATCTAAATAGTTATAGAAAAACTCCACACTCCACAAGCCACCCAACATATTATTCAAAATTCAACAAGATTACTTGTACTTGCAAAGCAATATTTCTCATAGGAGTATCACCAACTAGAGATCTAGAGGCAACTCAATAACTATAAGAATCTTTCACACAACCTTCATCTCATGCACTTAATATATAGGAGATACAGTACATGAAACTATTAAATGGTATTACAAAACCATGAACTAAAACGACCTAAAAAGTGGTATCCATCCTTATCTCCAATAGTGGATGTCTATTATGTATCAACACACACCATTACATGTAACTCCCCCTTTGCAACTCATTTGTGTGTCCAATACGTTTTTACATCTCCCATTTCAGACGATCCAACTTTCAAAGGCCATAAATTTTGATCGAGGTATCCAATTGATAAACCGTTTGAACTGTCAAAAAGCTCATGAAGCTCTCTATCAAGCTATAACTTGCTATGTCAGTTACAAACACTTTTAGGCCCAAAAAATACCTCTAAGGCCTTTAAAATGGACTTAAAATTTGAAAAATGAAAACTTTAATATATTCAAATCTAGACATGAGCTTACGATGAAACTTTACATGCATGCTTATTTAGCCAATCCGAAGCTTTGGGGAATTTTTTTCATAAATCCATGCTCAAATATAAAGTTACTATAAATAGTAACCTCATGTAATTGCAAGGTTGAGACACCATTTTCCTAACATTCTCCCATTTTTTGAACACCTTGCAAGAGCAAAGGGAGTATCAACACTATAATTTAATCGCTCAAAAGCTTAGTTAAAGAATTTGCAACATTCATCAAAGTCTCTACCTTAACTAGCTTCAACCTACCATCCTCAACCATATTTATAAAAAAATGATATTGTACATAAATGTAGTTGGTTCTAGCATGAAATGTCAAGTTATTAGCTAGGCAGATCACACTCTAAATGTCACAATAAATTGTCATCATACCTTGTTCAATTCTAATATTTGGATACAATATCTTAAGCTAAAGGGCTTATTTACAAGCATGAGTAGCTATCATATACTTAGCTTCAGTAGTGGAAAATAAACCATGGCCTATCGCTTACTCATCCAACTAATTGATCCACCAAATAAAGTAAACACATAAGCATTGGTGGATCTCCTGCTATCACCATCACCTACCCAATCTAATTCCACAAAACCATGAAAATTAAGGAAATGTCCATATCCCACCATATTACCATGATAACACAAGGGGCGATCCGACAATTATGGGTTACAATTCATTTGGGGAATGGAAAATGCATTTTGGGTGCGAAAAAACTTTAGGAGGGTTTGCTAGAAGGAGAGGTTCTAGTGAACCCCTTCAATGGGTTTTTCTTTTTTTTAATGTTATTGGGTTTTTTTAATGTTATTTAAAGGGGGTTTTTATATAAACCCCCTTCTAGTGAACTCCCCTTCTAGTGAACCCCCCCTTCTAGTGAAGGGGAGTTCTCTAGAACCCCTCTTTTTGCCCTTCCCCCTCTCCATGTGCAATTTTCTACAAAATTTTGGGTTTCGAGGCTTAGGTTGAGGATGAAAATGGAATCATCTTGACAAACCCATATGGATGATGATAGTCCTCGAAATGAGCTCTCCATCAAGTATAATTTTAATATATTTTGGTTTTATTATGTATTTTTATTAGTTTAATTAAACATAGTTTTTTCACTGAAAATCAAGTTCCATTTTCTACACATGTGGAAAAATAGTATATTATCAAAAAAAATTCTGAAAAATATCTATGCCCTTGATATTGATGTCCTTGATTCAACAAAAAACAATGAATTTCGATACATACAAATTTTTTTATGTGTTAGCAAGTAAACCTATGTCTAAATTGTAATTGGTTTGACTTCAAAACTTAATTAAGAAAAAAACATTCAATAAATAACTATGAAACCAAATGAATGCCCTAGATATCATAATTAAAAATCTAAATTCAAAAAAATAAAAATTATCCTTCATAGAAAAAGTTTATGCATGTTAGCAAGTACACATCACTTTTTGAAAAGGATGTCTACTGTTAAAAACTAGTTATCAAAGGAGATGGAAAAAGAAATGGAATTTGATTCCAAAATATATATATATATATATATATAGAGTCTACAGACAAAATTTCACAAATCACTATTTTGCATCATCTTCAAATTCAAATTCCTCACGATTTAGTAGCTATAGGTGTCTGAAAGTGAAGATTTAGTTCAAAATGTTCATTTCAATGTCAATTTTGGCCAAAAAGTGTAACCCACTATTGTGGATCACCCAAAGAAATACTTAGAGGTACCCCGCAAATATCTAAAGAATATTTTAACTATATTCCAATGACTTCTACCAAGATTTGACATATATTTGGAAAGACCTCCCATTGCTTGGAAAATGTTTGGTCTAGTGCAAACCATATCATACGTTAAACTTCCAACTACACTCTAGTCATGTTTTCCATCTCCAATTGGGATGTTGGATAATTTAAAGTAGATAACTTTGTTCCAATCCTAAAAGGAACACACAATGGTCTACAATCTTGCATGTTAAACCTCTGTAAAAGTGAATTGACATAGCTACTTTGGCCAAGCCATAACTTTCTATTCACTCTATCTCTTATAGTTTTATCCCAAGAATGTGTTTAGTTGCTCCAAGATCTTTCATTTCAAATTTATTTGCAAGATGAGACTTTAGTTCTATAATAATTCATTTCCCTTTACCAATAAAAAACATATCATCAACATATAATGTAATAAATATGAAACAATCAACATTAGATTTATAATAAACATAGTGATCTAATTTAGAATGCTCAAATCCCAAACTCAACACATTTGTATCAATGTTTTGGTACCACATCCTAGGACTTCGTTTGAGGCCATACAAAGATTTCTTCAATTTACAAACCAAATTAATTTTACCTTTCACCATGTAGTACTATGGTTGTGTCATGTAAATATCCTCCTCCAAATTACCATGAAGGAAAGTCATTTTCACATCCATTTTCTCAACCTCTAGATCATAAGAAACAATAATAGAAAGCAAAAATCTAATGGATGTCATTTTTGCAACAAGATAAAATATTTCACCATAATCAACACCCTCAACCTAAGAGTAACCCTTCACAATCAACTATGTTTTGTACTTCTCAATACCTTCATCTGGACCCATCTTTTTCTTAAACACTCATTTACAACTAACAGGTTTTCATCCTTCAAGAAATGATACAAGATCCCATATATAATTCATTTTCAAAGCTTCCATTTCTTCATCTATAGCAATATTCTAGGATTATGCATCATTCATACCTAATGCCTCTTCTATAGATATGGGTTTGTCAATGTTTGTATTCAAAGCAAAAATATATCTCCAATCATTAGGTGAATACCTTTCAAGTGGTTGTCTATGCCTTAAAGATCTTTGAACAAGTTGTGTTGGAGCTTCTTACTCATTTTCTAAAGATTTAGAGCTAGATGATCTATCCTCAACTTCTTGTCTATCTAAGGACCTCAATTCAACTTTCTAAGGTGTACAAGGAAGTTGAATTGCATCTTCTTGTTAATTTTGTTTTGACTGCAATGTTACAAGAGAAGACTTAGTTTCTCTAAAAGTAACACTTCTAGTATATATTGCCTTCTATGCTATAGGATCCCAAATCTTGTATACTTTCACACCATATCTATATACAATGAAGATACATTTCATAGCCTTGCTCTCCAACTTTTTTTGCTTCTCCTTTGGCACATGTGTGTATTCCTCACAAACAAAAAATCTAAGATGTCTCGGTGAAGGTTTATGACCCGACCATACCTCTATAGGCATCTTAACAAAAAGAGTTGATGTAGGAGACTTGTTAATTAGATAACAAGCAATGGAAACTACTACAACCCAAAACATTTATTATAGACCAACACCACTCAACATACTCCTAGCCTTATCCATTAGTGTCTTGTTCATTCTTTCTTCAACTCTATTCTACTATGGAGAATACAAAGTTGTCTTTTTCTTAGAATGCCACAATATTTATAAAATCTATCAAAATAATTAGAGAAAAATTCATCACCATTATCAGTCCTCAAAAAAATTATTTTCTTTCTCGTCTACAACTCAACCGTTGCTTAAAATTCTTTAAATCGAATAAAAACTTCATATTTACTCTTTAGAAAATATACCCATGTCCTACTATAATCATCAATAAATCAAACATAATATGTAGATTTCCCAATCGAAGGAATATCTATAGGACCAAAAACATCATAATGAATAACATCTAATAAACCAAAATATTTATGAGAACTCGAGTAAAATTGAACATGGTTTTATTTTCCATAAATGTAATGCTCACAAAAACCAAAATCAAGATTACAATCAAACAACCCTTCAACAAGGTGTTTACTTTTTAAGGTCCTTGGACCCTTTTCTCTAATGTGGCCAAGTATTTGGTGCCATAATAGAGTTTTCTCTATAGGTAACTTTTATTTAGAAGAAAGAGCACCCTTGGCAGGGAAAACTTTAAGAAACCCCCCCCTCAGCGAAGGTATAAAATCCTGGAAAATCTTGTATACTTCCTGATAAAAATATTAATTTTATTGGTGATTTTTTTCATTTTTTTGGGAAAAAAAAATCTCAATTGGCGAATTTCTTATAATCACTAGAAGTCTCTGGAAAATCATGGCGAATTGCAATTTTTTTTAAACAAATACAATATTTTTCATTGGTGATTAAATCCTTTTTTCAAACCAAAAAAAATTCCATTGGTGAATTAATCCTATTTTCAAAACAATTTTTTTTTTGTTGGTGATTAAAACCTTTTTTCAAAGCAATTTTTTTTTTCATTGGCGAATTTAACATAATCTCAAACTAATAAAAAAATTCAATGACGAAATAAACGGATATGCCAATAAAAAATCAATATGGTTGGCAAAAATATAAAATTCTGAGATAGATTTTCCGCACATTCAAATTCTTTCATAAAGAGTCCGGAATGCGGACAAGTGTCAACATATTTATTATTTTTGAAGCCAAATGTTAGTGCAAATTAATATAATCCATGACCATTCGATGAAATTTTGATGGACGACTGTAGTTGCATTCTAGAAGTAAATCTCTAAAGCACTAGACTTGCGAATTGAAACCTCCAGAATAACACTAGAACTGTTAGATTTCTAGAAATCAATAGTTGAGATTTTATTACTTATTAAATCACTTAGTCACAACAACCAAAATAATATTAAGGAACAATCAAAACCATCGAAGGAACTATAGCAAGGTGAGAAATATTAAGGAACTAGTTTTAAAGCCTGTGCTACTAAAGGAGCCTTTTAAGCACATTTTTTTTTTATAGTTAAATAGCTGCTATATGGGGCAACACCCTGTCTTAATCAGAAAGAGTTTTTACATTTCTTCATTTCCATAAAAAATTACAAACCCAAATATTGAACGGATTGACATGGAAAATTATATGGAGTATGAAATACAAATAGACCATCACAAACCAAAATGACCTTCCATAAACACTAGATTATGCATTATTGCAGCCAACCTCGCTAGTCTTCTTGGATTTGATTACATTCAGAATCACCAGACAATCACCACCACAGGAACTATGGGTAGGATGGTTTGGTGTCATTCAATACCCATTCTTCACCAGTGCCTAGCTCCCAATCCTCCTCATCCAAAAACCACATTTCCCCGTCAAGAGCTTCTGCCACTGCAAATGCCTTCACCTCACCCTTTGGTCGGTCTTTGAGAATGTTAACCACATGCAAAAGAAATTCAATACACCTGTTAATCTCCCCCACTGGTTTTTTAGAGCTACATGGTCCAACGAGTGCACTAGGGGAAACTTTGGTACTGACCATTCATTCCCATGAGCCTTGTAGTAGTGCAATGAAATAGGGGTCATGAAATTACCGTCGATGTTGTCCAATGTCGCATCGATATTTTCCAACAGAGAGTGTTGAAAAATAATTTGGCATAGCTTCTTCCCCCAAGCTTTCAAGACACCCATGTACACAAGTATTGCCAGAAAAATGGTAGGTATTTCTGAATCCCCCCCGAGCTTGTGGGTAGACAACAAAATTTTTGGGCCCAAAACACCCTTCACCGCCTAGAGCACCAGTGGGTGCTTGGACACCATTATCCCTTTCAGTTGTTTCTCAATTATTTCACCATGGAAAGCATTTTGCTACTTCGTGGAATTCAGAAACAAAGGAATCTCCATTGCCCCTTAGTGTTTCTCGAGAGCACTAAGACAATTTGAGAAAAATGAGCACAACCCCTATTTTTAGCAAAATCTCCCGCAGTATTATGGAGACTGTACCAAGATTCAAGTGGTGAATTAAATGTTTTTTTTTAAAGAGGGACCACCTAGGAAGAACGTAGGACCATGGCTTAAAAAATTAAGAAATTTTTACACAAGGAATGTAAAGGCCAAACAAGGCTCAATTATCAACCTTATCAAATAATTTATAATAGGGCGAAGGATATTCCATATATGTAGCCAAATGTTAGAGAAAATCAATCTAACAATGACCATTTGATGATTTTTTGATGGACGACTGTAGTTGCATTCCATAAGTAAATCTCTAAAGCACTAGACTTGTGAATTGAAACCTACAGAATAACACTAGAACCGTTAGATGAAAACATGTGGCGAGATCAAGGCTCATCACTGATCACTCATTCTATATTTTCAATGCCTCGACGTTCTACATTTTATTTAATTGAATTTATCAATCCTTTTGAAGAAAGTGTGGTTTCCATACTACTAGCGGTGATTAATTCCATATGAACATTCGAAGCAATTTTTTGGACAACTCATAGCTTTAATGAAACAAGATTTGTAATGATTTCATATCGTTTGAGTGGCACTGGTGATTTTGATAGCTTTTCAGCTTAAGGTACCATTTGCTAATATCCAGACGTCAATCAAATTAAACATTTTAATTGTACACGAATCATGATTATCATTATACCTAGGCTAGTAGTGGCACTGGTGGCCTATAAATAGGGATAGTGATAGTGGATATTGTCATAAGGGTTTTCATTTTCTAGGGTTAATAAGGATTTAGGAAAAAGATGATGTGGCATTATTGGGGATACTGTAAATTCTCTTGCCTTCAGTTATGTAGTTATAGAGTAATCTGTAAAAGACCAATTTCCTTCAAGTTTAGAATGGGTAGACTTAGAAAGAAGTTGATTTGGTTAACTTGACTTCTCATATAGGTTTTGAACCAGGATGAGGAGCTCTGATGGAGATGAGTGCTATACTAGTGCATGGAAGCTGCATGCAAAAGATGGGAGAAAATTTATTACTCCTCATCTTGTACATGACTCTGGTTCTCAAGGAGAATAAGTACATTTTGTATCTTCATAGCTCCCATTTCTCTCACATGGTTCACCTAGAAAGCCCCATGCATTTATTTTCATAGAGAAATTTGTATTACATCTTTTGCATGAATTTGGTTCTCAAAGGGGATAAGTATATTTTGTATCTTCACAACTCCCTTTTCCCCAACATGATTGTAATCCCCTTTTCCCCAACATGGTTGGAAAATCCCTTGTGTTTATTTTTAGAGCCACATTTGTATTACGTTGTCACCAACATAATCTTGGAATCATGCATTTATTTTTAGAGTTACGTTTGTATTAAGTTGTCACCAACAAAAGCTTGGAAATTGGAATCAATTTGTAATCCATTTTCACGAGCAACAACTTGAAATAAATTGTGTCTATGTAAAGTGACATAAGTTATTTATATAAAACAGGAGCTTGCCTGCTAGACAACTACTTGTCTTTAAAAAGATATTTAATAATGTGACATTGTAATTCAGTTGTAATAAAATAAATGGTTGTGTTGTGTTATTCTTCATTATTTATTTACACTTACAATAAAGAGTTAATTTCTAAATTTAGAACTTCAGTGTCTATGAATCTATTCAAATCAGTTTTTTCCTTTAAGAAATTAAGTATTATCTATTTATGAAATAATTGCATGCAGATTTAAAAGTAAAACATAAAGCAATACAAATGAAAAAATAAAGTTTCCATCAAATTGACAAAAAACATTATAAACACTAAAATTTGTCACTCTTATTAGGGTTTACCAAAATGTTAGTGATTTCTAATTTTTCATTGACCTTCTCCTCGGGTTCCTGATATCATTATTCATTTTTTTAAGTCCTTTGCAATGTTAGGTTACCGGACCTTAAGCCTTGATGTCAATCCTAGCACACTAAAGTTTAAAACAACTTTAAAACACATGTTTATTGTTTTAAGTTCATATCATAAATTACTCAAGTTTCAACCGTTTGATGAAAATTTGATTTATGGTTGTAGTTGCATTCTGGAATGAAATGCATAGAGCGATAGGCTTGCAAACTTAAACCTCTAGAATCACCCTATAACCATTAGATTTAGAAATATCAATGGTTTAGAATTTGCAACATGTAGACCTAAGATGTTTCATTCACTTTAATGTTCCAATTTTAAGAAAAAAAGCACTTTGTTCTACTAAGTGTCAAGTGATTTGTTTTAAGTGAGAGGGTCAACACACAAGGAGAATTTAGTCTTCAGATTGCTCACTGTAGTGCACCACCCTATTTTGGGTTCCACAATTTCACTTCCAACAAATCCATTCCATTTTCCACAACTGTCAACATTAATATTTTCAACAATCAAAATCTGGGTACGTTTCATCATTTGACGTTTCTTAGAATTCCTATGGCTATGTTTCATCATTTGACGTTTCTTAAAATCTTATTTTTTCAAACTTTGAAGTTTGGGTTTAGAGAATTAAGAATTAAAAAAATTAAGGAGGACTAATAGGTATTAGGGAATTCACAACTTCACATTGTATAAGCATGTCTACCACCAATACCACTAGAGAAATGTCCGATAAAAAAATACATTATGCAAAATTGCTTAAAACCCTAGGTTTCACTAATGGATACCATGATATTTATGATCTTGAAATCTATGGTAGATGTTAGAATCAAACATGCTCTAATACCATGTTAGAATTGGCTATGGATGCCAAGATCTATGGACCAAATGGAAAGCACAAGAAGAGAGAAAATAATGTGACAAGAATAAACTGTATTCATTGTCAATATGAAATGAAAATGTGTGTGTACAAATGTACTAGAGACCCCTTGGTTATATAGCCAAGGTGAGAACATAGGAGTGCATAAGATTATGACAAGTGTCATAATCTTATGACATGAGACAACAATGAAAAGCTATCAGTCCACCTAAAGTGGAAAGTGATAATGTGATAACCACCACAAATAGTGGATCTCCCACAAAAGGTGGAAACCTAATCACATGATATGTCCATGAAAGGTGGAGGTGATAAAGTAATAAGAGGATACGTCCACCAAAGGTGGAAATTCTCCAACAAATCCTATGTGGTCCCTAAGTAAACTTAACTAAGGTATAATTATGACCTAGGACAAGGTGCAAAACATTTAATTACATCAACACCCCCCCTTAAGTGCAACTTAGGGAGAATGTACACAAATGCAAACAATGCAAGATGGGTCCTAACAAATGGGCCATGTTAGGTACCCATATACAAATGCAATGCAATCTCTCACAAATGGAGAAAAGGAGAAAACCCAGTGGGACAAAACTCCTCCCCAAAAGAGAGATGAAATACAAAATAGAAATGCTCTCAATGATGCACGAGAAGGTGAAAACCCCATGTGAGGAAAAAGACCCCCCCATAAGAGAGAATTAGAAGAGAGACAAGGCAGCCCCCCCTCAATGTTGAGTCTCCTGCAATGATGGTAGAAGCTCGACATTGAATGTCGAAGATGATCCAATTTCGTCGAACAACGTTCCTCCCCTTAGGAAGAAACAAAACCAAGGATGTATGCAGGATGTATGATGTCTCTGAATGATGCTCAAGTGTCTCCATGTTGATGCTAAAAGCTGACAAACTCCAAACAGGCATTCTAGGCCACACTACTGAAGAGTACAATCCAACATCTAGAAGAGAAGAATGTAGAACATGATCCAAAGACAAAGATATCCCCTCTAAAGACAAAGAAGCCTCCTCCAAATTTTGTCCAAAAGTATCCACACTCATGTCAAACTGCAAAGAATGATCATGTAGATAATGAACAAGAGGCTCAGAGTGCTCTAATACCATGTTAGAATCGAACATGCTCTGATACCATGTTAGAATTGGCTATGGATGGCAAGATCTATGGACCAAATGGAAAGCACAAGAAGAGAGAAAATAATATGACAAGAATAAACTGTATTCAATGTCAATATGATATGAAAATGTGTGTGTACAAATGTAGTAGAGACCCCTTGGTTATATAGCCAATGTGAGAACATAGGAGTGCATAAGATTATGAAAAGTGTCGTAATCTTATGACATGAGACAACAATGAAAAGCTATCAGTCCACCTAAAGTGGAAAGTGATAATGTGATAACCACCACAAATAGTGGATCTCCCACAAAAGGTGGAAACCTAATCACATGATATGTCCATGAAAGGTGGAGGTGATAAAGTAATAAGAGGATAAGTCCACCAAAGGTGGAAATTCTCCAACAACTCCTATGTGGTCCCTAAGTAAACTTAACTAAGGTGTAATTATGACCTAGGACAAGGTACAAAACATTTAATTACACCAACAGTAGGCATACCTCAGAACTTAGATTTTCATCTTAGAATAAGGCTGCAAAGCAAATGCAAGTTAATAGTATCAGTGCATCATGGGTAACTGGATTAGGGCGCATTATGTTACATGAGGTTTTCCCTTGCCCATAATTTATCACGGTCTATGCCCAAAATTATGATGATAAAAAAAGAGCAATTGTTAGTACAAATAAAAAAGAAGAATTGTTATCCATTAATGCAGAAGAACTTGGAAAAGTGTTGGGGTTTACAACCGAAGAATTTGGAAACTTCCACATTGGCCTAGAAAATCTTGCTATTGATTATGAAGCAGTGGAAGAAAGGGAGAAAAATGATTTTTTAAATAAAATAGTTCAGGATATTAACAAATTGAAAGGTGATCATAAGCCTCCTTATGATTTGGATATTTTTAAACCATGGGTTCAGGATACTATTTCCATGCTAGAATTTTTCCTTGGTTTGGATAGCAATTTGGAAGTGGGTGCAAGCCTCCTTGAAATGGTATATAATATCCATTATGGTGTTCCACATTTCAAATATAATTTTATACAGCACATTGTTGAATCCATGCATAAATTTTTTTTAATGATTAAAGGAGGTTCCACCAAGACATTTAGGTTTACAACCTACTTGTGCTATCTTTTTCTATTCAAATTTAGAGGAATGTTTTAGACCAACAAGCTTCAGATTTAGCCCTATAGTAATGCTAAGAAAAATAAAATGGCTCCAGTATATGAATGGACCATTGAGATAGGGATGCATGATTCTCGAAGGAACTATAGTCATTTTGTAGACTAATTTTTGGCTCCATTGCATCAAGCAATTACAAATACTCCAATGCCTAGATTTCCTATGTCATGTAGAAACTGCATTCAACTAGGAAAATAAATACAATTGGATGATTGGTACTTAATGGAAGAATATATTGTGCTAAGATTTTATGGATCGAGAGTACAACCATACAAACTTCCAATACATGTGACAAAAAGGGTTTTTGCATTGGAATATGTAAGGCAGATGCAAAGTGCTGATGAACTACACTTTCTCAGTCAACAAAAGAAGACCTTATTTCCTTCTTTAAATTTTTCATGTGGAGATTTCACATTCGAGATAAAAGCATTTAGTGTGAAACATAATCTTTTTATTTTATTTTATTTTGATGCTATCTATCACTGGCAATATGATCCATGTGACATCATTAAATCAATGATTGTGGCCAATAAGAATGCTGCAAGTAGAATTCAACATCAAAGTAAACCCTTCCTTGAAAACTTGAGAAACAAGGATTCCTGGGATGAGGTCAAAATAGCAATGGAGAAAAGTGCTACTGAGAATGATATTTATTTTGAACAATTGTCAACAGAAATTATGGCATTGCACTGAAAGACAATTAGGACATACAACATTTTTTATGAAAAGAAGTGAAAAACCATCTAGTAGAGTAAAAATACTAGGTTCTCTAGAGAATGAAGTTACTGATAAAAAATGGCCACGATAAAAAATTGCTTCCTTTTGGTCTATGAGGAAGGAGCTAGGTGATCCAAGAGCTCTTGCAGAGTATGGAGATAATGAAGAAGATAAGGAGTTTAGCAAATTGTGGAATATAGGGCATCCCGATGAACAAGAAGATAAATAATCTGATGATGAATCTAATGATGATAAGGAAGAACAAAGCCATGTCAATTAAAAACCTAGCTTAAGTGAGGACACAAAAGAAGAATATACTTCAAGAGAAACCTTAGTTGAAAAATGGGTTATGAAGGTTGTCCTTTGGGGTTCCAAAGACAAGGCCCTTGGATAGTAATAGATTTTGAGTATAGAAAACTAGTTGATAAATTTGGCCTTGGGCTTGGAGGTGAAAAATTAGACCAAGTGTATACAAGTCAATTTGTTAGAGCTTCAAATCCTCATGTTCATGGTCAGATACAATCACAACTAGGACATGCCCATGGTGGAGAGATTAGTGCAATGGGAACTACCACTAGTGGTGATGGTATGGGTAGGTAGTACTAGTAGTGGTCAACATGTGCTACAACAAAACATTACACATAAGAGGAGAACAATACAAGATACCACAAAAACACCAGGTGATGAAGGCATACATAAGAGGAAAAGGATTTTGACAGGTCCAAGTCACACTATCAGTGGATCCACCACAAAGTATTTATTTCCAAGCACTCCACCACTATCAGTTAGTGTGGCTACAACATC
The DNA here is from genome assembly GCA_007115665.2 of Sequoiadendron giganteum. Lineage (NCBI taxonomy): Eukaryota > Viridiplantae > Streptophyta > Pinopsida > Cupressales > Cupressaceae > Sequoiadendron > Sequoiadendron giganteum. The sequence continues at coordinate 603,421,233 of CM021104.1, forward strand.
ATTAGCAACTACAAGTACTCCTATTCCTTCACCATTCAAGCATTCCATTGTTCCTACGTCCCTAGGTTTTGATTTCATTGAAGAGTTTAAAAAGAAAATCAAACATGTATAAAAAAGAAAAGAAGCAACTGATGGAGAGTGCATCTGCTATAACTTCAGAGCTTGCAACAACCATGATATTACCCACATTTGACACAAATAAATAAATCATGGAGGACATGATTTTTGTTCCCATAGTTCAAAATAAACCATCAAATCAGATGGATCGATCTGAATACCAGGTGTCCAATTTTCAATTAGATTTTTTTGGACTCAAAAATATTGACACAATTAATGTATCAAAGAAGAACAATGAATTGGTGTGCACGACATTTCTAAAGAAAGATAGAGAGAAGAAAAGGTTGCAGACTCAAATAGAAAAGTTACAGGAAGACCTAAAAAATGAGAAAGCAAAGAGGAAAGCAACAAATAACAAGAGAAATGAATTAGAAAAAAGAATAAAAAAATATGCCTATACATTAACAAGCAAAGATGATAAACAAAATGAGAGAGAAGTGAATGACCTAAAGCAAAGGCTAGATGAGAGAAACAAGATGTATGATGAGGAAAAATCCACTTTAGAAAAATTAGAACTAAACATTGTGAATGAAAATGCATAGTGGGAACAAAAATTGGAGAAAGAGAGAAAAATAAATGAAAGATTAGAGGCAAAGCTGATGGAAGCAAAAGAAGAAATTAACTCTTATCAAAATAAGTTATTTGCATTTTGTAGAGATATAATGAGGCATATGAAACAAAATATCTGGGATGAAATAATTTAGAGGTTTGATCGTTTGTGTGACATGTTTCAATTGATTGATGCTATCAGACAACATTATAAGAAGCTCATCAAATATTTAGTGGACAACAAAAATGTACTTGCATTAGAGAAATCTGCAAATCAAGTTCTACAAATAGTCTACAAAGCTAGTGAAAATGATTTGAAATCAAAAGGGATTGCTAATCGGATTGCTACCTCAATGAAGTTGTCATCTATCATTGAAAAGTATTTGAGAATGCGTGAAACAAAGGAATATTTGCATTTGGTTGTAGACACGATGAAGAAGGTGGATGAAAAGGTAAGGAACTTCATAGAGCTTGGTTTTCTAGAGGCTTTTGACACAAATGAGCGATTCATTGGAAAGGATGATTTCAGAAAGAAGATGGAGGGTGCGAGGAAGATTGATTTGGACTAGTTTCCTCAGAACCCATATGTGGTGAACTATTTGGATTCCATTAGAACACTGATAACCTTGAATGCAAAATTGATTGAATAATTCAAGACAAGTTCCAATTACAATCATGAAATGTTAACAAAACTTCAAGTCAAACAACATTAGTTAGAACAAACAACAATTCCACCACTTGAAGAGTGGAAGTTACTAGAAAAGGTGATATAGTGATTTGGTTTTTGAATCTTTGATAATATGAGTTTCCAAGTTCCAACTCAACTCTCTGCGGAGTTATCTTTTGGAAAGATTTTGCATTGCCAATGCCTCTATGTACTCCTTCATGTGAAAATCAGTAAGAAAGCTCAAATTCAGACTTCAGTAATGTGATGATGTTTAATTATCTGTATTATTTATTTTATCATTTGAAGAAAAAGTCTGTGGTTTCAAATACTCGATACACATTAAACGATTTTTGATGTTCATTTTTGTATATGCTACTAATACTATTGTTAAAATGTTATTAAGCATTGAGTTGAGTGATGAATCACTGAGTACATGTTCAAGTTTTACTTTTAACACAATTAAAATATGAACTATAAGGTGATGAACTGCTAGCTTATTATATTTACTTCTTGGTAGAGCTTATAAGTTATGGATGTTGAACTGTTAGCTCATTATATTTACTTCTTGGTAGAGATTCTAAGCTATGGATGTTGAACTATTAGCTTCTGTTATGTTGGGACTAAAAATCCCACTCAGTATCCACCAACTTACACCTCACCCACATCCCACATACTACAAAAATACACTACATTTGATTTTATGATTAGAAGAGATTTATGTGACCAGATCCATTTTGTGGCCCACATTACCACTTGATCATATCCATAAATAAATCTAAAACCCCATGGTCACAACCCCTATTCCTAAAGAATTCAATACTATCGGCCTGCCAATATTTCATCGGCAGGACTCCCATCACTACTCCACTGATCAACCGATGAAAGCGACCCATAACTCAAAATTGGCATAACACTATCCTATCATACAGACTCCCAAGGAAATCTCCCCGATATACTGATGGGGTCAACAAAGGTGAACACATTGCAGTAACATAAATGCATTGGCAAAACAAATGTTAGCATTCCCCCGATGGCTTGAACAAAGCATATCGATAGCACTTGAACATATCGGCAGAAGATAACATGGTGTCCCACTAATGGGGCGATACAATGTGCAATACAAGAGTTCAACATATGGTGAGAAGTATATCGAGGGAACAAGAGGCTATCGGGCCAACATAAAGATTGGTTCCCCTGATACAACAAGGGCTACCTCGATGACTCGATAAGACGATGAACCGTCAAACACATGATAAGGAAGTATATTGGAGGATCAGAGCATGTTGGGGAGACATTATTTGGCATCTCACCGATTGCCCGAAAGAAAAAGAGTCCATCGATGGAAGAGGTGGTTATCAATGGAAGGAGAATCATGGTTCCTCTGATGCAATGATAATGATTATTTCTTGCTAATGTGACGTCCCGATGATATCGTCGAGATATTCAAATTAATGATCTTCCTCGAATCTCAATGAAAAGACTGGAAATAAGTGGAGCATTAATGAGCCAGAACTAAGGTGAATTATAGTTCAAGTTAATTGCGTATTTGTCATAAAATTTGGAGAAATTCACTGAAAGTGGGAGCAAGAAGGCAAATATTGGAATTTTCCATTATTGTGCAGCTCAAGGCTAGGGAAAGAAAAATTCAAGTAAGTACACAAAATCCAATTAAAAAGTTGCTTTCATAAAAGCTTGAAGTTTAAACAATAGAGGAAATCACAAAGAAACCAAAGGCTAAGAAACAAAAAATTGAAAAAATACTTCTAAATCAGGACCTAATAGACCAATGCCCTGGGTTAGGGCCAAAAACCAAAAGGAGTGCACAATCAAATCCTTCTGTGGATAAGTTATGGGACAAGCATAAAGGTCTGAGAGATGTGTGGAAACCATGACGGGGATATGATCTGTTTATGTACCATTATAGGAAACAATATAGGTTTCAACTAGTCTGCAACCCATGGAGATTGAACCTAGGAAGGTTAGTGGTGCCCAATGTGTTTGTCAATACAAAGTTGATTAAAGCTCTTTCTAGAAAATATGACCCCAAAAGAAGGACTATCCAATCACATGACAGGGATGACATTCTTGTTATTTCTAAAGATCTCATATCTAATGTGTTTCAATTAGAGTGTTCCTTGAATTTTCCATTCACAATCAAAGACCTCCTAAAAAAATATAACCACATGGAAACAAGTTATAAGAGATGGAATCTACCCTTACAGAGGCCCAGGGATGAAGGGAACTAACTTAGAATATTTTCTAGCAACGAAAGTTTCCCTCCCTTTCATGAAGATTTATTTGAAGAATATTTTTGGTATACCTATCATTCAGCTAGACAAGTGTTAGGAGTAGAGGTTTGACTCCTTATGTCAATTATTCCAATGGTCTTGGCTACATATATACAAAGCAAAGATGCCAAACCATTTGAATATGCTGGCTATTTAGCTAATGCCATGAATTAGGGGTTGGAAAGGATCAAAAACAATAGTGACAACATTAATTCCAAACACTATTATCTATTTATGCATTTGATTTTACATGAAGGTCAGGTCAAAAGGTTCTGAGGTGCGAAATTAAGAATAAAGGATGTAGATGAGAATGGTAATTACAAGCCTGTACAAATGTGGACTTCGTTATGGGATAGCCGGTATGGTGGATCACATTATCTATACTTTGAAGAATATTTTTTGAAGCCATTGATAAAATTGTTGGGACACCCATGTAATTATAACCCGTCCCAAGAGATACAAAGATTCTTGAGACCAAAAGAGAAAGATGCAAGGAAAAAGGTAAATCATAATTGGGGGGATTGGTTTGTATATTCTGATTGCACTATAATTAGAGTCTATAGGTTCAAAGGAGCTCCACATTTATTGCCAAGGGCAATCCTAGAAAAAATAGCTTACTTAGAAATTGTGAGACAAATGGCTAAATATGATGCCAAGCACCTTAAGGGACACAATAAACAATCCATCATGCCTAGCACTTTATGTTTTGGAGATTTCACAGTGGTCAACAGTGAGGTATATGAGGAGATTGATAATAAATTGGAACCATGCAACTTAACTTTGAGTAATGAAAGAAATAAATTTGATATAGAGAGTTTTATTCAAAAGGCAAGGTTGTCACAAGGATTATCAGGATATGAAAATAATTTATCAGTTGATGATGTAATAATAAATTATGATAAGGCCTCTACCAAAAAAAAAATGACTACATATAACAAAATTATGCTTGTTGATACATGGAAGAGGGAGAGTATCCCATCTTATTCAAGAGCATTCAATGAAGTACAAGATCCTCTAGAAAGAATTGAGTAACTTATCATTCATGTAGATGAGCTAGTAAAATATGCGCCCCCAGTTGTTTTTGAAGCACCACAAATAATTTATTCGGAAATGCAGGCTGAAAACATAGAGCCTTTTGATCACATACCTTTAGAGCACACTCTTGAGGTCAAATTATTTGCAAATACAACCATGAGTGAAGGAGATGAAGAGGAGAGTGATCAGATGAGCTTTCTGATGATGTGAGAGTCAGGGTTGGGAAAGAATTTATCTCTGATAGCAACTTTATTAATTTTTTTGAGTTTAAATCATTCATTTATGAGCATAAAGGTAGAATGTTGAGACAAAAAAAGAAAGACATCACTCTTAAACAAGAAGTATTCACCCTGGAAGAATTAAGGAAAGATATAGAAAAAGAGTTGGATTCCATCTCCCCTGAAAGGGGGAGGGAATTACTTCAAGAGGATGGAGTGTTATTATTACCAAGAGGGGCATTAATGTTGCAATAGTGTTTGATAGTTTTAGGAAGAGAAGGGATAAAACAATGCACCTAACAAAAGAGGCAAGTGATAAGATGTATTCAATATTTGGGTACAAGCTAGATGAAGCCACCTTGCTAATTTGGTCATTATACCCTCAAGAAAAAATTCCTTCTATAATTAGTAATCCAAATCAAGTGTTTGGGAATATTTTTGTTCATAGAGTAGGGGATACTAAACCCATTGAAACAACTAAGTTAAATATAAATGTGGCAAAGTTCTCTAAAGCACAAACTGAAAAGCTGATCAAAGAAAATGATAAATTAAGGAAGGAAATGGAAAGTTATACGAATAGAACACCCTCCTCCTCCACACTAGAATTAGATTCCCCATGGCTTGAGAAAGACAAAAGAGTGTTGGATGCATTGGTAGATGTAGCCTATTGGAAGAACTATCACTAGAAGTCCCAAAATAATTACAAGGAGTTGGAAATAGAGATAAAAACCACTAAGTATAATATGGTGTTTGAGATAATCAAGGAGATATTTAATAGAATGATGGTTCATGCTAATGACTACTGGAAATTGTTCAAAAAAACACACTCAACACTTGTGGAGAATGAAAGGTTACAAGGGTGGATGATTGAGAAAAGAGAGGATATTCTGAATAAGAAATTCATGAAAGGTCAGACATTGCAGACTTACAACAAGTTGGTGGAATCACACAATGGGTACCACAATAGGCTTAAAGAGGACCTCGACTACTTTTATTTTCCCCTTCACTCCATGAAAACCTCAACAATCCTAGGGAGCAAGACGATTGGAAGGAGGATCTCGCTATGTTTCTACCCGCTACATTGCAAGAAATTAATGATGAAGAAATGATATTGCAGAATACTCACAAGAAAATTGAAAAATTGACATATATGGAGTACGACATGAAAGGTGTGACTGACAATGTGGAAAATTATGCTGATGAGGAATCCATGCATCATCTCTCTGCCATAACCTGTTCATCAACCAAACCAAAGATGCATCAGATATAGTAGAACAATCACCAGAATGTGAAATCCAACCAAAACCATAAGGGGAATACACTTTGCAGGTGGTGCATTATCATGGAGTAGGAGCCTTGAACAGATCTTGAGTGGTCACTAGAATCTACTTGAAGATTAAAGGATCACTGCATTCACTTACAAAAGTGTTATGTTTTCAATTATGTTAATTTTTTAGTTATCAAACATCGTGCCTTTTTGTAAATGGGTCTATAGCTTATTACCTCTCATATATAAAGAGAGACCAAGACTCCATTGAACATATATCATTCCATTTTCATTAGAGTAGGCATTAGTAAGAAGATATATTACACCCATCTGCCCACTTCATCTCATATAAAAACTTTTGTTATACTGCATATCATTTGAAGAGAAATACAATGGAGAAGGTTATGCATAATTATTGATTTTCTTTCAAGTGTTCAACTGTTGAGTGGATCTACATGCTTATATGTTATTTGGTTGTCTCTAGAGTGGTCTGCTTATACTTTTTAAATTAAGTGTGTAAAAATACATTTAACTTGTCAATACACATTTGCTACAATTGTGTGATGTTGTCGACTGGTTTATGTGTAAAGAAGAATTAAAATTCCTTTTAAGAGATCAAATTTAATATCACAATTTCATGGAATACAATATAAAATATGATCAACTACAGTTTGGAATATGATTCATGAAGTGCAGTATAAAATAAGATATCATGAAGTGTAATGATTCATAATTTCAATGTTCATTGAATACAATATAAAATATCATCAACTATAGTTTGGACTTTGGAACAATGGAAACTGATTCATGAAGTGTAGTATAAATACCTAAAAGCTGTTAATTCTATTCCATTTCCCAAACGGAGTCAAGTTCCTCAAATTGACACTCATCTTGAGATAAAGTAAAAGAGTCATCTTGATTCCGAGTCTGCTCTTCATTTTCTTTGGCCTGTGTCAGATTCAACATTCGTTGTGTGATTTGTGTCAATGTCATCTATCCCAGTCCCACTGCCAGTGCCAGTGCCACCAGTACCAATGTTTGGATTTGGAGTATTTGTGTTACACAACCCGATCCATCTTCTTTCACATGTGGACCTCCAGATTGTGAGTGCCCTTTGAAAAGGATTTTTTTTTACTTTATACGCAGTTACTTTCATCCTCAAGAATGTTTCCAAATTCTTGTCTAGTTTATTTCTTAACTTTGATTTCAAAAACCCCAATGTATTGAAAAATATCTCATCCTCCACTGACCCAAATATCATTGTTTGACATAAGTCAACAAGTTTGAAATATTCTAATATCGAATAATGCAATATTTCACTTTGACCTAAGTTTTTCCAAACCTTTTTTATTGATCCCAGTTCAAAGGCCTTTTATGTGCCCATGGATTTATATTGGTCCTTCATAGCTATTGAAAAAATCCTACATTGTTGTCTAAGCTTATTTTCATTTAAAATTCCTTCTATTGTATGCTCATTATATGTTACCTCTCTCAAAAATTGTTCAATCAAGATTTTTAATTTATCATGAAAATATTTTGGGTTATCTCGGTTTACCCAAAATTGAGGATACACAATACCCATGGCTTCAAGTATTTCATGTCAAGGGAATCTTTCATGAATCTCTAAGGAAAGAGATTTTGCAATTTCCTTCAAATTATCATTAACAGATTTAACAATTTCATTAAAATCCTCCTTGTTAACAACTACTCTACTAGAGCGCCTAGCTGTCTTACAATGGTACATTGGTATCTCATATCCACGTACATAGATACATAAGTGATCGCTTGCATTAAACTACAAATAATTATCACGATTATTCAGATCAGTAATTTTCTACCACATGAAATAATTTGCACCTTCTTGTGTTAGATCTAGATATAGATGATCGAGGGCCAAGCATGTATGTTTACGTAGATTGACATGTTCCTAAATATACATAGTTTTGTCTTGGGATTTCTTCACAAGATTTTTCATCACATCCAACATGGGGAGAAGACTAGCTAAAGTCAAGAGTGTCTCTATATCGCTTAACCTATGTAAGAGGTCAGAAGCTTTATTGAATGTGCTGCGATGCTCGTACATAACTCCAATCAAGGATTGATATTATGAAAGAACTCATTGCGTTGGTCCATGCAGGGAGATCCATATAGTATCAACATCCTTGAGAAGCTTGTTTCTTGGTGTTATTCCCTCAGAAAAATGTTGAAATTCTTAGAAATGTTTGAGACTTTGGAAAAAGTATGCATGGATCTCTCATCTCATGGACTAGATTTTCAGCTTTTGATACTGTAAGAAACTTGCTTACAATTTCGAATGCTAAATTCATTATGTGGGCCATGCAATGAATGCCAAGCATGTATGGTGCGCAAGTAGTTTGTAACTTTGTGCAAACACTAATCCTTTTACCTTGCATTACTGTAGCTCCATCAGCTCCTACACACACCAACTTTTTGGCAATTGTCAACTCATCCATACTTGCAATTTCATTCAAAGATTTCTTGACTAGTTCAAATATATTTTGCGATGTTGAAGTGTCCTTCATTTTATGAACATAAAGAAGATGAGCTTGGTGAACATGTTGTTCTACAGTATACAAATGCATACAGGCCCAATAATTATTGTCTACATCAATAACTTCATCTAAAGATAATGCAATGAAATTTGACTCTTTCACTTTCTCCTTTAAATCTTCCTTTTCCACTGCAGCAAGACAATTTTCCCATTCACATCCAATGTTTACTGACCAATGCGAGAAGGGAAAGTGAGGAACACCCAAATAAGATAATAAACTAGAATATTCTGGGTAGTTTGTCATAGGACACCCTCTAGAAAAAATATGAAAAACAACACTCATTTGAATAGTTTTTGACAAATTTTCTACTTCCATTGCTTTTCCAAAATGAGTCTCAAGTGTACCTTGAAATTCGGCAAGATTTTACATTCTATGGTTATGCTCTTCATATTCCGCAACATACTTAACATGAAGACATTCTTCCTTTGATTTCCATCGTACGACTGATTGTTCTTTCTATTTATGATTTATTTTTCATAAACTTTATCGATATGCTTTTCTATAGTGTCAACTTGTAGCTGCAACATCTTGTCTCTTCCATATTTCCAACTACAAATCGTACACTTGCATAGTGTTTCTTTTTCAATATCATTTTTGTTTTCCACCCCCACTGGTACAATGAATGGGTACTTTGACAACCAACCAAGTTGAAAATTCCTTGTCATTTCCCACTCGTGCCTCATTTTTTATTTGCATTTTATTTTCTTGCTACCAACATCATCCTCATCCAAGTCAATTATTTCATTTTGGCTAAATAGGGTATCCCTTGGAACATATTTTATGGTATTGCCATCCTCATTTAATTTTTTTTTATTTAACTCAATGACAATCTCACCTTGATCTTCCGGTGGCGATGAGGTATTGTGAATTCCTTCTTCATTAATATTTGGTGGAAGAGTTGATGATGTAGCTCCATCTTGATGTGATGGATTACAATCTTTGACAATTCCAAAGTAAGACTATATGGTACCTCTATGTTTTGGGTGTTTTGAAGGCCTCCCAGTCTCTTCATTACCCTAAGGAGTCTTACCCTTTCTGCTCGACATATTGATCTCTCACTTCAAATAAAAGCTGGAAAAAATATCTTCTTGTTTAAGAAGGACATAGAATATAGATCACATTCCCTACTCAAAATCATCTTTAAGACTGAAACAAGAATGGAAAAGAGATAAAGAAATCTTATTATTATAACTAATAACACTATGAATAAATGATCACTCACCTTTAAGTCTACGTTTTCAGCTTTCACCGACTTCCAAATCGAGAAGTAGAACCTTAGAACTGAAAAAAATGTCTAAGAATAAATGACAGTTTTGATTGTATTTATATCAATCCATATTTGGAAAATTCCATGGCATTTTTAAATGCTATATTAAAAATTTGGCGAATCCCGCATGCTTATACAATGATAAGTTGTAATTTTCAAGGCGAAATGTGTTCTCAAATGTAATTATTTTTAAATGTTATCGGCGAAATAGGTCCTCATAAGAAACTATTTATAAATTTTAATTGGTGAGATAGGTCTTCACAAGCAATTATTTGTAAAATTTAATTGGTGAAATGGGTCCTCACATAATGTTGTTTTAATAGTATTGGCGAATATGTAGGTGTTTTATTACATGCTCCTCAGATTCCAGGCGAAAATATTAATTGGTCCATTTGAAACGTGTAGTCTGTTATGGAAAATTTATTGCTTAAATATGCTCATAAAAATAATCATTGGCGAATGGACATGCATTGGACTGATAGTTCATAAAATCTAGGTGATTTGGAGACCTTGTTGGGTGTGGTTAATTCACCAATTTTGACTTGGTTGATCTCTAGAATAATTTGCGAATATTCACCACTAAAATTTTCCTTGACCCTTGGGTACCCAGAAGCCATGACCATCTGTTGAAGATGAAACCCTTACATCTTCCAACGAAGTATACACAACCTTTCTTTTCACAAAATTACTATTACGCTCAATAGTGCATGCATCAAGTTTATACAATATGCCTTATCTAAAGCCTCTATAAATCGCCATAACACCTCTAATCATCTTACATACCCCATCAAAAAAGACTACCTGCACACCCACATCTATTAGTTTTCTCACATATAACAAATTTCATGCTAATCTAGGTATATGCAACATACCATTAATCCTTTTTTTTTGTACCATCGGGTGATCCCACAATACTGGTTTACAATTTTTAGGCAAATTGGACACTAAACTATTTTTTTAAAACTAATTCTTCACTTTTGGGCTCCTATAGTTTATAAACCATGAGGAATTTGAAGATGATGCAAACTAGTGATTTGTGATGTTTTTTCTATAGATTCTAAATATATTTTTTTTCAATTTTTTTGGAATCAGATCACACTTTTTTTTCCATCTCCTGTGAAAATTAGATTTAAAAAAAAAAACAACATTTTTAAGGAGTGATGCTTACCGTATGCAACATAAATTTTTTTGTATAAAGGATAAAATTCTAATTTTTTCGAATTTAGATTTGTAACTATGATATCTAACCAGTTCATTTGGTTTCATAGTGTTTTATTAAATATTTTTTCCTTAATCAAGTTTTGAAGTCAAACCAGTTACAATTTAGACATAGGTGGACCGTATACAACATAATTTTTTTGTATGTATCGAAATTCATTTTTTTTTTGGATCAAGGACATCAATACCCAGCATGAGCATGTTTTCTAAAATTTTATTTTGATAATCTGATTTTTTTCGACATACGCAAAACAAAGAGCTTGATTTTCGGTGAAAAATATTTGTTTAATAAAACTAAAAAAACACATACATAATAAAACCAAAACATATTAAAATTATTTTCATTGGATAGCTCATTTTGAGGACTACCATCATCCAGTTGGGTTTTTGAAGTCTCCTCCATTTTCATCCTCAACCCAAGCTTCGAAGGGAATTTTTTTGGAGTTTTTTGGTTGCAGAGCGTGAGAAGCTAAGAAAAGGGGGGTTGGAACGAATCGGGGGGGTTCGCTCGAACCCCCTTTCCACATAGTTTTTTTTTTCCGGGAATGCATTGAATGGGTTCAGTTTAACCAGGGTTCAAGTGAACCCCCTTTGGGTTCGTTCGAACCTAAAGTTTGTTTGAACCCCCAAAAACTATTTTTTTTTGCATGCGTTCATTTTTTGCAATTTTTCCTTCCTCACTCAAAAGGTAAAACACTTTTGTGGGTTTACCCCACCAGGAAACCTGATTCTAAATTTTCCACAACCAACAATATTTAAATAATAATCATCACCCAAGTACACCTTACCTCTATCAAATTCTTCATATTTAGAAAACTAATCTCTATTAGAGGTCATATGAAAAGATGCACCTTAATCAATTAACCATGCATCATTACCGACATGAGTGGCCAAAGCTATGATGAATGAATCACCATCTTTATTCTTGGATTCAAAATTATAATCAAATCTCTTCTTCTTCTTTTCTTCTTTGCACTCCTTATAGAAGTGTCTAGGCTTATAGTAGTTCCAACAAATAACTTTGGACTTTCTAGGAGATCTGGATCTCCCCATGGATTGAGACTTATCATGCTTATAATTATTCTTTCCTTTTTTCTTAGGTCTTCCATGAATATTTAAAGATTCCTTGACACTGATCGATACCTTCATCCTCATCTCTTTAGAGGGAAAATAACCCACCACATCTTTAGTATTCAATGTAATTAAAGTGGTCCCAATATTCATAACAAGAGAATCCCACAAATCAAGCAAAGAACAAAGTAAGATCTAAAATTTCTCCTCCTCATCCATTTTGACACCAACTGATACCAATTGAGCCACCAACATATTGAATTCTTGCAAGTGTTCTATAATTCATCCACCCTCTTCCATCCTTAAGGAATATAATTTCTTCCTCAAGAAAATAATATTCACTAAAGATTTGGCTTGATACATCTCACCGTCTCTTCCATAGTTTTTGTGTAGAGGTTTCTTCATGGACATTAATCAGAATAGAGTTTGATAGGAACAATCTAATTATAACCTTGGATTTATGGTCCATAATATCATATTAGTAGCCAAAGTAGGATCTACAAGCCTCATAACAGTATCATCAATAGAATCCCATAGTTCTCGATCTATTAATAGATCATTCATCTTCAATTTTTACATCTCAAAATTGTTTCTAGAAAAATTATCTACCTCTATTCTCCTTGAACCACTTTCCATCTGTAATTCTTGCAACAAGATCAAAAAGTATCTTCTACATAAGCCCCCACTCAAATATGGATTATTTCAAAAAACCCAACAATGCACAACTGAAACCAAAGGTGATCAAGCTCTGATACCACTTGTAACAAAATTAAGGTAGAAGAAAAAACTCCTACACTAATATTGAGAGGAGGGTTATGCAAAAAAAAATCAGATTTGAACAATTACAAAAACTTAAATAGAAATAAACATAAATAAGATTCATACCACAATAAAATTATTTACATGTGGAAAACCCTTTCATGAGAATAACCCCACTCCATAAGTCATCCAATAAATTATGCAAAATTCAACAAGATTACAATATACTTGTAGATCAATATTTCTCATAAGAGGATCACAAACTAGAGATCTAGAGGTGACACAAAATATGTAAGATTTTTTCACACAACCTCCATCTCATGCACCTAATATATAGGATATACAATACATGAAACAATCAAACAGCATTACAAAACCATGAGTTAAAACCACCTAAAAAGTGGCATCCATCCTTATCTTCAATACTAGATGACTATGATATGTCAAAACACACACCAATACATGTAACTCCCCCTTTGCAACGTATTTATGTGTCCAACACATTTTTTACATCTCCCATTTTAGGAGACCCAACTTCCAAAGGCCATAACTTTTGATCCAGTTGTTTGATTGAGGAATTGTTTGAACTGTTGAAAAGATCATGAAGCAATCTATAAAGCTATAGCCCACTACATTAGTAATGACCACTTTTAGGCCCAAAAAATGCCTCTAAGGCCTTCAAAATAGACTTTGGAACTTTAAAATGAAAACTTTAATATCTCCTAATCCAGACATGATATTACAATGAAACTTTACGAGCATGTTTATTTAGCCAATCAAAAGATTTGGGATTTTTTTTGCAATAATCCATGCTCAAATATAAACTTACTATAAATAGTAACCTCATGTTACAAGGTTAAGACACCATTTTTCTAACAAAAAATATGTGTGGTTTTATTATTTTATAATTATACATAATTAATTGAAGTAAATTGATTGGAACAATGACCTTCTCTTTATGGAACTACAACATTCTTCATGTATTAGAGAGTTTGATCTAGTTAAATTTTTTAGTATCATGAATATGTCTACATTGTTATTTTTCCTTGAATTTTGTTTTAAATGAATGGAGGTTAGAACATTTTAATTGAGCTAATAAAGGGTCTTGTGTGTTAGGGTTAAGTTGAAGTTTTTACACTTGCTTTATGAAAATGCATATTTCGGGGTGGAAATTAAATGAATGAAGAAAATATTTATAAGGATGATTTCACATCAATTTACATGTGGGATAGATATCAAGGTCAATTTTTATTTAAAGTAATCTTTCCACTCTTATATTATTTTAGGTTCTAACCCAATTGTACAAGGAATGGTTTCTTGTAAACAAGCTCCAAATAGTATTCTAGTATATTAGGATTTGTAAATAGATAAGAATAGTAAACTATATATTCGTTAGTAATAAATAAATATATTTTTTTGATTAAATAAGTAGTATTTATAGGGTTTTGTACCTAAAATATAGAAAAAGGGATCCTAGGCCCTAAATTTAAAGAACCTAGGATGCAATGGGGTCTTTTTCCAAGTTTCATTAGGATGGAGATCAACAAGGTGAAAAAGATGACTTTCAACCATGAAGGTGAGCCAATCGGACCTAGATCTACATCTAATTGAGGGTTGGGAATGGATTTGAAATAATTTAGAATGATTAACCTGATTAGACTATATTCCCTAATATGATAAATACAAAATTAGGATAACTTATAAACTGAAATAATCAAGTTCCAATAGATTTGGAAGGTGTAGATGACTATGTACTTGCTCAAAAAAATTGGTTTGGTTGTTCCTACAAGGACTGGGTCACCCTTGGGAAAATGGTTCTTGTAGGGGCGTCCTGATCAAATTTTGGGGTGCTCTAGTGTTGGAGTTGAGCTTCTATTTTCCACATGCAATTTTTTTAGAATGTCTTAAATAAATTTTGTAGGTGAGTTTTCTATGCTTGAATTTTTTTGTGACAACAAATGCGACAGTGAAAAATTGATCTTCAAGCCTTCTTCAATCCTCTTCAACCTATAACATGCACATTCACAAAGAAGGAAAGTGTTGTGTCATATAGGGGCTTGCCTCCGTCAAACCCCAAGTAAGTGTTCCCACTTCCACAATGGCAATGCCAATGATAAAACCTTAATAGAAAGGAAAGAAATGATGAATGAAAAAAGTGTTACAACTCACCACCCTTTAATGGCTTCCTTGAAGGACTTGAGTCATACACATCACTTTAAACATTTGAATCTTGCTTGATATATTTTCTTAAATTCTTGAATGTTTAGAGACCGACAACAATGTTAGCCTTCACAAGGCAATATGAACATACATAAAATTTGACATGATGTTGGATCTTGAATTATTGCAATAAAAGACTCTGAAATGTTGCTCTTAACTTTATCTTGAATGATCTTGAGGTTCACCTCTAGCTTGTTAATAATGCTTAGATTTTAAATGGTGCAATAACTAGACATTTATAGGTATTTTATCCAATTTACCAAAAAATAGATCTTTGAAGCCAACATTTGCAAGTTGAATTTTGAATATTAAAATGCCACCAAAAATATATCCAAAAATGGGTCCTAGCTAAGAAGGTGGACTTATTCGCCCATGGGCGAATGGGTCCTGGCCCAAATTCCCAAGACACTCAATTTTAGGGGCAACACATGAGTTAGATGCATTTATTCAATGCTTGGTGTTTATTGAAAAATGGGACAGATGGACTCTAGAATACATAATTTTAGGTCAATATGGGGTCAATTAAGCTCAATAATTTAGGGGGTTCAAAACATAATGTGAAATTGTTAAGGTATGCAATTTTCTTCACAACACCCTTAACAAAAAAGACACCAAGGCTAGAGATCATGAGTTCAAAGAAAAAAATAAAAAAAATATTAGTAACTATTGCATAGGCGGCTGCCATTGCACCAAAATATCAATCTGTTAATGCCCGATACAACTGCTAGATTTATACAAGATGAAAGATCCACAAGAGGCGGTTAAGCCATGTCACAAACCTAAGTTTTGTGCTGCACAATACAAGGAGACCAAGGGTGAAACTCTTGCAATGATCCCCCCAATGTAAGTGAGGGGTTCAGACTTGTGACCTCAACTTGGATACCAATTGTTGCATAGGAGGTTGTTGTTGCACCAAAATATCGACCTATTAATTCTTGTTACTTTTGAAATGCACAAGACAACTAAGAGGGGGGGTGAATTAGTTGTATCAAATTATCCACTTCTTAATTTAATCAATTTCACTTTATGTTCAATCTATTATTAAGTGTGAACATGAAAATGCAGATAACAAAAACAGAACACCAGAGACACCAGATTTATGTGGAAAACCCAATGAGGGAAATAACATGGTGAGGATTAGCTTACAGTATAGTAGTAATGCAATACCAAATACAAAAGGCTCATTGCTAGAGGGCTCACTACCTAGATCAAGGGCTCACTGCCTACAAAAAAATAAAAAGAATTAGGTGATGATCCACCACTAGGAGTTCCACATACTTCACAACTTGATCAGAAGAATACAATGAAGTACTATTACCACAGTTCACTCTTCCACAATTTTATTTTCGCACTTGTTTGCATACTCTTCTCTTGCTTGGATCGAATGATGGATGGATATGAAATTCGCTACAACTTAACTTGTATTTATACCATCTTCAACCTCAAGAACATTCTCCAAGGTCAGCTATATAATTTCATTTTCTAAATTCAAACTAGGTCAGCTACTCAACATTCCTGCGGTGGATAAGAATGTGAGGGGACCAAATACATATTTAATTTAGGACCCAAACAACATCTTGGATCACACACATGCTTTATCAAATTGATGCAAAGGCATAATGTACCGTTTAAACACCAGGTCAGCCAAACCTAATGAAAAAACCAATGATCTTTGAAGTGCATACATCTTTAACAAGATAAACACACGTAGATGGCTCAACACGCTTAACTAGTCATTTTATCATTTCTGAGAACATCTCAGATACATCTGCATTGACTTCAACAAACTTCATTTGCAAAGAACACTTCACCAGTTCAATCGGGACAACCAACAAAAAAATAGACATTTTGAAGCAAGTCTTCTAGAGCACCAAAACATTTCTCCCAGTCAATAACCAAATAAATTCCGACAAACCAGTTCACACACCAATGAACATAAATTTTCCTCTCCATCGAACTAGAAGCTGAACCTCATAATATATAATCTATTTTAGCTTATGACCAACCTATAAATTTGTATAGGTATTGGGTCAACATAGGAGAAACATGGACCACAATACCAGAGCATGCCCACAACACAAATTTCATTATTTCTCAATTTTTCTCAGAAGCACTTGGAAAACACCAACTTACTCAACCTATAGAGTGTTGACATCAATGACAACATTAATGACAACACCAAAAAACACATCCATACTTGCAAAAATCTCCCCCTTTTCTTGATGGCAACACATCATGTGAAAAACATCAAAGGCAACATACATAATTTTTAGAAGCGACAACCTGCCAAGCATAAGATTTTCACATGATTCTCTCTCCCACTTTGACATAAATGGAAAAGGAAATTCTTTCCAAACAAATCTCTATTCACTCCCCCTAAGGAGTAATCTACATCACATACTACAACAATGCACTTCTCTACTCCCCCTGAGGAGTAGACCTCAATCATCAATCCAGAAAAAGAGGGTTTGTGAATCCAGTGGATTGATGCACCTCCATGTGCACTTAGTTCAAAGAAGGAGGGGAAAAAACCTCTAAATTCCCTCTGAGATACTCAAAAGTATCCTTCGGAAGGGATTTAGTGAATATGTATGCAAATTGTTCTTTTGTAGGTACATACTAAAGTCTAACTTCATTCCTGAATACCTTATCCCTCAAGAAGTGATACTTGATAGATATATGCTTTGTTCTAGAATGCATCACTAGATTCCTTGAAATGTTTATAGAACTTGCATTGTCACAATATATAGAAGTAGGTTCATCACTCACCACACCTATGTCCATAAAAGTCTTCTTCATCCAAAATACCTATGTACAAAAGGATGCTTCTGCAATATATTCAACTTCTACAGTGGATAAAGAAACTAAATCCTATTTCTTGCTCAACCATGAAACTAATCTTCCTCCAAGAAAGAATGATCCTCCACTTGTAATCTTCTGGTCATCTACACATCCAACCCAATCTACTTCAATGTATTCATTGTCCTTCAGATACCATAGTCCACATTCTGGAGTTCCTTTAATATATTTGAATATACTCTTCATAGCTTTAACATGTGCTTCCTTTGGTTCTGCTTGAAATATTGCAATTAAACATACTACATGCATAATGTTTGGTCTAGTGGCAGTGAGATACAAAAGTCCACCAATCATGGATCTGTACATGCTCTGATCAAATTTAGTTGATTCATCATCCTTACTCAACTTGCATACAGTTACCATAGGGGTACACACCGGTTTAGAGTCATCCATCCCAAACTTCTTTAACAATTCCTTAACATACTTAGATTGTGAAATGAATATCCCTTTGTCAGTTTGATTAATTTGAAGTCCAAGGAATAAATTTAGCTCAACAATCATAGACATTTCAAATTCTTTTTGCATCTTTTCAACAAACATATTGTACATACCTTCATTTCCACCAAAGATTATGTGATCAAAATATACTACAACTATCAGTATCTTGTCTTTCTCAACCTTGAAGTAAAGGTTGTTGTATGCAAATCCTTTGCTGAATCCTTGCTTAGTCAAGTTCCATCCAATCTAGTATACCAGGATCTGAGAGCTTGCTTCAGACCATATAATCATTTCTTCAATTTACAAACCATATCCAATTTGTCTGATAGTGAAAAACCTTCTAGTTGCTCCATAAAAACTTCTTCCAATTCTCCATTCAGAAATGCAGATTTGACATCCATCTGATATACTTTGAAGTCTTTATGAGATGAAAATTCCAAGAACATCTGAATGGCTTCCATTCCTACTACATGTGCAAAAGTTTCTTCAAAATATATTCCTTCAACTTGTGAATATCCTTTACATACAAGTCTTGCTTTATTCCTTACTACTTCACCATCTTCATTCAATTTGTTTCTGAATATCCATTTAGAACCAATTACATTCTTGTTTGCAAGTCTAGGGACTAGTTCCCATGTCTCATTCTTCTCTATCTATTGTATTTCCTCTTTCATTTCTCTAAACTAACTTTCATCGTAACATGCTTCATTCATAGTCTTAGGTTCTATCTTAGAAAGAGAACACAAGTTTACCTCAACCACTTTACTTCTTGTCTTCACTCCTTCACTTTTGTCTACAATTATTTGTTCCTCTAGATGATTTTTCTGAACATATTTAGGAGTCTTGAGTGCAGGTTCCAGATTCTCTTCTTCTTCTTCACTTTGTTCTTTCTCTTCCTTTTCTTCTTCTTGTATTTGCACATAGATAGGCTCATCAGGTTCAACTTCAATTATTTCCACCAGTCTATACATAACTTCATCAACCTTCACATTAGTACTTTCAATAATTTTCCTCAATCTCTTATTAAAACATCTGTAAGCCTTACTATTATTTGAATATCCAAGGAAAATATCTTCATCACATCTAGCATCAAATTTTCCAAGATTTTCTTCATCTCTCCTAATGTAACATCTACTACCAAATACCGTAAAGTATTTCAGAGTAGGAGTCTTACCAGTCCATAATTCATAAGGAGTCTTAGTGTTGTTACCTTTGAATTGAACTCTGTTAAGAATGTAAAAAATAGTGTGATTGGATTCACTCCAATATATATTAGGAACATTTGCTTCTTTCATTATATTTTTGGCAGCCTCTTGCATAGTCTAGTTCTTCATTTCTACAACTCCATTCTACTACAAGGTTCTAGGAGTAGAATAATGTCTTTTTATACCATGTTCTTCACATAATGCATTGAACTCACCGGATGTAAACTCTCCACCTCTATTAGATCTCAAACATTTTATTCTCAGGTTTACCTCATTTTCTACTCTTGCTTTAAACACCTTGAATCTATCAAGAGCTTGAGACTTTTCTCTAAGAAATGTAACCCATGTCATCCTAGAGTAATCATCAATTGAAAGCATAAAGTACTTGTCACCATTTAGGATTCTTGTTCTCGTAGGACCATAGAGGTCTGTATGGATTAATTCTATCATTCCGATAGATGATTGATCCTTTGCTTTAAAACCGTTCCTTGTCTATTTTCCCATCTGATAATTTTTGCAGATTGAATTTGAAGGATTTATGATTCTAGGTAGATCTCTCACAACTTTTCTAGAACTTATCCTAACCAAATTATCAAAATTCACATTTCCCATCCTCTAGTGCTAGAGGAAACTCTCACTAATCTGGGAAAAAAAACATTGACCATCACCACCTTTGAGTTGATAGATGTTTCCATGAGTTCATCTTCCAACTTCAACCATAGTTCCAGATCCTTTTCTGATCTCACAAGTGTTATCCTAAAATACAAGCTTAAAACTTTTGTTGCACATTTTTCCAACACTTAAAAGATTATGCCTTAAACCCTTTACATAATAGAAATCATCAATGTTATGTTTTCCATCAAAGCTAATTATTCCTTTACCAACAATCTTAGCACCAGAATCATCTCCAAACATGAATATATCTCCATTATACTTCTCAAGTTTAGTGAACTTACTCTTATCTCCTATCATAGGATTTGAACATTTGCTATCAATTACCCAAAAGGCTTCATCTTGTCTGGCATGAAAAGAAGTTACCAGAGTACCTTCTGATTCATTCTTCTTACACTCTAGACTAGGTTCTTTTGCTCATTTCTTTTCCAAGTCTAGAAACAAACATTCATCTTTGTCTTCCTCAAGGCCCAATTCATCATCAGAAATTCCTGCATCTTCCTTAACATAATAATTTTTTTTGAACTTCCTATCCTTCTTATCCTTTTAATTATTGTTATTATCCTTATTCTTCTTTTGTGTAGCTCTATTATGACATCTTGATGCATAATGACCAATATTTACAAAACTGAAACACTTAAAAGGAAACTTACCTTTGTATTTATCGGTACCTTTGTTCAATCTCCTTGTGAAATTTGCTTCAAAATATTTTGCATCATCATCATCATCATCATCATCATCTTCTTCTTCTTCTATCTTCATGTCTTTAAAGGCTGTTTCAGGCTTCTCCTTATCTCTTAAAAAGTTTCTCATTTCAAATGTAGTCAAGACATCAAATAGATCTTCCTTAGTGAATGCTTTTGGATCATACAGCTCTTCAATTGCAGATACTTTGCCACTATAATTGTTTGGTAAGGTCATCAAGATCTTCTCAATTATATCTTCATCCTTCATGGTACCTCCTTGATTCTTGATTTCAGTTGCTATAGTTTCAACTCTCTGATAATAGCTTGCAATGTCTTCTCCATATTCCATTCTCATATTCTCAAATTTTTGCTTGGTAGTTAGTTTCCTTGACAATTTTACTCTCTCATCTCCTTCATAAATGTCTTTCAATTTTGTCCACATTTCATTTGTAGTAGCTAAAGAAATAAATTTTGATCTTTCAATTTTAGATAAAGCACTAAAGATAGCAAACCTTTCTCTTTCATTTTCTTCAAAAGCTATAATCTCATCATTAGAGGAAGGTCTGACTGTTGGAATCACATACTTTGTCTCCACAACTTTCTAGGTGTTAAAATTGAGTGAAATCAGATAAATTCTCATCTACTCTTTCTAGTCACTGAAATCAACTCCATCAAACATAGGAAGCTGCAACTTGTGTGCCATTTGATCTACCTCAAGTGGTTAATATTTTCACTGAGGAATCAGAGCTCTGATACCAATTGTTGAAATGAACAAGACAACTAAGAGGGGGGGTGAATCAATTGTATCAAATTATTTACTCAACTTAATCAATTTCACTTTATCTTCAATCTATTATTAAGTGTGAACATGAAAATGCAAATAACAAAAACACAACACCAAAGACACCATATTTACGTGGAAAACCCAATGAGGAAAAACCACGGTGAGGATTAGCTCATAGTACAGTAGTAATGCAATACCATATACAAAAGGCTCACTGCTAGAGGGCTCATTGCCCAAATACAAAGGCTCACTACCGAGATCAAGGGATCACTACCTTAGGACTCACTGTCTATAAAGAGAGGCTCACTGCCTACAGAAAAATACAAATAATTAGGTGATGATCCACCACTAGGAGTTCCACACACTTCACAACTTGATCAAAAGAATAGAATGAAATACTATTGCCACATATCGCTCTTCCACACTCCAATTTTCACACTCATTCACACACTCTTCTCTTGCTCAGATTGAATGATGGATGGATATGAAATTCACTACAACTTAACTTGTATTTATACCATCTCCAACCTCAAGGACATTCTCCAAGGTCGACTATACAATTTCATTTTGTAAATTCAAACTAGGTCGACTACTCAACATTCCCGTGGTGGATAAGAATGTGAGGGGACCAAATACATATTTAATTTAGGACCCAAACATCATCTTGGATCATACACATGCTTTCTTAAATCGATGCAAATTCATAATGTACAATGTAAACACTAGGTCGGCCAAACCTAATGAAAACACCAATGATCTTTGAAGTACACACATATTTAGAAAGATAAACACATGCATATTGTTCAACACGCTTCACCAATAATTTTACCATTTCTGAGAATATCTTAGATACATCTGCATCGAATTAAAAAAAAATCATTTGCAAAGAACACTTCACTAGTTCAATCGGGACAACCAACAAAAACACAGAGACTCCGGAGCAGGTCTTCACGAGTGCCAAACCACAAGAATTTTTTTCATAATATAGAAATAATCGGAAAGAGTAATCTCCCATATCTGCAAGATCTAAGGCCAAATATTGAAATACTGTGGAGCCAAAACATTTATCCCAATCAATAACCAAATAACTTATGACAAACCATTTCACACACCGGTGAACATAAATTTTCTTCTCCATCAAATCAGAAGCTAAAGCTCAAAATATATAATCCATTTAAGCTTATGAACACACCTATAAATCCGTATAGGCATTGGGTCAACATAGGATAAATGCGGACCACAATACTAGAGCACACCCACAACACAATTTTCATTATTTCTCAAATTTTTGAAAAGCACTTGGCAAAAACCAACTTACTTAACCTATACAGTGTTGAAATCAATGAAAACACCACCAAACACATCCATACTTGCAACAAATACAACTGCCAGATTTATACAAGATCCAAGATCCATAGGAGGTGGTTAAGCCATGTCATAAGCCCAAGTGTCGCATTGCACAACACAAAGAGGCCAAGGGAAAAACTTTTGCAACAGTAATAATAAATGAATAGAACCACAAAGACAAATTAGAAACAAAAAAGACAAAAAACCCTAAGGGGAGTCGACAACCCCTAGACCACTACTTAGAAATATTTTCCCATTCCTCCATGAGGGATTTGAAAACATTCATTTTTGTCTAGCTAGAGCTAGGATCAATATCCAACACATTCTTCTTGATTTCCTCCTTTAGCATGGATGCAAGAATCACAATAGAGTGAGGGATGAATTTGATGGTAAAGAAAGTAAGTATTTTTAGTTTCCTCTCCAAAGTGTTGACATGAGACAATAGAGTCTTGTAGTCTTCATCAGGATCATGGCCATGAATTCTAGCCTCCTCATTCCCCATATGATGATTGGAGGAGTCTAGGGTGGACTCCTCCAAAATTGTCATGTTTAGCTCAGGTAAGTGGCTAGGGCCCTCCACATAGTCTTCCACTTCCTCAAGAATGTGGTGCTTTCTATCCTCCTTGTTATCTTATTTAGAGATAATAGATTTGTCATCAATTAGGAACTTAGGTTTTTGTTTGGCTAGTTGATTGGACCTCCTCACACCGACTGATTCCACACCATCTTCCATTCCATACCCATCATGTTTTCCTCCTCACTAGAGCCTTTGGTATCAACACCCTCCTCCCCATTCTCCAAAATAGGTTCTTCCACATAGAAAGAGATAGATTTTTCTTCTCCAGTTCAAGGTTATACTTTCCCACCTGTTTTCCAACCCTCTTGATAGGGGTGTTATTTAGCTCGTACAATCCTACCACAACATTTTTTTGAGACTAAACAAGGTTACCTTTTTTATTTTTACCTATTTTTTTGGGTTTAGTGTCAGGGGTAGGTTGGTTGGCGGGGAGGCTAAGTTTATTCTTAGAAATTGAAGCAATAATAGGGGAGAGTTTCTTCGGGGTTAAA
This sequence comes from Sequoiadendron giganteum, assembly GCA_007115665.2. NCBI lineage: Eukaryota > Viridiplantae > Streptophyta > Pinopsida > Cupressales > Cupressaceae > Sequoiadendron > Sequoiadendron giganteum. Next base: position 603,445,541 of record CM021104.1, read on the forward strand.
TCAAGGGGCTCAGGCACATTAACAACCCTAGTAGCACGAATGGGCTTTGGGGGACACAAAGATAGATGAAAGTGATACAAATGCAAGATTGGCCCTTAGTGTAAGGGGAGAGGAGGTTTTTTTGGGTTCTTAGAGGCAAGCTCAATCGTTTCCTTCACCAAAATGTTTAGGTACAAAAGGATGAAAAAGGGGAAAGTTATGAGGAGATGGTGTCTAAAGTGGTTGAGAATGGGCATATGATAGTAATAGTAGCACTTAAAATGACCTTCAAGAGGAACATATTTCATGAGAACAAGACACACCTAGTCCTATGGTGGCAGGATCTTGCTTATGTTGTAACCCACATGAATCTTGGAGGGTTGCTCATTTTCTTTAAAATACTATTGCATGTTGTCGACATCTTGGACTTTGGTATGCTTCTTTAGCTTTTTTATAGTGCATGAAAGCTAGGTTGCCTTATAAATCACTTCCTCATTGAATTTGAAAGAAATTCATCCCAAAGCCACTAGGCGATCACACCAACTTCTAGAAAATTGGGCAGAAAGATTTTAATCGTGGCATTTAAGACTCTCCATAAGAGGGGCCAAGCCCCCCTCAACACAAATATTATAAACCAGGGCATCACGGTGGAAGTATTTACAAGAACCACGCTCGGTTCTAACCTTGTCACCACCAATAATCTTGTGTTGAGTAATACACAAACAAAAAAGGAGATCGAAAGAAATGAAGATTTTGAAAATACTCAGAAATGATAAACAATAAGATAACGCTTCTCAAGATAAAAAATAGGAAATGATGTTCGTATCGATCCAAGTTAAGATGATAATATCTCCCCACACATGATCGCTCTTTTCCAAAGGACTGAAGTTGGCTACAAAGTACTATATGGAGATAGAGGACATTGAGGTAGGAGATTTAGTAATTATGACCCCGTAGGTCATAATTATGGTGCCATAATGAAACTTTAGTTTTAAAGGATGGGTGATCAAATCACCATTTTGCTAACTCAAATTTATCAAAGTATCATTAATGTAAGGATGAGTAGCATTGTTCAAGCTAGGAAATAATATATATTTTTTTATCCCAAGTGGTTCTAACCCAACAAGGTAGAAAGTAAAAGTCAAACCTCAACACAATTTTCTACATGTTTGTATCCATCTCATCAATTATATTCCACCTCATCTTACCAAACTTGATGGCAAGAGAAAACATAGCAAAAAAAGGTAAAAATTTCACTCATCATTAGTGATATAATTTTTTATTCATCAAGGACCAATCCTTTCAGAATAGTGGGAAAAGAATCAAGGTTTCTCCAACACCTATAGAGGTCCAAGGAGTCCCAACATTGGTAAATGAATTGGCCACCTTATTACCTTCGTTGAAGATGTGCATAATTTTTCCCTTTAAATTTATCGGTGATGTGATGAATATCAACGATAACATCGTTAGCAGTTCATCCTCCAAATTTTTTATCTATGATGGAATCAATCATAGTTTTAGAGTCACCCTCAACATGCAAATACTTGATCCCTATAGAGAGAAAAGTTGACCCCACTAAATAATACCCTTGCTTCAACTATCATAGAATATTGTACCCTTATCCCTCTAACATAACTAGCTAAGAATTTTCCTTTAGAGTATCTAATGATACCTCTAATGCTATTTGGACTAGGATTTACTTTTGTAGCCCCATCAAAGTTGAGTTTGTGCCAACTTGCAAAGGAGGCCTCCATTTAGTATTTAGCCTTGCCAAAAATTTAGATTTATCATAAGAATTGAGGTTTAGAGGTTGATTCCAATAACAATAAATAGTGATCTCCAAAGAACTAGGGGTTTTCTTGGAGGTTTCTAGTCAAAAAGTGATAAGTTTTTAGTAAGGATCTTGAACCAAACATTGAAAACATCCTTGGGGTTCTTTTCCACATTACAAATAATTCTATTGTTCTTTTCCTTCCAAATGCACTAACAGATAAAGGGAGGAACTTGTTGCTATATTTATTTGGGTAAGGGATGAGAATAGAGACTAACCTAGTTCTCCACAAAGCTTTTGATGTTCCCACTTATGGTCCAAGAGACCCCAAGTTTTTGTAGAGGAGAAGTCCAACCCTTAGCAACAAAGGGATAGTGGAGTAACAAGTGAGGAACAAGCTCCTCATCAATCTTGCAAAGAATACATCTATTAGGGATTTGGAAACCCCCTTTTCTTAGGTTATCTTGGGTGAGGATTTTGTTGTCGGTTGTAGTCCAACAAAATAAATTAATTTTTGGAATGAGGTGTCTATTCCAAATCTATTTCCAAAATCTACCACAACTTCCTTTCATCGACAATAGTATGTAATCCAATTTGGCAATAAGGTTTCCTTTGCTTTCCTTGGTTAGAAAAAATCATCTTCTTGGAGGGACATGGGTATTCTTGTTAAGGAGAGAGATCCCTAAAGTAACCTTGTTTAATAACTTAATTATTGAGAGTTATGACAACAGTTCATCAAGACTTTCTAATTTTGAGTTCCTTGTTGAACTTTAATGTAGTCCTCAACATATCTATCGAAGTAACCAATAGAAGGGCCCATCCAATCCTTTAAATAAGATTGGTTGAGGGATAGCTCGAGTAACTAGGGATCATCCCAGAACTTGATCCTATAGCCATTACCAAGTTTCCATCTCAAGCTAGTCTATAGTAGCTATTTGACTTTGCTGATATTATTCCAAATTAAGGAGCTGCGAGGATGACCATTGGAAAGGATCCTAATTATGAAAGTATTATTGAGGTACTTAGAATTTAGAATAGTGCACCAGTCCTTCCCATTTCTCAAAAATTCCTAGCCAACCTTAGAGAGGAGAGTTTTGTTAGTAGTTTGGATTTTTCTGATATCAAGCCCACCACTAAATTTGGGTAGACAAACAATATCCCAACTTAGTAAGGCCAACTTATTCTTCTCCTCAATACCTAACCAAAGAAAGTTTCTTTGGATTCTTTCCAATTTCTCAGCTATGTATCTTGAGATTTTAAATAGGGATAGGAAGTACACTAAGATCCGTTCAAGATCAACAACCAAGAGTTACATCTTACCAACATGAATCAAGATGGAACCTTTCCACCTAACCAATTTTCTCTACATTCTTTCCAACACTGAATTCCAAAAATTAGGGGTGAATTCATTAATAGTTAGAGCAAGACCTAGATACACAACAGGAAGAGGGGAACTCTCATAGCCCAAGATAACAATCACTTTATCTTGAAGGATTTGAGAGGTTTTAAATAAGTAAATCATTCTTTTATTATAGTTTATGCATTGAAAACAAATGAAAGCATAAATTTTGAGGCAACACTTCTATTTCCTAGCTTCCACAATCGAGGCTTTCCCAAAGAGGATTGTGTCATCCACAATTTTTTCTAGCTGAGGGGTCCAAAGAGGTAGCAGGTTTAACACCCTTGATAGTACCTTCATTTAGCAGTTTTGAAATATTACGGCTTAAAACATCAACAACCATAATGAAAAGATAAGGAGAAAGGGGGTCCCCTTGTCTAATCCCTTTACTGGACTTGAAGAAACCACAAGTAATCCCATTAATCATAGAAGAGTACTTGACAGTGGAAATTTATTCATTGAAGAGGTTTATAAGAAACTAATTTAAGCCAAACTTAGCAAGAACTTTGAGAAGAAATTTCCAAAAGACTTTATCAAATGCTTTAGAGATGCCAAGTTTAAAGATCACAACTACATTGTTACATCCATCCATAGAATGTAGAATTTCATGAGTGGAGATGGAAACATCTAGAATTTGGTGTCTGAGGACAAAGCCTTTTTGATAAGGGATAATAATTTCCTCAAGGAGGGGTTTCAACCGATTGACAAAGATTTTGGAGAAAAAATTATAGATGGCATTGCCTAAGTTGATGGATATGAAATCAACCATAGTTTGTTGGTCAACATTTTTGGGATAAGAGCTATAAAATTATGGTTTGACTATTTCAATATTTTTCCTAATTTGAAGAAGTATTTAGCAGCAAGGAAGCCATCTTCTCCCAAACCATCCCAAAATTTATGGAAGAAGGCCGGTGGGAATCAATCAAGCCCAGGGGATTTGAAAGCCCCCATGCTAAAAATAACTGGCTTGACTTCATCAGGAGTGAAAGGCCTAAGAATTCCAACATTATAAATGTTAGTTAAAATGGAGGGAGTGATGCACAACAACTAATCATGCAAGGAAGTAGTGGGATTAACAACAGGTGCCAAGAAAGATTGTTGAAAGTAGGTAGAGGCCATAAAACCAATCTGAGTTGAGGTAGTACCTTCAATCCCAAGGTCATCTTTAATCTTCTTTATTTGATTCATTTTATTGTGTTAAAGAGCTAACATATGGAAGAAGGTGGATTTACGGTCCCCTTCCTTTAACCAATGTATTATGGACTTTTGTTTTCAAAATAGTTCTTCTTTTTTAAGAACATTAGCCCAGTCAATGTAGTAATCCTTTTCAAGTTGGAGATTCTGACCACACACATCACCATTCACCATTATGGCCTGGATATACTTGAGTTTAGTCATCAAGTCTCTCTTCTGGTGAAAAAAAAAACCTAAGACCCACTTGTTCTAACCTTTCACCATATTTTTGATATTTTTAAGATTTTGAGAGATGTGATATATAGGAGATCCATGAATGGGAATATTCCACCAAGTGGAAATTTTTTCCTTAAAGTTTGGGTGGGATCTCCACATGATCTCATATTTTAATGGGTAAGGACCAACAATAGATTTATCTTATGAATAAAGTAAGAGAGGGTTTTAGTCAGACACTGTTCATGGAAGATCTTACAAGTTGGAGCTATAGAGGGATGTCAAGTTGGGGGAGAATAGGAAATAGTCAAGTCTAACCTATATTAGATTTTCTCCAAGCCTTCTGTTAGTTCAAGTGAAGGGTTGGCCTTGAAGGTCTATATCAATAAGCTTGGTAATATTCAATAGGTATACCATGTCAGCCATAATTTTATTATTATCAATCAACCCCCCACACTTCTCAGAGGGCTAGAGGGGGGAGTTGAAGTCCCTGAAAATGAACCAATGAGCCTCTTTATTATCCAAAATCCAATCACAAAGTCCTAGCCAAAAGATTTTATTAGTATTCCTCACATTAGGGGTATAGATATGATGAATATCCAAGATAACCCAACACTAGAGAACTGAACACCCAAGTTGTGCTTGGTTGGGAATAGTTTGGAGCCACACAACTTGTTCATATGCCACATAACAACAAGACCCATTGAGGCACTAGAGGCGTCATTGATCAAGAAGTGGGAATTGGGACAAAATTTCTTAGTAACCATTTCAAAGTTTGTTTTTTTCATCTTAACTTTTTATAATAATAGAATGTCAATCTTGTGCTCCCAAATATAGTTTTTTTAGAGTCATCTTCTTGTTTGGATTGTTGATCCCTCTTATGTTCCAAGAGAGGTACTTCATTGAGATTTTTTTAGGATGCTTCCAACATCCTCTATGTTCCAATAGCGATCTCCTTAGTCATTTCCCTATTCCTAGTTTTCCTTTGGGAAGGTCTACCCACTTTGGTCTCAACCCCCACATCGACCTTTTTTATTTGCCTTTTTTTCTTGGGAGTTAACCAATCATCTATTGATGGTGTTTTCAAAACTGCAGTAACACAAAAAAAATACAAGTATCCTATCTCTCTTGAAAGGTGAATTTCTATTACTAAGCCTCAAGAAACAACCCCAAGGTCTCTAATGTCAGGTCTTGAAAATACACAAACAACTTAGTAATGATGTGATTTGATGGTAATCACAAGGGGCCTTACAACTCAACAATGTTGGAAGGTTCAAACTTATCATCAAATGTAGCAATGTGGTGATGCTTTATATTCTAAACTAATTCAAAGAAAGATCAAAAGATACAGGGTTGAGAGGGATTCTAAGACTAACACCTAAGATCAATCACAATAATGGCTAATGCCGCGAATGGAAAAAACTCCATGAAATTAATTTTTGATTAATCAAGGACAAGCCTACAACTACACAAAAACAATGCAATCTCCTAAGGTAATTGGAAGATTTTCATATTGTGAAACATTCAAATACATACCCAATTACTGGAACAGCATGAACAAACATTCACAGTTGAACTAAGTGCAATATTTGGCTTAGACTAACTTTACACAACAACTTACAATCAACAAGTTGCCAAAAGTATGAGCAGTAGATTCATCAAACATCATTAACACTTCACCATTTTCATGAAAGAAATGAAACTAACATCTAAGAATCATGATCAAGAAACCATAAAGTTTCAAAGCTTAATACAAAAGTTCATCAAATCAATGACCAAATCGCATTAACTCTCCAACAATTACATAACAATTTCCAGTTCTCTCTCCTCTCCTACAGCTAACTCCAACCAAATTCTAGCCTCCCATAAATGATAAGGCACAACCTTTTATAGATATTAAATTTCAGAATTAATGGCCATAATTAGATCAATCGAAGGGCTCAAATCACTCCTCTAGAAGAATTAGGAAGCTACATTAAAAGTTGGCACACATGATACATTATCAACCAATTAGATAATTCATTTACATCTTGGAGCAATGAGAAATAAATAGCTTCATATATTACTTTGTCAAGAACACTCTTCCACTTGTACACAGTTTTGACATGAATTCTCATGTTGGTTCCATATTAAATATTTGTAGTTGTAGTTTTGAAACTCTTGGTAGCCAATTAGGTTTGTAACATATTCATATGCAATTGAATAGTTTGAAATATCATCCTTAGAAAAATTCTATATGTGGGTCCTTTAGATAACTCATTGCACCCTTCTTGATAAGTATGACATCAATTTGGATCATTATCATCTTGACCTTGCATTTTCATCATTCCTCGAACAAATTTCCTAAAATTACCCCTTGGTATTCTGACCACTAGACATCCTTTCGCCTATTATACTCCTTCCAACTATAATCACTGATAATTTTTGCATAAACACCTTATGTTGGAAATGAAGGAACCGATTTTCCATTCTAACAATAAATTTCGCTAGTGCTAATTCTGAATAAGCAATCATTACATTCTTTGTCAACTTAAACAAATTGAGGTGAGCACTTTATTTTCTATCCCATTCATATCATCTAGTAATTTTCTCACATCTAATATTATTATATTGTATTTAAAGTAGTGGCCCCTTCAGCGACAAATACAAGCCTTTTAGTGTAGATCTACTTCTACAACATTGCTAATAACTGCATCCCTCATTAGTGCCTTTATACCTACAAAATGATCATGATATTGCCTCTGTCCTCCCTGTCTTCGGTTCCTATGAGATACCCTTTGCTGTATAAGATATCTTGATATTAATCATTATTTGTAAATTTTGGAATGTCACCAGTTTCATTCCCGTGAAACCCTAACTCTATCATCGCCGTATCAAAGAGACCTCAACTTTGTTTTCACCAATATCCATCTTTCTCCCCGATAAAATCCAATCGTATGCCTTCCTTATATTTTGGAATATTGAAGGGATGTTGAAATCACTTAGCCTGATATATCAAAGTGTCCTCGATGTGCCTTCTATTACATAAAAAATGCTCCATCAAAGAGACCGAGTGACTCCTATCGATACAAGGTTGTCTCTTTTATGTGTTATCAGTGGGACCTTATTACATCAAGGGGAATTCAAAGGAACTCACTCTGATATGGTGTTGTCTATTAGATGATGTTTATGATGAGACCATTCCTGCATCTAGATAGACCAACCATCGTAATTACTCAAAATACATTATAAAATCAATCATTACATCATTGCATCATTAGCTTAATCATGATATTTCATATTCAACATGTAACACTTCATAATCATCATTAATGATCAAGATCAAAATTCTTAAAATTCAAGTTCTAGCATATTTTAGGTTTTCATGAGTTTCCAAGATTTAAGATCTTCAAGGATTTTCAGAAAATCTGTCACCTCACAAAATTCGTGAAAGATAGTCCCTCAGAGTATACACAAGTAGACAGATTTAGTGAAATAGAACAATACATAGGAAAACTAATTACCAAACATTATGTAAAACCCCTTTGTAATTTAAATGCATTTGAAACTGGAATTCAAACCCGACAAGTGAAAATTGTACTGTAAATGGAATCATGGTAATCAACATAATAAAAAATCTAGTACCTCAATAAATCCAAATAGGTCTAGAATTAATGAAAGGTTGGTCATCGGGGAATCCGAGAGCAAGAATAATCCATGAAAAATAATCTTCTAGCAATGCAAGGGCAAGAAGATTCCATGAGGTGGGAAACTTTGGGTTTTCCTAAGGCATATAGAATTCACGAAACTAAAGACTTTGAAAAATACAAGTATTAAAGAATTTAGTGAAATAAAGGACTTCAGGGAATCTAGACACCCTCGGATTATGTGAACATTAGAATCTCAAGGATTTCAGGACCTCAAGGAAATCCCGAAACTAGTCCAAACTTAAATAATTTGATGCCCAAATGATACTTCAAGGGACTAGACCAATATTTAAGGACTTGGCCATTTCAAATATAAAAAATGAGGTCAATTGTTGAAAAGAACATTAACCCAAATTACTATTGTAATCATTAAAATATCAAAGGGTGAAGTAACCGAAAATTTAAAGGACCTATCCCTTAAGGGGAAAAGGAAAGACCTACAGAAAAATGAAAAGCAAAGAGGGTCCTTGCCATTGGTGGGGTGTGTGTATGAAAATGGCACAACATCATCCATGCTAGTAATTTGGTTGTTAGTTTGAGTATCATCTATTGTTTCTGTTAGCATGGTTTTAACAAAGTCGATAAGGGACTCATCACATATATCTAGACTAGAAATTTCCCCATCTTCTAGATCCTTTATTTCCAAGGTAGTATTTTACAAACCTTGAGAAAAAAAGGAGTTGGTGTTGAACATCTGAAATATTGAGAGGGGGGTGAATTAGTATTCCATACACTGATAATAAAATCCACTTAACCATTATCACAATTTTGACTGAATCAATAAGACAGTTAATAGAAACAAGACAATGTAATCATACACATGAACACTAAGATTTTTAAGTGGAAAACCTAGAATGGGAAAAACCACAGTGAGGGTTAACTCACAATATATTATATCCAGATACAAAATATTATGGGGCTCACTGCCATGAATCACTATCCTTAAAAGGCTCACAACCTGAGTACAAAACATGGCTCACTACCAAAGTAATGAGCTGATGGAATGCACCTTCAATGTGTAGGGTTCAATTCCACTGAAGCTCAAAATATAAATTACTACATCACTCAAAAAATCTGTTTACTGATAAATAATTTAGGCTATGATCTTCTCCTTTTTTCACATTTACTTCTCCATCTCGCTTTCTTGTTCATACACATGCACCCACATATCTCTCTCTATATATTTTCACTTGCTTATATCTTCTATATATATAAGTATATCTTATTCATTAATTAGGCCAGTCTAATTAGATGAACATAAAATAATCAAAAGCTTTCTTTTTCAACACCGTATAAGATTTGAAAATTTTATCCATGTAGTGCGTTATTCCAAGTCAACTATTAGTCTTCATAATATATTACATTCCTTTAGTCAGCCAAGACTAAACCACAATTATCCAAACCAAGAAATAATCCTAAAATAAAACACTTTTTGGATCTGATAGCACATTAATTTCCCATCATACTACTAGTAAAGAGACCATCAACAAAACCACAATATAAGAATGTTCACCTTAGTAGAATGCGAAGTCTCCCACATAGTATACCACACACAAAGAACTATAGTAGGATACAAAGTTAAAATCTATCAGAGATAAAAAAAAAATCATAGAAAAAGACATCTCAAGATCTAAGATATAATAGTTTGAATTAGTCAATAAAGCATGGTTAAGAGATTAGAGTCATATCAAATCTTTCGATGAGTTCCAGACTCAGATACCAACATACTGATCCATCACAAAGGAGTATTACTGACAAAAAATAAATTTCGGTAAACCAAGCAAACTTCCCATACAATTATCACCATGCAATTATTACCATGTTGACATCAATGAAAGCATAGGAATAAACAACACAATCATCCATACTTCATTCTCATGTTGCAAATCTTCCAATAGTTGGCAATTCCAAAGTAGGCATCTGAGCATCCTTGCTATCTAGGGAAATAGGGGCACTAGGGGATCCCATAATAGGAATATCATCCAGTGATAGATCTTTAGTTGGGATGCTAGAACTAGACATAGGACTGATAGGATCATCCAGAGGAGCTATTGAACCTTGATCGGCCACGAGCCCAACTTTGGGAGGGGACTTAAGGATATTTAAGACATTAATTTGAAGGGGTAGTTAGGAGTGAGATATTCTTGAGGAACATCATGTTCAGTGGGTTTGGAGCATTTCTGGAAATAAACAAAATTCTCATAGAAAACTTGTTGGGACCATATCCCAAACTTGGACCATAGAGTTAAAGAGTTAGGAAAAGTTTTATTAATATATATATTGACACAAAATAAGAAAACACTAACCTAGACCTCATTTTGGTAATGATGTTTGTGATTATGAAGTGGTTGATAAAGTCTCCAATGTATTGAAAAACTGACTCATCCCAGTATTCTAGCAATAATCCTAACAGTCGAATCCATACAGGGGAAGATTTATTGAGATCCATGACAAGGTTGAAGCTAGGCTTCCAATGGAAAAGAGATATGCTATGTTTACCATATACCCACATACTAGAGGATAGAATAAAAAAAAATCCTCAAGTGAAGTAAACTTGAAGAGAAACAATCCTCCAACCATAACACTAACATATTTTTGTCCAATGGTGAACCATATCAATGGACAATTGGATTTAGATAAATTTTTTCCCACAAAGGTGTTTTCCATTGACAAAATAATTCTATCAACAATAGAGTTTGGGAGAGAGATTTTAGTTCCAAAAATAGATTCTAAAATCATCGACCAGTAGTGATGAACTTCAATTGTAAAACTTTGAGGAGAGTTGAGAAGTGCACTCTTCTAGCCCATGGGCCTCAGACTAGTGGGAATCATAGGTTCCCCATCAGTACCCTCAAAACGAGGAGGGACCCTTGAGGAAAGTGGAGAATCACATGTGGGGTCTATATTTGAGTCAGGAAGGGATAGGGGAGGGGTCTATGGGGCACCCCCAAGGGAACATCCACCATACATGTAGAGAGTTCAAAATTTAGAGCAGGAGATCATAGCGAGGCACTTATGGTTAGATAAATAATTTGGTAGATAAATATTGATGTGGTATTTAAAAAGGATGAGAGGGAATGCATGTGTAGAGGATAAAATTGCATACATTATCACCCTTTTATCATATTTTCTTAAACTCATTTTGGCCTTGTCTTAAATGTGCTATCTTGGTCCTTAATTTTATCTATTTTATGCACAAGCTAACACAATCCTAAAACTAGACCTTCACTAGCCTAACTTCGCCACCAATGGTATAGATCAATTTTTACTTTATCCACTCATGACAAGGAGAAAATTATGGGTGTAGATCTATCTTTTGTACAAATCCATGACTACTACCTCACCCTCTTAATTCAAAATAATTTCCCTAGCTTTTTGAGCTGGCACTCTCAAATTTCATGACTATTACCTATTAGATTATGTATTAAATGTTTTGTGAATAAAGAACTCACGACCTTATATTATTAGAGAAGCCCCAATACATTAGTCATATTCAAGAATATTCAAGTGTGATTGAGAGAAATGAATTTATATTATATCAAATAATAATATTAAGAGCATTACTTGCATATTTTCATCACATATAATACACTAAGCACTTGATTATTTTCTCTTTTGTGTTCTCAATCTTTATGAAAATCATAAAGGGGTTTGATTAGATACCAAGGAAGTTCCATAGTTCTATCTAGTTGCAAAAAATTACAAAGGTTCTTTTCAATGTGAAATTTATCCCATAAGAAAGTATACATGAAGGAAAACATGACTAAAGTATATTAATAGAGGAAAAAGAAGCATAAAAAAAACATCTATAGACTAAACCGTGAGAGAAACCTATTATTGGGTGGTCTTATAGTGACACAACCAATCTATCATAGTAATAATAAATTTGATTTTAAAATATAACACATAAACACATCAAAATCATCAAAACTCTAAACCAATGAATAACTAAGAAATATTCTAACCCTTTTACATTGATCATTCTTAGGTCATATAAGTTAGGATTGATTGTTACTAAATGAGATCATTCATTAGATCCTAAATTGGTGTAGGTGTAATTTATTACCTTATAATATGTTTTATATCACATTTCAACATCATCATCATATTTATTAAATAGAACATTTTTTTTGTAGAATGTCTAGCATATAACAATATTAAAATTAAGTATAAATAGATCTCAAATTTATACTCCATATGCAAACATTTTAAAGATAGAAAGATAATTTATTTAGGTAATTTTCTAATCCATATAAATTTTTGTTGGGATTAAGGTGTATCAACCTTAGAGTCCTAATTTTTTTAATTTAATGTATTATTATATTTATTTGTCTATATTGTCATGTCATAAATTAGGTCCCACCAGCTGGGTGGCATCCCCATTGGAGATGACTAGATGACACATCATCATCCCAAGTGGAGATAAGAGTCCCACTTTGGAATATTTGACTTATGACAAATTTTATGGTGCATCATAAGTCATATTTTTGCATGGAGAAAGTTGGCACCCAAGTTGGGTTATGATAGCTTGTAAGAGAATTTGATATTTTGGTCGATTATGATGGATTCTATGGAGGATTCTATGATGAATCTTATGAAAGATTTTATGGTAGATTTATGGTAGATTTATGATGGATTTTATGATAGTTGTAAGGCATCTATCATAGGCCATTATTAGCATATTTTGGGCACCCAAGCTTGAGGATAGAATATTGCATGTTAAGACTATTGTAAGAGGTGTAAGGGAATATTGTACAAGTGTCCAAGTGTATGTCTATGGTGTGGGATATTGTGCCATGTTGATTTGGATGCCTATCCTCTTTTAGATGCTTCGTCTATCTTGTATCTCTCTATATATTGTATGCCTTGGATTGTAGAATGCATATTTGTTTTTAGCTAATGAAGTGTTGCCAGATTCACTCCAGGATAGGTGTTTGATTTGAAACACTTGTTGAAGAAGATTTGTACTTTGGGCTGCATTGCAATCTTTATTTTAGATAATACAGTAGTACTATGCTTTTGGAGGGTGGGGTTTTTTACCCAAATTATTTTTCCCCATGTATATCTGGTGTCATTATTTTATTTGTTCTTGTTGTTCTACCTTCTTTCTCTCTATGTGTTTCTATTATTGTGATTGTATAAGGTATTGTTAGATTTTTTTCGTAACTCTCCCCTACTTAGATTAGTGTAGGAAGTTGTTTCTGCTCACCCGGCTTCCTTTCAGTTGATATCGGAGCCTAGCCACCCTTGATTCCTTTGTTGGGTTAGAAAGGTTTTTTGAGATGATCTTTATTTTAGTGGGAGTTTTGCAGAAATGTATTCTATGACCTTGTTGCAAGAAAAATATGGCAAGCACATCTAGAAGGATTGAGATGGAGAAGTTTAAGGGTGGAAATTTTGAACTTTGGAAGATTAAAATGGAGGATATGCTCATAGAAAGAGATCTATGGGCTGCCATATCCAAAACCAAACCAACTATAACATCACATGTAGATTGGGATCTATTGGATAAAAAATCCAATGGTCTGATAAGACTCTGTTTGGTTGATTTCATTCTCCTAGATGTCCATGAAGAGAAAAATACAAAAGACCTTTGGAAGAAACTTGGAGATGTTTATCAGGCTAAATCCCTGGTAAACAAGTTATTCTTGAGAAATAAGATGTATTCTTTGAAGATGGAAGATGGAGGATTCGTGGTAGATCACTTGAATTCTCTTAACATGTTGATTTCTCAATTGGGTTCCATTAGAGACAAGATTGAAGAACAAGACCATTGCATGCTCTTGTTGTGTTTTTTTCTAGACTCATGGGATCACCTGGTGATGACTATTGGAAGCACAACAACCTCTTTCAAAATGGATGAGGTGGTTACTTCATTGTTATGTGAAGATATACATAGAAAGTATTTCAAGATGGCCAAGGAGGCTCTTGCTATTTATGGAAGACTGAAGGAGAAAGACAAAAATAAAGACAAGAAATCAAAGTCAAAGTATTTTGAGAGACCTAAGTCTCCTAGTAAGAAGTCCAAGGGAAAATTTGGGATCTGTGGTGAAATAGGTCATTTTCAAAAAGACTGTAAGAAGGAAAAGAAGAAGAAAATTAAGTCTTTCTCCAATTCTAAATCTGAAAAAACATCTCAAGATGAAGCTGAAGCATTTGTTGCAGCCTTGGCAACCCATGCATTAGAAGATGTGTGGCTGACCTATTCAGGTGCATCCTTTCACATGACCTCTCATAGAGGTTGGTTTTTGAAGTATGAAGAGTACGATGGTGGGAAGGTGTATGAGGGTGATGAATCTCACCTAAAGATCATTGGCCATGGAAGATTAAAACTTAGATTTCCTAATGGAAGAGTGAAGGGGATTTATGGTTTCTTGCATATCCTAGGTTTGGCACAAAACCTGGTTTCTATGAGTAAACTAAATTATTTGAGAGTGCAAGTTGTTTTCTCTGGTGGAGGATGCAAGATGATAAGAATAGCTATGGTGTTGGCTAAGGGTGTTCAAGTTGGCACTTTATACAAGTTGGATGCATGCACAATTTAGTGTAATAGTTCTTATGATCTACAAAAGGATAGACCTTTGGATTCTTCATCCTCACCATCAGATCATGCAAAGAAGAATTCTATTGCAGCTACATCCAATGGCCATGCATTTTGGGTACTTAAGGGTGCCCATTCTATGAAAATGAAGCTACCTATAGAGAAGACTATGTTACGAAACCAACGACTTGGTAACATTATTGAGAAGGGTCTTATAACCCTGAAGAATAAGAGCCTTGTTGAAGGCCTTAATGATTGTAATCTCGATTTTGATTTTTGTAAACATTTTGTTTATGGAAAAAAAAATCATGTTTCTTTTTACTCTAGTTCATCCAGATGTTTTTGGCCCTATGAATATTCCTTCAATATCAAAATATGTATATTTTTTTCTTCAATAGATGATTGTAGTAGAAGGAAATTTGTTTATTTTCTCAAAAGTAAATTTGAATTCTTTAGTCAGTTTAAGGAGTGTAAGGCCTTGGTAGAAAATTCGACTAGCAAAAATATTAAGTGCCTGACGACTGACAATGGTGGTTAGTTTTTTCGACAGAGTTCAATTTTTTTCTAAAGAGCATGAGATTGAGATACATAAGAAAAATCCATACACCCCACAAAAAATTGGAGTTATAAAGAGGATTGATGGAGGGGGATAGGAGTATGTTGAGTGGTTCCAACCTTGAGAAAAAGTTCTAGGTTGGAGTGGTAGCCATTGCATATTATTTTATCAACAAATCTTCTACATTAGTACTTGTTAGAAAGACACCCATGGAGGTGTGGTCTAGTAAAAATACTTCAATGAGACATCTCATAGTATTTGGTTGTGAAGCTTATACTCATGTTTCAATTGAGAAGAGGTCAAAGCTAGAGAACAAGGTAGTTAAGTGTATCTTTATCAGATATGGTGTTGGTGTGAAGGGGTACAAGCTTTGGAATATAGAGGATTAGAAGGTCTCTGTAGCAGAAGTGTAATTTTAAGAGAGATGAAACCTTCCACTGTTGAGTTGTAGCCAAAGAAAGAGGAGAAATAAATGAAGGAGGTAGGTTAGATTCTAACTACTCCGAAGAAAGATGAACTGCACACTCTTTTTGGACTTGATGATGAGGAGAGCTCAAGAAACTAAAATTTCTAAAGAAGAAGAACCTCAACCTCAGCCTTTGAGGAGGTCTACACAAGTTAGGCAACAACTTGAAACGTTTGGTTATTCATTCTTAGATTCCACTTTCATTTTTTCTTTGATTGATAACTTTGATGAGCCTAGGACTATTAGAGAGGCTATGGGTATGAGTTATGTAGATTCCTAGATGAAAGCCATGGATGAGGAGATGTCTACAGAAAAATAAGACTTGGGCTATGGTACCTTTTCTTGTTGGATGTAAACTTGTTGGTTGTAAATGTGTGTTCAAGTGTGGTCTTGATGGTAATATTGAGAAGCATAAGGCACAATTGGTTGCTAAGGGATTTTCATACATGGAGGGAATTTATTATGGTGAGATATTCTCTCTTGTTACAACGTTGACATCTATCTAGTTCATTTTATCACTTGAAACAACTCATGATTTGGAAGTGGAACAGATGGATGTGAAGACAACATTCCTTCATGGTGACTTGGAGGAGGATATATTACATGTCACAACAATAGCATTTCATTGAAAAAGGTAAAGAAAATTTGGTTTGAAAATTGAAGAAGTCTCTTTATGGTTTGAAACAGTCTCCTAGAATTTGGTACCATAAGTTTAATATATATGTCTTGTCATAGGGATTTCAGAGATCGAAATCTAAATATTGTGTGTATTATAAATCTTATAATGGTCACATTCTCATTATTGTTTTATATATAGATGATATGTTGTTTATTGGGAATGGTAAAAGTATGATTTAAAATTTGAACTTTCAGTTGTCAGCACAATTTGAGATGAAAGAACTAGTGCAACTAGGTTCATTTTGGGAATGGAGATAATCTATCTAACATAAAGCTTTGGTTAAGATAGAGAAAGTATGTGAACTTAGTGATGGAGAGATTTAGCATGGCATATTATAGACAGTTAGTTGTTCTTGTGATGTGGGTGATAAAGCTTTTTGTGAATGATTGTCCAAAATCTCCTAGTGAGATGTGAAGAGAAAAGGAGGATGGATCTAATGAACCAACAGTGCGGAATACATTCCCTTAACACTAATACAACAGGGGAGAAGATCATAAACAAGTTCTAATAGCTTCTAAAACTACTTGAGATGAATACAACCAGTAAAAAGGATAACAAAAAATACCAATCATAGATTGACACAAGATATACGTGGGAAAACCTTTTCAGGTAAAAAACCCACCACACAAAGTCAAGAGAATTATATTCCAATAATAAACCAATTACATACAATGTTCAATCTTCTTTGATCAACTCACAACAACTTCGTTTAAGTTTTTCTCTCACTGTTACAATGTTATTCTCTAACATACAGTTCGAAGTTATTTATTGCAATGTTGTACTCGACTTACATATGATGCAATCAATCTAATTAGTCAGGTGCCAACCATCAGGTTCATGAATCAAATATATAATCACATAATCGATCTACCCATACTGATCTCCCTGGATCAAGCCACCCAGGCATTAATGCCACCACCCAAATCGGGTCCTATTTGCTAGCCTAAGTCAACCTGCACTTGCTGCAATTACTTCTTTGGTTTCTAACCAATCATCGATCTGACACTGAGCCATGTGTACGCATTTGATTTGTCCACCACTTCTGTCACTGAGTCCAACTTGGTCAAAAATAACCCTGAGCTCATCTGATCTCTCTACGTTCTTACCGTTCTATCGCCGAGCTCGTTCGACTTGTTTGCGGTATGATGGTGAGCTCGTCTGAGCTCACACCGACCATACTCGCACTACCCTGGCTTCAATCGAGTCGACTTGTGGTATAGCAGTGAGCTCATCTGAGCTCACCAATGACTTCATCGAGCCCAACTCATCTTGCCTCAAAACTTCCACCACACTACCGCAACTAGGTTGAGGTCTAACCGCGGTATGGTGGTCACCGGTCTGTGGGACCACTGATGGTCAAACCATGCTACCGCGGGGGCCAACAGGCCACCCCGTGGTAGTGCGGTGACCATCAGCTTGACCATTGGTGGTCTTACCACGGCCACCATGGTGAGTGTATCCACCACTTGCGGTATGGCCGTAACGGTCGGACCTGATCCCAGGCGGTCTCACCATGGCCACCACGGTGAGTGGACCCACTACCTACGGTATGGCAGTAACCGCTGGACCCAACCGCAAGCGGTATCACCATGGCCAACATGGTGAGTGGACCCACCGTCCATAGTATGGAGTTAATCACCATACTTGACTGTAGGTGCTCATCGAGGTCACTGCAGTGAGTGGACCCACCGCTTGCGGTATGGCGGTAACCATTGGACCCGACCACAGGCGACTTCATTGCGGCCACCGCGGTGAAGGTCTTTGCTAACCATGGTAAGGCAGTAACTGTCACGGTGAAGGTCTTTGCTGATCGTGATAAGCCGGTAGTCGCCAAGCTTGTCACTGCGTTACCGCCAGGGGCATTGATAAGTTAGGCATGGTATGGTGGTAAAGGTTAGAAAAAAAACATTTTTTCGCCAAGGCAAGAAAACAGGGCCTTCAAGCTAGAAGTTGAGACACATTTTCTCAACAAGTTGGAGGACATGATTAGTGTACCATATGCAAGTGTTGTTGGAAGTTTGATGTATTCTATGGTGTGTATGAGACCAAAGATTTCCCAAGCAATGGGAGTCCTTAGTCATTTTATGGCTAATCTTGGATGGATACATTAGGATGCAGTTAAGAGAGTGTTTAGATATTTATGTGGTACTTCCGAGTATGCCTTGTGTTTTCATGGTCATCCTATTGGACCTCATCATTCTATGACTATTCATGGATATGTGGATTTAGATTTGGTAGGTGATATTGACAATAAAAGATCCACCAGTGGTTACATGTTTATTATGTTTGGTTGTGCTATCAGTTGTATGAGTAAGTGAAAGGTTGTAGTTGCTTTGTCCATGAAAAAAGAAGAGTACATGGCAGCCACTCATGTTTGTAGGGAAGCTATTTTCCTTACAAGGTTGTGTTCTTATATTGGTTTATATGTAGGACAAATTATTGTTTGTTGCAATAGTTAGAGTGTCATTTGCTTAGAAAATATTCCTACCTTCCATGCCAAAATGAACTACATTGATATTCAATATCATTTTGGTCATGATATCGTAGAAGATGGAAAGATGAACATGGAAAGGTTGACACTTTGGAAAATGTTGTAGATGTACTGACAAAATTAGTGAGCACAAATAAGTTCAGATGGTGTTCTCATTCCATGGGCCTTGGGGCCTTGAGTAGATGATTCTGTATCACTCTTGGTAGGTCTTTGACAAGTGGGATAATGTTGGGATTAATGTATATCAACCTTAGAGTCCTAACATTTTTAATTTAATGCATTATTTTATTTATTTGTATTATTTAGTTGCCTATATTGTAGTGTCATAAATTGGGACCCACTACTGGGTGGTATCCTCATTGGAGGTGACTAGATAAAACATTATTGTCCCAAGCGGAGATAGGTGTCCCACTTTGGAATATTTGACTTATGATAGATTCTATGATGCATCACAATTCATCTTTTTGCATGGAGAAAGTTGGCACCCAAGTTGGGTTATGACAGGTTGTAAGAGAATCAAATATTTTGGTTGGTTAGGATAGATTCTATGACGGATCTTATGGTAGATTTTATGGCAGATTTATAATGAGTTTTATGATAGTTGTAAGGAATCTGTCATAGGCCATTATTAGCATATTTTGGGTGCCCAAGCTTGAGGAGAGAATATTGCATGTTATGACAGTTGTAAGAGGTGTAAGAGAATATTGTACAAGTGTCTAAATGCATGTCTATTGCATGGGATATTTTTCCATTTGGATTTGAACACCCATCCTCTTCTAGATGCTTCTTCTAGCTTGTATCTCTCTATATTTTGTATGTCTTGCATTGTAGAATGCATAGTTTGTTTGTAGGTAACAAAGTGTTGTTGGAATCACTCCATGATAGGTGTTTTCTTTGAAAAACTTGTTGAAGAAGCTTTGTACTTGGGGCTACATTATAATCTTTATTTCAAATAATATAGTAGTAATGTGCTTTTGGAGGTTAGGGATTTTATCCAAAAGGGTTTTCCCCACATATATTTGGTGTCATTGTTTTATGTGTTCTTTTTGTTCTACCTTATTTCTCTCTATGTGTTTCTATTATTGTAACTATATAAGGTGTTGTTAAATTTTTTTGTAACTCTCCCATACTTAGATTAGTGTAGGAAGTTGTTTCCACTCACTTGACTTCCTTTCAACTTTAACCTCATTAGCTAATACATTTATGTTCTTATAAAGAATCAAGTCTCATAGAAAACTAAAATAATTATATTTTTAGTATCTGTTCAATAATCATAGCCAAATATTAGACTATTATTTTAATAAAGTTTACCAATATAGGAGTTTTATTTTATACATGTGAAAAGTGCATACGCTAACACTTTTCCCTCTTATTTTACACCACTTTGGACACATTCTTATGATATTAAGGGATCCTTTAGGAATTGGATATTTTTGGACACATGTTTATTCTTTAAAGGGGGGCTTCTAGAATTAATTAATGTGCATGTATATTTATGTTCTTAAAGTGGTTCTAAATGGCCTTGAATTATGTGTTTGGGCTGTATATTTAAAGGAGTTTCCTATATGCCATTTTAGACATATAAAAAATATAACACATCATTATTGTAAATATGTGTTATATTGTCACTGATGTCACCATGTTGGTCTGGTACCTTCTATCAGTGTGCAAATCACACTTATCTCATTTGGTATTTGATCTAATATCTCTAGTAATTTGGTCCGCATATTTCCTCTGGTAATTAATATGATCTAAGGTTTTGGGAAAAAGCTTATAATGGTTGGAAGTGTGTATATATGTTTTCTTAGATGTTCATATGATTGGGTGATGCATTGGCATTAGTTTTTGAGATTGCATTTTTGTATTAAGTTAATCTTGGCTGACATGATGTTGCATGACACGAGTGAATTACTTTTGAGAAGATTTATATGAAGCCGACAAGTTATCATTTTGAAAATATGAATTGCGTCTAGTTAGGACAACCTAATTGATGCATCAGGTATATATGAAATATGACTAGAAGATGAGAAGTGTGTGAAAAGGGAGAATGTGAATAGAAGACAAAGTGTGTATAACCGAAGTGTGCGAATAGATGGTTAATCTGCTATCATGTGAGTGAATACTATGAGCATCAAAGGAATTGAATCTGCACTAGTGGTGTAGCTTCATCATTTCAACTATGGCGGTTAGCCAAAATTTTATTTATACAATTTTTGTAGGCAGTGAGCCTCCTTGTTACCGGTATTGTTATAACTATATATATATATATATTGTAAGTTAATCCTCATCGTGGTTTTTCCACGTAAGATTTGGTGTTCTTGTGTTTTAGCATCTCATGTTTTGTTATTACTTTAATCTATTCTGAGCTGCTACAAAGATTTAAATAAGATTGTGCTCCCAAGTAATTAAAGGTAATTTTTCATTGTATTATTGGATATTGATTCACCCCCCCTCTCAATATCCAGTTTATTCAACAATTGGTATCAAAGCATTGGTTCCTTGGTAAAAATCTTAACTACTTGAGGGAGATCTTGAAGATTGAACAAATGGATAAAGAAGAGCTCCTAATTTCTCATGAAGATTTTGAGAAGGTAGAAATTGAAAATAAAGACTTGAAAAAAAATCTAGATGAAGCAAATGAATGTGTCCAAATATTGAAATAACAGTTAAAGAAATTCAAAGAAAGATACAAAGAAGTGAGTGAGGAATTGAAGCAAGGAAATGATGAGAATACCAGACTGAAATTGAAGATAGATGAAAAGAAGAAAGTTGAAAAATGCTTGAAAACAGTAATACAAAGCAAAGCTAATGTTTTCTCTAGGCTTGAACTGGAAGTGATGAATCTGAAAGCAAAACTTGAGAAAGAAAAACTCTGTGAAGATGAATTTAAGACAAGATCCACCAAGATTGATGAATTAATAGTAGGATAAAAACCTTCTAAAGATAGAATTGGCCTAGTTAATGAAGCTGATGAAAAAATGCAGAACACAAATTCAACAATCAATCAATAGACTTAAGATATAGAAAAATAAAAAATAACTCTGGAAAGAAATCATCCATCATACAACCCAATGCACAAAGGTAATCATCATTCAATGGTGTTTTTTTTTCTTGTAATAAATTTGGTCATAAGGCAACTGAGTGTAGGAGTAGGTTGAATTAGTTTTCTGGTCCCTTCTCTAGACAATGTTACACATGCAAGAAGATAGGACATAAAACTATTGAATGCATATCTTTGGTAAGAATGATTAGTCAGGTGATGATGAATAGGTTCAATGGAAAAAGGATGAAACAATAATTTTTTGGATATTTCTATACCTGTAACATGTTTGTACATAAAGCTAATCAATGCAGAACAGGGAATAATGGAAATTAGACAAGACAAAGAAATACAGTCTGCTACTATTGCAAGAAACTAGGACATATCTCAAAGGTGTGTAAAAGTAAAAAGGGAAAGCAGTCTACTCTGGTGGAAGATAATAAACTGGTTGAAAAGATTGGTAAGGAGGAAGTTAAGAAGGAAATGAGAAAAATATGAAAAAGGAAAGAAGAATTAGAGACTACTGATGCGTTTGTACTCTCATCTGGTGTAGATGAATCCTTCGGGAACTAAACCTAGCTTGGTCTTAGGGGGAGCTTTATAAGAAAAGCAACTAAACCCTCAGAAGAACAGTGTGTTAGGTGTTGGCACATGGATATGTTGTAAATAATGATAGGACATAAGTATTGCAAAATAAATTGAAAGAAAAGGTGTAAGAACGTTCTTTTATGGAGTGAATTAGGGTTTCTCAACAGAGTGGAAGAGAACTTTGTCATCTTTTTGCAATAAATGTGAGCTGTGGAAAAATGGAGTATAAAGGAAATTTTACAAATCATTTTGATTATAAAATACATTTGAAGGATTCGTAGAGCGACTTGGAACTTTAATGAAGCTTTTATGAAGCAATTTGAAGACCTTCGAAGAAAACATTGTGGATATTCAAAAAATACATGACATAAGTTTCCTATCTCATGTATGCAGAAGAAGGTAACAAAAGAATTTTCTTGTTGAATCTTAAGAGTGTAGACACCTAAAAATGACTTAGGCCTGCAAGCAATATTTTATCACCTTTTGTCCTAGCATAATTATGACATTTTAATTATGTTTCTAACCCACATTCAACTATTAATTAAATAATTCATAATTATTTAATTAATTCATAATCTTTCATTCTTCATGATTATTAAATAAATAAATCTTATTTATTTAATTTAATATGTCACCAATTGTCAAAGTCTTCTAATAATTAAATGAAGTCATTAATTTATTTAATTAAATCCTTATCATTAATGTCCTCCTGATTATTAAATGAATGTATTTAAAATATATTTACTTAATGTGTCACTAATTCCTAAATCCTCTTAATTAAATAGATTTGATAATTTATTTAATTAATTAACTACTTCTTCTAAATTAAATAATTATTTGTAATTATTTAATTATGGCATGTGACATTTCTATATTTTTAAATAAAGAAAATCATTTAAAAATATCTCATATACTTAACTAATTCTTCATTTAGTAATTAATTTCAAAAATCAATTACTGCTTATCTCACAAAATCCCTATTTTGAATTAATTTAATTCAAAAATAGAATTATTCTTCTACAAATCAAGTAATTTCCAAAATTATTGATTTTCTAAAATCTCATCCTCTTGTCTTCTAATTTTTACTAATTTCATCTCCACTATCACATTCAGTCTTGATTTAATTCATTTAATTAAATCTTAATTACACATATGGGTATTTTTCCCTAACCCTAAATGAGAGTTGCCTTATTGAATCTTGACCTTTGATTCTAGGGCATTCCTTAAAGCTCTCATCTTGTCCATCCGTTCAAGATTGCATTTTCTATAAAATGACAATCCTGATCTCATTTTGGGATCCATGATCATTTACTTAGAATACTTTTATTATAGGCATTTTCATTATTCTAGGCTTTACTTATTTAACTATTTGCATAATAGGAGTGATATTCTAGATTGCACTAGTTTATATTTTCAAATCCTTCAAAAGATTTGTTGAGGCTAGGCTTATAGAGTTGCTCACACACAAATATGAGGGCATCCGTCATTCCAAAGATGGAGAAGGTGCAATGGAAGTCAGCCATGGAATACTAGACGGGTGCGATCTTTTTAGTTTTCATACATTTATTTATATTCCTTTGCATTCCATTGTTTGATTTATATTAACTTGCAGGTACAACTAATCATTGATTTGATCTTGCAGGAAGATATTTTAGATCATTACATAGAGCTATAATGGAAATTTCTAAAAGAGGATCGAGTGGGAATACCCCTCTGAAGTTGAAAGGAGTCAAAATGGATGAATTCAATCATCAAAAAATAAAGAAGTTGGAATTAGGGTTGGAATTGAGCAATTTATGAAACATACAAACCCTAGGTTTGGACATATGGGGATAATTCCATCGGTTTTTTGAAAAAAGAATTTATCTTGTTCCTTCTTAGAAAATTCAAGGATGGAAGCATTGTATTGGATAATTCCTATCCCATTTCGAAGGAAGCAATCCAAGTGGTCATCGAACTGTGCAATGTTGGAGAACTTCTTAGATGAAAGACTATAAAATACAAGGAAGTAGAGGAAATGACAAGAGTTGAAAAAGATCTCCGAGCACTATTGATCAATACTATTGGTGATGCCTCAGTTAGGTATGTTGCATACAACATTTCTTATGAAATTTATTTCAAAAATCGAGAAGGCTCTACTTCGGCCATTGTAGTATATTTG
The DNA here is from genome assembly GCA_007115665.2 of Sequoiadendron giganteum. Classification (NCBI taxonomy): domain Eukaryota; kingdom Viridiplantae; phylum Streptophyta; class Pinopsida; order Cupressales; family Cupressaceae; genus Sequoiadendron; species Sequoiadendron giganteum. Next base: position 603,470,305 of record CM021104.1, read on the forward strand.
GCACATAAAATGGTAAAAGAGAACAATAATTTGATCGATGTAAGCTAATTCTTGAAAATCTCACTGGGAGCATACAAATGACACTGGGAGAAGGATACCCATTTCATTTTGGGTCCTTGATTTCATGTTTGGTACTTTACTTTATTAAATCTCTACTGGGAAAGAGAGATGTTGAATGGGAATCTAGGATTCCCATTGCAAGATAGATATATAGGAACTTGGAAAGCTTAGAGGATAAAGATAGTGTGTGCAATTTTTTTTTCTTATCCTTGCAAAAAGTAATGAGCTCCAATGAAGTCATGGTGAGTCAATTTGAGGAAGGTTCTTCCTCTGGGATGAAGGAATTGGAAGTAGTCACTGGTGATGCCCCTCCGGAATTGAAGAAAAGAAAAGTTGTCTTTGAAAATGTCATTGTTATCCCTGGACAGAAGAAAGAAGAAGAAGAATCTTTGGCTGAACCAAAATCTTCCGATCTAGATGACATCTAGACCATGTTAATAAAATGGAAAATGAATAAAATTGGTGATGTGTGGAGTACGATCTCACTTGGTGATTAGTTGAATATCTACTTCGTAAAGGTATTGATGTATCTATTGGTTCTTATTCTTTACCTAAAAATTTAGTTGAAATAGTTGAAGAGAGAATGTTGCTTGAAGGTTTGGGAGGATGTAAGTTGGAAGCTCTGGTTGAAAAGAGATGTTCTAAAGCAAAAAAAATTATCTGAACTGATCGTAGAGACAAAGAAATGCATAAAAGAAATGTTAGACATATACAAGTATTGTCTCCGGTGGCCTACTATAGTTGACAATTTCTAAAGCAAAATTGAAGCAATAGAATTTGAAGTGAAAAACATTGCAAATAAATTTGATATCTTTGAAGACAAATAAGGAAAGAAAAGGCTGAGAATTGGTGAACTTCAAGCTGAAATGATCATTGTGCAGAGGAAAAGGGATGACATAGTGAAGACCTTCTAGCTTCTTAAGGAATTTGTTGAGGTCTGGTTAGACCGTATTTCTGGAATACTTTATGATGTAGAAGACTGTGAAAAACAATGTTCATCCACAAATTGGTCATCCTCCTTCACACTGTTGGTTCTATTGGATAGTTTGTGTGCAAGAATGGACTCTAAAATCCTTAAATGGAAGAAATTATATCATGTTATCAAAGAAAGGTACAAAAAGGTATTTCAGGTGACAATTGTTATTCTAGTTTGAAGGATTGGTTGCTTAAAAGTGTTGAATTAGGAATTTATTTTTAATATTAGATGCCACCATGTTTACGTGTTTTTGGCACCTTTTTCCATTGATATCAAACGGGGAGAGATTTGGAGAGTTTTTGGAAGAGAATTTTTTTTTTTTTGGGAGAAAATTAAGGGAATTTTGAATTAGAATTTTTGCACATGTTTCCATCAATGAAAAAGGGGGATATTGTTGGAAATATGTCTTATATTGTCATTGATGTCACCATGTTGGTCCAGTACCTTGTACCGGTGTGCAGATCACACTTATCTCATTCGGTATTTGATTCGGTATCTCTAGTAATTTGGTCTGCATATTTCCTTCGGTAATTAATATGATCTATAGTTTTGGGAAAAGGCCTATAATGGTTGGAAGCATGTATATATGTATTCTTAGATGTTCATATGGTGGGTGATGCGTTGGCATCAATTTTTGAGATTGTATTTCCGTATTAAGTTAATCCTGGCCGACATGATGTTGCATGACATGAGTGAATTACTTTTGAGAAGCTTTATATGAAGCCGAAAAATTAGCATTTTGAAAATATGAATTGCATTTAATTAGGCCAACGTTATTGATACAACAAGTATATATGCAATATGGCTAGAAGAAGAGAAGTGTGCGAAAATGGAGAATGTGAATAGAAGAGAAAGTGTATATGAGCGAAGTGTGCAAATAGATGGTTAATTTGTTGTCATGTGAGCAAATACTCTGAGCATCAAAGAAACTGAATCTGCACTAGTGGTGTAGCTTCATCAGTTCAATTTTGGCTATGTTTATACAAGTTTTGTAGGCAATGAGCCTCCATATTTGGAAAATAAGTCCTAAGCAGCGAGCCTCCTTGTTACTGGTATTGTTATAACTATATATATTGTGAGTTAATCCTCACCATGGTTTTTCCATGTAAAATCTGGTGTTCTTATGTTTTAGCATCTCATGTTCTGTTATTGCTTTAATATGTTTCGAGTTGCTACAAAGTTTTAAATAATATTGTACTCCCAAGTAATTAAAGGTATTTTTTCATCGTATTATTGGATACTGACTCACCCCCCCTCTCAATATCTATTTTATTCAACAATTACATCACATTACATGCATTGAGAATTGGCATATTTGCATCTAATAATTTGTGAGTTCATAGCAACCTCTTTTAGATACATCAACACTTGGCATCCAATTCTATAGATGTTTTATTCACTCACTATTAGCTTATTCATAGGGCTTGAATAAATTACAAGGGAAATTTATTTCACTTCCACACCCTATATTATCAATCCTCATAGTGGTTCATATCATCATCCCTTTTCCTCACTTTAGATAGAGACATGCGATTTTTTTTTAAAAGCACTAAATCCCTTTACAATCAAAGTTTGAAACCACATTAGAAAGGTCAAAAATATAATTACATGGCCAAGGAAAAACAATCTCAAGATTAATATTATAGTGATTGAACTTACACAATCTTTCTACTTCAACAAATTCAATTATAAGTGATTATAAGCTATAATTCAAAATGTATGATCAAATGGTGGATAGCTAAATATTTCAAGGGTAAGAGCCACATTTTGGGGTTTAATCTCTCATTTTTAGGATCAAAGAAACACCTATGTGTTTTGAGGTTGTACTTATTATATTGATCTATATTTAGAAATAATTCTAATTTTCACAATACATATTCATCTCATTAATTTATTTCTAGATCCATTTTTATATTTTGATATCAATTCTTTGTCACAATCATTTCAATTTCCTTCTCTCTAACATCAAGGTGCACAATTCATTTCAATTATTTTATTTATGTTTTAGATTCAATATAGGTGTGTATATTAACTTGATTCTAAATTCTAGGGTTAGATGTTGTGTATCATTGTTTGATCAATATAGTTACCCTAGATATTTTTATTGGAAGCATTATACCTCCTTACATAAATGGACCTAGAATTGATAAATCTTACACCTCCTGCAATTTTTCCTTCCAATTGGATATTTCAAATTTGATATTTCTAATTGCTTTCCTCTCTTTTTTGGAGATATAAAATTAGTACATATCTTATTGTTTATATTTACTTTCATCTAATTTTTTATTTAGTTCATTCTCTCCACTACCCATTATATTTTTAGAATTATATATCTCACCATAGATTCTAAAAAACCTTTCCTTTGGCCTCTATCCATACATGATTCAAATACTTTGAAATATTCCTACAGTTTTTTATACCTAATCATATGATATTTGATAGCATCATGTCTTTCTACCACACAAATGTTAATGAATGATATATGGAGGCATTATATATTTGGGTATGGAATCTCCGATCCTTCATATAGTTGGTCATGTTGTTTCCTTCCCTTTTAAATATAGTTCATTATTTTATGAGATTTAAATTCAATATAATTTTATTATGAGTAGTGATAGTGGTGTTAATGAGTCTTTTGATAGTCATCATGAGATTTGTGATGATTTTGTTATACATATTGAAGATATCATTTCTACATCTTCATTTTAGATGTCCAATAAAATTTATGTATTATTATACACATATATCTCTTGATTCATCATTCCTTGATGATCCTTGTTTTGTATGCTTGATTAATACAAATGATGTTTCACCAATCCTTAAGAATAGGGGACTTTTCATCAAGAGGAAAAGGAAGAGACTCACCAAAAGCACATAGAAAGCTAGAGGTGAATTCTTGTGAGGGGGTAAAATTAACTTCACTTTAGGCTCAGTTAAACCCATGAGGGTATTCCAAGTATCCCTTACATGAAAATTTGAGATATATTATGGAATAATTGACTAAAGTAGCCAATAGCTATACCCAATTTATGATAGAACTCAAAATTTATCATTATGTCTATGACATATTATCTACTTGCAAGACATTTTTTCAATCCACACATAAGGTAGATAACATATCATTTACTATCTTGATGATGTTTTATATATCAAATTGTACTTCTTTCTATAGGTCTGAGAACCAATAGAGCCTTTGTTCAACTTTTGCAAGACCAAAAACCCATAAAGCCAATTCTACAAGACCGAGTACTTGTGGAGCCATCTCTCTATTTCTCTCTCTCTCTCTCTCTCTCTCTCTCTCTCTCTCTCTCTCTCTCTCTCTCTCTCTCTCTCTCTCTCTCTCTCTCTCTTTTCAAGTCAAGGCTGCCTTATGAGACCAATAACCTATAGAGATAACTCCAGCACATCCAGGTGTTCCATATATTGAAGATCTTCTTCCTCAATAGTTAAGGTATATTATCTTCGATCTCTTTCTACTTTACCTCACATTCACACTGACATGTATGCTCACCAAAGTGGGGGAAAAATGTAATGGAACAAATTTTCACCCTAGGAAAATTCCCCATTTCATCACCCCTACCTTAGAAAATATAAATTTGATGATGCAAAATCCTTCACCGCCACCTTGCTCCATCCACTTGGCTGCACCCTTTTATGTCGGTGTAGGAATTGCTGTCAAGGATGCATGCACATCACATGGAAATCCACACACCATGTTGTCATGTTGATAGGATTCCTAGACATAGAATCAACATAAACATTATGTTTCCTATTGTTTGTGAAGTGTAACATCTCTTGCTTCCTTGATTGACAAAATTTAGGCCTTTTACCACCTTTTTCTAATTCAAATCCACTTCATTATTTTTCGTACACTCTCTCTTGGATTTTGTTCTCTTGCATTCTAGCTCATTCTACTCTTATTCTCTTTCTTCTACACCACTTGTCTTGGCTGAAAGCTCTTCATTTTGGATCCAACACCATGTTCTTGTTGCAACAACATTGTTATCGAAGGATTTTCAAGATTCTTCCTTCTTCTATTGGCCTTGAGTGCTCATAGTTGAGAAGGTGATATTGTTCTTTGTTGTTCATTTGCATCATCTTGTTTATTAAGTAGAATTTTGGTTTTTTTTGCTCTCTACTTAGCAATACTATTTCCTTTCTACTTTCTCTATAATTTTCTACACTTTGTGCCTATCTAGTTGTACGTGGAGGTGGGAACACCAAAATGGGGGTCTGAGTGAGGCAAACCTTGAACACAACCCAAGATTTTTCTTGTTTCTATGTTTAGGTATTTTAGAGTGGAGCTACTTGAAGAATCAACCTGTGGGTCAAAAGGTTCATTTTCCCACTCTCTTTTTCATTTCTAGAATAACTTATTTTTAGTATTCATGTTGTTGTATTTGCAATTTCAGTACTTTTTTTGTATTCTATTAGAACATAAAACTTAAACAATTGAATAGTTAAGTAGACTCCCTAAATTTTTGTTTGTTCTCTAGACCCTTGTCTATATAGGATGCCGACATCTCCCTGAGACACCACTCTACAACACTGGAGTCTAAGATCTACATTTCATCCTTAGATAGTGAGTTGTCCGGGAGATAGACCAAACCTTGTAAGTCGACTCTTCCAACCCTGTAAACACTTGGTTTTAGTAGAAGGTAGGTGGCAAGTTATTTTCCCTTCCCTTTCAGCCTCAATACCTTGTCCTTTTCAATCTATCTAGCAAACTTGAGGTAGTTTAGGGAAGCTTGTTCCTTGGGGCTCTCCCATGACCTGGAGTCCTGGGGTGTCGAGCCCCCCTTCTCTATATTTTAGTGAACCTAGCATGAATGTATTGAGTTTCATTTATTTGTGTCGAGAACTCTTCTCTTGCATCTTGAGTGTGTTGTAAATATTTAAGAGCTTTACAACTCAATCTACAACCTTTGGGAATTTTTTCAAAAGAAGTGTGCAACATACAGAGATGGATCCTAAGAAGGTCACTATAGGTCCCTCTTTTGATGAATTAGTTTCTAGAACAAATACAAGTTTATCTAGTCCCTTTGGGGAAGAACCTCGTATTCCTAATCCTCCTTCTTCTCCTTCTACTTCATCTATGGAAGGGGATGAGGCTATCAAAATTATCGTAGAGCAACTTCTATACCTAAATAAGAGGCTTTCAAAATTTGGGGAGTATTTGGGAAAAGAAAGGGTTAAGGATAAGGTTTCTAAGGTTTTTAATGACTTGAGAGTTATGTTGGATAAGGACCAGGAGTGTCCTGAATTCCTCCAGATCCAGGGTATTGTTGACATAGTGTACACTCATATCCCATTGTAAGACCCTAGGTATGGATTGCTCAAGATACTAGATTTAAGACCACTGAAAGATAGATAGAAGTCTCAATGCCCAAGGTGCTAGTGTACATGGCCAAGACTGTCCCATCTGTCAATACTACTATTGTTCCTCAATCACCCCCCACCATCAAAGTAAACAAGGTACCCTTGGGTTTCAACTCTTCAATATCAATTGTTCTTGGTGGTAGTTCTAAAACCCATGTTGGTCCTATTGGTCGAGCCTCTATTAGAATGGGGGTTGGTGGATCTGGTGGCAGTTCCACTAGTCTTGTTTCATTTTTTGACCCTGTCTTGAATTCCTTGTTACAAAACATTGATTAGATAAAGAATCAACTAACAAAATTTTCCTATCTTTCTTTACAACCTATCTTTCAACCCTTATTTCATCATAGTCCTTTTTCAATAGAAATTCTAAATACTCCCATCCCTTAGGGGATGTAGATTCTAAAATTTGAAAATTATGGTGGTAAAGGATATCTTAGATGCATGTTTTGGCATTTAACACCATGTGCATGGATTTATTTCATCAAGATGCTCTAATGGCTAAGTTGTTTCTAGGGTCACTTAAGGATACTGCCCTTGAGTTGTATTGTTCCTTAATAGAGAATTCTATCTTTTCATTTGATTAGTTGGTAAATTAGTTTCTTCGACAGTTCCAAGATAATATTGGACTAAAGATGACCTTTTCAAATCTTGTCTGATGTAAGCAAGGGGACAATAAGAAGATAATTGATTTTATCACTCATTATCCAATGTTTTTCTTGAAAATTTATTATCCTTTTCTTGACTCGAATGTTCAAAAGGTCTTTTTTGAAAACCTACATAAGCCTTAGCAAGAATTTTTTTCTTTAATTAAATATCCTTCTTCTACACATTTGTGTGTTGTGCTACGAGAATACTAGCAAACAGTTGTACAATTTGGGGGATCTTTCTTGTGCTCCTATTCTTAGGGTCGGTCCATAGTGTCAATGTCTAGTAAGAACAAGGATGTTTCAAACATGGTCTCTACGTCTAATAATAAGAGCCTAAAGTGCAACAAGTGTTTTACGAAGTTATCATATTCTTACACTTTGTGTTGAAAATATTATTAAAAGATAAATTCCTATCATTACCAAACCCCTAACCTCTTACTGAGCCCTATCCTATTTGGTATGATGAGTATCAATTCTGCTAGTTCCATCGAGTACACAAGCATGATACCAAAAGATGCATGTGCCTATGTCATGAGATTTAGGACTGTGTTGATGATGGTACCGTCCATCTCAATGGGAAGAAGTAGAATTCTAATAAGTTTGTGGAAAAATCTAATGACAAATTGAAAATCTATACGGATTTATTTTTGTCTCATTTCATAAACTTAATTATTGCACCTTCTTCTTCTATTGAGATTGTTCCATGAAAGTATGTTAGTATGGTCTGATTCACATGTATTCACCCCACTCAACCTATGAGAAGATCATAGAACATAAAATTTATCTCACAGGATTTACTTAAGAGCCTTCTCCCTTATACATTATCGCTTGTGTCAATGAAAACATTGTAACTAGTGTCTTAATTGACCCTAAAAGCCGATTGAATGTTATAACTAAAGAAACTCTTCTTATAAATTTTTTTCATAGGGAGGAATATGAATAATCAGAGGCCACTATGCACACACATGATGCAATATTGGTTCCTCCTATTGGTTCTATTACTCTTTCAGTCTTGGTAGGACCTAGGGCTGTGGATACCTGTTTTATCATAATTCTGGAGTTGGACCTATTTAGGGTGAAACTGGCCATTCTGTGTCTATTTTCCATGAATGGTATCACTTCGGTAATTCACAAATGTCTCAAGTTTTCTCATGAGGGATTTTTGCACATTGTGCACAAAACTAGTTATAAACCACTGGTGTCATGTGGGGGCTTCTCTTTAGGAAAATTTTGGCCTAATCCAGTCAGACATATCCCTCTGAGGAAAAACTTGTTAGATCATGCCTGTTTCAAGTGCAAGAATGGGGGCATAGTGCCAAAAGTGACCTATCTAGTATCTCCCTATGCTATCTCAGTAAAACATTTTATGATTGTGCAACAAGCTGCCTCCTCCTGCTCCTAGCAAAAGGGGAAGGGGAATATTTCTCATGACCATGGTCCTTCCTCTTTTGTGTCTTCTACTCCATCAAATTTTGCTTCACACCCCACTATGACATCCTCAACTCCTTATCACATCCTCGCATGGGGAGCCCAATGGTGCCTGCTTGGTGAAAAGCTAAGTGTCATGTTTGAACTTCTTGTCTTTCCCACAGTTCCTAGACCCATTGTTTACGATAAGGGGAAGGGTCGTCATGGAGTTTGCCTCATGTCCTTTCCTTCATGGCATCCTATCGTTCCTCCTCCTACCCTGCTAGTAGTGAATAGGAAGAGGCACGTTGTCAAGGCACTCATGTCTGCTTCTCCACCCGCTCTTGTTTTTCGATCTTCTCTTCATGTGCCCTTATTACAATTTGGTAAATTTGGGGATTGATGATCATTCATTCATACATCATGTGCTACCTATTTATACATATGAAAAAATATGACCCTAAACTCCTAGATCCTCCTATCTCATGTTTCTATTTTTGTCTCTCCTTCTACTTGCTTTGTGATATTGTGATGCTTATGTGTTGTCCCTCGCGTGCATGAAAAAATTCAACAATTACATATCGAAATGTATTGTAGGCCACAAAATCACTTAATTTCTCCTTTCTCTCCTTAGGATTCCACATGTTCCTCTACGTAGCACACACCATCCTAAAGGGGGATACTATACTTCTCTTATTTTCAATAAGGTGAATTCGGTGGCCAACAAATCCCTTATTGAAATTTTTTCATTTTTCAAAATAACATTCTTCAACAAAGACCCCTTAGTGAAATATTTCATTCAAAAATGAGTTTGTAATGAAAGAATCTAAAAAATTTCCTCTAGAAAAGGAATACTTTTTCTAATGAAAAAGTCTAAAAACTTTCTTTTGAGAAGGAGCATTCTTTCCACCGAATTCATTGATGAAAGAGATCTTTCAAAAGGATTCCTTGATGATAGAATCATTTGTGGAAAATATTATGCTTTTCAATTAGAGTGTCCCTTTGCATGAGACCTTTTTTTTCTTGAAGGGTTCTTGAGGGGACCCCCTTTGAAAGCCTTCTCGTTCAATTTCTTGCTCTATGTTTTTCTTGCATGTTTGAAATTTTCTGCCTAACATTTTTTCTCTACAACTTAACATGTTGCTTTGTAGGAATGAGTACCTGTAAATATCCTTTAAATCAAGCTTTCCTTGCAAGATTGAGAACCTGTAAGGGAATTTAGCATAAAAATATTTAGGACAAAGAACTTGTAGAGTCTTTTCATTTCAACCTCCATAAGACTTAGAACTTGTGGCGCTCCCTTTGTTGGACTGAGAAATTATGAAGCTCCTTCTTTCTACGGGATCGATAACATATAGATCCTTTTTTAACTTCTAAGGGACCGAGACCCATGGGCCCAATTCCATAGGACCGAGTACTTCTGGATCCATCTCTCTCTCTTTCATGTCAAGGTTTCCTTGTGGGACCGAGAACCTATACATCTACATCTTGCACATCGAGGTGTGCTAGATCAGAGATCTGCTTCCTTGGTGCTTAAGGTATATTCTCTTCAAGCTCTTTCTACTTTACCCTACATTTTCACTGACACATGCTCACTAAATTGGGGGAAAAATGTAATGGCACAAATTTTTACCCTAGGAAAATTACCCATTTCATCACCCCTACCTTAGAAAATATAATTTCAATATGAAAATCTTTCATCGTCACCTTGCTCCATCCACCTGGTTGCATCTTTTTGTGTCAATGGAGGAATATCTACTAGGGATGAGTGTATGTCACACAAATGCCCGTGCTGCCATCATAAGAATATTCTTGCCCCTGGAATCAACAAAAATATTACGTTTCCTATTGGGTGTGAAGTTTAACATCTCTTACTTCCTTGAGCAACAAAATTTAAGGGTTTTACCACCTTTTGATAATTCAAATCCACTTCATTCTCATTCCTATAATCTCTCTTGGCTTCACTCTCTCTTGAATTATAGGTCATTCTACTCTCATTCTCTTGCTTCTACACCACTTCTCTTGGCTGCAAGCTCTTCATTTTGGTTCCAAAACCACACTCTTGTTGCAACACATTTCTATCAAAGGATAGTCAAGCTTCTTTATTTTTCTATTGGCCTTGAGTGCTCATAGTTGAGAAGGTAATATTGTTCTTTGCTATCCATTTGCACCATCTTGTTTATTAAGTAGCATTCTAATTGTTTGTGCTCTCTACTTAGTAATAGTATTTCCTTTCTACTTTCTCTATTGCTTTCTAAACTTTGTGGCTATCTAGCTATCTGTGGAGGTGGGAACACCAAAATGGGGGTATGACTAAGGTAGACCTTGAACACAACCCAACATTTTTCTCATATTCGTGTGTGTAGGTGTTTTTGAGTGGAGCTACTTGAAGAATCAACTCGTGGGTAAAAAGGTACATTTTACCACTCTCTTTATCATTTCTAGAATAGCTTATTTTTAGTATTTTTGTCATTGTATTTTTAGTTTTAGTAAATTTTCCATATTTTGTTAAAACATAGAACTTAAATAGTCAGATAGTTAAGTAGACTCCTTGCATTTTTGTCTATTATCTGAACCTTGTCTCTATAGGATGTCACCACATCCTTGAGACACTAGCATACAACATTGGAGTCTAAGATCCACACTACCATCCTTAGATAGTGAGCTATTTGGGTAGTAGATCAAACCCTTGAAGTCATCTCTTCCAACCTTGTGAAAACCTAGTCTTAGCAAAAGGTAGTTGGTAAGCTATTTTCCCTTCCTTTTCGACCTCAGTACCTTATCCTATTCAATCTATCTAACAAAATTGATGTAGTTTAGGGCATCCCATTCCTTGGGGATCTTCTGTGACTTGGAGTCTCCGGGGTGATGGGTCCCCCTTCTCTATTATGATAATACATGCATCTATGTCCAAGATGTAATGGTCCCCATTGTATACTAGATATATGAGCATACGAGATTTTTTTTAAAAATATTTGGAAAAATAAGATTGGGTGCCAATAATCTTGATGCACCTCTACATAATACACTTAAATATTTTCATCTTCTCATGAGGTTGATATTCCCATTAATTAATTATAATAATCTCATATTATTTGGCTCATTGTCTATTAATTATTTATTTTAGTCATGTAATGATATAATTCTTTATCCTTTACTTTGCATGATGTATTTGATGTCGAACACATCGAAATATTGAGAGGGGGTTGAATTAGTATGCTTTAAAATTCAATCTCGATCAACTATTGTTGATGTTGAGTTAAACCAATTAATCATTCACCTAATTAATCAAAACGTGAAAGAAGATAAACATCCACACAAGAACATAGATGACACCAGATTTACGTGGAAAAACCCACAATAGAAAAGCCATAGTGAGAAATGCTGCTAGGAGCTATTATCCTAATCTAGCCTTATAAGTAAAAATGATTTACAATTTTATTCTAGCCTACAACCCAAGGAAGAAAATACTCCTTGAATTTTATTTAGGGTTTGAAACCCAAGGAATCTATTAATCCCTAATTGAAAGAAAGAACAACTAAAATATGATTGGTTTATGGCTTCAACCACTGATAGTCAAAAATTCTACACATTAGATCTGTAGTGAAACTTATCATGATTTTCTCATGCACTCATAAATATTCACACACTTCCATAATCATCTTCACATATTTGATCCCCTATATATCATCTACATGCTTGCAAAATTAAAATTCAGTCAACCACAAACAAGAAATAATGAAACTTTTAACATTTCAGCCTACATCTTCATTGGTAGTATATAAAAATTATATAACATTATTTACATATATTCCAAATGAGTCATAATGACTCATACAATATCTAAAAACAATTCTTATATTTTGTACAAACATAAAATTGTGGTGCAAAATAATAATATAACTTAGTTAGCCTTAGCAATTTCATATCATCACAAATTGACTTGAAACAATTGTGTGGTATTGGAAACGAGAAATATTTACATGCACTTCAAACCAAAGGTACATTAAGAAATTTAGAATGTAAACACAAAATCATACAACTAATTTGTACAATATTCTACTAGTGCAATTACCCAAACTTATGTTTTATAGAAGAATAGGAATCTAAAGCCAACTATGACACTCTATATCTTGAAGTCTGAACTTGTAGAGCACTATACAACTCAAATATATAATATAGAATTATTTGGACATCACTAAACATGTCCCCAAAACCGCATGATAAAATAATCACATTTGGAGGAAAGAAGAGCATTCCAAGAAGCCTTCATCATCACTTTTCACTACCAGAGCACAAACAAGAACTCTACCATATCTAACTTTCACTACAGAAGGTGTATTCACTTGAAACCTTTAATATAACACCTTTGTTGGACTCCTACAATGATTTAACAACTAAGACCTTACATCTATGATTTATAGATTGAAAATATAACCTGAATAGCTATATCAATCATCATGAAGGTGCATTTAACTTATCAACCCAGGGACGTAAACTTGAAATGAGTCAACACAATATGTGCACTAGGAATCCAAAGTAGCCATATTCATCCTACAACTAAGAAAGACACAATTTTGAAAGTAAATTTCTTGGAAGGAAATAACATAAGTGTTGAGAATCAACCAATAACTATACTAAGCTGAAATGCATGATAGAAATGAAAATCTGAGCGAACAAACAAGAAACTACTATGTCTTCTTTGGTTGCAAGAACAATCACAAAATGGAATTTTAGTGGCTGTAGAAATAGGTAGTGCCAGATTCTTAACTAATTACTAAACAGAAAATAGCAACTAAACTAAAGGATGAAATACTCACCAAGTGGCCCCCCTTGGATGAGTATCCCTTAAAAAAAAATGTAAACTCAGATGCATGAACTTATAACTTCATTTTATTCATTGGGAAACATGAGTACAATTGAGCAACATGACTCTACTATTGAAAAACTAAGAATGTGAGTACATCATCAGATTAAGCAACCTAATGAGAAGGAGCATCTAAGTGTTATTTATAGGAAGAGAAGATTCTAAATAATCACCTAGCAAGGAGGTCAACTCCCACAGATCAGGAGGAAGCCACTTTAGGGAAAGCATAAAAAGTGGAGAGGCAGTTACATATGCACAAAATCTGGTCAAGCACGTTTTCCTTAGCACAAATTTAGTATAATAGTAATGCCTATATTCGCTCAATAGACAACTAAGACCATTTACAAGGCGCTTACAATTTTGATTTGAATGATGAATCTCCCACCGTTGAGAGTATTCCCTCTTTGAATGATCATCTTGTTGACCATTATGACAAATGACCAGTTGGCAAAATCTTCCTCAATTGCAGGCCTCTAATTATATATGCATGACAATATTAGTACAGACAACAACTACATATTTGCAACTATCTTAAAGTGACATTCATGAATCCACATGTAAAATTAACATAGATAGTTCATATAGCATGTCAATTTCATTTAAAGGTTATGAAAATAAGCTCATGCCCAATGTCTTTGGTTTTGAGGAAATATCATAAAAAAGGTCAGCATCCAAGCATCAAAGTCTATGACAACTGCAACAACTGGATAATAAACTCTATCAAAATTGAACCATAAACTGGAAACATCACTCCCCCCAACCTAAGGTTTTGCTGGTCCTCCAATAGAGGAAGAGTTATTCTTTTTCTTGGTCAATGCCCTGAAATTTGCAACTGTTAGCTATCCTACATCAGTTCTTGATGTGCGTGAATTAGGGTGCCAATAGAACCCTTGTTTCTATCCAACCTGCTCTATCTATATTTATTTGCAGCTATATCATACTGGTAATACCTAAAATTAGACATAGGCCACAATAGGATAGGTGGCTAAAAAGTTAGTGGAAGCCAAAATTGTCCCTTTCTCCTCCCAATCTATATATATATATCAACTCTCTTAAGTGTTGCAACATAGTTATGCATAGAATGAGGTTCAAATTATTTCAATTCATCAGTTAGGTTGTTCCACCTTTGTGACATGTATCTCATTATAGATTCCCCTGTGGTTTTTGCTACCTCCTCATATTTTTTATAAACTGCTTCTCTCTCAGACATGATCCTATTGCCATAGCTTGGTTGGTAAAGACTTTTGTGCCAATCCCTGAAAATGTCTCCTGGATTTCTAGATTCAACCTTGATGGACATGGGAGTGTTGGATTCAATTTGCCTATAATTCCTAAACTGTTTTCCCCAACTAACTTCATTTTGTATCCACGACATAAATTCCCTTAATTGGACATCTCCAACATACAAAAGTGGATTCCAATCATGGTCTTGGGTCACAACATAATTATGCAAATAGAATTCACACAAAAAATTCTTCATTTCAAGAGGAGCAATCCAATAAGCATTAAAAAATTCAAGAGGAGTCTCAATGGAAGGATTCAAACTTGAAACAATCCTTGCTAGCTTAAAAGAAAGATGCTTCTCCTTCAAATATAGAGCATAAACCCTTGGAGGAGTCGTGCACTCTAAGATCTGAGGTACTAAGGCTGCCATATTATCCACCTTTTCCTTTAAAGTAACAATTTCTTTACTCTTATCTTCAATCTCTTCATCTCTCTTTTGAATTTCCCTCTTTAGCCTGCGTTTCTCCTCTTTCCATTCTTCTTACCTCCTTTGCACTTCTTTCCATAAGTTCATGGCTACCATGTGCATTGAAAAATCATAGGGCTTATGTATTCCTACCAAAAAAATTCCTGGCACTTTTGCTTGCTCTTCGTATAGCTCCAACTATAGGGATTTTGTTTGTTTAGCCAATTCTAGCTGTAGGGGTACTGACTGTTCTCCTAGTTCTAGTAGCAGGGCCTCTTGTTCTTGCTCTTTCTCTTGCTGTAGGAGCTCCTAATTTTCCTCATACTCTTGGCTTTCAACTTGTTCTGTGATATCAACAAGATCTACCAGTGTTATGTTTGCTGCTTCCTCAAATATGTCCTTTTCCTCGATATTCACTTGCCCCATTAGAGATTTTGTATCATCTCGTGATTTTTATCTAGGCTTAGGGATTCCCTCTAGAGATACACCAAAGGGTAAACCAATTGGTCTTGATTTTCTAGGAGGGCTTTCATGTTTTTCTTTTGTTGCAAGAAGAACAGTGTTAGCCTTCCGTTTCTTAGAGCTTGACACTTCTTTTTCTGTCGTTTATTTTTTAGCTTTTCCCTTCCTTATTTTTGTCTCATTCTTTTGTGCCCTATGTATCATTAGGATTCCAAGAGGAAATTTCTTTGTCTAAGTGTTCTACCTTAGAAGAACTAATCTCTATGGTTTGTTTGGTTGCAGGAGAGTTTACATTGGGGCTTGCACCAGAAGTTGAGGCTCCAAGAGTGGCTCCAAAATTTCTCACTCTCCTACTAACCCTACGAGGTTGAGGAAAAAACCTAGGTCGCAAATGCTCTGGTCTAATTTGATCAATATTCAAGATTTTTTCCTAAATCATATCAGACACATCATGTAGAGACTTCTCAACTAATAATTTGATCAGACAATGGTGGGAGACAAAATTATCACTCTTTGAATGATCAGCTTGTTAACCATTATGATGAATAACCAGTTGGAAAAATATTCCTCAATTGTAGGCCTCTAATTATATCTGCATGACAATATTAGTATGCACAACAACTACATATCTGTAACTATCTTAAAGTGACATTCATTAATCCACATGTAAAATTAACATAGATAGTTCATATAGCATGTCAATGCCATTTAAAGGTTATGAAAATAAGCTTATGCCCAATGTCTATGGTTTTGAGGAGATATCATAAAAATGGTCAACATCCAAGCATCAAAGTCTATGACAACTGCAAAATATGGATAGTAAAATCTATCAAAATTGAACCATAAAATGGACTCATCAACCTTCACATTTCAATCAACTTATCTTCATATCTGCAAGACTAAATCTTTCTTTGCGAAAGGATATGGACCAAAAAATTGTGTTACCGTCATAGGATATGTACTATGAAAGCCTTAGACACAACTTCTACTACTTTTCTCTAAGTGTGGTACACTAAACTAGAAAGATATCAATGCAAAATAATTGTAACCACATTAGAAATTTTTTACCTACCTCCACATCAAACATAGACATTAGGTTGATCACCACTATTCTATATACTACAATGCTGAAAAGAACCAACTGATATTTCTGCATACTGGCTATCTATGGAGCATATATAAACTTCAATACACATTTGGAATTAATGACAACCATTCTTCTCAAGATGCAAGGGCAGGTGCATGGAAATGGGTAGCAATTCCATGGACACCCTTCAAAAAAAAATTTGTAAATCAATAACGCAGGCACATTATAACATGATCACGTTATGAATCATTATGCTGAGTCTGAGACTCAAAAACTACAAAACGATAATGTGAGCACGTTATAACGCACTCGTGTTATTGACTGTTAAAATAAAAAAAAGAAATGCAAACTTGTCATTAGCATTTTGATTGATTTTTTTTTGCAGCTGCGGCCAAAACCCCCAAAATTTCACACTTGCATTCTAGAAGGAGGAATTCAACAAATTTCTTCACCAAAAATTGATATTTCTTTGCAACGATGGTGCCACGATGACGAGGAGATGTGAGAGGTAAGGATTATATGGTTTTTGTTTTGAATTTGTTAGTTTTAGGTTGAATTTGATATATATTTGTTTGAATTTTCAGGAGATGCAAATCAACTTGCAAACCCTCAAAATCCTCAACAACAGGACCAACCAAATCCTCAAGATCAAAGTCAAACACAACATCAACATCCTCCACCAATCACTCAACCCCCTCCTGGCACTCAACAAAATTTAATGAGTGAAATTGAGAACAACAAAAAGAAAATTGAGGATTTGATTAGTAGGTTGAGTGATCCAAATGGTTCAACCGTAGAAAGAATAACCCTAGAAAATTCATTAAAATATATGTTAAAATATGTAGATTCAATTAGCAAAAAATTAACTGGATATCAAGATAGGAGGCAGGCGGCTAGGGATTATTACACAAATAAACTATCATACAAGGATGTAAAGGATTTAAAAATTACAAAAGGTGATTTGTGCTCATTATTCACCAACCCACGCACAAATCAAAATCTTACCCTTAATGCAAAGAGGTTTCCTATCTATTGGTGCCACCACCAAAAGATTAGGGACCAGTTTTATGATAGGTGGTACATGGTCCTTGATTACCCACTGTGCAACAATTGCAAGGTCCCACAATATTTCCTTAGGAAACTATACAATGAGTTCATATTGAACACGATCCCTAATTATTTTGATATGAGGGATTTCCATGGGAGAGGTGGGGGGTCAGCTCAGGATAGACCTGGTGCACAACCGCATCCTACATGACAAGGTAGACAAGCTCTCGCTAGGCCACCTCGTGAGCACGTTGTTATGCCTTCCATCCCGAAGGAAAGTGATGACATAGAGACATTGCAAGAGATCAACACTTTGACCTAGAGTGTCATCCATCATACTAGCCCTATTCTATAGCACCATCCAGGGGAGTCTTCGAGTGGTTTCCTTCGAACACATGTGTGTCAATCTTGCGGGGCTACTTGTTCATATGAACCCACTGACACTTAGGAGACTAATATGCAGGATCCGTCTGCAGCTATGGAGATGGAGAGGACAACTGGCATTTTGCATTAGGCATATGGCATTGATAGTTAGGTAAAAGTTAGTGCATGTTCATTGAATTGAATTTATTAAATTTCTATTTTGAAATGCAAGATTAACTAATTTTTTTTTATGATTTTAATAAAATTGCGGGGTCACAGTGTTGAAACTAGATACACTGGCCCCCCGCCAACTTATTTCTATAGTACACCTATCACTAGGGTATGTAACTAGTAAACAATTATAAATTTATTGCATGTTAATAGCATTGTTTTACGAATGGTAATTTAATATGCGATTTTGGATGTTGAACAAACTAATATTGGAGGTTTTGATGGAACACTTCCCAGTGGTAGTGGATTTACTCAAACCTACATGGAGGTAATAGAATAAAGAGTTTAGCTAATGAATCAAATACTTAATATATTTGTGTAGTTTATATGCACATCGTTGATTACGTTGTATAATTTGTTGTTTTGTTTTTAGATGTTGCATGACGATACACCTCTGAATGTGATGAGGGCAATGGATATTGGTGTGACATATGCTATACAATCCTCGATGGCTCTGATAGGAGATGTATGAGGAAAATTAGTAAATTTACATTTACATTTGTTTTTATAGATGTTAGTTAGTGAAAAATCAAACCATTATTGATTCACGTAGTTTAATTTCTATTTGTATGGTTTATACATGGCTTGAGCACACCTGAGAATGGGCATGAGAATATTTCCCTTGTGGAGAGAGATCGTGAGATGGCAGTAAGTGATTATTTGTCAAATATATCATTTTTTATAGTGTAATTTCTATATATTCACATCTTTACTTCTTATTGTAATAGTTAAAACTTCACAATGAACTAAACCCTAGGAGGAGAAACAGGAGCACTCCTCGAGTGCAACAAAAATGAGTAATAGACCTATCACCATCTGATCGGAAAGGAAAGGGAAATATTTTATTTCCAAAGCATGGAGAGCAATGACTTTTGATTCCAGAGCCCTTTGTTGTATGCCTACATGGCAATTTTGTACATATTTTTTATTGGACATATTTGACATTGTATGGCTATATGGCATTCTCGTAAGCCTATATGGCTATTTTGTATATATATTTCATACTTATATCGACATATATTGATGTGTACCTACATGGCTATTTGGTTAATACAAATATCTTTTATCGATGCCTGTCCATATTTGTATTCTAAATTGATGGTTCAATAGATATGAGCTACATGTACTCAAGTGTATACATTACAACTTACATGTATACTTTGTGACTTACGTGTGTTTGAATGTATACTTTTTGGCTTACATGTTTTCATGCGTATACCTTGTATTTGTGCATATACTTTCTTTTAATTTGTGTATACTATGTATTCGTGTGTATACTTTTTGAAGCTTATGTGTTTTTGAGTACTTTCACTTCCCTTATTGACATATACATGCTTGACTTATTCATGTGTATAATTATTAATTGGTTAGCCCTAGCATTGATCTATGTCATCCTCAATGCATGATCCTTGAGATGGAGTAAGAACACCCTCAAGGTTCAAAGGATTTTCACATGCATTCTTCATAGGCTCATTTGGTAGTCAAACCAAAAACCTCTTGCATCGTTGAAATGAAAAAAATTATCCTTTATAGCAGGTCTGAAGCCATTATCATTTTCCATTGGTTCTTCATGTATCCACTCCCCATTAATGGTTGCCTCATGACCTTCATGAAACCAAACACTTATCTCATTTGTGATAGAAGAAATGTATGAAGATTTATCTCCCTACTTATGAACCATTCATTATCATGAGAGATGGGTTCTTGTGAACCACTACTCATGAATCATGGGTCAATGAGTTTGACTTATAAAACTACACGATTGAATCCTGATAGCAATATCACAATATTTATATATCTAAATATGTTATTTCCTTTAGCTAAAATTTGCGCTTATACTTATGTGATTGATGTACGTTTTTGTATGGGATCATAGTAATTTCTATTTGATAATGCTATTGTGTCTTTAATGTTTATTTATTAAAGGGTGCATGAAACAAGTTTTAAATCCTTAAAAATCTTTAAATTTCTTAGGTTTTTCTATTTGTCAAGTCTGGGCTCCGAGCCCGATTCTAAGTAAAAAATTGGCTTGTCAAGTCTGAGGCAAGTCCAAGTCTTCTAACATTGGTGTGAACACATCGAGGAATAATGTATATGTCGATGAAGAGAGAACTCATCCTTGTTTCTAAACAAACCATAGTATAGATATGGTTGGTCGAGATAAAACATCACTCTTCTGGATAATTTGAGCCATAATCTTTCATGGCTGCAAACACACCTTCATTATGCATGTTCTTGATCCTATTGAAGAAGTGGTGGAACATGTTGTAGATCAAATATTGCAACCCTAAGTCCACAAGAAGGTTACTTGTCCCGATTTCCGCAAATCTAATCCAATAATAAAAATAAGTCTGCAAATTGATTACCCTAATCTTCCCTTCTTATTCTCTTTTATACTCAAAAAATACACAATTGAATCCTGATAGCAATATAACAATTTGACACATTATAGAAAATACCTCCTACTTATCAATTGATGAGCTAAAGGGGCTCTATAATGAATGTTTCATAAGGAACACCACTTGCTGAAGGTTTTGCAAATGGGGTTGCAAGCTTAGTGGCCTTAACCTTGGGGAAAAAACTTTGTGGTTAAGCACTTGAGCTAGAGTAGTATTGGGATGGGTGACCTCTAGGGAAGGCCTAGTGCCTCACCTCTGTGAGAATCACCTAGATGCAATGAGTGCTAAGTGGGCCATTCATTATCATGAGAGATGGGTTCTTTTGAACTCATCCCTCTTTCAATCCATGTCAGTCTTGGGACCGTACAAGAAGTTGGAGGTCATACCAAGTACGGGATCAACAAGTTTGTATAAAAAATCTAAAAAATAGAGAATAATGTGAATAATTCTTATTAGATCTTCTCCAAAAGTTCATCAACAACCTCCATTTGAGCCTCTCAAGGCTTTACATAGTGTTTTACACCCTTCTCTAATTGATCCACACCCTCAACTAACTAAAAACCAACTTTTAAAACAAGTAACTGTCGCATTTCAAATTTGTTGCTTTAAGAAATTTACAAATTTGCAACTTTAGACTCCTCCAACCTAAGGGATCGATCCGGTGGAACATAGCTCAAAGCGATTCCACATGTTTCGGTGTGAAAGAGGACCATGCCTAGTGTAAAAATACCTATTCAGATGAGTTGGAATAGTCCAATTGATCACACAAGTTGCAGAATGAAAGTTGCACCACTTTGCAACTTTGCATTGCTTGCATTTGATGCTTTTTCCATCAAGTGAAAATCCCCCGCCGCGAGAAAACCACTCTGAGATAGCCAAAAATGATAGAGGTTTTTGTAGAGGGTCCCTATGCAATCCTATAGGATTAGATGAGAATTTTCTCAGTGTCACGGTATCCAAGTTATATCATGCTGAATTTTAAAGCCATTTTGCACTTTGGATCCTTAAGGGATTGATCTGGTGGAACATAGCTCAGAGCAATTCCACATGTTTCGATGTGAAAAAGGGCCATACCTAGTGTAAAAATACCTATTCGGATGTGTTGGAAATGTTTGCTTGGTCACACAAGTTGCATAACAAAATTTGCACCACTTTGCAACTTTGCACTGCTTGCATTTGATGCTTTTCCATCAAGTGAAAATCTTCCACCATGGGATAACCTCTCCGAGATAGCCAAAACTAAGAAAGGTTTTTGTAGAGGGTCCCAACACAATCCTATAAGATTAGATGAAAATTTTTTAAGCATCATGGTATCTGAGTAATAGCATGTTGAAGTTTGCATCCATTTTGCACTTTGGACTCTTAAGGGATCTATTTGATGGAACGTAGCTCAGAGCGATTCCGTGTGTTTCGGTGGAAAAAAAGACCATGCCTAGCATAAAAATACCTATTCAGACATGTTGGAGTAGTTAGTTTGGTCACACAAGTTGTAGAGCGAAATTTGCACCACTTTGCAACTTTGCATAGGTTGAATTTGACACTTTTTTCATCAAGTGAAAATTCGCTGCCACAAGAAAACCATTCCTTGATAGCCAAAACCGAGAGATTTTTTTCTAGAGAGGACCAACGTGATCCTACAAGATCAGATGAGAAGTTTCTAAGTGTCATGGTATCTAAGTAATATCATGTTGAATTTTAAATCCATTTCGCACTTTGGACCTTTAAGGGATCGATCTAGTGGAACATAGCTCAAAGCGATTCTAAGTGTTTCGGTGCAAAAGAGGACCATGCCTAGCGTAAAAATACCTATTCGGATGTGTTGGAACAGTCTGCTTGGTCACACAAGTTGCATAACAAAATTTGCACCACTTTGCAACTTTGCACTGCTTGCATTTGATGCTTTTTCCATCAAGTGAAAATTCGCCGCCACGGGAAAAATACTCTGAGATAGCAAAAATTGAGAGAGGTTTTTGTAGAGGGGCCCAACACAATCCCATAGGATTAGACAAGAAGTTTGTAAGCATCACAGTATTTGAGTAATAGCATGGTGAATTTTGTAGCCATTTTGCACTTTGGACCCTTAAGAGATCGATCCGGTGGAACATAGCTCAGAGCGATTCCACGTGTTTCGGTGTGAAAGAGGACCATGCCTAGCATAAAAATTCCTATTTGGAAATATTGGAATAGTCTACTTGGTCACACAATTTGCAGAATGAAAGTTGCACCACTTTGCAACTTTGCACTGCTTGCATTTGATGCTTTTTCCATCAAGTGAAAATCCGTCGCTACGAGAAAACCACTTTGAGATAGTGAAAACTAAGAGAGGTTTTTGTAGAGGGGCCCAATGCAATCTTGTAGGATTAGGCAAGAAGTTTCTAAGAATCACGATATCTGAGTAATAGCATGGTGAAGTTTGTAGCCATTTTGCACTTTGGACCCTTAAGGGATCGATTTGGTGGAACATAGCTCGAAGTGATTTCACGTGTTTCGGTGCAAAAAAGGACCATTCCTAGCATAAAAATACCTATTCAGACGTGTTGGAACAGTTTTCTTGGTCACACAAGTTGTAGAACGAAAGATGCACCACTTTGCAACTTTGCACTGCTTGCATTTGATGCTTTTTCCATCAAGTGAAAATCCGCCGCCACGGGAAAACCACTATGAGATAGCCAAAACCGAGAGAGGTTTTTGTAGAGGGGCCCAATGCAATCCTGTAGGATTAGATGAGAAGTTTCTAAGCATCACAATATCTAAATAATAGCATGCTGAAGTTTGCAGCCATTTTGCACTTTGGACCCTTAAGGGATCGATCCGGTGGAACATAGCTCAGAGCGATTTCATGTGTTTCGGTGTGAAAGAGGACCATGCCTAGCATAAAAATACCTATTCAAATTTTTTGGAACATCCCTCTTGGTCACACAAGTTGCGGAATGAAAGTTGCACCACTTTGCAACTTTACACTGCTTGCATTTGATGCTTTTTCCATCAAGTGAAAATCCACTGCCATAGGAAAACCATTGTAAGATAGCCAAAACCGAGAGAGGATTTTGTAGAGGTGCTCAATGAAATCCTTTACAATCAGATGATAAGTTTCTAAGCGTCACGGTATCTAAGTAATAGCATGCTAAAGTTTGCAGCCATTTTGTACTTTGGACCCTTAAGGGATCGATCTGGTGGAACATACCTCAGAGTGATTTCACGTGTTTCGATGCGAAAGAGGACAATGCCTAGCATAAAAAATAACTATTCACATGTGTTGGAATAGTCCACTTGGTCACACAAGTTGTAGATTGAAAGTTGCACCACTTTGCAACTTTGCACAACTTGATTTTGACACTTTTTCCATCAAGTGAAAATCCGCCACCACGGGAAAACCACTATGAGATAAGCAAAACTGAGAGAGGTTTTTCTAGAGGGGCCCAACACAATCCTGTAGGATTAGAAAATAAATTTCTAAGTGAAAGGGAATAAGTTTTATGGGGTTTATGTTGCTTCCCCTATAGATTTTGATGGAAAAGGGCATGAAAAATGAGGTTTCACCCTAGAGTTTGATAAAATATTGCATAAAATAAGGGTTTTGGTTTGGCATGGTGGAGTGAGTTTTTCCTGAGACAAATTGCAGATCTGATGATTTGGATACATGATAATTGCTTCCCCAACAATGCATTATGTAAGAAATTCTTATTACAATGCCTCAAAGTTTGTTATTATGTAAGTAAATCTTATTACAATTGTGGATATGAGAGTTTGTCATTATGTAAGTAAATCTTATTACAATGCCTCAGGAACTTCATTTGCACAAATATTTTACAATGTCACTCATATATTCAAGATTCTCTTTAAATGTCTACACCATAGGTGCTCATTATGAGGTTTACTTCAATAGAGTAACTTGAGATTCCCTTGCTAAGCTTCACACGCTCTTTTATAATGGCTTGAAATCAAAATTGAGATTTGTCAAGATCATCAAAATAAGGATGTTGCATTTCTTTTTTGGCTAAGATTCTCTTTGATGGATCTTAAATCAACATTTTTTGCAATGAGAGATCAATCAATTTTTAGTAGTTTACTTACAAATATGCAAAGTAAAAGAGAAAAAGAAAGAGCATCCAAAATGGAAATGAAATAAAAATAGATGGAAGGCACTTACAGATAGGCATGCAGGTTTCACAACTTAGTGACTCCTGGTCATACATCTTCATTGGGAATTCCAACATACCTATTGCACACAACACCTCTTATGAATAGAGGAAGAGGAAATTTCATAAGCTCTTATAATGTCTACATCATAGCTGCATATGATAAGGTTAACTTCAAATGAATAACTTGAAATTACATCACCAAGCTTTACACACACTTTTCTAATGGCTTAAAATCTTGATTGAGATTTGTCAAGATCATCAAAATAAGGATGTTGCATTGCTTTTCTGGCTGGCATTCTCTTGGATGGCTCATATATCTGCATCTTTTGCAAGGGAACAACAATCACTGTAAAAGAAGATGATACAAATTAATGTGCATACAAGTATAAATTAATAAGAACCAATGTGCATATACTTACAAATTAATCCAACGAACCATCTGGGTCTACTCTACTCTTTATTGTGTCAAATATAGCCTCATGGTTAGACTCACAGACCTTCCACAAGGTCTTGTTCAAAGGTCTGCCCCCATATTTTGTCAAATGAACACTGGATGCCATGACAAGGTTCGATTAATGAAGAATCTTACGATGCATGTCAAATTTCTGAAAAAGCCAATGTTTAACACTTGAATGTGGGTACCTTCCAAGGCATGTTCCAGTAACGACAACTAAGCTTCTAGGGTATTCGATGTTTTCCGCATCTATAACTAGGGCCTCCAATTTATTTTTGGCCTCAACTCAATGACACAAGTAATAGTTTATTACCTCTTCATTGTCTTCATCTACAATAACTGCATAAACATGCACTGAATTGATATGTGTAGAAAATCTCTTGAAATTTGTCAACATTACGAATACAGTACAAAGTAATATAACGATATGGAATTTCAAAAACTAAGCAAGTAGATATATCACCTAGTTGAACTAGATTTGATATGTGGTCAAAGTTGACCGATGCTTCCATCTGTGTCAGTTCCAATGCCGTCAGAGGGCGATACGTGTGAAGTGGGATAAGATAACTTGTGAACCATTTGTTAACCCACTCCCTTGACTCGTGATCATTCCAAGCTTGCATTGTACATGAAGAACAAAAGCATGCCATCTTTCATGTATTGATACTCCATGAACCTACATTTGAGCTAAGGAAAGATTGTACCTCACTCGATCCTGTTAGTGTACAACAGTCTTCATATGGTGCAATGTTTGTATCATCCATCAACCAAAAAAATCTATAAATTGAAGACGTACCTTCATTACCTAGACTCATCAAAGCATTACACCACTCGATGATTGATTTTGCATCTGTCAACTTTGCACTGTCTTTATACTTTAACTCTTCTCGTGCTAATGCTCTTTTCACACATACTCTTGCACCATCATGCTCCCCCTTTCCATGTTTGGCCTCACAAAAGTTCCACATATATTGAACATCTGTAATGACATGCATCTGCACAACCAATAGAACATGTGTGAGTTCTTGAATTGTGTTGCACAGTTATCAAAC
This sequence comes from Sequoiadendron giganteum, assembly GCA_007115665.2. Lineage (NCBI taxonomy): Eukaryota > Viridiplantae > Streptophyta > Pinopsida > Cupressales > Cupressaceae > Sequoiadendron > Sequoiadendron giganteum. The sequence goes on from CM021104.1 coordinate 603,496,568, forward strand.
CATATTATATCTCAATCATATTCTATGTCCCTCTGATCCAAACCACTGTAGAACATCTAAAAGCAACCTTGCACAAACTCTAGAGAATGTGTGCGATCATCACTAATGTAAAAGTGGTACTCCCTCAATACCTTCCTTTGCTCATCTGTACTATCAGATGGATGAATGAATGCTATGTGCACAAATATTGAAACTTGTGTGGAGTTGTAATATTGTGACTGCATCTCATGTTGTGGCTATAGAGTGTAGTTCTCCACAAAGTTAACCATGGATACTATGCTTCCAATTGGAAAGGTGTCCTTGCATAGCTTGAATTGCATGTCCAACTATCGGGCTCTATGGGTATGCATTGCATACTCAGATAGTATATTGTCACAAAATGTGGTCATAAATTGGTACACTGGAATCTTCTCAATAACCAACTCACACCTTTTTCTTGAGACCCATATTTTGTAGCATATGCCACTGTTTTATACTTCCTGAACTCTACTAGTTTTTGTCCCACCTCATCTATGATTTCCATATGTTGACATACTGGTATACGTTGGAAGCCACTGCAACACTCGCATGAACCATCCAAGCATGTTGTCCTATAGAATATTTCACCATCCTCTATTTCACATATTTTTTTGATAAGAACTCTCTTGAAGATTTTGCTGGGGCTTGTATGCCACAATCTTGCAAAACATTATTAGTATGCAAATCTAAACATATAGAATGATAAACATCATAATGGTTAGAAAATTCAATATGTAGTCTACAAAAACAAGTAGTACATGTGTGATTTATCTTGACATAAAAATGTTTAAGAATTTCAAAAAGTCTTTGAGAAATACTAATTTGAGGATTATTATTTTCAAATTTTTGAAAAAAATTGGGTTTGAGTCATATCCAAAAAATGTTTTGGATGTGGCTCACGATTCCGACTACCGATTCTCCTTCTTACCACATCCCTTTGATTCAGAGATGGCCTTGTGTTATTATTCCAATACTCTTTGATTAGTGTTCTCAAGGCTTCGACAACTTCTTTATCTTTTCGTGACAGTCTCCCCAAGAATTTCCATAATTCATTTGAATCATTTCCCTCAATTCTTTGCTGCCTTTGAATGGATCTTGATAAAGTTTTTCTACTAATTCCCATTTGTTCACTAGTCTTTTTAATTAGACGAGATCTCTTTGTTTGACAACTTACCAAAGTCAATGTAATTACACGTTGGGTGACATTACTATCCTTTGAGCATGAGGTCTTACCCACACTCTCATAAGCATCCATTAGATTCTTCACAATAGTGTCTTCACTTGATTCATTCGATGTTCTCAACCCAAGAGTCTTCATGATGTTCCTATACTTTACACCCCGCATCATTTCAACAAATAGTTGACATCTTGCAGTCTCATTTAGCCTTTCAAAGAATCATTCCCAAATTCACTTATTGTAGATGGTGTCCATCCATATTCACTTGTTGTAGATGGTTTCCATCCATATTCACTTGTGCTAGATGGTGTCCCTCCATATTTGCTTGTGCTTAATGGTGTCCCTTCATATTCACTTGTCATTGAGGGTGTGTCTCCAACTATGGTATCTGAATTTGTCTTATGACGACGCTTTCACATTCGTGCCTATTGTGCTGCCAATTCCCATTCTCTTTTTGATGGTTGAGGTTCCTCTACAATTAGCTTGTTTTCATCAATCGTTTCCAATTTCTTATTTTCACGATATGCCACCACCCGAACTCTCTCATTTTATTTGAAGGTTTCATTCTCTTCGTCTGTTAGTTTCCTCTTTGTCTTTTTTTTAGGCATGGCGGATAATTTTATCTATACCATGGTAATTATATGAATATTAGTTCCTAAAAAATGTATCCATTCAAGTTAATTGAAAAATATATGTCATTGAAGGATTCATTTAAATAATACTTACAATAATCGTTTACAAAAGTTAACCTACCATAGATAAATGTGTACAAACTATGGAAGCATAGACAGTTTTTATATGCTTTCAAAGGTGGTTGTTTGTTAGCTATAGGAATTGGGGGGAGTTTTTTTTCATTGAAAAAGGTTTAAACAACCTCCATTGGCTCGAAGGGAGGAGTATTGTTCATTTTGAAATTCATTTTTATGATAAAAAAATGTTGTTTTCCAGAAATTCACTGGTTGTTTTGCACATTCCTACACTTGTACGGATCTGTACAACCTCCCCTTGATACAAAATTAATAGAATATTGTAGGAAAAATTCTTAAATCTCTAATGCATCAGTTCTGAGGGCTTAACAGTACGTTTGAAGGGAGCAATTGACAATTTTCTGAAATTGCTCATTTCAAGCCAGTCAAGGGTTTGAGTAGGATTTAATTATGAAATGACCATCCCACCTATTGTTATGAATTTTTTCTCAGTGGGATGGCATGTAAATTGTTAGAGTAGGATCTTTTATTGGTTAACATGCCTTGGAATGAAACTAATGACAATAGGATGGGGTTCTTAGGCTGAAACAAGCACTTTTCCATGAGAATTTGAGGAACCAAGGAGTGATTTTGAAAAAGTGTTGAAAGAGTGGTTTATGTAATGAAATTTTGACTTTGTGCAAGGTATTTTGAATATTTTTGATTCTTTGGAATGGTTTGGGAAGAACTGGGTATAGGAGTTTCTATAAACCCTCCCTCTTTGCACTGAAAAATGGGGGTTTTTGTATTGGAAGCTTAGTTGAACGGGTAAGGTCCTAAGACCTAGAATATATCTTTTTTTGAGACCTAATTAGAGACTATTTTTGGGTTTGGAATTCTGGTGTGAGGATCTAAGGGTAGTTCCTTTGTAAAATTGACATAATTGGAGGCCTAAAACAGTGAAAAGGTCAGTTTTCTTAAAGTTGTCCCAAAGGAGTCATGTGATGGGTTAAGTTATGTCTTGCAACTATGAAATGGGTGCTAGAATCATTCTTTTATTTTCTTGGTTTTTTTTATTTAAGGGCCCAAAACTTGTTTTGCACTGATACTAGATTCCAAGGGTGAAAAGTGGGAAATAGTGTTTTTGTTTGTTGTCCAACTTGGAGGAGTGTTGGGATTGGTTCATTAGGCATTTTTAATCTTGTTAGATTCCTCTTGAAGGAAATTTGAAATCTTGAATGGTTTTGGGTCCTCTACCTCTACATCAAGAATGAGTATCACAATCTGAACTATGTGCATGGTTTGGGAGATACATGTGATAGTTTACAAATGCTTGGCTACTAGTAATGTGGACAATGAACAAAGGAACTAAGTTTGTGTGTAAGGGATGAATTCTGAAAGGTTTCATTTTCATTGTACTAACTCAAATAAATATTTCTTAAGCAAATAATGGTTTGGTTGTGCCTTAAGAATTATAGTCTGTGTTTGTAAACAATGGTGCCATTATGGAAGATTTAAGACAAGTTGTGAATGACATAATCATTGGTTGATGTTTTGAGGAATCTAGTTGATTGTAATAAGTTATTTTCAAGATTTTCAAGGTGTTTTGAAGGTCGTTAAGGAATTGGGAACTCTTAATGCTAATTTGAGTATATGAATCAAATGTGTTGTGAAGGGAAATATAGTTACAATGACAACATAAGGTTATAAATTATAATGACAAACAAAAATGAAAGCAAGCCATAATAGAATGAAAGAAAATGTGTAAAGACTTCACATACCTAAAAAACCAGACTTTCAAATGGAGGAGTTCAACCCAATTATGTAGCCTTAGCTAAGAGCTTCTTCTTTCTTCAAACTCCACAACAATTCGACTTGTTCAAAATCTTGTTCCCCTCAAAACTTCAATTGTATATCAGTTTTCAAGGGAATTCAAAATTCAATTGATACTATATTTTTTTCAACGTGGAAAATCTACTATTTCATGCAAAGGTGGTAGAAAGATAATGGAAAAGGTGATGGAATGTGAAAAACATGCTTGCACACTTCACAACATCATCAAAAAGCAACTTTTTGTCAGAGCACATGTAGAACTAGGGGAATATGCAGACTATGGGCCTTGAAGTCATGGGTATATAGATTTTTTTACCATTTTTAGTGGAGTAAAACACACGCTCACGTTATAATGCGAGTGCGTTATGTGAAATATGGTTTTATTTATATATTTAGTTTCTCCCTCTTTGTCTACACCCTCTATCCTAATTCTATATTTTCCCCCTGCACCCTTATAGTAGAGGAGATAGAGGTGAGTGTGTGTGTGTGAGGGAGAGAGGGAGGGAGAGGGAGAGGGGGAGAAAGAGAGAGTGAGAGAGAAATAGGAAGAGAGGGAGTGGGAGAGAAAGAGGGAGAGAGGGAGGGAGAGGGAGAGGGGGAGAAAGAGATAGTGGGAGAAAGAGAGGGAGAGAGAGAGTGGGAGAGTGGGAGAAGGGGAGATTGGGAGAAAGAGAGTGTGGGAGAGAGTGGGAGGAGAGGGAGGGAGAGGGGAAGAGGGAAAGAGAGGGAGGGAGAGTGGAAGAGTGGGAGAAGGGGAGAGTGGGAGAAAGAGAGTGTGGGAGAGAGTTGGAGATAGAGAGGGAGGGAGAGAGGGGGAGAGTGGGAGAAAGAGAGGGAGTGAGAGAGTGGGAGAGTGGGAGAAGGGGAGAGTGGGCGAAGGGGAGAGTGGGAGAAAGAGAGTGTGGGAGAGAGTGGGAGGGAGAGAGTGGGAGAGTGGGAGAGTAGGAGAAGGGAAGAGTGGGAGAAAGAGAGAGTGGGAGAGATTGGGAGAAGGGGAGAGCGAGATATAGAGAGGGAGGGAGAATCATAATCCCTCAACCATAAACCCTCAACCCTTAAACCCTAATCCCTCAACCCCTATACCCTCTTAATCCCTCAACCCTCAACCCTTCAACCCTAATCCTTGAACCCCTATACCCTCTTAATCCCTGAACCCTGAACCCTCAAATCTTCAACCCTAATCCCTCTACCCCTATACCCTCTTAATTCTTGAACCCTCAACCCTCATCCCTTAAACACTAATCCCTCAACCCCTAATCCCTCAACCCCTATACCTTCTTAATCCCTCAACCCTCAACACTTAAACCTTAATCCCTCAATGCTCAACCCTCAACCCTTCAACCCTAATCCCTCTACCTCTATACCCTATTAATCCCTCAACCCTCAATGCTCAACCATCAACCCTTCAAACCTAATCCCTCTACCCCTATACCCTCTTAATCTCTCAACCCTCAACCCTTTAACCCCAATCCCTCAACCCCTATACCCTCTTAATCCCTGAACCCTGAATGCTAAACCCTTAAACCCCAATCCCTCAACCCCTATACCCTATTAATCCCTCAACCCTCAACCCTCAACCATTGAACCCTAATCCCTCAACCCATAGACCCTCTTAATCACTCAACCCTCAACCCTCAACTCTTCAACTCTAATCTCTCTACCCCTATACCCTATTTATCCCTCAACGCTCAACATCGAACCCTCAACCTTTAAACCCTAATCCATCTACCCCTATACCCTCTTAATTCTTTAACCCACAACCCTCAACCCTTAAACCCTAATCCCTCAACCCGTATACCCTCTTAATCCCTCAACCCTCAACCCTCAACCCTCAACCCTCAAACCTTAAACCCTAATCCCTGAACTCCTATACCCTCTTAATCCCTCAATGCTCAACCCTCAACCCTCAACCCTTTAACCCTAATCCCTCTACCCCTATACCCTCTTAATCCTTGAACCCTCAACCCTCAACCCTTAAACCCTAATCCCTGAACCCCTATATCCTCTTAATCCCTCAACCCTCAACCCTTAAACCCTAATCCCTAAACCCCTATACCCTCTTATTCCCTCAACGCTAAACCCTCAACCCTTCAAACCTGATCCCTCTACCCCTATACCCTATTAATCCCTCAAACCTGAATGCTCAACCCTCAACCCTCAACCCTCAATCCTTCAACCCTAATCCTTGAACCTCTATACCCTCTTAATCCCTCAACCCTCAATGCTCAACCCTCAACCCTAATCCCTCTACCCCTATACCCTATTAATCCTTCAACCCTCAACCCTTCAACCCTTCAACCCTAATAACTCTACCCCTATACCCTATTAATCCCTCAACCCTCAATGCTTAACCCTCAACCCTAATCCTTCAACCGCTATACCCTCTTAATCCCTAAACCCTAAACCCTGAACCCTTAAACCCTAATCCCTCAACCCCTATACCTTCTTAATCCCTCAACCCTCAACCCTCAACCCTCAACCCTTAAACCCTTATCCCTCAACCCTCAACCCTTCAACCCTAATCCCTCTACCCCTATACCCTATTGATCCCTCAACCCTCAACGCTCAACCCTCAACCCTTCAACCCTAATCCCTCTACCCCTATACCCTCTTAATTATTTAACCCTTAACCATCAACCCTTAAACCCTAATCACTCAACCCCTATACCCTCTTAATCCCTCAACCCTCAACTCTTAAACCCTAATCCCTAAACCCCTATACCCTCTTAATCCCTCAATGCTCAACCCTCAACCCTTCAACCCTAATCCCTCTACCCCTATACCCTCTTAATTGTTGAACCCTCAACCCTCAACCCTCAACCCTCAACCCTTAAACCCTAATCCCTCAACCCCTATACCCTCTTAGTCCCTCAACCCTCAAACCTCAACCCTTAAACCCTAATCCATGAACCCTCATACCCTCTTAATCCCTCAACGCACAACCCTCAACCCTTCAACCCTGATCCCTCTTCCCCTATACCCTCTTAATCCCTCAACCCTCAACACTTAAACCGTAATCCATCAACCTCTATACCCTCTTAATCCCTCAACCCTCAACCCTCAAACCTTAAACCCTAATTCCTCAACCCCTATACCCTCTTAATCCCTCAACCTTCAACCCTCAAACCTTAAACCCTAATCCCTCAACCCCTATACCCTCTTAATCCCTCAACTATCAAACCTCAACCCTAATCCCTGAACCCCTATACCCTTTTAATCCCTCAATCCTCAATGCTCAACCCTCAAGCCTTCAACCCTAATCCCTTTACCCCTATACTCTATTAATCCCTCAACCCTCAACCCTTAAACCCTATTCCCTCTACCCCTATACCCTATTAATCCCTCAACCCTCAACCCTTAAACCCTAGTCCCTCAATCCCTATACCCTCTTAATCCCTCAACCCTCAACCCTTAAACCCTAATACCTCAACCCCTATACCCTCTTAATCCCTCAACCCTCAACCCTCAACCCTTCAACCCTAATCCCTCTACCCCTATACCCTATTGATCCCTCAACCCTCAACCCTTGAACCCTAGTCCCTCTACCCCTATAGCCTCTTAATTCTTGAACCCTCAAACCTCAACCCTTAAACCCTAATCCCTGAACCCCTATACCCTCTTAAACCTCAACCCTCAACCCTTAAACCCTAATCCCTGAACCCCTATACTCTCTTAATCCCTCAACACTCAACCCTCAACCCTTCAACCCTAATCCCTCTACCCCTATACCCTCTTAATCCTTGAACCCTCAACCCTCAATTCTCAACCCTTAAACCCTAATCTATGAACCCCTATACCCTCTTAATCCGTCAATGCTCAACCCTTCAACCCTAATCCCTCTACCCCTATAGCCCTATTAATCCCTCAAACCTCAACGCTCAAACCTCAACCCTTCAACTCTAATCCCTCTACCCCTATAACCTCTTAATCCCTCAACCCTCAACCCTTAAACCCTAACCACTCAACCCCTATACCCTCTTAATCCCTCAACCCTCAACCCTCAACCCTTTAACCCAATACTCTCTACCCTAAACCCTAATTCCTCTTTGTGCACTTACCCACAATAATATCCCAATTTTTCATTGATGGAAAAACCGTAAAAATTATGCACAATCACTCCCCCTTAGGTGTACATGTCTCTCTCTCTCCCACGTTGACATCAAGGCAAAGGGAAGTCAAATTTCTCTATACAGGAAAAAATCTAGTAGCTCCCCCTTAATCTATACAACTTTGACTCCCTCTGGGATGAGTTCTAGATACTTCATCAACAAGACTATCTTTATATCCACTCCGCATATATACACAACAAAAAAAATAAAAATATCTTACATGAAAAACAAATACAGCTCAATTGGATGGTTGGATGCCCTTGATATGGAATTAAGTTGAACAAGGGTTCTATCCCATTGCTTCTTAGTAGTGGTGAAGGTCTAGACTTGACAATTTATTAGCACATATGTGTCTCATGATTCCTTTGAAGAGGATGGTTCCTTGTCTTTTTGAAACACTCCATTAGCTTCTATCAGGAGTTTGATGAGTGAGGCCAAATAGAGGCTTACTAATTCTCTCAACTATTTCACCCGACCTTTGAATTTCTCCCTTTGATCTTGTAATTTTTGTATCTAAGAGTGCAAGCTTTCTATTTTTTCCTTGATGACAACATCACTATCTTGTACTAGATTATATATTGTAGCCACATTAGTGATCTGCATTTCCATGGCATTAATTTGATCCTTAATAATCTTGGTTATATTTACCAACTTAAAAAAAAAACATATAGAACCTTTGTTTCCTCTAAGCACTTCTTAATATCTGTGATTTAAGATTGTAGTTTTCCCAATGTGTTGTCACATTTCTTAGAGGCATCATTTATTATCTTCTCATTAATATTTTGGTCTACCTTCTTCACTATATGAGATGAGTAAGTCTCACAAGACTTTGTTAATTGCCTCATTTTTTGTGTGGGTGACAATGAGGAATCCATTTTTGCTTCTAGAAGCTTCTCTTCCAAAAAAATTATTGCATCTTCAAAATCATCTAAACTCTCCACTTGTTTTAGTAGCTCTTGTATTGTAGTGGAGTGAAGTATGTCTCCAAGATTCAACATATGAAGGGGAGACATACCGAACAAGTTCACTTGTTCATCAAAAGTAAGATGATGTAGTAAATGTGGATTCACTACTAGTTGGATTTACATTTCTTGAGCCAAAAAATCCTTTATTGAATCCACCAGAGAAGAGTATGATTTTCCTAAAATTCCTTCTTCAACATCCTTCTCTATTTATTATTGAATGCACAAGATGAATGAGAGGGGGGTGAATCATTTGTATCTTAAAACTTCAAAAATCTCACAAACATTCATATCCATATTAATTTGATTAACCCTTAAATTGTTAGAATGATTTATCATGAAAGTAAATAACAAAAAATAGAACCAAATCAACACCATACACAAATAAACACTAGATTTACATGGAAAACCCAAGATGGGAAAGCCATGGTGAGGATTAGCTCACAATATAAAGTAATATCAACATTGAAAAAAATAGGGCCCTCACTACCAGAGGACTCACTACCCAAAAGAAAGAAAGGGTCACTGCCATAATAGAAAAAAAGATAGAGAAGAGTGTTACAATGATAAATTTGTTGCAAAGATGGTTTTCATTGCACCAAAAGATCGATCTATTAATGCCTGATACAACAACTAGATTTATACAAGATCCAAGATCCATGAGAGGTGGTTAAACCATGCCATGAAGCCCGAGCTGGTCTACACCAAGGAGACCAAGGGTGACACCTTTGAACAATCCCTCCCAACACAAGCGAGGGGTTCAAACCTGTGACCTCGGCTCTGATACCAATTATTGCAAAGATGGTTGTCGTTGCACCAAAAGATTGACTTATTAATGCTTGATACAATCGCTACATTTATACAAGATCAAAGATCCATAGGAGGCGGTTAAAACATGTCAGGAAGCCCGAGCGCCACATTGGCCAATGCCAAGGAGACCAAGGGAGACACCTTGCAACAAAATCTATCTCAAAGCAATAAAAAAGTCCACCATGGAATCTTGCACTGCACTTCACAAATTCAGTAATCTAACACATGAAATGTTGCACTGCACTTCAAAAATTCGCACCCTACAACTCTGAAATTAGTATCACTCACATCATACTCATCTATCTCATCATTCGTCAATAATTCAACACTTATTTATACCATCTTCAATATTAAAAATATTCCCCAAGGTCGAATATGCACCTCAACTGTACAAATTCAAATTAGGTTAGCACCAAAACATTCCCACAGTGGAAAGGAATGAAAGAAGACTATAATGAACCTTAGCTAAGACCTAAATCCACTCATACATGCCACACCACACTTCCACAAATATCAAAGAAACTTCGCAATTAGTGTAAACACCCAAGGTTAGTCAAACCTGTGTTAGCACCATTAAACAATTAAGTACATGCTTCCTCAAATCCAAAGACAACTCACAAACATTGTTGGAATTTTTTCAATATTGTCATTAGTGTCACCATGTTGGTCTAGTACTGGGTACTAGTGTGAAGATCATTCTTATCTTATCTGGTATTTGATCCAGTATTTCTATTATGTTGGTCTGGATATCTCCTCCAATAATCTATATGGTCTAAGGTTTTGAAAATGGTTTATAACAACTCGAAGCGTGTATACATGATCGACTTTAGCATCGATTCATTAATCATGGCTGAAATTCTATTGCATAACACAAGAGAATTAATTTTGATATGAAGACCGATAAATTATCATCTTGGAAATATGTTTTGCATCTATTAGGCCGACCCACATAATGCATATGGTTACATCGGGTATTTATACAAGATAACTAGAGAATAAAAAGTGTGGAAGTGTGACAAAGAAAAAGCAATAAGAATGCAAGGAGAAGAAGAATTATGTATGAGCGAAGTGAAAATAGTGGTTGAAGATCAACAAATATTCTAAGCATCAAAATAACTAAATCTGCACATGTGGTGTATCTTTCTTAGTTCAACTCTTGGCGGTTAGCCAATTTATGTTTACTTTTTGTATAGGAAGTGAGCCTCGATTTTGAATAGTAAGTCCTTGTAAGCAATGAGCTTCTATTTTTTGTAGTGAGCCTCTTATTACTGGTTTTGATATAACTTTATAACTGTGAGTTAATCCTCACCATGGTTTTTCCCTTATTGGGTTTTCTACGTAAAATATGATGTTCATGTGTTCTGGAACTTAATGTTAAACTATTACTTTACTTTGCTCTATGGCGCAATAAAGTTTTAAGTGTTTGTTCATTGTGTAGACACTAAAAATTGGTCTAGGCTTGTGAGTACCATTTTTGACATAATTCTAATGTTCATGGTCATGATTAAATAATGAAAATTATTTAATTACTTTTGAAACACATCTTTCGTCTATTAATTAAATAAATTTAATTAATTTATTACGACCTCTATTCAACCTTGATTAATTAAATAAATCTTATTTATTTAATTACGTTGCTAATTAATTAATTCTCTTTCTAAATTAAATAATTTATTATTTAATTTACCCTTTTATCATATTTCAGCTATAATTAAATATTCATTTCAAATTATTTAATTATTCAATTAACCTTTTTGACTATCAATTAAATAAATCGTTATTTATTTAATTAAATCCTTAAATTTTGAATGTTGAATTAAATAAACATTTAATTCATAAATCTTTATTTATAACATATTCTTCTGTATTTAGATAATTGTTTAAGTTATCTAAGTATTCGTTCTCACTTAACTCAGGATCTATTTGAATCAATTAGTTATCTCCTGAGTCGTATCTGACCGTCTCTACGAAGAGACTCTCTATCATAACCAGTCAGTTATCTAGTTATAACTCTTATGCATGAACATATTTAATAATTGAATATCTTTATTTAATTAGTTAATTCATGTGTGCATTGAAACATATTGTTGTCCAAATTCTATCTTTATCCTTTTCATTTCAAACTCATGTTCTTCTAATTTTTGAATACTTTCAACTAGAGACTAAATCATTTATTTAATCTTGATCTCTTATTCTTTCAATTTTCGAATAGTCTTAACGTCAGATTAAATTATTATTTAATTTAGTCTTCATCTTGCAAAATTTTCTAACTCACATTCTAAATAACACAAATCTCACATTGCATGGCATTCATCAATCATGATCATTGATCTCTCTTTTGAATTTGAGCCGATTGTTCGAAAACCAATTTCCTATAAATTGATTGATTTTTGTCATTATTCCTCCTGTGAAATCCATATAATTTTGGAAGCAAGTCGTAATCTTTGATATTTTTCTATAATCACATACATACAATGGCTATACTTGCACACTTATTGAAAATCTGAGGGCAATTATACTAAAAAAGGAAAAATGGAGAAGGACAACAAAGATAATTCGAAGAAGTGGAAAAAAATTCGGTGAGAATGTTTTAGTTATTGCTTTTGTTATTTGTTTTGTGCTTTGTTGTTTAATATAGGTTAGATTAATGTTTATATGCTTTGAATAGTTTCTTTCCAACAGTTTTCCTAAGTTACATTTGGTGAACCCGACGTGAAGACATTCATCTTTCCAAATCTGTAGACGTTTATTTTTATTTTTTTTGCAGGTATCATATGGAACGACGCATCCGATAGATGAAACAATGCATTTGTTATTATGAACCACAACTGATGAATCCTGAGATGCTTTTGATGATATTCGACAAATCTGTGGCTTTCTGCAACACAACTGACTGATGAAAACCATGACGCATTTGGCTGGTAATATTTCCGAGTTTAGAATTTTTGTTTTATGATTTTTTCTTTTTGTTTTTATTTTAGCTAATATTTGATCTACATCATCTGTTTAGGAGGATAACATAGTGTTTGTAGGACGTAGTGTATAAGACATAAAATTCCAAACTTATTTTTTGCAAGATGAGTGATGAAGACAGATTTGAAAAACTACTAAAATCATTTTCTTAGAAAACCATTGACAAAGACAAATGGATAAAAATACTAAAATTTTGCAGGAATTACCTAGATTGAAGGCTTTAAATTCAAAAAAAAATTGTTTGGTAGATTAGATAACTTTCCATTTGGTCTTAAAATTAACCAGTGTTTTTTGTGCTTGAAAATGTTTAGATTAGAACCTTGATTTGGTATATCGAAGTATCCTCTCCCCTTGCACATTCATGTGATCCTAGGTGCAAGAGAACCGGTTACTTACTCTAGAAATTGGGCCTATGTTGGTGGTTAAGAGTAACCAATGCAACTCAAACTGGTGATAGGTTTTTTCGCCAAGCTACTCCCAACCAGTATAGAAATTCTAATACTTGAGGAAACTCGGTATTACTGAGATCCCAATGGACCAGCTCTTGATTCCTTGGTACCCTTGAGGTGCATCAAAACTTGCAGAGCATAACCTTTGCAAAATGGGATGATATTGCCTCTCGCATGGCTTTCTGAACTAGTGTCCACAGTAAAAAGACAACTTGTTGTAGTTTAAGCCAAAAACCCTCTATTTATTGGTGCAATAGGTCGAACCTGTGAAGCTGTCTTAATTTTTTATTATTCATTGTAGAGATGAGAAGTATGCCATGGGAGTTCCATGGGTATTGTAGCTTGGATGCCCTATGAAGTGTGTGTCATGGAGGGGAGCCAGTGGGGTCAAGCTACTAGTCATCAACCTTGAATATATGTAGCTGGGGAAACCCAAGTAAGAACTCAATAAATATTGTCACTGCCAACCTTAGGAATTGTACATGTCTTCTAGTTTTAACATATTCATACACATCGAAACTGAAAACACATTATCTTATGTTTGTATTATTTATATTCCAAAACATGGTCATGAAATAGAGTCAACTTATACTATCATTCACTAGAAAACAACAATTGAAAACTGAGTCGCAATTGATCAACAAAAAATTGCATGTGTATTTATGAGTCACAACTGTTAAATATAAAACCACATGTGTCTATCAACAAATTTATTCTTCACAAGGATTAGATTTTGAGTCACATCTAAGTTGTGAGTCGCATATGTCAAAAGTTAAACCGTATTTGTTTGTGTAAGTTGCAATTGCCTATCAACAACTGAGACTAAATTTCATCAGTTAACTGTATTTGCAAACCGAAATGTATCTGTCAATTTTAGAAATGCATCTGCAAAGTGAACCACAATTGATTGTCAACAAAAATTTCAAAATTGCAATCACAATCCGAAAAAAATCTATCGTTTTAAACTCTATTTCTCATAGTCAACCTTGGACAGAAACTAGAAAATTTTCTCAAAAACCTTGTATTGTTTAGTTGTCATTTAAGTTTTAGAGATAGATGTCTTAGTTACAAAACTTAGGAATTTACATATCTTAGAATATGTCAACTTTCCGTATTTTTGGACAAAATCCACATCTTGACATTCTAAGTCATTGAACCTAGTCATCTTGTCTTACTAGTGAATTCTTCTAGCTCATCAGTCCAGTTTGGATATTCACCTTATCATTTAGTCATTTTCCTACATCAGGTTCCTTGATAAAGTAAGGTCATAGCCTTGATTAATCCATAGGTAGAAGGTAGTATCCTCTAAGAATCATTTACCATTATTCTTCATATTGTCATCTTAGTATACGTCATTTTAGACATCCATTTTTTTCCAAGAAAATACCAAAAAAAATAGTACCATTCATTATATTTTGAAAATCTCAAAAACACTGACTAGATTATACCATTTTAGATAAAGTTTTGCATTACCCATCTCGAGGAACATTTTCTTGGTTGAAACAAGGTCTAGAAATAAACATAGAGAAATGGAAGGCTCATAGGAATTCATCAATCCTTTCGAAAACCAACCATTAGGGACAAACAACCACAAAAAAATTTGCTTGAAAAACATGTCACTAGAGACACACATGGAAAAATTTATGTAGAAGACATAGACGCTACTATTTAAGATCCTGAATTTGCATCGTTTATGGATGAGTGTTTGGAAAATTATCCTCAACGATATATAGCAAAGCTTCTAGTAGAAGGTGCCACACTACCTCCGGGATTTGACGTACATACCTTAAAAATAACATCTACTCAAACAACGCAAACAGTGACATCAAGTGTTTCCATCGCACAAATTACCACAGCAATACCAATTGGCATACCTACTCACAAAAACCCCTTTCAATATAACACAAGGTTTATAATTTACTATGGGAGCATCTTCATCAAACCCCTTTGGCACAAACACCACTGGTAAAAGACCCAAAATTGGCACAAACACAACACAGGCTATACCCCATATCAACACTGGTACTTCCATTCCACACATAGGGGCTACATAGATAGGACATATTCCTACACCAAATCAAAACATTTAGAATGGATATATTCCTTCATCGAATCAAAATATTCAAACAAGATATATACCCTCACCAAATCACAACTCGTGACAAAATATTGTATTTCAGAACACTTATATTGATCCAAACAACACAACCAACATACAAGTAGATGTTCTCCAAAACCAAATGCAATCTCTCCAATGTAGCAAATGGACACTATGTCATTGTTAGGCAAACAAACTATCTCAGCGCAAGATTTATGTCCATGTCATTTGATAAAGCGCTATACATGGCATGCTTCCCACACAGATACATCATACTGAATTTACCTAAGTACAACAGGAAGATGAATCCTCTAGAAAACATCAAAGAATTTTCCACAACATGCATGGGCATCTCATATGACCCCACATACCTTATGAGATTCTTTCCATGAACCCTTGTTGGGATAGCATTGGAATGGTTCTCTAAACTTCCATATGGCATAAGATCATGCGGTAAATTAGCTGAGAAGTTTATGGAACACTTTGCCTTCAACATAGAAAATAAAATCACGATAGCTACCTTGTGTCATACCATGCAAGAATATGGAGAAAACTTCACCACCTTTTTCCAAAGATGGAGGAGTTTAGCTAGTCGTTGTCTTGTCAAGATACTAGAGAAACAAAAAGTCACGATATTCCTTGAAAATCTTCAACCAAAACTACGAAGTAACTTACGAGTACATTATTGTACCTCTTTTCTAGACTTGGTGCAAAAATGCATAATACTTGAGAAATCCCTCATTGACAAAGGAGAAATACAGACACCAGGTAGGAATCTAGTTGTTCAACATCAAAACCCTCCCAATGATAGAAAAAAAAATTGGTCTAGCAAAAAAAACGTAACAAATGATGGTATTGTTGATGGTAAGACCCTACATATAGGACCTGTCATCAGACTTAGAGGTTACAACCCCTCTCAAGGCATGCTTAACAATGTTGATCAAACAGCCAATTTTTTCCAAAATTCGCAACAACAATGACCACAAAGGAGATTTCCTAAACGTGAGTTTACCCTTTTGGGCGAACCAATCAAGATAGTTTTCAAAGAACTAATTAAACATAACCTCCTAGAAACTCCGAAGCCAAAACAATATGATCCTGGACAGTTTAAACCCTCATGGTGGGATGATAACGCCTATTGTGAGTACTATCAAACAAAGGGACATAATCTACAACAATGCCAAAAACTGAAGAACATCATACAAGATTTTGTTGAAGACAAAACCATAGAAGTCAATGGGCAAAAACATACCAAAAATAGTGATCACAAGGTTTTCATAGATCCATTACATGACCATGGGAAAGGAAAAGGCCTCCAGTTCAAGAACTAAGAATAATACCTCAGCCAATTATAACAATGCTAAGTATGACTATAAACTAGGTACCATCATAAAGCACATCTGAGTGGCTAATGAAAATATCCATACCATTACATAAAGAAGTGTCATGAATGTGCGGTCAATATACGTAGAACTAAGATAACCCTTTCGGGTCCTTCATCAAAACCACAAACACAGTCTTCCAAGCTTAAGTATAATTTGCTTGACCAGTTGGGGAAGACCCCAAAATAGATATCCATCTTGGAACTATTGACTATATCACCAGATCACCGGGCCATTCGTGACAAAGCCTTGAAAAGCACAATAGTACCTACCAACATAGATGTCAATCATTTCAAATAAATGGTAGGATACTTAACCAATTCCCATCATGCCACATTCTATCAACATGATTATTCAATTGAGAAGATCAACCATAATGACCCATTACACCTTGAAGTTCTTGTAAATCAAACCAAAGTCAGATGAGTCTTGGTAGAAAGAGGAGCAAGTTGAACCTTTGCACCTTGAAATTGGTTAAGGCATTAGGTTTCTCAAAAGCATGTGTGGACACCACTAAGATTATAGTCATTAAGGCATATGACGATGAGGAAAGATCATCTTAAGGAGTTGTCACACTCCCTATCAGGATTGGCCCTGCAATTATGGACACTAGTTTACAAGTCTTGGATCTCACCCTTCCCTACAACCTTTTATTGGGTAGACCTTGGATACACGCTATGAAAGTTGTCCCCTCCACATATCATCAGTGTCTTAAATTTTCATACAATGGCACAAAGATCACAATTGATGGTGATGCAAACCCTTTTCAATATTGCACAAGCCTACACAAAATACCACAATGATAGGTGCCAGTCAATCAAGAGGCTTCATCCTCCACCTTATCCTTGTATATTGATCCATCAACTCTTACCAATTCCATTCCATCACAACCACCATCATCCACTTCTAAGGTCGAGATCCAAGATAAGGGCCATGGAGAATATCACATGAAAGAATCCTATTGTGTTAGTCAAATGGTTCCTCCTAAGTCATATGGTATACCCACAATAGATAGGAGACAATTCATAGTCACCTTCCATGTCCCTCCTACAATGACATTGAAAAAATGGGGAGAGTTAGGTAAAGAAGTTGTGGACCAAGAAGATGTCACCTCCTGGTAGAATACTAAAGACAATGAAAACCCTCCATCGTCTATACAGATATCTAAGGATCAATATGGAAAAGGCTTCATGATTATGCAATTCAAAGGATATGATGGGTATAGTGGTTTAGGGCTACATCAAAATGGAAGGACTAAACCTATCATTGTCTCACAAAGACAAAAAGGACTAGGCCTAGGGTTTCAAGACATTAGAATTAAAATTCCTAGTACTTTGTCATTGGTACAAGAGGAAGTAATTGCTTCTGAAGACATCGAGATATCTCATGAACCATTTGACCCATTTTATGATGAATCCCCTAACTCAAAAAAATATGAATGGGATTCCCTTTCCTCCACTAGCATAATGGACCCAGATAAGTTATTTGGGGAACTTGAAAAAATGATATAACCCTCACCAAATCCATCTAACCCTCATCCTAAAAATTAATTATCAAAAGAAGAATGGCTTAAAATTTATTATTGGGAAACCCTTTATCCTGAATCTTGCGCACCTAACAAACCATATTTTGACGACCTAGCCCTTACAGTGGTCCCACCCCAAAGTTTACCTATTCCTAGGAAAAAGAACAAAAAGGAAAATGTCTGTGACCATGTTAACCACTCTAGCCTCACCTTTTCAGCCTCCACATTTGACAACTCTGATGATGACATGCCCCTCCTATATCCCCAAATTATTGATTGGGATCAACAAGGTACACCCATCTTAGACACATTCAAGAATGAAGAAGCGATAATTGAGTTCATGGGACTTTGAGAAGGCATACCTAGAGGTGAATCATAAAGCTAGCTTTACCATAGACTTGGATGACATGGCATATTTTGGGGAGTCTTTTCACACCTCCAGTCAAAAAAATGAAAACAAAAAGAAAAACAATGAAAATGATGAAAATGACAAGTCCCTAGGTGAAAACCGAAAGTCGCCTTTGGATGACGAAATAGTAAAAATAAAGGATGCATCTAAGGGCGAAAACCTCTCTGAGGCACCCAAGGATGGAGGTTTGAAAATTCTCCTAGCTTCCCAGGAAAAATAACCAATGTTAGTAGAAGAGTCTATCAAGATCAACATAAACATTGAACAAAACCCTTAGGTAATATACTTTGCAGCATCCTTGACAGAGACTGAGCAACCAGAGTTTCAGGACTTCTTTACAAAAAGATTGATAAAATTTACATGGTCATATGCCGACATGCCTAGGATGGATCCAAAACTTATATTGCATCATCTACCATTACAACTAGGTGTTAAGCCCATCAAATAGAAGTTAAGAAAAATGCATTCACAAATTTCTTTACTAGTCAGAGCTGAATTAAGAAGCTATTGGATGTCAGATTCATCAGAACCATAGACTATGCAGACTGGATTTCCAATCTTGTGTCGGTGACTAAACCAATTAGGGACATCCACATTTGTACAGACTTCGAAGATATCAACAAGGCATGTCCTAAGGATGACTTCCCTTTACCAAACATTGACATGATAGTAGACCTTATAGAAGGATATGAGATGCTATCCCTCATGGATGGTTTCTCTAGGTATAATCAGATCAAAATTACAATAGAGGACCAACACAAGACTACTTTCACATGTCCTTGGGGAACATATTGCTAGAATTTTATGCCTTTTGGGCTAAAAAATGCTGGAGCTACATATCAGCATGTAATGATGACTATTTTCCATGACCTTGTACATACTCTCATGGAAGAATATGTCGATGACCTAATAGCCAAATCATTGAAAAAATTAGATCATTTGAAAGTCTTGGACAAGATATTCCAGGGACTAGAAAATTACAAAGTAAGGCTCAATCCAAAAAAATATGTTTTTGGTGTTAAATCAAGAAAACTTCTAGGATATATCATTTCTAGAAGAGGCATTGAAGTGGACCCTACAAAAGTAAGAGCTATAATGGACATGCCTCCACTAGCCAACATCGGTTAGCTAAGAACACTACAAGGGAGATTATAGTTTATTAGATGCTTCATAGTACAATTAGCGGACAAGATACATCCATTCCAAAATTTTCTCAAGAAAGGGATACCGTTTGTATGGACACCCAAATACCAAGAATCTTTCCCAAAGATCAAGGATTACCTACTTATGACACCTATTTTAATTCCACCTATAGATGACAAACATTTGATACTTTATATTTCAACAACTTTGTTAGTATTAGGAGCCTTACTTGCAAAAAATGATGATGAAGGTCATGAAAGGGAAGTGTACTACATCAGCCATACTTTGGTGGGATATGAACTAAACTATAGTAACATAGAACACACCTATCTTGTAGTAGTTTTTTCTACTAAAAAAATTAGGCACTATATGCTAAACCGTTCAACCATGTTGGTCACCAAGATAGATCCTCTGAAATATCTCCTAAGTAAAGTAGCACTAACAAGCCGATTGGCTAAATGGGTAATGATACTTAGTGAATATGATATCCAGTATGTAGAAAGGAAAGCGATAAAAGGTTAAGTTATTGTAGAGAATTTGGCAGATGCACCAATTAAGGCAAAACATCCTTTAGTGGCTGATTTTCTTGATGAGTTCATCTTCAAAGTTGACACTAGAACCACATGTAAATTATACTTTGATGGGTCACATATTAATCGTGGTTCAGGAGCTGGCGTACTGTTTGTTACACCTCAAGGAGATACTATCCCTAAGTCATTCAAAATTGATTTTCCTTGCACAACAACATAGAGGAATATGAAGCCCTTGTGATAGGATTAAGAATGGTAGTCCAATGGAATTTTAAGCATTTACATGTTTATGGAGATTCTTAGCTAGTAGTCTGGCAAGTCAACGATGAGTATGAAACTAAAGATGAGAAAATTTCCCCCTACAAGCACATGGCAAACAATTTTAAGAAATAATTTGATAACATCACCTTTCAACAAATACCCTGCATTCAACAAGGCGTCAGATGCTATGGCAACCATTGGTTCATTATTGGATATATCTAGCAATGTGCCTAAATTGGAGTTTTTGGTTGAACAAATTTTGGTCCTTGCCTATGATATCCTTGATTCTACGATGGTGTGTATGATTGTTGCTCCTACTTCCCCATGGTACAAGGACATATATGATTATCTCCATGCCCAAATCCTACCCTTAGACTTGTCAAATAATCAACATAGAACCTTTATCCGAAAGTCTGCCAAATATACCATCATCAGATATACCCTTTATAGACATGCCTCATATAATACCTTATTGAGATGTCTCGATGGTAAAGAAGCACAAGCAACCTTAGAGTGGTACATGAAGGTATCTATGGATCCCATTCTAGTAGTCCTACCTTAGCCAAGAAAATTACAAGATTAGGCTATTATCGACCTACAATGGAAAATGACTCATATGTCTTCATCAAGAAATGTTGATAGTGTCAGGTACACACGCCAGCACAGGAGCTTCGATCGATAACATCACCATGGCCCTTTTCCCAATGGGGAATTAACCTCAAAGGTAAGATACACCCTCCATCTTCCAATGGCCATAAGTTTATCATAATTACCATTGAATACTTCACCAAATGGATTGAGGCTATTCCTATGACCTATATTACCAAAACAAAAATTTCCAAGTTTATCCTAAACTACATAATCTGTCGGTATGGTGTTCCTTAATCCATTATCACAGATAATGCCCATCCATTCAAAATCCAAGAAGTCTTCTATCTTTGTGAAGAATTCCATATCCAACATCACTTTTCCACTCCATATTCCACAAGGTAATGACCAAGCAGAGGCATCTAATAAAAAAATCATGAGAATCCTCAAAAATATTGTCAATGATGTTGGTCATGACTAGAATCTATAGCTAAATCCTACCTTATGGGCTTACCGCACAAGCACCGTACTCCCACCGACACTACTCCATACTCCCTGGTATTCAATTTTGAAGCTATCTTACCTATTGAGGTTGAAATTTCTTCCCTAAGGGTATCCTTGAAAGGTCATATTCATGATGAAGAGTACCGAGTGTCATGACTACATGAGTTAGAATTGCTATATGAACAAAGACAAAAGGCATTAGATCATCTTCAAGCATATCAAAATTGTCTTCATCGCAATTATAACAGGAAAGTTCTAAATAGAAATTTCGACATTGGTGATTTGGTCTTAATGGAGAACTCGAAGAATCAATATGAAAGAGAAAAACCAAGCAAGTTTGAACCAAAATGGTTAGGGCCTTACATTGTTACAGAAGCTTTTGGATAAGGAGCATATCAACTCTCAACCCTTGAAGGAGAACCACTCTTGTCACCAATAAAAAACCTTCATCTGAAGAGGTTCTATGCATAGCTTCTGAGAACCATGTATTAATCATAAAAATACAAAAAAAATTGTTACCTTAATGAAAACCTAGCAGACAGGCGTCTTTGTAACACCAAAAAAATTGAAAACTCATAAAATAGTAAAGAGAAATAATCTATCTAATAGTTAAAATCAATTTGGTGGCGCTATGGATAAGTACCATGGTGAAAACCTGGTAAATAGGGGCCATGTGTAGTTGACTTCGCTCCTTTGTCTACCATCTTTCCACTCAAAATTTTCACCATCACCCATAATAAATGGTTGTCCTATCCATAACTTGGAACGATTGACATCAAGTCCACTCCGTCTCCCCACTCCATCCCATAGGTCTTATACCCAACAGGGGGAAAATCCTTGACCTTTGTCAATTAGACCTTGTACATATCATCCCAACATTAGAAAATATCCTAAAAAAACTCAAAAACCATCATAAAATGTCCTGAATTTTTTTTCCAAAATCATAAAAAAACTCCAAAAAGACAAAAAAATAAAAACATGTCAAAAATCCCCAAAACAAAGTTAGAGTCAATTGTGTCAAGTCAGTTGTAGACATAGTCGAACTACGTTGCCTCTGCAACTGGACATAGGAAAGGCCATCTAATGATGTTCCCTCGAGGCATTAAGTCTGTCTTTCTAGGTTTTTCATATATCACACACATCAAATCATGACTCATTCTTTGGACATGTCAAATTCATTGGTCGGGATGAACTACAAGGTCTCTACGTGAATAACATAGTCAAGGCCATCAATCGATGAGCACCCGAGGCCTCACTAGGCTAGTCCTTTAGGGTACATTGTGTCATACACTATCACACACACTCACTCACTCATAATAGTCAAAACATCAAGACAAGTCACGCATCAATAAGGAAAATAGGTCAAAATTGTCATCAAGTCAAAATCAAACACATTGTCAGAACAATCAACTTATGTCTTATATAAGATATGTATTTCTTGACAATAGACATTATCATTTATCATAGCCTTATGTATCTTGTCGCATCAAAACCATTAGAATCAACATCTTATACAACATGTGTCTTTTTGAAACCAAGATTTGTCATTCCTTACATAAATAGTCACAAAGTCGAAACCAAACTCAACGTCTTATATAGTATGTGTCATCCCTAACATTAGGCTATGTCAAACAATAAAAAAGACAAAAATAGATCAAATTTTGGCAAATACTCTTATTGGCTTTTTGACTTTATCACTTATTTTGTCTTATCTTTTAATGGATTTGTCTTTGAGTTTGGTTACTAGCTTTCTCAAGGATGTCCCATGAAGGATTTAGAGAAGCAAAGATGTCTCAAGACTATTTTTCTTTGACTGTTGTCTGTCGATTGTCTCTTAAACTTGGTTTTCAAGTTAGGCTACTAGCTCTCTCGAGGATGCCCCATGAAGGATTTAGAGGAGCAATAATGTATCGCGACTTTTTCTTTTTCTTTGATTTTTGTTTGTGGTTTGTCTTGAAAAAAAGACTGAGGCAAATTTTCCCTTAGTATGAGTTAAGACACTCCTTTTCTGCGACTATCTATTTTAGCAAGTGGATGACTTTGTACACCATGGTCTATCTCATTTCATGGTTTTTAATATCCATTTGTGGCATGTACCTCCCAATGATGATTTAATGTAAGGCTTAGTTTGTGTTTGGAAAAATATCAAAGATTATACATTCTTCTAATAATCATTTTTCAATAATAACATTTTGAATAATCTATGCTAACATTTCTTCTTTTCGAGATCTTCACCACCCTTATCTGTGTTCCTCTATCCTTTTTTCCTTCATCTTCTATTTTTCTTCTCCATTTCGAGAGCACACTCATGTTCTTTGAACCTGCATGTCCTCTTGAAGGGGCATACCAATACCTCCTTGTCATCCTTCCTCACCCTACTTTCACTAGGGCATATCTTTTAACTACTTTCACAAGCATATATCTTTTAACCACCTTTATTGGGGCATATCTTCTTTTCAATTTCTTTGACACAAAGGCCGAAAAAACATTGTATCAAAGAGGGGCAAACTATAGACACTGAAAATTGGTCTAGGACTGCGAGTACCATTTTCGACATAATTCTAATGTTCATGGTCATGATTAAATAATGAAAATTATTTAATTACTTTCTAGACACATCTTTCTTCTATTGATTAAAGAACTTTAATTATTTAATTAATTTATTATGACCTTTATTCAACCTGGATTAATTAAATAAATCTTATTTATTTAATTACGTCACTAATTAATTAATTCTCTTTCTCAATTAAATAATTTATTATTTACTTTACCCTTTTATCATATTTCAGCTATAATTAAATATTCATGTCGAATTATTTAATTATTCAATTAACCTTTTCGACAATCAATTAAATAAATCATTATTTATTTAATTAAATCCTTAAATTTCGAATGTTGAATTAAATAAGCATTGAATTCATAAATCTTTATTTGTAACATATTCTTATGTATTTAGATAATTGTTTAAGTTATCTAAGTATTCATTCTCACTTAGCTTGAGATCTATTTGAATCAATTAGTTGTCTCTTGAGTCGATATTTGATCGTCTCTGTGAAGAGACTCTCTATCATAACCAATCAATTATCTAGTTCTAACTCTTATGCATGAACATATTTATTAATTAAATATCTTTATTTAATTAATTAATCCATGTATGCTTTCAAACAGATTGTTGTCCAAATTCTATCTTTATCCTTTTCATTTCAAACTCATATTCTTCTAATTTTTGAATACTTTGAACTAGAGATTAAATCATTTATTTAATCTTGATCTCTTATTCTTTCAATTTTCAAATAGTCTTAATGTCAAATTAAATTATTATTTAATTTAATCTTCATCCTGTAGAATTTTCTAACTCACGTTCTAACTAACACAAATCTGACATCGCATGGGATTCATCAATCTCAATCGTTGATATCTCTTTTGAATATGAGTCGATCATTCGAAAACCAATTTCCTATAAATTGACTGACTTTTTTCATTATTCCTCCTCCTGAAATCGATATACTTTTGGAAGCAACTTGTAATCTTTGATATTTTTTCTATAATCACATACATAAAATGGCTATACTTGCACACTTATTGAAAATGCGAGGGAAATTATACTACAAAAGGAAAAATGGAGAATGAAAACAAAGATAATTCGAAGAAGTGGATAGATATTCGATGAGAAAATTTTAGTTATTATTTTAGTTATTTTCTTTGTGCTTTGTTGATTAATGTATGTTAGATTAATTTTTATATGCTTTAACTAGTTTCTTTCCAGCAGTTTTCCTACATTACACAATGCCTTTGTGTGGATATTGATTCCCCCCCTTAGTATATGGTTTATTCAACAATTGGTATTAGAGCTTTGGTTCCTCTAGAGAAGTTTAACAGCTTGAGGGAGATCCTACAGATTGAACAATGGATAAAGAAGAGCTCCAGTCTACCCTTGAAGATCTAGACAAGGTTGAAATTAAAAATAGATAACTGAAGGAAAATTTTGATGAAGAAAATGAAGGTGTCAGAAAATTGAAAGAGAAACTAAAGAAATTCAAGGAAAGATACAAAGAAGCGAGTGATGAGTTGAAGCAAGCAAATGATGAGAACACTGAATTGAAGTTGAAAATAGATGAAAAGAATAAAATTGAAAAATGTTTGAAAATAGTGATACAAAGCAAAGTTGATGTCTGTCGTAGGCTTGAACAGGAAGTGATGAGTCTAAAGATAAAACTTGAGAAAGAAAATCTCTATGAAGAAGATTTCAAGACAAGATCCACCAAGCTTGATGAATTGATAGAAGGAAATAAACCTTCTAAAGACAAAAGTGGCTTAGGAAATGAAGTTGATGGAAAAATGCAGAATTCAAATACAGTGAATAATCAGAACACTCTAGAAAAAGGAAAGCTGAAAAGAGATTCTAGAAAGAAACCACCTATCAAACAACCAAATGCACAAAGCTACTCATCATTCAATGGTATTTGTTTTTTCATGTAAGAAGTTTGGTCATAATGAAGTTGGGTGTAGGAGTAGGTTGAATTGGTTTTTTGGTCCTTTCTTTGGACATTTTATGCATTCAAGAAGATATGGCATAAATCTATTTAATGGAGATCTTCATCTAGTCAAGTGATGATGAATAAGTTCAATAGAAATCAATCATTCAATGGTTATTGTTATGACTGTAATATGTTTGGACAGAAAGAAAACCATTACAGAACAAGGATGAATGGAAATAAGATAAATCAGAGAAATATATTCTGCTATTATTGCAAAGAACTAGGACATATCTCAAAAGTATGCAAAAATAGAAAAGAGGAGCAGTCTGCTCCAATGGAGAATGTGGAAAGGATTGATAAGGAAGAGGTTAAGTAGTAAATGAGAAAGATATGGAAAAATAAAGAAGGATTAGATTATATTGATGCATCTATACCCTCATCCTATGCAGACGAATCCTCTGGGAATTAGACCTAGCTTGGTCCTAGGGGAGCTTTATCAGAAAATCAATTGAACCCCCCAAGAAATATAGTGTGTTAGATGCTGACACATGGATATGCTATAAAGAATGATAGGATGGATGTGTTGCAAAAGAAACTAGAAGAAAAGATACAAGCTTGTTCATTTGTGGAGTAAATTAAGTTTTCTCAGTGTAGATGGAAGAGAAGTTTGTCAGCCTTTTGCAATTAATGTGAATTAGGGAAAAATGATGAAATATAAAGGTAATCTCATAAATAATTTTGGTCACCAAATGCATTCGAAGAACTTGTGGAAGCACTTGGAACCTTCTTGAATAATCTCTAAAGTAGTTTGAAGACCTTCAAATAAATCATTAAGGTTTCTCAACATAGGTAACTAAAATTTCCCATCTCATGGCAACGAAGGAAAGGTAACTGAAGAAATTTCTTGTTAAAATTTTGAAGAGCTATAATGGAAATTTATATAAGGAATACACCTCTGAAGTTGAAATGAGTTGAGATGGATGATTTTGATCATCAGAAAATAAAGAAATTGGAATTAGGGATGGAATCAACTAAATTTCTAAACATACAAACCCTAGGTTTGGATATATGGGGAGAATTCCCTTGGTTTTTCAAAAATAATTTATCATGTTCCTTCTAAGAAAACTCAAGGATGGCAGCATTATATTGGAAAAATCTTATCTCATTTCAAAAGAAGCAATTGAAGCGGTTACTAGACTCTACAACGTTGGAGAACTTATAGGACAAAAAGCAATAAAATACAAGGAAGTGGATGAAATGACAGGAGTCGAAAAGGACCCCCGAGCACTCTTGATCAACACTATTGGTGATGCCTCAGTTAGGTATGTTTCATATGGCATTTCTTATAAATTCTTCTTCTGAAATTATGAAGGCTCTACTTCAACCATCACAATTTATCTAGCACATAAAATGGTAAAGGAGAATGTGCAATTTGATCTTTGTAAGTTAATTCTTGAAAATCTTACTGAGAATATACAAATGACACTAGGAGAAGGATATCCCTTTCATTTCAGATCCTTGCTTACATTTTTGGTGATTTATTTTCTAAAATCCCTACTAGGAAAGAAAGATGTTGAGTGGGAACCTGAGATTCCTATTGTAAAATACATATTCAGGCACTTAGAAAGGTTGGAAGATAAAGCAAGTGAGTGCAAATTTTTTTTCATAACATTACAAAATGTGATGAGCTCTAGTGAGGTCATTGTAAGTTGATTTCAGGAAGGTTCTTCCTCCAAGACAAAGGAATTGGAAGTAGTCGCTAGCGATTCTCCTCTAGAATTGAAGAAAAGAAAATATGTCTCTGAAGATGTCATTGCTATATTTGAAGAAAAGAAAGAGGAAAAAGAATCTTTGGCTGAATCTAAATCCTCTAATCTAGAAGGAATTTGGTCCATGATAATACAAGGAAAGATGAAGAAATTTGGTGACGTATGGAGTATGGTTTTGTCTGTTGATAGACTTAAAATTGATGATGCATTAGTTGATTATCTACTTCGCAAAAGTATTGATGTATCTGTTATTTTTGAGTTTTTACATGAAAATTTGGTTGAAGTAGTTGAAGAAAGGATGTTGCTTGAAGGTCTAGGAGGATGTAATTTGGAAGCTTTAGTTGAAAAGAGGTCTTCAAAGGCAAAGCAAAGGTATTTGATCTGGTATTTATGGTATGTTGGTTCAGATATCTCCTTCGGTAATCTGTATGGTCCGATGTTTTGAAAATGGTTTATAATGGCTAGAAGCATGTATACATGATCGAGTTTAGCATCGATTCGTTAATCTTGGCCGACATGCTATTGCATAATACAAGAGAATTAATTTTGATGTGAAGACACAAAATTTATCATCTTGGGAATATGTTTTGCATCTATTAGGCTAACCCAACCAATGCATACGGTTACATCGGGTATTTATACAAGATAACTAGAGAATGAAAAGTGTGGAAGTGCGACAAAGAAAAAGTAATTTGAATGCAAGGAGAAGAAGAAGTATGTATGAGCGAAGTGAAAACAATGGTTGAAGATAAAAAAATATTTTAATCATCAAAGGAACTGAATCTTCACATGTGGTGTATCTTTTTGAGTTCAACTCTTGGTGGTTAGCCAGTTTATGTTTAATTTTTCTATAGGCAGTGAGCCTCCATTTTGGATAGTAATTCCTTGTAAGCAGCGAGCTTCTATTTGTGGTAGTGAGTCTCTTATTACCAGTTTTGATATAACTTTATGTTGGCAGATGGTAAGTGCTCCCCTCGGGATTTGTGACATGGACTAACCACCTCCTATGGATCTGTTAAATCTAGAAGTTGTATCGGGCATTAACAGGTCAATCTTTTGGTGCAACAACTATGGGCCAACAACTGGTATCAGATTCAAAGATGTTGAGTTCGAATCCCCTTGAGTAACGTTGAGGGGGAGTTTATTAGTAGATGGTCAGTGCTCCCCTTGGTATTCGTGACATGGACTAACCACCTCCCATGGATTCGTTAACTCTGGTAGTTGTATCAGGCATTGACAGGTCAATCTTTTGGTGCAACAACAATTATGAACCAACACTTTATATACTATGAGTTAATCCTGAACGTGTTTTTCCCTTATTATGTTTTCCATGTAAAATATGGTGTTCATGTGTTTTGGAACTTAATGTTAAAATATTACTTTACTCTGCTCAATAAATTTTTAAGTGTTTTTTCAATGATTTTGTGTGGATACTAATTCCCTACCCTCTTAGTATCTACTTTATTCAACAAACACTGCTTAACATTTTAACGTAATCTAGAATATTCCACAAACACCTCGAAATCCAACAAATTCCTTTGCAACAACTTTCACTTGAATAATTTACACACCTAGTACACTCAAATAAATCTGTCATATACTACAACTCAAGAAACTAACTTCTAAAGCACAAAACTATGAATAACTTCATTTGAAGAAATATACACGTAGTATCAGTACCCTTCCAAATCTACAAGACCTAAAACCACTCGTTGGAGAAATGCAGAGCAAAAACATTTCTCCCAAACACCTCTCCAATATACAATTCACACACTAGTGAATACACCCTCCTTTGTATAATGATCCAACATACCAAATTATTAACACAACACCTCTAAACACCCCTAATCAACATATCCAAACCACAAAAGTATATCTTCAACCCAGAAGAAATACAGAGGAAACCAAAATGCTACTTTACAACATAGAACACCATTGCAACACAAGGTTTCCTCTTTTTATTAAATTTTCTAAAAATCACTTGGAAACCAAGCACCAAAAGTATTTCATCAAAATCTTTAGTAGTTACTCATCACCATAAATTTAACTACAAAATATAAACTCAACCATATACCCATAGACAAAATTTTATCAAAGAAACACTAGAATTTGACACTAGTAACTTACTAATGACAAGATAATGCAACTAATCAAAGCATCATCAGAGACAAAATCAACTCAACACCAAATGAACATCCTTGCAATAAAATCCTTCTCATACAACTAACACCAATGACAACACCAATCTTCTCATACTTGCAACAATCTCCCCCTTTGTCATTGATGGCAATACATGATGTGAAAAACGATCAACAAAAAATACAACAACTCAAATCCTTAATACTCTACTCCATACCAAATAATTATCTCATTTCTTTAATTTCTCCCCCTTACACACCCTTACACAATTAACTCATTAATTTCTCTCGCCCTTGAACATCTTTATTTTTCATATTGCTCTTTCTCCCCCTTTGACATCAATGGAGAAGGATAAAAAATTTGCATCATTCATTGTCCCTTTGAGATTAATCACACTACTCACCACTTCTTTGCAACTTCCTTTTCTATTGCAATGCATAATCCCCCTTAGAAGCACACACCAAAATACATCAATCAACATAGTGACAACTCTCACTCATCCTTATTGCAACAACCAATAATTCCACTACCTACTCCCTTTGAGAGGTAGCCACCAACATCAGTCCATACCAAAGAATGAATCTAGAGATCCACTAAAATAATGCATCTCCTCATGCATCTAGTTCAAATAAGGAGGGTAAATAACCCCCAACTTCTCATAGATACTCAAAAGTATTCTTAGGAAGAGCCTTAGTAAATATTTCAGCAACATGATCCTTTGTAAGCACATATTCAAGATTCACTTAATTCTTTAAAACCTTCTCTCTCAAAAAGTGATATCAGATTGAGATATGATTTTCCCTTGAACACATTACCAAATTCTTTTATATATTGATAACACTTGTATTATCACAGAACTTACAAATTGGTTCATCATATACCACTTTCATATCCTTCAATGTTTTCTTCATCCACAAAACTTGTGTGCAACAAGATTCTATTGTATTATATTTTTCCTGTACAGTAGATAAAGACACTGAATCTTGTTTCTTACTTAGCCATGAAACCAATCCGCATCCAAGAAAGAATGCACCACCACTTGTACTTTTCATGTCATCTACACAACTAGCTCAATCTTCATCTATGTAAGCACTCAGAGTAAATTTGATATCCTTTGGATACCACAAGCCATGATCTGGAGTGCCATTCAAATATCTGAATATCCTCTTCACTGCTTCAACATGTGACTCTCTAGGATCTTCTTGAAATCTATCCATGAGATAAATTGCATGCATGATATCCGATCTAGTAGTAGTTACATATAGAATTCCTCCAATCATTGATCTATACTTGATCTGATCAACCTTAGGAGATTCATTAGTCTTGCTAAGCTTGCAACCAATAACCATATGGGTACATATAGGTTTAGAATCTTCCATTCCAAATTTCTTCAACCTTTCATTAACATACTCTAATTGTGAAATGAAAATACCTTTATTTGTTTGATTGATTTGTAGCCCAAGGAAGAAATTCATCTACCCAAACATTGACATTTCAAATTCTTTCTAGATCACTTCTACAAATTTATTACTGTTGGTGTAATAAAATGTGTTGTACCTTGTCCTAGGTCATAATTACACCTTATTTAAGTTTACTTAGGGACCACATAGGAGTTGTTGGATAATTTCCACCTTTGGTGGACTTATCATGTTATTACTTTATCACCTCCACCTTTCATGGACATATCATGTGATTAGGTTTCCACCTTTTGTGGGTGATCCACTTTAGGTGGAGTGATATCTTTTCATTGTTGTCTCATGTCATAAGATTATGACACTTTTCATAATCTTATGCACTCCTATGTTCTCACCTTGGCTATATAACCAAGGGGTATCTGATTGTAAAATCAATCATCATATCATTGACATTGAATACAGTTTATTCTTGTCACATCATTTTCTCTCTTCTTTGTGCTTTCCATTTGGTCCATAGATCTTGGCATCTATAGCCAATTCTAACATGGTATCAGAGCATGTTTGATTCTAACATGGTATCAGAGTGGGTTGGGTGCCATTGGAGAGTCTTTTCTTTAGGAGAGATACCGGATTTGGGGAGGTTCCATTTTTGGCTCTTTATTGTAGGTTTATATCGAAGCTTGCTAGTGCAAATCTAAGCTCACCATTGTGTCTGAAAGGTTTCAGAAAGTCGATTTTTCCTTTCATTTCATCCACATCGAACATACGAGGCCAAATCTATGAGGGTTTGAAGCTACATTGTGGTTGCCAAATCTAGAAGGTAGCTACATTTTTGGAGCATTTTGGGTCAAATTCGACCCCGCCATCACATCCAGAAGGGCCAAAAACCCTAAGATTGACTCTCCATTCGTCCATTTTGGAGCAAGTCATCCGGTGAGGCAAAATGTTTTTGCCTGGAGAGTCGTACGACCCCAAGATTGCCATTAATGCTGATGGTACGATTTATTTAAAAAAATATTTCTTCTGTCGAATTTTTTTTGAATTTTTTATATAAAAAATCATTTTGAAAAAAAAAAATCATTTAAAAAAAAATTGATTTGAAAAATTTGAAAAATCAAAAATAAATTCAAAAAAACCGAAAGTTTTCTTTCGGTACAATTTGCAGAGTACCTGCATTTAGTAGGTACCCATACCCCGCCACCCACCACATGGTCATTCCTCCACAATCCATGACCACCACACATAACTGGTAGGTGGTCGGTAAATCAATTGGTGGTAAAATCGGCCAGTTCTTCAAAACTTTGACAACTTTATTAAAATTCTGGCAGCAAACATCACAAAGATTCTCAGTCGGAGAATATTTTGTCAATATCTGGGGAAAGAAAAAAATATTCTAAAGGAATATACTGGTTGGAGAATA
Organism: Sequoiadendron giganteum; assembly: GCA_007115665.2. Lineage (NCBI taxonomy): Eukaryota > Viridiplantae > Streptophyta > Pinopsida > Cupressales > Cupressaceae > Sequoiadendron > Sequoiadendron giganteum. The sequence goes on from CM021104.1 coordinate 603,529,246, forward strand.
CTTTGTTGCAAAAGAACATATTCCGAGGTTTTTTCTAGGGAGGAATTTTTTTTCGGCAATGGGTGGGAAACCATCAAATTTAACATAGTATTTTGATGACATCAGCATTACTATGTAACATATAGAACCATGTTGCAATCAATATTTGATCTTTTTCAACTTTGAAGTAAATATTGCTATCTTTGGTACCTTTATTGAATCCTTCTTGTACAAGTACCTATCTAACCTTGCATAACAAGCTCTAGGAGCTTACTTCAATCCATAAAAGGCCTTCATCAATCTACAAACCATATCCAGTTTATCTGATAATTGAAATCCTTCCAATTGTTCTATGTATAACTCTTCTTTCAATTCTCCATTCAAGAAAGAAAACTTCACATCCATCTGATAAACTTTGAAATATTTATGTGCTATAAATTTTTTATTTATTTATGATAGATTCCATTCTTTCCACCAGAGAAAATGTTTCCTTAAAGTCTATTCCTTACACAAAAGTCTTGCCTTGTTTCTTACTACTTCTCCATTCTCATTTATTTTTTTCCTGAATGCCCACTTAGTTCCAATCACATTATTGTTTACTGGTCTTGGGACAATTTCCCAAGTCTAATTCTTCTCAATCTGTATTATTTCTTCTTCCATAGCCTTGATGTAATACTCATCCTTGCATGCTTCAATCGCTATTTTCGGTTCAACTTTAGAAAGTAAAACTAAATTTACCTGCTCTTCAATAGCTTTCCTTCTTGTTAGTACACCTTTCCTCTTATCACCAATTATGTATTCTTCATATTGATTCTTCTGCACATACTTAGGGGTTTTAAGAATCCTTTCTGGAGCTTTTGCCTCTTCAATCTACACTTCTTTTTCCTTATCTTTTTATTCTTCTCTACAAGAAGACTCATTTGATTCATATCCATCATCACCACTAAATTTATATGTAGATCTCTATTAAACTTGACACTTGTAGTCTCAACAATCTTTCCTAGCCTCTTTTTGTAGCATTGATAAGCTTTGCTTTTAGTAGAATATCTAAGGTATATACCTTCATTAGACCTTGCATCAAAATTTCTTGAGTTATCTTCATCCCTTATAATATAGCATTTGCTTACAAATACTCTGAATTATTTAATAGTAGGAATCCTTCCATACCATATCTCATAATGAGTCTTTGTGTTGTCTGCTCTTGCTTTCACTTTGCTAAGTATATAAACATCAACATGAATTGCTTCTCTCTAGTAAAATTTTGGTAGATTTTATTTTTCATCATTATCCTTGCAGCTTCTTGAATAGTCCTATTATTTATTTCAACCACTCCATTCTATTGAGGAGTCCTAGGGTCAAATAAATGCCTTTTTATTCCATGATTGTCACAAAATATATTGAACTTATTGGAGGTGAACTCCTTGTCTCTATCAGACCTCAAACATTTTATTTTCATATCCATTTCATTCACAACCATAACTTTGAATGCTTTAAACTTATCTAGAGATTCTAATTTTTCTTTGAGAAAAGTAACCCATGTCATTCTAGAATAATCATCAATCAATAGCATGAAATATCTATCACCTTGAAGACTTCTTACTTTGGTAGGACCAAAAATATTTGTATGCACCAATTCCAATAGTTTGGGAGGAGATTTTTCTTTGAATTTGAAAATTCTTCTTACTTTCTTTCCAAATTGACATTCTTTATAGACAACATTGATAGGCTTTGTAATCTTTGGTAGATCTCTCATAGCTTGAACTAAACTTATTCTCACTAGGTTATCAAAATTGATATGACACATTCTTTTATACCATATCCAACTCTCATTGATTTGAGTCATGTGATAATAACCATCAACACCTTTGAGTTGATATAAATTTCCATATGTCCTTCTAGTAGCAATAATAGTTATGGATCCTGATCTCACAACCATTATCCTAAAACATAAGATTGTATCCTTTGCTACACATTTTTCCAACACTCAAAAGGATATGTCTTAAACCCTTAACATAGTAAAAATCATTAGTATTATTCTTGCCATCAAAACTAATTGAAAATTTTCCACAAATCTTAGCAAATCTATATCATCACCAAACCTAACAATTCCTCCATTTTTTTCAAGTTTAACAAACTTAATCATATCATTGGTCATATGATTAGAGCATCCACTATCAATGATCCATTAGTTCTCCTATCTAGCATGAAAATAAGACACCAAAGTGCTTTAAGTATTAGCACTTGCTTCCAGAGCCCTTTCTTTCACACATCTCTCAGAGTTAGCAAAATTAGTTTCATATTTTACAGCCATGAACAAGCATTCACCATCCTCATCATCCCCATAATCACATTCATCATCAGATATACTGGCATCTTCTCTAACATAATAGCTTTTCTTAATAATCTTACATTTTTTCTCCCTATTCTTATTATTCAAAGCTCTATTTGGATGCCTAGAAGCATAATGAACTATCTTTCCACAAATAAAACATTTGAAATGAAGCTTACCACTGTATTTCATAGTACCCTTTTTCATTCTTCTCACAAAGTTAGCTTCCACATCTTCAAGATCCTCCTGATCTGATTCTATTGTCTTCTTTGATTTTCTAGCCTTAAAAGAAGTCTCAACTTTTGCACTACTACCAAATTCTCTCATCTCAAAAGAATTTAAAGAACCATACAACTGATCTTTGGTATATTGATTCAAATTTTTTAATTCTTCAATAGCAAAAACTGTATGACTATAAGCTTTAGGAAGCGTTCTAAGTACCTTCTTTATGTAATGACCTGCCACGAAACCCTAAAGGAAGTTGCAACACAATGTGGAAGCATACAATTTTTTTCTTAGAAGTGCAATATTATCAAAGAAGATGCACAATACTTTGCAACAACCTCTAAGGGAGGATGACGAGATTACATCTATTACCACAACATACACATAACTCACACATAAAGCTTTCAATTAAAATATTAACCATACATTTAATAGCACACTTACAAAGAATTAAAGATACTAACAAGTAGATTACATTAATTTACAAGTAGATTACAATACTCATTCCCGGAATGAGGTAGTTCAAACCTAACTATTACAATTACAAGATTCCTCCTCGAAAATAAATGAGGGGAATAATAATCACATTAGATAAACTAAAGTAAATAAAAAGCTAAAAAATAAATATTGAAACCACTGCAAGCTCTCCACTAGAAAACCTCGCCACACGATTTTGAAATCAAGGGGGACCCAATGACATAGGGCACACGTTCCTCCCAACCAAGTGGTACTCGAAGGCCCACCCTTGTGCTAGGAGATAGTAACAAGGATACAAGGAAAATCCCTACAACCTCTAGACTCAGGTCGACTCATACCAACTCGACCACACAAATGATTCTAACATATAAAAGATCACCCTGCTTCAAGTTAATACAATCCATAACTTAGCGAATCCCACATAAAGTTGACCTAGGAGAAGTGTCACACAAGATACATGAGTTACCCACTAGATCTTTCAAGATCCCGACCCTCATCGAGCTTCACCCTCCTACTGTCCACACTTGGAACAAGACCACTCCAATCAAGGAGGAAACAAATAACCAAACCACTTCTTCTAAAGGAGGAACAAAATACCCCCATTTGTGGAAACCGAGTATCATACTGAAAGACGAAAACACACTGCCCAAAGGAACCAAAATGACTAACTTCACAACATGACAAACCCCATCCAACTAAGAACCTCAGGAATACTTTTAGTTTAAAAACTCACTTGACCCATTATTTTCCAAAAATGCAACTAGAGGAAATAGTTACAAAGGCATTCTAGACATAAAATAAATCCAATCTTTGGATTTCCTATTCCATTCTCCATTAATAGACAATATTAAAATAACTTACCAAATTTCTCTAATTTAATAAAAGCCCATATTTTGATGAAGTAGAAAATACATCTATCTAAACTTCAATTCCATAATAATTTTTAATAAAATATTAATTTCCTCAATTTACTAAAAATACCCATTTTTAATAGATTAAACCTTGCATATATATTATTCTTTTCTAAATCTCCATTTGAACCAATTGCATGCAACTAAATACATAAAATAAAAGATGAAAAATACCCATGCAATATATATACAAATATCATATACACTATATATTTAATTATATATATATATATCTAATCCAATATATATAAATTAAATATATAATAATATATATTAAAAAATTAATATATTATTTTAATCAAAATAAAAACCACTTTTAATAAACAATTTTTGAATATATAAATATAATATTTATATATATTATCTATTTAATTATAAATAATGGAAAATCAAATCATATATAAAACTATAGAGGATGAATCCCCAAAAAAGGACACAGACATCAAAAGGGTGTCAGAGTCATTAAATGGGAAGAATTCCCATACATAGGGCGCCGAATTGTACTCATGGTACAATCGGCCGACCCCAACATAGTGGAAGGGAAGGCTTTGTTGCCTTGGGCAGTTCTCCCTCCACATATGTGGAGGGCGCTGCCAAGGCAGTCGTCGCCCCTTACACAAGGTACGGTCAGAAAACCATAATTCCCCACCTCAAAACCAAAAGTTATCAACATTAAAAAAAAATTCAATCCTCCATAAATAATAAGCATTGTATGACGATTTTCGGATTTTAATATTTCTTTAATCTGGATTTCATAAAAATAATAACTTTGTATAATATCTATATATGTTTGTTAATACATATTTATATATTATATATATGTTTAAGGAGTTTAGTACAATAAAATGATTGGGGAATTTTTTTTAGAAGAAAGCCATCTACAAGTAAATTGTTGGCAAACAATTTTCTTAGAGAAATTTCACAATATCAATAAACGATTTCCCAAATTTATCAAGGGTTTTTATTTCCGAAAAAAAAGTTACACAGACTTCATAATAACAAAATTTAACAAGATTCTAGAGATAAAATTATACAAATTCCCTGAAAACCCCCAAAAGATTTCCTAAATCACGTTTCCTCTAAATTTACACAGAGGCTTTTAAAAATAAAAATAAATTCCTAATTCACATATTGTTTTCCTCTGGGTTTTTTCACGACAAATCTACAATATAGAAGCCTTACAATTTTTTAAAAACAATTTAAAGCTTCTGCAAAACAAAACACAAAATCTTCTTGCACAGGCAATCTTTCAATCTCTTTTAAACCAATTTAAACAAAACTTCTACATAATGGAATTTTGTATAGACAATCTTTCTCAAACAACTAAATAAATGAATAAAACTTAAAAGAACCTATTTTCTTGAAGCTTGAAGAAAATGAAGGTGGGAGCGAGCCTCCCCTTCAGAGTTCAATTTCCAAAGCTTTTCCCAAAATTACCAATTCGAGGAAGATGTAAATATATAGAAGCCACCAAAATTCCTGAGAACTTTTTTTTTTAATCAATTTTCAACCAAACAACCTCTCCAAAAATAACCCTTTTTTCATTCCCGTGAAGTAACTTCTTACCTCACTCAATTATGGAAAAAATTCTCCCGAGAATCATTTCTCAACAAAGAGTGATTAATAGATTCTTCTCCCACACATGTCAACTTAAAAATATCTTTTCAACAACCGAATATATTTTCTCAAAGTCTTTTTGCATTTTTAAATAATTTCAAATCACAATTTAACTTCTAATTAAAGTTAATCAATTAATCCATTTGCTTAATACATAAATTTAATCAATTAATTTATTTACTTAATAAAATAGATTTAATCCCAAGGATTAAATTACTTTACTAAATAAATTAAATTTAATCCCAAGGATTAAATTAATTTACTAAATTAATTAAATTAAATAAAAGCTTCCAACAATATTATTAAATTTCGTTAAATAAATACTAAAATCATTTAAAGCATAATTTAACAGTTATTTTCAAAACATAAACCTTGCATAAATAAATAACAATAAACAAGGCAAACGAAGACACAATGAACAAAAACTGACGACACACTGTGGTTAGGGTGTAGACCTGATACAAGTAACATAAATACTATCCTTAATCATCATACCATTGGGTCAACACGCTCAAACCTATGAAACCAGGTGGGATCGATGTCATGTACTTGCAAACCTATATCCAAGGCATCAATAGCACATGCATATCTAATCATCATAAAACACACCATGAAGAGGAAATCATAGAATCACAGGGCACTCACAAGCGAGTGATGCAATCCCATCCCCTTCACCAATATAGTATCACCAAACTGACACTTCCATCATTAATAAAACTCATGAGCAATAATCATGTCATAATAAACCAACATTATTTTTAATCAAAGCATGTTAAGTATAACATCAAGGAAAGTACATCTCATAAAACACATAGTTCATGTTGCTCTATAAGAAATGATAAAATAATAAAGCATCATATTTTAACATAAGAGAAAAACAAAGGGGTGTTACACTTTACCACTTCTTCTTTTAGTTCTCCATCAAGAGCTCTAATAATGTTGACAAATTCATCCACCTTTTGTAAGTATCTTGTGATATTTTCATGTTTAGACATTCATAGGGTCTCAAACATGATCTTCAAATCCTGCATCTTAGCTTGCTTGATCTTATCATCTTCTTCATAAATTATTTCTAACTTTACCCAAATTTATCTAGCAAGACCACTTAAGAGAGAATACCTTGATTTACCATTGTTTTCATAGGCCTTGATCTCATCATCAGTCTTAGACCATTTGCAAGAATAGTATATTGTCTCTCAACATACCTCCAGATTTCAAATCCAAGAGAAAACAAAAAACCTTCCATCCTTATCTTCCAGAATGCATAATCTAATCCATCAAACATAGGAATACCTAACTTATGTGACATCCCAAATCTACCTCAAGTAGTTAATATATCTTCCAAGGAACCTTTCTCTAATACCAATTTTTGAATGCACAAGACAACTAAGAGGGGGGTGAATCAATTTTACCTTAAAACATCAAAACCCTTACAAACATTCAGATCCACATTAATCCAATTAACCCTTAATCTATCAGAATGATTTAACATGAAATAAAATAATAGAAACAAAACCAAATCAAAACCATACATAATGAAACACCAGATTTACAAGGAAAACCCAAGATGGGAAAAACAATAGTGAGGATTAGCTCACAATATAAAGTAATATCAACACTAAATACAATAGGGCTCACTACCAAAGTATAAAAGAAGATAGAGAAGAGTGTTACAATGAGAAATCTATCTCAATACAACAAAAAATTCCACCACAACATCATCAACACCTTTGTAGTATTTTTGAAGAATTGTAGACACCTTTTTCTCACTACATTCTATAACCTAACACATGAAACTTCACACTAAACCTCACAATTTTGTACCCTAAATTTGTTTAATTTGCATCACTCACATCATACTCATCTATCTCATGATCCCTCAAAAACTCAACACTTATTTATGCTATCTTCAATATTGAAAATATTCCCCAAGGTTGGCTATGCACTTCAATTGTGGAAATTCAAATTAAGTCAACACCAAAAAATTCCCACGGTGGAAATTAATGATGGTATACCACAACACACCTTAGCTAGGACCTAAATCCACTCATTCATATCACACCACACTTCCAAAAATATCAAAATAACTTCACAATTAGTGTAAACACCCAAGGTCAGTCAAACCTGTGTTAAAACCATTAAACAATTAATTATACGCTTCCTCAAATTCAAAGATGAATCACAAACACCACATAACATTTTAAGACAATCTAGAATATTCCAAAAACACCATAAAATCCAAAAAATCCTTCACAATAACTTTCACTTAAAGAATGTACACACCAAGTACACTCAAATCACTCTGTCATATAATACAACTCAAGAAACCAACTTTCAAAGCACCAAAATAAAAAAAAAATCATCTAAAGAAAAATACACTCATTGTTAGAACCCTTCTAGATCTACAAGACTTGAAACCACTCTACAAAGAAATGCAGAGCAAAAACATTTCTCCCAAACACCTCTATAATATATAGTTCACACACTAGTGAGCATACCTTCCTCTGTAAAATGATCTAGCATACCGACTTCTAAATACAACACCTTTTATCAACATATTTGAACCACACAAGTAGATCTTCAACCTAGAAGAAATGTAGAGCCAATCTAAAATGATACTCTACAACACAGTTTACCACTGCAACACACTGTTACCTCTTTTTATTCAATTTTCTCAAAAGCACTTGGAAACCAAGCACCAGAAGCATATCATCAATATATTTATTACTTCATCATAACCATCAAGTCAACTACAACATAGAAACTCAACCATACATCCATAGATAAAATATTATCAAAGAAACACTAGAAGTTGACAATAGTAACTTACTAATGACAACATAATGCAACTAATCAACGCATGATCGGAGACAACACTAACTCAACAGCAACTGCACATCCTTGGAAAAAACTCCTTCTCATACAGTTAACACCAATGACAACACCAATCTGCTCATACTTGCAACAGTTCTTTCTCCTTCTCCATATCATTTTCCTTCTCCATCTCCATACTGAAGACATCTTGCTCAATTTTTTGATTGGAGGCACCTTGTTATTGTGCAAAGATAGTTTTATCATTTGCATCATCTGGAAGGGGCATACTATCAGTTTATTTTTCATCCAGATGCACTTGTACATTTAGATCAACATCAGTATCATGCTTTTTCGGAGGCTCCTATGCAACCACATTAACTTCACTTTAAAATTCATCAATGATTTTATTTGTAGCATCTTCAGTATCTCATTGAATCTTCCTTTTGATGTCCTCATCCATACCAATCATAATATCTATTATTCTCTTGGTGCAGAGCTCCTTAGCTTCTCTCTAGACCATCTTTTCTTTTTCTTCTTGGGAGATAGATATCCCATTGTCAATTTCTTTCTGTTTCGATTCTTCATCAACTTTGATGACATCAACTGTTCTTTGTCTCAAAGCTTGTTGTAGTTTTTCCTAAGTTTTATCAATAATGTCAATGAAGGATATGTTATATGTGGGAATGTATTCAATGGAAAAAAATTCATTGGTCTTCTTGTATTCCAGAGGAACATCCAGATGCAACTCCATTGTATCATTCAGTAGACCATACTTAAAAATTCCATTAAAAATGGCACCGAAATCAAGAGGATCATGAGTTACCAGACAATTTTTCTTTGCTCCCTCTTTTGCTATCTTCTTTGTCTAGATCTACAATCAACAACCTTATGCCCAAATTTACTACAAGAATAATACTAACCTTGAAATGAATGATTGAACCTGGTGGGGGCATGTTGTCTTGTAGGTGGAGGATCTCTAAATTTGGATCTCTAAATCTTCTTTGTCTCTGGATAGGAATGATCAATGAATCCATTTTCTTTCTTGCTATCTTGATCTGTCTTTGCATCTCTGGAGGTAGTCTTCTTAGTTTCTTCGATGGAACCTTTCTCCTCCATTATTTTATACTTTCCTTCTGCTTTGAAATTTTCATATAGATTTGCAAAAGCATTGGTTATAGGAATTTTTTCCTCTTTCAAAACTAAGACCAAACTTCTCTTTTGATAGATTTTGAGAGTTAATCAACTAATCAAGAATCTCAAAACCTCCTATCAGCTTTAGACGTTTTCCAATTTTCTCTTTTTATATTTCTAGTTCTTTCCTCAGGGAAACAACATCTTCTTCAAGCTTTAAACATTCAAAAGTTTTTTCTTTTCTTAGGGAAACAATTTCTTCTTCAAGCTTGGAACATTCAAAAAATTTGTCAATGAGCTTGAAATTCATACACTCTTCAATTATTTTTCCTTCTTCAACTTGAAATTTCAACTTGCCAATTTTCTTCACTAATTTTTTTAAGCTCTAATTGGAGCTCTTCATTCATTTCTCTTTCTCCATCCAAATCATTTAGAGTGGAATTTAGCTCTCTTACAAAATCCACTAGAACAATATTTTTTACTGAATTCAAATTCATATTCATCATCCTCCTTTTGGAGTATGACCACTTTTTCTTGAGAGCACTTCTTCTTGGACACTTTATTCTCCATGTGTTCAAAGATAAGATCTACCTTTTTTGTTAAGCAAATATCAAGGAACCTTGCTCTCATACCAATTTTTGAACTCACTAAAATATTGAGAGGGGGTGAATTAGTATGCTTTAAAATTTAATGCCAATTAACTATTGTTGATATTGAGTTAAACCAATTAAGAATTCACCTACTTAATCAAAACATGAAATAAGATAAACATCCCCACAAGAGCACAAATGATACTAGAATTATGTGGAAAAACCCATAGGAGAAAAACCACGGTGAGAAATGCTTCTAGAAGCTATTGTCCTAATCCAACCTCACAAGTAAAAATAGTTTACAATTTGATTATAGGCTACAACCCAAGGAAGTAAATACTACCTAATTTTTATTTAGGGGTTGAAACCCAAGGAAGCTACTTCTCCCTAATTGAAAAAGAAAAACTGAAATATGACTGGTTTATGGCTTCAACCATTGATAGTCAACAATTCTACACATTATGTTTGTAGTGGACCTTGTCACGCTCTGCTCATGCACTCATACATCTTTGCACACTTTGATAATCATCTTCACATATTTCATCTTTTGTATATATCATCCACATGCTTGTAAAATATAAATTCAATCGACCAAAAACAAGAAATAATGAAAATTGTAACACATTGGCCTACATCTTTATTGGTGGTATACAAAAATGATATAATATTATTTACATCTCTTCCAGATGAGTTAGAATGACTCGTACAACATATACATAAACTTATGGCGCACAATAATTGTATACCTTATTTAGCCTCAACAACATTATATCATCACAAATTAACTTGAATCAATTGTGTGGTACTAGAAACAAGAAACATTTGCATGTGATTCAAACCTAAGATACATCGACACATGTATAATTTGCACACAAAATCATACAACTAATCTATACAATCTTCTGCTAGAACAAGTACATAAACTTATGTTCTATAGAAGAATAGGAATCCAAAACCAATCGTGACACTCTATCGCTTCAAATCTAAACTTGTGGAGCACCACACAACTTGAATCTCTAATATAGCATGCTTTAGACATCATTGAACCTATGGGTGCTAGCAAGATGTTGAGTTCAATTTTTGGCCAAAAAGTGGAAGTGTTTTCCCTGATTTTCAAATTTTGACACATTTGACCTTAAAATTTGAAGCACTTAGAGATGGAATCTTCAAAAAAGTCACTAATCATAAAATGTAGTACTCATATTTTAGTTTTCAAATATGTAATTTTTTTTTTTTGATGAATAGGCAGATATCTATATTAATATAAAGATAAGAATACAAATTCACAAAAAAAGGGCGAGTGGTAAGAAGGCACACCCTGAAAGTCACATGGGCAGAGCTTAGAAAAGCCAAAATAACTGATCACATGGGCCTAGCCCAGAAGTCTAAAAGAAGGAAGTAAAAACAGGCAATTACGCGGCCAAAGGAGTGCCAGTAGAGCCTGGGGGATCCCTATCATACAATTTTTTTCCCCATACATCAACAGGGTTTGGAGTGATGTCAGGAGGAGCACCCCAACCATCATCATCTTTATCTTTATCTTTTTCTTCTTCCTCGTACCGGGGCAAGATTGCAAGAGCCAACAGCAAATTTTTTTTATCACTAGCAGGCCAGCTAGAGCCAGAAGCAGGCAGAGCATTAGAGGGCCACCCAAATGCACAACTACCACTCCCCTTAGCACCACCAGAGATCCGGCTCTGACCAGGTCACGACGAAGGAGAACGAGCCCGCCTGGGAGGCCAGGAATCTCTCGGAGTAGGAGGTTGGGAGCGGGGACAAGCGAAATCATTCCGCTTTTGTCCTTGAGAGGGCGACCAATTGCGGGAGGAGGAGGGAAAATCTAGAATCTGAGCCACAGTACAAGGGGTATTGCCCCAATGGGCTAGGAGGACCTGTAGGTGAGCCACCTCCAGTGCAACCTTGATGTCTTACACCTGAATCTATAGGAGAACATTAGAACAAATAACTGCATTAGCATAAATAGAGACATTAACATCCAAATGAGAATGATAAAATATGCACGCATTTTTATCTTTCCAGATATTGAAGAGGATTTCCACATTGAAAGTGTGCCAAAGTTGGGTGACCTTAGCCAGGATTCCAGGCGGGTCCCCCAGCAGAACCATATGCCAAGAGAAGCGTTTCGACCGAAAAGGCTGAAAGAAATCATGAATCCAAGTTTGAAGCTATTGAGCTCTAGGACAAAACCAAAAAAGATGCTTAAAGCTTTCAGATTACCCACAAAAAGGGCAGCAAGGGTCAGGAACCCCCAAATGAACAAGCTGAGAACCCACAGGCAAGCCTTGGAAAAGAATACACCAAGCAAAGTGGGCCAGCTTCGGATTAACAATTGTAGACCAAGTGGCATCAAACCTCTTATGCCAAGTATAGGCAGAGGAAATAAGAAGCCACCTCTAGTTCAAAGTACTGATCATAGTAAAATGGGGTGAAAGCCACCTATAACCAAGTCACAACTTGTAGCTCCTAAGTGGGGTGTCTGGAAACTATTTCTAGTCTTTCCACCAAGGTTTGTTCCCATGAATGCCAACTTTGTGAAGCATGTTCATCAGAATGGCGCTCACCAGCCTGTCAAAAGTAGGATGGTCCTGGTTTTGAAGACTATATTGGGCTTTAAAAGCATCCCATTGCAAAAGACACATAGTGGGCTAGTGAAAGAGCTGATGCAGGGTTTGAGTACCTTTTTTGTGGAATCTAAGGGTCTTGAGCCAAGGTGACTTGGCCAAGGGTTGACCATTCTGAACCAGAAGGGGAGACCACCATAAGTTTTGTTGGTTGATGGAAAGCCCATCACGAAATCCAGTCCCGACCCAACAGAACCATGGTTTAACAGTTTCCCAAGAGCGCCAGATGCTCTTGGCCATAAAAGAGCCAAAAATTCAAACCAACTCCCTCATAACCAGAAGGGTTTGGAGACCAATTCCTTTATAGGCAGGTTTGTGAATAGCAAAACCAGATTGAATACAATGCCTAAGGAGAATTTTCTAGGCTTCATCTCCAGTAAAAGCCCGGATAATCCATTTGGCATAGAGAGTAGCCCAAGTCCTCCAGAGTCCTTAGGAGACAAAAATACTCTCAAGTGACCCGATGAAAAGCTTTGTGGGTTTCAGAGGAAGCCCATAAAAAATTCCAAAGAAAATTTTCAAGCCTACTCTAGGCAGATTTTGAAGGAGCCCAATAGGAAGAGTAGTAAACATGAGTGGTTGCCAAAATTTTAGAGAAAACCTAGAATTTACCAATCAATGAGAGAGGCTTAGTAATCCAATAGGACAGGTTATGCTCAACCCTGGAGAGCACATCTTGCCAAAGCTCCCAAGGGGAAGCTTGAAAGGTGAAGGGGATGCCCAGAAAATGAAAGATTTATCCCTACCCAATCCACTTCTAGTTATAAGTTTGGAGCCACGTAGGAGTGGGGAGCATCGATTATCTATAGCATAAGGTCTTGTGCCATTGAATTTTAGAACTAGAGGCAAGACAAAAAGTATCAAGACAATCAAGGGCAACAGTGATGGATTCTTCATCTTCCAAGAGAGTGAGAAAAGAATCATTTGCAAAGTGGCCATTGACAAGATGCTCCTAGGAGTCTGAGAGAGAGATCCCTTTAGCACGCTGCTAAGAGACAACATGGACCATAAGATAGCCAAATCCTTCAACAACCAGCACATACAAGGCAAGGGCAAGAGGGCACCCCTAGCGAATGGAACGAAAAATACCAAAAACAAAAGACTAGTGGCCATTAATGGTAATGCAAGCTGAAGCATCAGAAAAAAGCATACAGACAGACTGAATAAAGTTGGGTCCAAATCCCAAGGCTTGCAACATCACATGAATGAAAGGCCATTCAATGCAGTCATAGGCTTTGTCAAAATCAATTTTAATGAACACTGCTTTTTGGTTCGACTGTCGGGCCCACTCCATGCCTTCCCAAACAACAATAATATTATCCAAAATAAACCTGGATTTAATGAAACTAGTTTGCTCAGGGTGCACAACCTGAGGCAAGAGGTGGCAAATTTTTTAGAGTCAAGGCTTTGGAAATGATTATGTAGGAAACAAATTTGAAGCGTGATGGGCCTCTAGTTGTAAATATCCTCCAGATCCCTAGGACTAGGTATGAATTTTATATTGCCTTTATTTATTAAATTGCTTAGAGATTTGGTTTGAAAGGTTTCAAGATAAACATGATGCAAATCACTCCCAACATAGTCCCAAAGAGCTTTGTAAAATTCACAAGGGAAGTCATCAATCCCAGGAGCCTTGTCATCGGCCATAGAGGAAATGGCTTCCTTGAGATCATCAATTGTTAATAGTTGATCACAAAAGTTAATTTGGGTTGAAGAAAGCCTATGTAGCACAACAACAAGGCAGTCCTGAAGGGTTTGCTGGCACACAGGTGTGGAGTCCTGAGTAGTGAAAACCTATTCATAGTGACACACAAAAGCTTGGAAAATGTCAGGTAGCTCAAAGAGCACCTAATTACCATCTTTGATTGCTTTGATGCCTAGGGATGAGTGTCGCGCATAAAGGGAAAAAAAACTCTTTGGAGGCATGATCACCAATTTTAAGCCAGTGAATTTGAGCTTTGATTTGAGCCTCTGGAAAAATAATTACCAACCAATTGCTTTTGCTGCCTTAAATCCGCCACCCTGACTTGATGTGATGGGGAGAAAGGACTAGCCGCCAAATCCTGCATAGCAGTATGCAAGTCGGCAGTGGTGGCCTCATAAGATTGCCGATGAAAGATAGCCAACTTGCACCCATAAATGCACAAAAAATGCGTAGTACAAATGATGGGATCATTCCACCAAGAAATCCAGCTTGTATGGCCAGGTGGCCTGCACTCCAAATTCCACACCCAGTGAATGTGGGCCAAGGTGGGCTTGTGACAAAGCAAAGATGTGTTAAACAAAAATTGGGTCTTACATGTGCGAGGCTAACGAGATGCCCATTCAATGTGAAATTGAATTGGGAAGTGATAAAAAAGGGTCACATCCACTAATGGCTTTACTGGAAAGACAAAAATAGTAAAGGAAAAAAAAGATTGAGCCGAGATCATGGTACGATCAAGGCATTTAAAGACTCTGTCAGAACCAACCCTGTAGTTACACCAACTATGCCAAAGAGAATGAGAATGGTGGTAACCCATATTGGGATCAAAAAGCCCCAATTTATTGCGCATGTAAAACCACGCCTCCCTTTTGCCCGCAGCCCAATGAAAAGGAAAGGTGCCATCCTTGTCATACACCATCTCCACCATGTTAAAATCCTCATAGAGCAACCAGGTGGCAACTAGCAGAGAATCAACAATCCAACGCCAAAGCAGGTAGCACTCCAAGACATCATTAGAGGCATAAACATTAATAATCCTAAAGGAATGATTCTCAATATTGAGAAGAATCTAGACCACCCACTGGTAGGGGTCAACCCCATCATCCACCACACAAGAATGCAATCGTGGGGTCAAAAGAGTGACAACTCCACCATGACCAGCTTCATGCAAAGTGCAAAACATAGTACTGGTTGGCCAAATAGAGCAACAAGCCGAAGCGAGCAAAAAGCCTAAAATTTTAACTTCCTGGAGACAAAGAACTTCAATCCCTGAGTATTTCTACAAATTATTCCTAATAGAATACTTCTTGGAGAGGTTAGTTAGACCTCAGACATTCCATGAAATAAAATTCATGGATGAAAATCTTCCATACTTGCAGAATCCAGGTACTCTTCAACCAAGGAAGAGAAGCTATTCTTCAAAAACTCTTGTGGAACGGAACCAACCTAAATAGGAGGAGAAAACCTTTGTTTCTAGGCACATATTCTCCTTCTTTTGGTGGTGGAGATGGGCTACGAGACTGCCGTTGAGCTCCCATTACAGAAGGAAAAGCTGATTGAACACACAAAACAACCGCAGGCTGAGCCGTGGCCTTTGACCTAGGTTGTACAACAACAGAAGTGGCTCCTGAGGGAGAAGTTGTCCCCTTCTCTGAAGGGTTTGAAACCATTTTGGTTGGTTTAGGGGCCTTGGGAGCCGACCTAGAACCAAACGACTTATTTTTTCAATTTGAAATAATAGTCCACTTTGTTTCAGCCTTAGCAGAAGGCTCTTCCTGATGAGGCTTTTCAACATCCTGTGACTGTGAAGATGTACGAGGAATTGTCAAAGGGCAGTTCTTGATCTTGTGGTCAGCTGACTAACACCGATAGCATGTGTTGGGCATATTGAAATATGTGACTTTCTGGGTGTGTCTAATAGCACCAATTTGAATGTCTATAGACTCTTTTAAATGTGTGGATAAATCAACTTCCACACAAACCCTCTTAGGTGGAAGGGCTTGGAAAAACCTATCAGGTTCAATACAAACAACCCTCCCTAAAGAGGAAGCAATATGGTTCAGGAAGGGCACGCATGGTAGAGGTAACCCGGGAAACTCAATCCAGACCGGAACATGCATTTTGGTGTCATTTGAGACAACAAAATCTCGAGTCCATGCCTAGAAAACCAATAAGGAGGACCTAACATACCAGGGTCCATGACCCAAAATAGCTTGGACATGACTAACTTCCGCAAAGCGGAACAAAAAAAATCCTTTGGTAAGATTTTGGACCACTTCAAGGCAAACCCCATGAGGGACCCAGGCCTTGCTGACCCATTCTTTCAGCACACTTTTGGGGGGATTCCTCCCAACAAAATAACCCACAAGGGTGTGTTGTTCGAGCCATTAGCAAGTAGAATCAAAATCGGGTAAAGGTAAAACTATATCAGTAGGAGCATCATAATGCTTATCTCATGGAAGACTTTCAAAACAAATTTTTAGGGGCATTTGTTCAGTGGGGGAGCTATTAAACTGTGCCGACGAATTGCTATCATCAGCATGAATTGTTGGGTTAGTACTGGTTGAAGGCATAATAAACCCATAAAGCCGCAGTAAATGCGGTCGTACTCAATGAAGGAAAAAATTTCCTGCGCAGGAAGTGCAATATGATGCAGGAGGGGCCAAGGATGACCTTAGAAAACACAAAACCCTAGTAGAGATCATTCACCACTGTCTAGTACTCACCAATCCCCATGTTTCATATATAATTTATTTCAATACCTAGATTGTACAAATTGAGTTTCAATATACGTTTGTAAAAACCACTATTTAAAAGTCATTTAAAAAAAATAAAATTACCATACCATGCACGTGTACGACATCCATATTTTGACCTAAATTATCATATTTTTCTAAATCCTTTTGGGAAAAGATTTGTGACTCACTGAAGCTTGTTTCAGATATTTTTTTATAATTTTTTATTGAATATTTTTTTTTTGTTAATTTTTTATTATGCATATTTGTCATTTTAAAAAATTGTCATGTACGACATGCATAATATGACATAAAGTTATCATTTTTTTATTTAAAAAAAAATTGAAAAGAATTGTTTGAAGTTTGCTCTCGTGCAATCCGTTCATCAAAATGTTATGTTGATCAAAATTTATTAAAATAGTAAAAAACCCTAATATTTAAAGTTTATTGACCAGTTCCATCATAAATTAATTGAAAAATAGAAAAAAAATCTTATTGTAAAAAAAAATTACATGTTTGGAATCTGCATTGTCTCATCTAAAATAGGTTTTAATTTTGTCAAAAAATTCTACAAAAAAAGTTGTCAGCCATATGTCCAAACTCATTATTTTTCTCTGACATTGTTAGAACCTTCAATTTGTAGGTCAAACTAGGTTGAAGGCCTAGGTTCAGACTCCCAATGCTTTTCTCGAACCAAAATCTGAGGCAAAAACCCGACCACAAAGAAAAACCAATTTCAAATTTTAAAAAATGGGATCTCGTTCCTAATATTTAATGCGGTGACTATTGACAGGGAAACAGGATCTAGTTCTTTTGGCAACGGTCCCCACAATAAATATTGGGAATGAGATCCCATTTTTTTTTAACCATGTTATTTAAATTTACTATCAAATTTTATTGTGAAGACTGCAACTTCGCATGTATGGCCGAGAGCAATAAAATTGGACTATTTTTCATCAAGCATTATTTTTACAGGTGGTGAATTGCATTTTTGATTAATTTTAACCATTTTTGAAGTGAAATTGTGTTAGTTTTTTACTTGTATGGAGGAACAAAAGGTCTTCAACTTGCAATATGAATTGATTTTTTCAAAGGAGGCATGAAGAAATCAGTTTTAAAGTGGAATTGTGCTAGTTTTCTACTTGTTTTGAGCAACACAAGAGGAAGAATTTAGTCCTTATAGGTCTTGAACTTCCAATTTGGATTGACTTGTTTGAATAATTTCACTATTGAAATTCATTTGTGCTTGAGAATTTTATAATCATGGGAGATAAAACTCGTAATAAGAGGAGGAAGACATTGACTCCTGAAGAAATTGAAGCAAACAAAGAGAAAGAGAGACAAAGATAAAGATATAGAAGAATGAGAATTATCAATGAATGATGGGGGAGCATCCAATTCCACAACTATTGAAGATGAAAACATTGAGGAGACCATGGTTGTGGATGAAGCTAAGTTGCAAGAAGTCAATTTGGAGAAGAATATGATTATACAAGCAAGTCCTACTATGTCTACAAATCCCTCTTTCAATGTTATGGAGAATGTTTCAATATACACAAATCCAGGTATATCTTCAAATCCACATGTTAGTGAAATGGTAAATTCGTATGTAGAAGTTTTACAAGATGTTGGACTTAACGATGTTGACATTGATAATATTTAGAGAGATGAAAATTTTATAGAATTTGTTGAAAATGAAATTTATAATGATCCTTTTGTTGAAAATGAAAATGAAAACCATTTTGTTGATGGAAATGAAGATGAAAATGTAAATCTTTTTGAAGTTGAAAATGAAAATGAAATTGTAGATGAAGATGAAGATGACAATCTAGAATGTGACGTTGAATTTAATGAAAATACTTGTTTTAAAATTGAAAGTGGTGTTTTTGATAATCTTCCTGGTCAAATTTCTTGGAGGCAAATAAGAACACATGCGAATAAAATATACAACAAATTCTTTTATCGTAAAAAAATTGCAACTCAATGTCAACTAATGATGCAATTGATGAGAATGCAAAAATTGAGGAAAATAATGAAAAGGTTAGGCTTTTTTGTTAAAGAAAAAAGAAAATATCAATCATTAAAACATGTTATGTGTACTGTTGCTAGTTCCATTCAATCTATTTGGAAAAATAGTCGATCTAAAGATAAAAATACAGCAAGAAGAGCTATAACAACTGCTATAGTTAATAAAGAAACTTTGAATAAAAGAATGGTAAGAAATATTAGTGAAGTTTTAAAAATACATCCTAAAACATTGCTAAGAGTAGAAAAAAGAAGATAAAGTATAGAAAATGATCCTATTAACCAATGTTGGAGTTTCAGTGGTCGACTCTTGAGGTTTGATATGAAATTGAATGTTGAAATTAAATCTTTGATTGAAAAATATTGTCATGATAATACTAGGGTTTCATCTAACACTAGAGATGTTTTAAAATTAAGGGTGGGGTCCAAAACACCTATTAGATACAACACAAACTAAATTTTATAGAAAATTTTGTGGTGATTTAGTGTTACTCGATAATATTAAAATAAGTCAAAGGTCTTTTGAAAAATGTAAACCGTGGTATATAAAAATTAATAAGCAACGAATATCTTGTTGTTGTAAAACACATGTTCAATTTCATTATTTTTATGATGTTTTTTGATGTATATGTTGTACCTTGCATACTAACATGATTATACAGGAATGTGGTATTAATATTCCACTTGAAGCAATACAGGAGTTTATTTCATGTTTGTTTTATGAAAGATCTAATGGTAAATTATTTTATTTAAGTTCTTGTATTTCTAGACAATCCATTGACTATGGAAATATTTCACTCTTAGGAATTTGTACGTATGAAAGTGTTGATAATTATTTTGGACAACAATTAGTAGAAGTTAAATATTTAAGAATGTTCACTATTCTTTAAAAGATGTAAAAATAGGAAAGCGTTGTGATTTAGTTACATAAAAAGTTAGTGTGCATGCATTCATGAGTGAATTTAAGAATAAGATAGTACCAAAATATATCATGCACTCTCAACATGCTCGATGGCTTGATGGCCAATTTAGTGCATGTAGAAACACATTTCCAATTGGCACTATACTTTCAGTGGTTGATTTTGGGGAAAATTATACTCTAGCTCCGCAAGAGGAAATTCAATCACAATATTATAATTCAGTGCAAGTAGCTAGGTTTGTCCATATTGTTTATAGACATGCAAATGATAGCACTAAGGATGATAGAATTTTTTTGAGAAAGTATCATTTTTATTTGAGTGACAACCGATTAAACTTATCAGAGTTTGTTCAATATTTTTTCAGTATATTTTACAAAAATTTAAGAGAAAGAGGAATCCATATGAAAGAACACCTCATATGGTCAGATAATTGTACAGGGAAGTTCAAGAATGCTTGAATGTTCTATTGGTTAAGTAGGATTCACAAAGAACTTAATGTCCAACATATATGGAGATTTTTTGAAGCTAGGCATGGTAAAGGAGATCATGATGGAGTTGGTGCATGTGTCAAAAGAATTCTTGCTAGACAACAATCAAAATTTGAAGATGTAGTAAAATTTAAAGATGCACGTGGGATTGTGGATTGGTGTAATACAAGATTATATGCACCTAATTTGAGTGAATACTCTAGATTTTATTGATTCTTTTGGTTGGTTGAAGAAGATAACATTTTTCCTAGAGTTGACTGTGAGACAATCAGTGGATCTACTAAATGGCATTCATTTAGGAGTTCGACAACAAGCACATGGACTATTTGGACAAGGGAAATTGCATTTTTTTTCCAGTTTTGTATCTCAGGAGATTGGGAAGCATGTGAAGATACATAATGGGTTGAACAATGGGAGCAAATATCGTTGACACCTACACAAGCACATGATCAATATGAAATAACTATTGAAGAAAATGATCAAGTGTTTGCATCTGAAGACTATGAACGTGTTCCATACGTTGTACAAGAAGGTAATATAATATAATTTATTTCATTTTATTTCACTTTATTAAGTTATTTTGTAATACTAAACTATTTATATTGATATGCACAAGTTATTAAATCATTTTTTGTTTGCAGGACATGTGTGTGTTGTTGTTGCACCTGAGGGGAATGAAGATCAAACAAAATATTGGTTGGCTCGTTGTGTGGAGACTAAACATGAGTTAATATCACCTCAAGAATATGATGATGGCTATCATTATCCAACAGGTACCATGATCGCCTTAAGACATCCCCTTAAGCAAATTTTGATAACAATTTTTTGATCCCCTTAAGCAATATTTTAGAACAAGTCTTTGATTCCATCAAAAAAAATTGAGAACTTATATGATGATGGTTTTCATGTTTTCCAATAGGATCAGTTGTGGTTGTTGGCACTTGGCTACGAAAATACCTAGCAAGGAAGAATGATCTACCTACATTCGAAGATTATGAACCGCATAAAAAAATTATACATTTGGTGGTGACAACAAATATAAAACTAGATCAGTATCACGAAATAATTGCAAATATAGTGCTATGGAAAATTTCTATGGAAGAGCATGAGACAATCGTAGATGCATTACAAAAAAGAGAGGATGCAGATGGTACAATGGAATAAGTAAATATAGGTAAATATAGTTTGATTTTTATATTGTCCTTTTAAATAGAGGTAATTATTAGTTAAAATATATTTAAATACATGTTTACATTACATATTGATATTTCTTGTAGATTAATAGTTAAAATTGATTTATTCTCCTTTTTTGTATCCTTAAGGCATCATTGCATTGATCTCATACTTTGAAACAAAAGGGAGAGGATGCATGGATTCAACCTACACACACATGGAATACTTTTAAATGTAGGTACTTGAGTTGTGTACATATAGATAGTTTTATATAAATTAAAATATGTATGTTTTGATAATTTCATTGATATTTCTTGTACCTTTTTGATATCAAGCGATGTGAAGACCTAGTACATTCTGGGCATGAGTTTGAGATGTTCTTGAGATGGCATATCCAAATTTTGTAAACATTTTTTTGAGATGACATATATCTACATATATGTCCAATGTCTTCAAATCACTAGATATCATGCATACATTATTGTTAAATCAATTATATCCTTAAGATGTTGTATTGTGACCCCTTAAGACATCCCCTTAAGACATCCCCTTAAGACATTGTATTATGACCCCTTAAGGCATCCCCTTAAGACATTGTATTATGAACCCTTAAGTCATCCCCTTAAGATGTAATATGACCCCTTAAGACATCATATTATGACCCCTTAAGATGTCCCCTTATTTGTTTTCAATTTGCCTATTTCTTTTGACAACTTATAAATTAATATTGGATGCCATTATTTGTTTTGACAACTTATAAATTAGTATTGGATGCCATTATTTGTGTTGAAAAATTATAAAATAGTATTGGATTCCATTATTTATTTTGACAACTTATAAATTAGTGTTGGATGTTATTATTTATAGAATTTATTAATGTTTTTGTTCTCTAATCTTGTATGGTATTGTTTATTTCTTAAATTTTTATCCAATCTGGTATATAAACGAATTGCTTTTGTTTGTAAATTATGATTTATTGACTAATTATTGATTGACGTGAATTGAATAAGTTCATTGACTAATTATCGCTAATTATTGAATTTACATATCATGTATGAGATCACTAAATTTGTAAACTATACATATTAAAATTTACTATTAATTTCAACTTTAATTTCATATTTATATTTAATTTCACATTAATGTCCTATATTAATATCTTGACTATGAACATAAAATGCATAAATGTATATGTGTAAACTAAAATTTCAAACAATAATAAAGTCCATAATTTATGTAAATATATTAAGTGCATGAAACCAATATATTAAGTGCATGAAATAAAGTCCATTAGAGTACAACCCATGAACTAAAGTCCAACTAAGTACTCAAGAACCATGGAATATAAAGTCCAACAAAGTACATGACAAACTAGAAATAGAGTCCATGAAATAAACAAATATAACCCACAAAATCATGTTTCTAGGTCATGTATTGTCTCTATAATCAAGATACCTCTTCATGCCATGCGGACTATGCAGATGACCTGAAACACTTTGTAGAAGAGAAATATGAAATCATATGTAAGCCAATGAAAAATTATTTAATGACAATTTAATTTATAATTCATCATAAAATTAAATTACCATCATATCTTGGTCTAGATGCTCTGGTGCACCTGAAGCAACCTCTACATTCTCTGAATGAATCTACATAAACAAGACAAAGAAAGTTGAAATTAGATGCACAAGTCTACAATTAAAAATGATTTAATTGAAATTAGTTTATAATTTATCATATTTTAATTGTACCATATCCATAGGTTGTGCACCCTCTTCTCTGGGACCTGTTTGTATATGCTCAACTACAAGATGTGTCTCATGCTATAAAATAGAAAGAATTTAAAACATGTATTAGCTCAAATTATATATATATTTAATTTGAAATTTAAAATTAAAGTTATATTCACAATATATAATATATAATTGAATTTAAATATAATAAAAAATTTAAATTACCATTTGGTTTGGAGCCTGCTCTACATTTCCTCCTGAAGGTGTAACTATGTCTAGGTCAGGGCTGAAATTCACACTAAAAAAGTCCTACAAGATCAAAATTAAAGAATTTATAGTTATATTAGGTTTATATATATATATATATATATATTCAAGTTTGCACATTTTATGTAGAAATGTTTTTAAACAACTTGAAATTAAGAGGCCTCACAAGTAGTCGCAACATCTAATGTTTGCTCGATGCCCATTCTCATTGTGGTATCAACCTAGACATGCATGTAGACATTTAACACAAGCTTATAATATTTACAAGTGTACATGCACATTTCATATATAGTGAATTCAAAATTCATGATTGTAACTATACTAATGTAAGTTAAACAATTTACAATATAAATGTACCTGCCCATTATCTACGACGCCCGATAGTGGAGGAGTGCTCGAAAACCCCTCGGGTGGAATCGACGTGGAAGCTAATTGACTTGCCTAAACCAACATAAATATTTCAAACATATATGTTATTCAATTATAAATTTAAAAATCAAGTTAAAAATTATTTCATTTATAATTTAAAAAATTGAAATCAAAATACCCCATAAGGGTTGCCAAGTAGGACTAATGTCGAAGTATGTACTTGTGGAACGAATGATTGCCCCATCATTATTGTCATTTGTACACCAAACAGTTTGATTGTTAAAATGTAGTGCAAACTTTTCTTTGATATATACATTCATCAAAATTCTTATAAAATGAATGTGTAGATGCATATTTATACCTATGTAGCAATGTCCTCAGGATGTTGGCCTACTATAAGAAACTCTACAAATAAACTGATGTGACCAAATGAACCACCAAAATCTCCACGTCCACCCAAACTAGGTGTGGCCTGATCAGGTCCATAACATACTTGATGGAAAATAGTACATACATGTGGGATGAGCCTCGACACTCTTGGAGTGGTACTCGAACTAGCTCCATAAAACACTCCCCCATCATCATCGTCTCTATGCTCTCCACTCACTATCGTAGAAGCATGTTGTTCAAGGTCTCCTGCGAGTGTACTAAGGGAACCTAATTTCAAGACCATAGCTCGATGATGCACAGGTGCTGGAATGGGAGGACCAAGAGCAAAAAAAAGGGGTTGTGCATGCATAGGGTGTTGGGGATCAACCATTGCCCCTAACCTCTATTATGCCATGCCACCACCAACACCCTACAATAATTTAAAATTAAGATAATTGGGCTTTTTCCCCATAACAAACTCTACATACAATTTCCTCAAAAATACAATGGGAACTCCCAATTAGCATGTGGGGGACTATCAAAAACCATATGCCATTGATCCCAAAAATGTGCACTCATTTTTGGATGTATGCACCACCTCATGGATATTCTAGATTTTTTCAGAGGAATGGGTTGTCAAGTAACGAGGTCGAGAAAGTAGGGGGCTAGGTGGGCTTTTGTTATTTTAAGGTCTAATATTTGTTTATAAGAGGCACCATCAGCATAAAATTGTCTCATCTGTTTTGTGTCTCATCTATGCCTATCTAGATCAAAATCAATGTTCCTAATGGCATCCACAAAATTTTGCATTGTAGATGCAAAATTTTTAACATGTGGTGGAATCAATTCTTGACTCTGCATAACATTCATTTGATTATGTATGGATGCAGCCTGATCATTTATGTGTGCTTGCAAGCAAGCCTCATTAGATGCAACAAGTGTTGGAGGTGGCATATTAGGTGGAGGGGGAGAAGGAGGTGGAGGTGGAGGTGGTCAAGGTAGTGGATTGATGATATTGTCAGTGATAAAATCATCCATGATATGAGATATAAGTGTGCACCTGCATTAAATTATACAAAATTAACATACAAACTTAAAAAATTACAAGAAATAGTTAAATTTGAAATGCACATGCAAATTTGTTTAAATAGGATGTGTATACATATATTAAGATCATATAAAATTGAAACACACATATACATTGATTGAACTTGAGAATGTGCATACATAATTCAAAAACCTAACATGTACATAAATTTAAATAAAAAATACCATGCATAATTTCCATGCATACATCATTAAAGTAAAATATTTACATACATACAAATTTAAAAAATTAACTATATGCAATTTTAATACATGTGCACATACTAAACAATAAACTTGAAACATTCACAAAAAGCTCATTTTATGTCTAACACACACACACACACACACACACACATATATATATATTACAATTTTCCATCATGATCTAGTAGATAGTCATAAAATATATACTATTATAAATTCATCATTATAAGTTCATAAATTCCACCAAATTCATAAATTCATGTCACTAAAAATATCCATCTAGAACCAGAATCATAAATTCAAGTCACTAAAAATATCCATCTAGAACCAAAATCATAAATTCACGTCACTAAAAATATCCATCGTTCACCAAATTCATAAATTCATAACTATTTAAGATCATTGTCTTAATTTAAAAACTATTGTGGCTCTCTACTACATCTTTTCACTACATCTTTTCATTTATTTGCATTTTCCTTTTCAGAATCATAAGTTCTTTTCACCTCTAGCCATTGTCGATGCTCATCTAAGATCCCATCCATAGCCTTGACAACATCAACAATGGTTTTCATCCTAGATGCAATCATCCTCACAGGTGGTGCGACAAATTCTTCATTTTGAATACTGTTGATTTGATCTTGGATGGTTCTAACATTGGAATTGATTAATTCTTTCAAATGAGTACCATTGATTTCAGGTGGTGGAGGTGGGGGGTTATGAGGTGGAGTGGGTGGAGGTGGAGGTAAATGTGGTGGAGATGGATGGCACGGAGGTGGATTGCAAATATTATAGAATCGATCCATGTGATCTCTAAGATATTAGTGAACCTGCATTAGATTTGAAATTTCAAAATGTAAGATACATGTTTAGGAAATACCCTTAAACCATTCAATATAAATGGCCTAATTGAATACATATGATAGAATATGTAAGCCTCATTTATGTATAATGAATTTTACTTGAATGAAAATACAATTAACTATTAATATAGGACAATTTATGAATGTTATAGGGTTTACGATTTAGAGTTTATAATTTAGGTATTAGGGTGATACGATGGCTTAAGGGGATCTATGTAGTAAGGTCCTAGTACAAAATGACATGGTTTTTAAATTAATAAAATTTGGTGAAGATGCCCAAGAACACCAAATTTCATTAAGGTCTGAGGAAACTTCACCAATTTTTATTCACTTAAGCCATGTCATTTTTTCCTAGGAACTTACTAGACATAGATCCCCTTAAGCCATCCTATCACCCTAAACCATAAATTAATCAACCTAGATCATGATTTATCTCATTCATATTATAATCTTGCATGATCTTATTATTGTTAAATTTGGTTTACGAAACTTAGGGTGAAGTTTTGGTGTCCCTTGGAATATAATAAACTTGCAAGTTAGTGAAGAACATTTTCTTGTGGAACAGTTGATTGAGATAGAGCTTGTTTCAACTGATCAACCTAGATCATGAAATATCATTCATATTATAATCTTGCACAATCTTATTATTGTTAAATTTGGTTGCCTTGGGCAACTTCACCAAATTTTAAGAACTTCTTTGATCCCATTAAGAAATGTCATATTAGGACCCCTTAAGACATCAATTTATGAATTAGGGTGATAGGATGGCTTAAGGGGATCTATGTCTAGTGAGGTCCTAGGACAAAATGACACGGCTCAAGTGAATAAAATTTGGTGACGTTGCCCAAGGCAACCAAATTTTATTAAGGGCCTAGGAAAAAATGATGTCTTTAGCCCGTTTAGGGTTTAGATTTTAGAGTTTAGGGTTTATGGTAATAGGATGGCTTAAGGGGAGCTTTGTAGTAAGGTTCTACGAAAAAATGGCATGGATAAAGGGAATCAAATTTGGTGGAGTTTCCTAAGGCAAAAAAATTTGATTTTAAGGTCATAAGACAAAATGAATGCTTTAGTGAAGAACATTTTCTTGTGGAACAGTTGATTGAGATAACTCTTGTTTCAACTAACCAACCTAGATCATGAAATATCATTCATATTATAATCTTTCATAGTCTTATTATTGTTAAATTTGGTTGCCTTGGGAAAATTCACCAAATTTTAAGAACTTCTTTGATCCCATTAAGAAATGTCATATTAGGACCCCTTAAGACATCATTTTACGATTTAGGGTGATAGGATGGCTTAAGGGGATCTATGTCTAGTGAGGTCCTAGGACAAAATGACATGGCTCAAGTGAATAAAATTTGGTGGTGTTTCCCAAGGCAACCAAATTTCATTAAGGGCCTAGGAAAAATGATGTCTTTAGCTTGTTTAGGGTTTAGAGTTTAGAATTTAGGGTTTATGGTAATAGGATGGCTTAAGTGGATCTTTGTAGTAAGGTTCTATGACAAAATGACATGGCTTAAGGGAATAAAATTTGGTGGAGTTTCCTAAGGAAACCAAATTTTATTTTAAGGTCCTAAAACAAAATGAATGCTTTAGTGTTTAGGGTTTAGATTTTAGAGTTTAAGGCTTAGGGTTTAGCAAACTTAGGGTGAAGTTTGGGTGGCCCTTGGAATAATGAACTTGCAAGTTAGTGCCTATTTTATGAATACTTTTTTATTTTATGAATAGATTGACTATTTCCTTAATAGAAACACATAATAATGTATGATTAAGATTGACTTTGATGCATATTTGAACTGGATATTTTTTTAATTGAATATAAGATTATTTTATTTAACATGTTTTTCATTAATATTAAACTCACTTAAATGAGTTTTATGCTATAAAATGTATAATATAAAATTAGTTAATGTTGAATCAATTATTTTATTTTAGATTGTTTGTAATTGAAATAACCTAAAAGAACTTAGAAAAGAAAAATATTTAGATTATTTAGTGTCTAGGAAACTAGTGCAAAAATTTAAATCCTAGACCAATCCTCTAAGTCTATGTTAAATCCTAAACCATGGATTTAATCATTAAAATTTTAAAATTTAAATATAAATTTTTTCATCCCCTACTCATTTAATAATACATTATTAGCCAGCTAAACATGCTTATTATTCAAAGGCATTCAATTGTCTTTATTTTATCATTTAATTACATTTGATCATTATTCACAAATCATTTAAATTTTTGAAAGTACTATGCTAGGAACACTTCAATAGGAGGACCTAAATTCAATCTAACTATGCATCACCATTTCCAAGTTTGAATACTATTGTCCTCAATCATTACCATAATCACATGAACTTGATCTTATCGTGAGGGCTAACCTATGAGAACATGACAATTGAGATCCAACACTCACCCCTAGGTGTTTTTAAATGCCACTACTTAATAAAAAATTGGAGAAGTGAGTTGAATCAATAGAAAATCAAAAAGAGTGAGAATCTTATATACTAGGTTAAATCCATGACAAAAAATTAGATTCACTCCCATAGATGTGACACTTCACATAGGTAACATACTGTTTTAATTCTGAGGAAAAGTATAGATAAATATCTATTATCGTCAATCATAATAAATGCATACTTTAGTGCATCAACATATTTATTCAATACTTTTGTCCCTATATCTATGTGTCAAGTAACCCTCTCATTTAATTTCACAAAAAAACAATATTATGCATATGCCGTAAACTCTATTCTGTAAATTAATTTATATATTTCCTACCATTATTTATATAAAAAATGTATTTAAAAACTATATTTTGCTTCAAAATAGATAATAACTTAAATCTTAATTTCTAATATTTAATTGTTCAAAATCCTCATTTTTTCTCTAATAGCATAGAAATCTATATTTTTTAAAGAGAGTTGATTTATTTACCATCCCTAATAATTTACATTTAATCAAAATACCCCATTTATTCTCAAGTAGTTCAACTTCAATTCAAGAACCCACCTTCAAAAATTATTGTGTGTATATTTGTGTTGTTAAGAATTTCTTCAGTGAGGAGTACTAGATGAAAAGCATACATCAATGATAGGGATGATGCCACTTAATTGTAATTGTAATTATTACTTTTGATTTAGTGGATAATTTCAAAGCATACTGTTAGAGTAAACATAATAGTAAAAAAAAAAATTAATTAATCATCATTAATTGGTTCCTCTTTTACTTTGTTACAGTTAGGATAAAATTAGGAGCATATTTTATATATTTAGGCCATATTGTCTGATAGCATATGATGAGGATGTTTGTCACTATTTAATTTAATCCTCACTTAAGGTTTCATAGACCCTAGATGAAGCTAGATTTTGAATTTAGAGTGTTTTTTTATTTTTATTTTATTTTTATTTCATCTTTTTAATAGGATTGATTATTTGACCTATAATTAATTATCAAAATTCATATAGCAATATTGTAGTCATTTCATAAAAAATGGAACGTTTTTCTAATCTAATTATAATTTAACATTGAAACTAAAGTTTTGCATATCATTTTCTCTATACAATGCAAGTGAAATTTAAAACATTTAAGCAATGCAAATGAATTTTCTTGAGCTCGAATATTAGGGTTTTCAAAATCAAAATGATTTGTTTGATTTCAATTTAGGGTTTTAGCCATTTTTTTGTTTCAAGTCAATTCAAGGTTTCAATTTCCAAGAAATTAGGGTTTTTAATACAATTTTTTAGTTTCATTTCAAACTAGAGTTTTGAAATTAACTTTTTGTGCTTTGATTTGAATTCGAGATTTCAAAAAGCTTGATTAGGGTTTATAAATGCAAATTTTT
This sequence comes from Sequoiadendron giganteum, assembly GCA_007115665.2. Lineage (NCBI taxonomy): Eukaryota > Viridiplantae > Streptophyta > Pinopsida > Cupressales > Cupressaceae > Sequoiadendron > Sequoiadendron giganteum. The sequence continues at coordinate 603,559,739 of CM021104.1, forward strand.
AATTCATTTCAATTTCTAGGGTTTTGAAATGCAATTTTTTTTGTTTCTTTTCAATTAGGGTTTTCAAATACTTTTTTTTTTTGTTTCATCAAACAATTCAGATTTCAAAAGTTAAATTTTGATTCTAAATACAATTCAAGGTTTATTTTTTCATTTCTATTCAAAATCTTCACAATTTGACATATTTTTTGATCTATTTGTACAATTCCTCATTTCTACAATAACAAGAAATAAAATGCTTAAAATGTTAAAAAAATTTGAAATAAACATGCTAAAAACAATTAATTTATTAACAATTTCAATTTGGAATGAAAAATGCCAAAAATGAGGGAGAGTATGACCTACCTAGGAGTTCTTTTGGGGTTGTTCTCACCCAGAAATCAGGATCCCGTGTGCACTGGTAAAAATGAAGATTTTTCCATTTAAAATAAATAAATACTGTTATGAAACAAGATCTCGATTTGTAAACAACGGGATCTTGATTTTTACAAATTGGGATCCTGTTTTTAACAAATCAGGATCTCATTCCCTATCCGTCGGTTCGGGACCCTCTAGCAAACAAGATCCCATTTTTTAAAAAGCGAGATCCCGTTTGTAATTTAGGCTTGGGATCTCATTTTTGCTTAGCCGATTTCATTTTTTTGGCTAAGGTAAAAAATTCCATGTTTTGTGGACCCAACTTTGTGCATTCACCCATGTCCCCAAAACACTATGGCACTACCTTAGGATGTGTACTATGAAAGCCTTAGACACAACTTCTACTACTTTTTTCTGTGTTGTACACCAAAGTGGAAAGATATCAGTGTAAACATATTGTAAACACATTAGAACATGTGCACCCACCTCCGCATCACACATAGACATCAAGCTAATCACCACTCTTCCATATACTGCAATGTTGACAAGCACCAACTGATATTTCTACATATTGGCTATCTCTGGAGAATATATAAACTTCAACACACATTTGAAATTCATGACAACCAATCTTCTCAAGATGAAACCATTGATTAATATTTGTTTCATGATGATCTAGCATATGATATTTATATAGCACATAATTTTTAAGAATTGATGATAGAAGCATTTATTTTAAATGAAGATATAATGTTACATATTAGACCATTTTTATATTTATATTATGAACTATACATGATTATGTAAATTAATGAATACATTTAGAGATATATTGATTAATAGAGAAAAATAACATGGTTTGTTTTATTTCATGGTTATTATACATCATTCCATGATTTTTCATGTGATTTCATAGATACTTTAATCTTGACCCTAGAACATTTTTTATTTTAATAATTATAATCCATCACCTTATGAATTTTCTTTCTTAGGAGATCTCATGTATTTTATATGCATCATGATGATACACCACTTTAAAATGTTCATGGGGATTCTCCTTGAAATCCTTTTATGCTTTTTAATGATGTGTCTTTGAGAAATTATGAAGTACCTTCTTATCACGATATTTCCTCCACATAACATATTGAAAAAACATGTGGCTTATATGAAAATAAAGAAGAAGAAGAAGAATGTGTGGACATCTAAAAATATTTACTTACATTGTATGGTAATAATAAGATTACACAATGATGATTATTTTTCACCTTCATCTACCAATATAAATGATATGCATGTAGGAATAAGGATATTATACATTTGAATGATGATATTTATCTTTCATACTGCTTGAGCATAATTTTTAGAAATTTACAATGCATGGAAAAATGTGTTGAAAATAATGATCATACCAAAAATATATTACATTGTCCTTTGACATATGATATTTTGAATTCTACTTCACCATATGGATTCATGGAACCTTTTTCTACAATGTGTAATGGTATATGTGACAAATTTCATTATTTAATTTCCTTAAAAACTACATGTTTTAGACTATTTTTTATGAGGACACATGTTAAATTAATTCTTTGAGTTTGATTGATTACACAATTATATGGTTCTATTATTTGATATGTATGATTTTTTTATTTATATTGGTGATTCAGTAAAAGACTTTTACTATAATATTGAACTTAAGATAAATATTGATCAAGTAAAATAATGTAAACAATGGGAGTATGGGACTATAAAGGATTATGTGTTAATATTGCAAATTATGGTTACTAACATGGTTTGTACAACATTAAGTAGTTATATTTAAAATTTATTATCAATGCTTTATTTCTATTCAAAGAAAAAGTGTTTAACAATAAGTACCATTCATTTTAGATTAATTTCTGTGTTAGTATCTATGAAAATGTGAGTGTAGTTTATTATAACATGATATGTTACATAATAGTATTTCTATCACTGCTTATTTGTGTGAGTTAAAATTAATTTCAAATTTATAAAATGGAAGTAATGAGGAAGAATCTCAAGGAAACCACAATTATAATCATAATGCACAAATTAAACCAAAAGTATCTAGATATTTAACTAGATTAATTAGCCTTCACCTATCATGTTCAAAAATTATATGTAAAATATTATAATTTTCAAAGAAATAATTTTTATTATCATCACATATGTGGACATTGTAACGATATAGGTTCCATTCACCTTGTAAATCCTTGAAAATACTTATTATTTGATAAATAATTTGTTTAAATTATTGGTATAAATAAGTATTTTACCTATACAGGTCTTATTTACATTTTAAGTCCACTTAGGTCCTAGGAGGGAATTTTTTAGATAGTGTTAGTTGTCACTAGATCTTATCTTATCTTTTGGAATTTAATGCTTGCAACCTAAGTAATTTAATATTTGTTGAGGTAGTTGTCTCATTATATAGGATTAATACACATGTCAATATCTTGTCTAATCTTATCTCACACTTTTCCTTTATAAGAATGGCATCATTTGTACATCATTAACAATTCAGTTTAGATGAGTATGTCCAATATATCACTAAAATCTTGAGTATTGCATATTGGTCATATCTTGCATCCATTATTGCAAATCTATGTTCTTAATTTTCCTCTTGTAGAAGGCTTTTTTTGGTTTTTGAAGGTGATCTTGGAGGCTTGATTCTTTGAGTGACTCTAACATGGTATCAAAGCTTCAAAATAACAAAACCCATTCTTATATATGAGGGTGATTTGAGCTTGATATTTTGTTTGGTGTGCATTGGGGAAAATAACCCTACGGTTGAGTCTAGAAGGCCCCCAAACCCTTATGTTTATATAAAATACTTGGTATTTTGGAGAAAAAATATTTGAGCCATTTTTGAAGAGTTTGGAAAAAATTTACAGAAATTTATTTCTATAATTTGTACATCATACAATATGTACATGGTTATACTATACCTGGGTTATTACATGTGTTAAATCTATGGTTTAGAGAATATTTTTTGGTATATACTCTGTGCAATACGCTTGTCTTTGTTAGTTGAGTATGATCTGGAGTCGGTTGGCATTACATCTCCTATTGCATATGTTAGCATGAAATCTAGGGAAACATAGACCAAATTTTTGATCCCTAAGAACTTTTAAACCTGGTAAATACCAATTGATTCAAACACAAGATGAACTAAGTAGATATTCACTAATGGACAAATAAAATCATATAGATAGAATTTTGGTAGTCATTATATTAATCATGTTAAAAATATTATAATATATCTTCCCCTATACTATATCTATCTCTTCTCTTCTTATATATAATCCTTATACAATTTACTTATAATTTCATACAAACTTCTTACATTCATTCTTCTGTTCTTTCCTCCTTGATTATACTTCTTACATATCTCTCCTACTAGAATGCATATCTTTCTCTATACATATATCTATGATATGGGATGTGGCCATCTATTCTACCCATAGTTGATATGGTATTTTTACAACCTTAGAGTCTATAAGCTCTTTGTGGAAAGATGAGGTAGGATTTTCTTGATGGTGTTTGTTATGTCACTCTTTCTAGCTAACATCATCCCCCCTTTCAAAATATCAACTTGTCCTCAAGTCAACATTGCTCTTCTAGAAGGATATCCTTGTAGATTTACTTTAGCTTGGAAAATGTGTTATCCCATTGGGTCTTAGCTAGATGTAGCTACTAGGTCTACACTTGGATCTATAATAGGATATTCTCTACCTTCAAAATTATTTGAGGAATTTGTATCTTTTGGTCTAAATATTGTGCTTTCTTAAGGACTCTAGTGATATGAGTTAGACTTAGACTAAAAACCTCCCAAAGTTGATGAAATATGTTTTGGACTCAACCTCTTTGATCTTGGAGCTATTGAAATTGTGCTTTTAGTTCCTCTATCTATACCCTAGACTACCCATTTGTGTCTTGTAAGGCATCATATGTAGTTTCTCTTTGTATTATCTAAACTTCTAATTGATCCATTTGTTGGAAGTTTGGAGAGATTTTTGAAGTTTGTCATTGATGATATTGCTTTGCAGCATGAGGATGAATGGTACTTAACAATGTGATACAATGTTGTCATTGATCTCAACATTGTTGTGAATAATTTTTATTAGTCCTAATAGGTTCTGGAGTTGATAAGGAAGACATTATTTCATAATGGTTTGATTCGATAAATATTGGTTATGTAGAAATTTGACTAAGTGTCAAATCTATCAGTTTGGTGTAATAGTATGCTAGCTTTTGGGTCCACACCACTATGCAAGAGAAGATAACACTTTTTTATTCTAATATATTTTTTTGTATGTTATATGCACCTAAATCTAAGATTTGATCTTGTTTGGACAAGTAGTTTGAGAGATATGAGTAATAGAGTTTGGCCTGGCATATTACAATCATTTTTTTGTATAGTGTGTTTGTGTAGAAGAATTTTCACTTCTTCATGGATGAGTTTTATGTTAGTTGAGCATGGATTCTATATGGTATCAAGTTTTGAGGTCCACGCATTGATATTTGGATACACAAATGAAGATTTTTGTTTTTAGATCTCATATGGAGCTAACCTAACACGTTTGATGATTATGCAAAAGTTAAATATGTATTCATATCTTATATGAGATCAATTATAAGTCCATACCAACCTATCTTAGGAATTTTGAGTTTTGAATTTTTGTGCGTTGTGTGGATGAAATGTTTTGGAGTCGACAAGTTACATTTTGGGCATTACATCTAATTAGGTCGACCTAATTGATGCCATACTTAATGTAGATATATATGATGGATTGTTTTTAGTGTTTTGAGGTGATGAATGTGGCATGTATTGTGTGTGATGCAAATTTGAGAAGAGCAGTGTGAAGTTAAGTTGTGAATTCTAGCTTAAAGATCAGAACTGTGTGATTGAAGAGTGAGGCAGAGTGTTAAATCATAATTAGACAAGGATTATTATTGTGCTTCAATGGGACTTTATTCATGCATATATTAGATGCAATTGTAACAATTCAAACTAGGTTATGGTCCACCATCTCTCTTCTATGTCTTTCTCTATGGACAATGAGTCCACTTGGATAGTGAGTCCACCTGTAGTGAGCATTTTTGTAATATACTATAACCAATTATAATATATTTTGAGCTAACTGTCATCGTTGTTTTTCCCATTTTGGGTTTTCCACGTAAAAATCTTGGTGTTCATGTGTCATGTGATATTGTGGATGTTTCATTTTTTATTTCTTTCCTTACTATAGTTGAATATGCATTAGTAATTGGATGTTTAATGTTTGAATGGTTTAAGAGAATACTAATTCCCCCCTCTTAGTATTCTATGTGTTCGAAATTGGTATCAAATCTTGGGTCATGGGTTCAAACCCCTCTCTTGCACTAGGGAGATTGTTGCAAGTTTTTTTCCTTTGGTCTCCTTGTGTTGTGTAGTGTAGTGCTTGGTTTTGTGACATGGCTTAACTACCTCACACAGATTCATTAATTTAGGCATTTGTATTGAGCATTAATAGGTCAATATTTTGGTGCAACGAAAACTATTTGTGCAACACCATTTGATCCACTATAGATAAAACTAATATAAGGCATAAGGTATCCTTCTATGTTCTTCAGGGTACTGATTTTTTATTCTAAGATAGTGTGTGGTAGCACACATCTTTCGCTCCTCATCTATTTTTGTTTTCTGAAGCTTGAACTGACTTTGTAGCCTTAGTGTTTTATTATGTGAGTGGGTGTCCTTGATTGTCCCATCTATCAAAATCCTCAACTGTGTTTTCAAAGGTTGTGATGAGTCCCCTTGGACTTAAGGGAACTTTCCTTATATTTCCTTCACTAGATCCTCTACTTGGTCGGAGCTCTTCACATGATGTTTCATAATATCTTCCCTTGTATTTTGGTGCAAGATATCACCCATTTATTATTTTTAAAAGGGTGATATGCTTCCAATGTCCACATATGAGCCCACTAGTGGAATCTAGAGTAATTTTGGAAATGCCAATAGTTGTACCTTCTTTTGTTTTTCCAAAAAGTTATTGATGTATTGCATTGAGGATGTGGCAAAGGAAGAAGGTGTCTCAGATTGCAGATGGGGAGAAGACTATTTTGAAGTGGTGGCTTGATATTTTACTTCTTCCTCATGTAGCTTTTGATATGATTTCTCTATGGCCTCCTTTATCTCCTTTTATATTTCTTAGGTGACTTCTGGTTTCTTGATCATTAATTTATCCAATCTTTATTTGGAGAAGAGCTCTTTGGTTTGAATCTCAGCAATATTTTTCTTTTGTCGAGGTGTAATTATAGAAACCAATTATCTAATGGATAAGCCTTTCAACTGCTCCTCTTATTTTACTAATTTCTCCCTTCTCCTTTTCAATGCAATAGTCAAGGAGTCTAGAAAGTGTTCAATTGGACATTCTAAGGTTGTATTTGATGCTATCATATATCTAATTATAGTTGTCTCTATGATTTGTTGGCTTGGCCTCACCATCTTTGGGTACTTCAGCAATTTCATGTCCATTACTTCCTTCTAGATCAAACTAGTATACAACTAATTCTCATCTACTAGTGAGGAGACTTTAGGGATATTTGTAGTCTCTAGAATGGAAGTGTCTGCAAGTATTGCATGCTCTTCTTCTTCTATTTCCACTATGTGTGGGGAAACCTATCTATGTTCCTTCTCCTTCCTCTTAGGTTTTCTCCGAACTCATTTGTAAGAGGGAATTTGTGGCATCCCCTTTTGATGGTTGTATTCTAGGAGTAGTCGTAAGCCTTCATTTTCTTGCTCTACTATTTTCACTTTATGAGAGTTTTACTGGTGGGATGCCAATGTGGAGTCTTCCAAACCTTGAGGAGGTGGATGTGTTCTATTCTTCTATCTCCTTCTTTTATAAGGTCCCCATCTCTCATGTAGCTTCTTATTTTTATCAAAGTGTTCTTTGGCCTTCTTCTTTGCAATATTATCAATGTAATCTCGGTAGGTAGTGAATTTCTTAGCTTGCAAGTCTTTCGGGCAACTAAGGAGTGTGGAAGCATATTTATGAATTTATACATTAGTTAACTCATAGGGGAGTTTGGTTATGCATGATGTCTTGGGATCAATGGCTTCCATAAATGTTTAGTCTTTATCTATGAGGAATACTATATATTTAATATATAGAGAAACTACCTCATATGAGATGTGTTCCTTGGGCTACAAATTTTGTTTGAGGGATATGAAAAACCCCCAGTAGGTTGTGGTAAAGGAAGTGGTGTCTTGGAAGTTTTGCACATGGTCTTAGATTTGAGTTGTAACAAGTTGAGTTGAATCCAAAATCTTCCCTAAAAACCCTGATAATTGCTTCATGAAATAGAAAGTGAGGCATATTAATAGAGTCCCATACCTGAATTGATAGTGGGGGTTTTTGGTGTGTTAGATATTATTGAGATCCTACCACACAACATTGTATAGGTCTATATCCTTGCCTTATGTGACCATCCGATACGCCATGTGAATGGTTGAACCTTTTTGGTTGGTGTAGTATATTTTGTAAGTGATGCCCATGGTGGCATACTTGACTATGGATTCGTGATGCTAGTAAAATCTAATCTTTGACCATCATAGGTTGCTCCAGTTTATTGGGTGACCTATGTATTCTTAATGGCCTTTTTTAATGGGACATCCCCTTAAGGCCATAGGACTGCAACTACTTGGATGGCATCTTTTTGTGATCCAATATAGTTGATCCAAGTAGAGGTATTCATCATGAAACCTACTCAGAATTATGTGGACCCACTCTTCCTATCCTGTGAAGTCTGAAAACTCCTTCCACACATCCAAAAATTTATCTATGATGTTTTTATATTATGGGAAATATTGTTGTGTTCTTTTTTACAAGAGAGTAAACCTCATGACTTCAAACTTTGTATGATCAATCTCTGTGAGAGGCAGATGGATATATTTTGTGATATATTTTATATAGATAACCTCCACAAGAAATTTTGAGAATGACCCCATTAGGTCTGTCTCCATTACTTTATATGGGAATTTGTTACACTTTGGCCTTATATTTTGAGAGACATCGATGAGAATAGGTGCAACCATTGTAGTAATTAAAGTTTTTTAGTTGAGTGGAAACTAGCACAGGGTTTAGAGAAAAGTGGTAGGAGTGCAAGAGCTTAGCAATAATAAAATGTGTAGTGATTTTAAATGAGGTGGTGGAGGGTTATTTATAATTCTTGTGTGAGGCGAGTGTAATAAATGGTCTATCCATTTTTTTGACTTCTTGCATTTTCTACCCATTATGTTTCTATGACTGTTTTTCTTGCAAGTTTATTACTTTTCTATGGGATATGAAAAGACTAGTATATTTATATGTTAACTTTATTTAAGCTATATTAGGGTGGTTATATGGTAATTTTCTCCAATCCTACATTTTATCTATTTAGGGTTAGGTCAAGGAAATGGAAGTTCAAACTCAGGCCTACCCATTACTTGTAGATAATGAGACTTAATTGTTAAGGGTAGTATTATCTTGTTATAAATGATCTCTCTATTTTTATTTTTTTCCCATCCCATATTTATACCTTATATACCCTTTCATTCTTTCAGAGGTTAATGATTTTTGATATATTAAGTTCTTTCATTTTATATACTTGGATATGCCTGAGACTTGTCAGATTAGTGTTTGTGGGATGGTTTTGCATATTTTTATTATCTTTCTTGGACTTGCAATAACTTTTTGAGGTCTACTAGTTTTTTTGTGTACCATAAATTCTCTCTAAAATCCATATACCTTCTAGGATGTTAGTTCATGTTCCTCTTGCGTCCATGTTTCTAAGACATAATCACTATTTTTACTATCATTGTTACTTTCTAATTAAATTTATCTAAAACTATGGGGATCTTCCTCTTATTTTATGGTGGGTAATCTTGATATAGAGAAGAGGTTTCTCAAATCTTCTTCTTCTCTATCTTGTTCAATTTCTTCTACATATGTTCTATTATCTCTTTCTGCTAATGGAATGTGAACTATCATATTATCATCCAAAAAGGAGATCTCTTCCTTTCTAGATTCTATTATCCCATTAGAATTTACAAACCATCTCAATCCTAGTAAGGCTCTAAAGGTATTAAAAGGTTCCTTCATCTCAACAACCTCAAAATCAACAATTTGTGTAATCCCTTTACGTTTACCTGCACATTTTTCCATGTTCCCAAGGTCTCCATACCAGAGTCATCTACTAAAATGATGTTCATTGGTGTTCTAATAAGCTTAATTTTACCTAGCCTCTCCCAAGTGGTGACCAAAATGATGTTAGGTCTGCACCTAGATCTACCATGAAATGTTTGGCTTTATTGTTATTAAGATTTGATGTGATTAACAAAAGGACCATTTTTCCAATTATAATCTTTTACTATTTGGTGAACCTGTTGTTGCTTTTGTTTATTCCAATATCTTCCTAGTTGTTTCAATTTCAATAGAATATCTTTCTATTGGGCTAGAGAGGCTGAATTTTTCAACATCATTCCTTCTGAAAAATAAGCTAGTCCATCATTTTATTGTTATTTAATTTTTTTTTTTTCTTTCTCTAGTGTCTTATCATGTTGGTTATTATTTGGCTAGAAGTAATCATTTTCTTCCTTTGGTTCTGATTCTTCATTGATTTCTTCAATCTCCCTCTATCTATTTCTTTCAGTATTTATTCCTTGTCTAGTTAATATTATAACTTTATTCTTCTTTGTTCTATATTTCTTCTTTTGTTTTTTTGTGGTGGTTGCTTCTCTTCAGAACTGTCTTCATTCATGTGTCTGATGACTAGTTATCTATTCTTTGGTATCTTTTGACTCCTTGCAGTACTCTTTTAATTACTCTGGCCCCTTTTTGATCTTGCAACTCATCACTTTTGGGATGGTTTGTATTCTAATAGTACTATTTTTTCTTATCACATCTGAATATATTATCGAATCATGTTCACAAAAAGGACATTTTATTCTCTTTTTTGTACAACATTTTGTGGCATAATGACCAACTTTTTTGTAGTTGGAACATGTGGCATTACTTCTCTGGTGATTGTTTCTACCCCATCCTCTTCCTCCTCTATATTTAGATTATCTATTCCCCCCTATGTAGTCTTGTGGTGGGTTATTTTGTAGTGCATGTGCACTTATATTGTCTCTCCATGGTGGTTGTCTATAGCCTGCATCATATAGATGTCTTTCCACTAATCCCTAAACATATGCCATGTTATTTTTTATGTTTGCGTCATAGTTGTGGTTCATAGGGTATCTAGGATCAAGATGATTCTATGTGTTTTATATTTGAAATTAGTTTTCAATGAAGTCCTCTATGAGGTGACTATCTCATTCTTGGGAAGCCGTACAATAGATTGATTTTGTCTTAGTCACGATCTTCAATTCTACATGCAGTGAATTTTTTGTTCTTTCTCCATGGGCTTTAGGAAAATCATTTTAGATGTGATTTTCCCTTGAGTAGTATGTGAACCAAATTTTATTTTATTTATTTATTTCTCCCTTTTCTAAAATTGAGTTTTTTATGGTTAGTTGTTCTACCGCTAGTTCCAACTTCTCAATATTTTCCTTTATGTCATCCTTTTGAGGTCTAAGGTAGGTTTAGGCTTAAATATGGTATGACACTGTGATTAGGTCTACGTAGGTATTGGATATTCTTCCATCCAAATTTTCTCTTATATATTTCTACAATCTGAAAATGAACCATTTTATATTTTGTTTCTTAGTGAGAGGTTCTTCCAGTTTGCAAAAAACTTCTTTAAATATTTTATCATATACTTTTATTGTTTTTTTTTCTCCTCAAACTAGGTCCCTCATTTTTCTCACACTCTCTATTGATATATTTGAAGTGAAAAAGTTTTCTATGAAATATTATCTCCTCATTCTAGTTTTTCCATTTTTTGGATAAGCCTTTTTATACCGGTCTAGTACTTCTTTCCTCAGTGAAGAGACAAAGTCAAGTAGTTTAGGTTTATCTTCATCAATGTCATATCTTTCCCATAGTGATTCTAATAATAATATATGCTCTATGGTTTATGTTGTGTCTCTCCCAAACATTGGGATCTTAATTGATGATTCCATATTGTTGTTTCTACTTCCGCTTTTAAATTTCTAGATTTGTAGGTTAGGATTTTCTTTTTTCTCTTTCTTTACTTTTCTAATAGTATATGGTTTTTTCTCTCTACCCTTGTCTCTTTCCAAATATATATAAAAGTATTCTTTTCCGAGTGTCTCTTCCCACTGTACTTAATTTCCTTCTTCCTTTTCATTTCATTACCTTGCAGTATCTCTTCTTTCAAAATTCTTTGACCCTTATATAAATGAGGGGATAGGTCCTAGTTGGGGGTTGTGACTCTTCAAAATATATTTTCTCTTTATTATGTTTTATTGAATTTTTTTTTTTTTATAAACATATCTCTTTTCCCAAATCCAATCTATTCTCTTTACTTCTTTTAATTTCCTTATACTCCTATTGACCAATTCTTCTAAATATTATTCTTGAATTAATGGAGTCTTCTTTGAAGTGTTCAAAAGTTCACTACATCTATTATCCAAATTAATGGTTATTTTTTATAGATTTGGTTTGATTGTCGGAATTTTAGAAGGTTGTGGTAATAATAGAGTCTTTATATTAATGCAAGGTCTTAATAGCAATCTTCTTGATTCTCCATAATCATTGATATTCTTCCTTATACTAGTTATGAGTTGTCATAATTTTTCCCAACATAATTCTAATATTTTTGAAGTTTTTCATTCTTATTTTCTATCTTTTTATCCCTTTGGCATGCTCAGAAGCACCCTCATTAGTGAGCTCAATCCTCATTTTATCCATAGTTTCCATTCTTTTGTGGTATCTTTCTTCTCTCTCAATTCTTTGTTGTTGTCTTTTCTCTTTTCCATTTGGGCTTGTCATTTTTAATTTTCTTTACAACTCAATTTGTTCTCTAATCTTTCTTTAAATTGTCTTATCTCCTTTTTCCATGGGTGTGGTTGATTTGGGGTTTCATTAATCCTTTTATTGTTTCCCATGGTATTTATTTGGTAGTTTTTCTTTATCTTCAAGGATCCATTTCAAAATCTCTCCCCTTTATATTCCACATCCTCTTAGTGCCTAACCCCCTCTCATAGGGTAAGTGCCAAGAGGATAGTTCCACAAACCTTTATATCATTTTTTATTTTCTTTTCTTTCCTTGTGTTTGATTAAATTTTAAAATTTTGGGTGCTACTATCGTTTATATCACTTAACTAGGGTCTCGACAATAGAACCAATGTTAGCAAGAAATTTGGGGAACATGGACTAAATTTTTGAGCCCCAAGTACTTTTTGAGTATTGTTTATACCCCAGACTTATTAATATAAAGGGTAAACACCAATTTATTTAGACATGTTATGTTCAACTAAGTAGATATTCACTAGTTAATAGATAACATCATATAAATAGAATTCCAGTAGTTATTATATTAATCATATTCAAAGGAGTATAATATATCTTCCCCTATACTCAACCTATCTCTTCTCTTCTTATATATAATCCTTATACAATTTCATAAAAAGTTCTTACATTCATTCTCATGTTCTTTCCTCCTTGATTATCCTTCTTATATCTCTCTCCTATTGTCATTCATATCTTTCTCTATACATATATCTATGAGATAGGACATGACCCATCTATTCTACCCCTATTATAGATGGTATCTTTACAATCTTAGGGTCAACAAGCTCTTTGTGACAAGACGTGGTAAGATTTTCCTGATGGTGTTTGCTTTGTCACTCTTTTTGGTTAAAAGCATCAGTATGGAAATAATTTTTTTTTTTTTAATTTTAAAATCATTTTCGGTATCATTTTTGTAAGCTCTATTCATGGGAGCATAGCACCCCTTGGGCTTTGCTTAGTAGAGGGGGGTAAATTCCTCAGGCAACACGACCTATGGCCCACCACCCCCCTAACCACTCCACCGAGCAGCTCCATCGCCACTGATGGAAATCCAAAAAAATATTAAAGAAAAATAATCTTAAGGTTGCATGGGTGCTCAAGGGATAATAGCCCAGGCACCCACCTTTTGTTCCCTAATGCCTGAATCAGGCAATTTTTTCAAAATACCATAACTTGTAATCCAAGGGGTATTTTTCAAAAATGAGATATCACCGAAAAGATGGATCCATGAATTTTATAGTGGTGTAGGTTATTTTCCAAAAAAAATCTATTTGGTGTCATTTATTGCTAATTAAAGTTCGATCTTTATTTTTGGCTCCCAAGCTCATAACGTTTTGCCACAATATTTGATTTTCATGATTCTTGTGGCATTGGAAAGGTATTGAGGAGCTCTATCATACAATTCATGCAATTTTTTATGTTTATCCGCAAGTAACATCTATTTAGATTTGTGCATATTCACATTTTGGTTGATCACTTGGACATATTGTTGCTTCGAAAGGTGATTTTTTTATCTTTACACTACATTTCAACTATATAATGGTGTTCTATCTTATGTTACTTCATTTAGATTCTAATGTTACTCCATATCAAGAGTGTTATAGTGTTCCTTGGCATTAGGATCGTTGTTTCTTTATCATGATTCTAATTTTTTTTCAACAATTAAGAGTTTCTATTGTTTCTAGCATCAAAATTATATTTCCTTTATTGCTTTTATTAAGGTTCTAGTGTTACTTCACCAGAGTGCTTCCTATGTTTCTTTGGAACAAGGTAATCTCATTGGAGGGGTTGAAAGGTCTCTCTTTGTCTCTCTTATGAGGGGCCTTTTCCTGCACATGGGGTTTTTTACTCTCATTATTTATGGAGATCACTATTGTATATTTTCTCTTTTGGGGAGGAGTTTTTTCCCATTGGGTTTTCTCCTTTTCTCCATTTGTGAGAGATTGCATTTGCATTTATACATGGGTACCTAACATGGACTCGTAGTCGGGACCCATCCTTGCATCTTTGTGTCATAATCTACTCCCTAAGTTTCACTTAAGTGGGGTGTTGGTGTAAATAGGTGTTTTACCTATCTAGGTCCTATTTACATGTTAAGTCCACTTAGGTCCTAGGAGGGGATCTTTCTAGATAGTATTAGTTGTCACTAGATCTTATCTTATCTTTTGGCATTTAATTCTTGTATCCTAAGTTATTTAATATTTGTTGAGGTATTTTTCTCATTATACAAGATTAATACACATGTCAAGGTCTTGTATAATCCTATCTCACACTTTTCCTTTATAAGCAAGGTATTATTTGTACATCATTAAAAATTCAGTTTAGTTGAGTAAGTCTAATATATCACTACAATCTTGAGTATTGTATATTGGCCATATCTTGCATCCATTTTTCAAATCTATGTTCTTTCTTTTTCCCTATTGTAGAAGGTTGTTTTTGGTTTTTTTAGGTGATTTTGAAGGCTTGAGTCCTTCAGTGACTCTAACATAAATTATTTATTCTCACCTATTTATTTGTAAATTATCTATAAAGGAGGGATACAGATAATGTGGATAGTAAACTAGCTTTTTGTAAGGTAGGGGGACCAGCCACACCAAGGCTTCAGGTCATAGAGATTCGAGAGTGGAGGGCTACCCTATCTTACCTCAAGCTAAGCGGATTTCTAGGTCAAAGATAGAGAATGAAGAGAAATCTCAAGTGATTCTACCATTCTACTTATCTGAATACTCAAATGGGACTAGACAATCTGGTTTCTAGAATCTGAACTACACCTCAGACAACTCTCTTCCCAAGGATGATAGTGTGGGTCAAGGATGATAACATGGCACGTTGGTGTTCATATGGCCAAAAAGTGAAAAGTATAGTATGGAAATCCAAAAAACCTACTGACAACCTAGTAATAAGATTTTAAAAAATGAATAGAATAATGAAGTACAATAAATGATTATAGAAACAATAAAGGAGATAGAGCAAACAAAGTTGACAAGGTTCAACTCACTGAAAGTCCAGTTCGCCAGCAAGCTCCATGCACATGTGCACCTACACATAGCCAAGAGAGAACAATTTTGGGTTGTATAGGGGTTCGAATCAGTCAAACCCCTGCTTTCATGTTTCCACCTCCATAGACAGAAAAGAAAGCTATGAAGTAGAAAATGTGATAAAGGAAATAGAAAGAAGAGTTTTGAACACAATGAAACTCTATCAAGCCACAAAAAAATAAGGATAGTGAAGCAATACCACCTCCACCCAAAGGCACTCAAGGCCAATGAAGGGAGAATGCAAGACTATGAGCTTGGAAAAGTCAGCACAACCATAGCAGTGACAAAGGAGGTCACATAAGACACCAAACTCGTAGCTTCTATAGCAGCACAACACATTCTAAGTGAAGTTGATGGAGCAACAAGCTATTGTGTAATTCTCAAGAAAGTGTATGAACTATTGAAAAGATCAAGAAAATATCTAGAACTATGAAGAATATATGGAATGGTTATCAAAAATATGCATTTGAAGGAAGATTAGGAGGGAAAGAGCCATTTTGGAGCTGGTTGGTTGATGCAAAGGAATTATGCTTCATGTCCAATGAAGAACATAATGTCCCTGCAGACTCTAGAGGTATGAATTTGTTAGGGATGACAACATTTCATGCAGATGTTCATGCACCAAGCTCGTGTCCCTGACAAATATTCCCCCACTGACACAAAAGACAGGTGCCAAGTGGATTCATTTCGGATGGGTGATGTGGAATTTCGCATTCGGGTTTGATTTTCTAAGGTGGAGGGATGCAAAAGGGGAGTTTACACAAGGGGTGAAAATTTTCTCCTATACATTTGTGTTTTTAAAAAGGAATTAAATTTTTTAATTCTTGTCCATGTCAACTTGGATAGAGAAGCATAACCAACTTCTTATCCTTAAGAACCCAAGTCCATGTGGGTGAAATAAGGTGATAAAAAATTATATTGTATTGCTTTGAAAGCAAGTGGTTTGTAACTATTAATATAGCATCTTTTTTGGTGTTCCTAACTTGTGCTTTATCCATTTTTTATTGTGATTTTTGCATGGAGGAAGATTGAAAAATTGTAATAATTAATTTGATTAAGAAATAAAATCTTGGCCTCTTTGCTAATGGATTTTTTCCCTGAAAGGGTTTCTCCATGTATATTTTGTGGTATTTTGTGGTTGTTCATATCTTTTATGCATTATTAAATTTTTACAATTTAAAGAATATATTTGGATTGAATGCATTTTTAATTTTAGATTCAAAACACATATTCAATATTTCTTCATAGTTGAGATATTCATCATATTTCCAATAGACATACTATGGATAAATGTATCACACTAAAGTATTAAACTAAATATATTAATGATAGAAATTTGATAAAATTTGAGGATATTAATGACAATTTTAATCATGTGGAAATGAATATATAAAAGATTCTTCTATTTTCAATGACAATGAGTATATTGATTTTTTATGACATTCACACAACATATGTTTATGTTAAAATGAGGATATGTATAAGGTTGTTTGGGACCTCATTTTGAATACTAAGAATTGGTGTGGAATTATGAAATCCAAATACTTAAACAACAACTAATTTATCAACAATCTCAATAAAAATTGGGTATCCTAGTGGTTCTCTAATGTGGAACAATGTCCTCAATTCCAAAAACCTTATTCAGTTTGTCCTAAAATGGAAATTGGGGAATGGTTGTAAAATTTTCTTTCAAGAGGAATCTTGGGTTTTGGACCAAACTTTGAGCAATCATCACTTGTTCAAGGACTTGGAGAGGCCTACAAAAATTTTATTGGAAGGTGAGTTATTAATTATCTAATGTGGACTGATTTTATTCAACAATGAAATAATTTTGAAGATTGTTGTAATAAAAATGGGACCTCATCCAAAAAGCTCACACCCTTCAAGAGAAACTTTAGTTTATAAGGATCCATTTATTTCCAAAGGAGGATGGGTTTTATTGGGTAGTGGATAGAAGAGGAAATTTCATATTCAAATCTGATTATGGTCTACTATTAGATAGTGGCAACTATAACATGTTTTGGAATAACATCTAGAATCATCTCAAACCCAAAGTCAATTTGGTTTGGTAGACAATGACTCACAATATAATTCTAACCCATTACAATATTGAAAGAGAGGTTTCCAAATCCTAATATGTGTTTTCTATACTAAAAGAGGAGGAAATGATGTCACACCTGCTTCTTCACTGCATTTTCTCTAACAAAATATGGGGTATATCTCTACAAAATTTGGGGATTAATTTGACTATGAATGAAGGCCTAAATGAATTAATTATTAATTGGATCTATCCATACACTCACCCCTTGGTTAGAGAGCTATAGAACCATATTCCTCCCCATATATATTGGGTTATATAAAAAGAAAGAAACAATAGAATTTTCCAAAATTCTAAAAAGAATGCTAAGGAGGTGCTTAGGGATTTCTTTAAGCTTTTTGTGGAAAATATCTCTATTAATAAATGGAAAATACAAGTATCCCCCAAAAACCTTTGAATATTTTAATTGGTAACAAGTGGGGATTACCCTTGGACCCCTCTATAATTGACAATTCTATAATTATAGCTCCTCAAAATACTAGATGGAAACTTCCCCTAGTGGATTAGGAAAAAGTTAAATTTTGATGGGGTTGCTAGAGGCAACATAAGTATAGAAAGTGGTGGAGGTATTCTCAGATATCCCAGTGGTGAATCCATTGTGGTTTTCTTAGGGGGTTTGGGGCTGCAAAATAATAATGTTGAAAAATATTTGGTTAGGCTATAGGGAGTTAAATTTCCCTCTCATTAGGGATAAAAAACCGGCAACTTGAAGGTGATTCGAAGCTCATAAAAGACTCGATCGCAAGGAAGGTTAAGGTGGGATGGGCTATCAATGATATTATCCATGACATACAAAATATCCTATTGAAAATTATGTGCTTTCTCATATTTACAGGAAGGGAAACATAGTAACAAATGTTTTGGCTAATTTGAGAATAAATTTCAATTCCTTGAGATGTTGGATAAACAAAGCAAATTTTACAAAGTAAATATAAGAAGACTCCTTTTGAAGGATCAAAAAGTATCACCCTTCTAATGATGACAGCTATTAGAAGAATTCATATCCTCAAGTATACAACTTTGTATGTTCTTTTTATAACTCTTTGTTGAATCCCCACCTATTAGATTCAAGGGGTTTATGGAATAAGAAGTTGGATTCAATGAAGGTGGCATTAGTTTGGATAAATTATATTGTCATTTATTAGTCACGAGTATTTGGATATTGCTTTATTATCCCTATTTGGTGGATTAGGAATGATGAGGGTGTGATGAATAGGTTAAGTTTTACGAGAAGATTTATGCTTGCTTGACACTTGATGTGTGATGAAGGGGATATCCCATTGCAAGGCTCTAACTATTGTCTTGGATATTAATTATATTCCTAAGACTCTCTTTAAAATAATTTAGTATGAGCTTTTGGAAAATACTGATGATGTGAGCTCAATAATCAACTCATATGGGAAATATTTGAGTATGAAAACTCTTTTGAACAAGTTGATTCATTTCATAGTTTCGAGGATGTCAAGTATTAAGGTTATTTACTCTAGAACATATCCTCATTTATTATACTACACTTGTGTTAATTTATCTTCTATGATGATAATTAGCTATAGAAAATTACATTTCAATTTAAGAAAACTCACTTACATTATGCACTTGCTTTCATCTAGGTTTCATGGCTTCTTAAAAAATTGTAAGCTATAGTGTGGCCACTTTAATTTTTTCACAATGGGAGGAGAAAGGGTGCAAATGGAATAGGTTCCTATGAGTAATTAAAAAATGACCCTCTATTGTGACATATTTTCTTGGAAGGGGAGATTACCCCATTCCTAGAATGTTTCAATAAAATGATGAGATTTTTTCCATTCAATTCGCAAGAGCTTGGAACAAATTCAAAGTTAGAATGGGGGCATTTATTTTGAATTCAACAAGAAAATTATTTGCAAAGGTCAAAATATCAAGAGGCATTGAAAGGTTCTAAGAATTGGAATCACGAACCTCTTCTTCAAAGAGGGGGAGACTCTGATGAAGATACACATGGAGTTTGATAGAGATAAGCTCCCATAGCTATGGGACAAGGCATGCTTCCTCATCATGAATTATGTCATGCTCAAAGAAAGATTCAAATTATTTTATTTCTACCACTTACCCTTGCTTAATCACTTTAGGAATAAGAGTATCATAAAATTTCCTTTTTATGTGTTATCCTTTCTTGAGTCTTTTGTTAAGGAAACCATGAAATTTGTGTCCTCAAAAACCCTAAAAAACCTCCTATCCTACTCCATTAGTGCTCATCTTCTACCTCTATCACTTCCATCTAGATATGTGTCCTCCAAAACCTATTAGGGCTTGTCTCATATAAGACTTCCCACTTGATATCTCTCTTACTAAGAACATGGTTGACTCTCCTATTGAGAAATATGAGAAACCTCCTAGTAAAGGAAAGAAGAAGGCTACCACTCCATAAAATTTCACCTCTATTACCCCCTTGAAGGAGGCTAAAAGTACCACTTAGTATAAATACTCTAAAAAACCTCACTCCTCCACCCAAAATCTTGTTGTGGTGATCGTGTGTCATCTGAAGAATAGTACCATGAATAATTTAGGTAAAATATGGTTGTGTAAATAGTGACTTTATCAAACTAGTTAACTTTTAGCCTACCTAGGAGAGTCCTATTCAAATTTCTTAAGTCTCCACTTAGGGGCTTTTAGGTTTTTGTCTTACTTCATAGCATTGAGACATGTGTGAGACACCTATTGTATGCAAATTTAACACTTTCTCACACACTTTCTCATAATACATTGATACACATACTATTATGCTCATATTTTCACTTGTGGAAGGTTATTAGATCTTTGATCTTGGTATTCTCCAACAAAAGGGGCAACACAAATACCAAAAACCCCACAAGAAAAATAAAAATAAAACAATAGTTAAATTTTTTGTCAAGGAACCCAATTTTGATGAGGAAAAGGAGGATGAGAAAACTAACTATGTTGATAGGGAAGAGATCAAAAGTGAGCTTGAATTTGTGAAGGAGATAGAGAGTCCTAGTTTGAATGTTATGAGGTCTAACAAGTTATCCAGCTGCATGACCCCTAACTTTAGCATATATGGAATCTCTAGTAACTTGATGGATAGGGAGGAGAATGATGAAAAAAATAACAATAAGGATAATTATGAGGAGAAGGTGGATGCTTAAAATGATGGAATGAGCTTTTCCCTTGAGTTTAATGCAATGTTATTGGATTATGAGGACTCAAACACCATCCCTATTGTGTAACCTAACTATGATACCTGCTCCAAGTGCATGCAAATTGTGAAAAAATATTTCTACCTTGAAGACTCATGTTGTTGAGCTTGAATGGAAGTTAAGAGGAATTTCTCACTTGACCCTGAAATTATTGTACTACTTGGTGGCCAACTTGTGGTCTTTGTTGGAAGAAGAATTTAAAGTTTATGAAAGAAATAAGGGAGCTAGTACTAGTAAAAATAATTGGAAATAGTTTCAATTCCTCATGGAGGATAGGAAATTAATGTTTGATTAGTCTAGCTCTCTCTCTATTTTTGTTTATTTTATGTTTTAGAACTTTAAAATATGTTGTTACTATGTTGATATAGTGTTATTTTTGGCAAGTGGCCAATGCGATCTTTTAAAAAATATATATTTTTTCATACTATTTTTCTACCCTAGTGGCCTTTAGTGTATAGGGTTTAGCACCTTGATTTATTGCTTATATAATAAAAAACACATGATTTTATCAAATAAAATGAATATTAAAGAAAATTACTTAAATTACTATCACCAATGAGTCTCAAGAGAAAATATATAAAAGACACAACATCATAATGGATAGTCAAATGGGGTACATGGATTTATTTGACACATATCTTGAGCACATTGATATTGACACATCTAATGTTGATGAATTTATTTTGTAATATCTATAAATATTTCTTTTACTAATATTTTATATATTGTTTTATATTCATTTATCTACTTTTAGTTTATTTATGTTCTTAAATTTCTCTTAAAATGGATTTAGTTATGTATCTATGGTGTATATTTAAAGGAGACACTCTTAGACATGATAATAACATCAACACATCACATTACATGAATTGAGGACAACATATTGGTATATTTATCTCTTAAAATTTTATAGGTTCATACCAATATCCTCCACCTACATCAACACTTGACATCCAATTGTATTGTTTATTTTACTCTCTCATTGTTAGCTCAAATGAGTCTTGAATAAAGTACAAGGGAAAAATTAGTACAATTTCACACCCTAGCTTAGCAAACTTTGTTTCTTCTTAGCACCACCTATTTTCATTACTTTAAATAGCAACAAGAGAGTAATATTCTATGAGTGCTAAAACCATTTATAGTTAAAGTTAAAAATACACAAAAGGGTAAAAAATATAATTCCAAGGAAATGTTATAAATATTATGACTAATCCCACACTTTAAAATGACCTTACACAAATTTTTGGGAATGACCTATTTTAGATTTTATCATTTTTCTACCAAAACATCGAATTTTAAGTGATTTTAAGCTATATTTCATAATTTATTATTGTAGTACACCAAAAAGATTATTAAGGGAGAAGCCAACATTTTCATGTTCAAGTATGAACCTACAAGGTTTAGGTATATACCCATAACCATTATCTAGCTTCACACATAATTATAGAGTTCACAATATAAATTTGTCATAGGATTTTTTTTTAAATCCACTTTCATATTTTGGGTGTTAGTTCTTTGTTACAATCAAATTAGTGTCCTCTCTAACATTTGGATACATATTTTATTTTGGAACTTATTTATTTCTATTTTATAATTGATCCAAGCAAATATCTTGACTCGACTCCAAATTATTGTTTCTCATTATTTATTTAATTAATTTATATTCAAAACATTTTATTTCCTTACAAAGTTTGAACCACCACACAATTTAAATAATAATAATGTATTTATCCTTTTAACATTTCAATAGAAAATTATTATAATTAAATATAAATTTATAAAATATAGTAGAAAATATAAACAACTATGTGATCATTTTTAATTAAAGCTCACCCTTTATAAAACCATTATGAAAATATATTTTAAAATTTTAAAGTTGAAAAAGAAAATTAAACAACCCTCTCATAATCTAAGAGCAATAATAAAATATTTTAACATAAATCTAGGGTAAATAAATAAATAACATAAGCATTCACAATCCACCCTAGTTTAAAGAGTTGTGGACAGTGTAATTAATATAAATAAATTAAATATACCAAAATACATAAATTCTTCAACAAATTAAAAAAACAATAAATGAGATCAATTAGAAAGTTGTGATATATGTAAAATGTTTATTCACCGATAATGCAGGAATATTAGTGATGCTTAGAAAAATGCTTTAGAATTGGTGAATGATTTGTCTATTATTTTGGATTACTTACAAAAGGTTTTATCCCACAAGTGTTGACCTAACTTGATGTGTACACTATATACTTGGCATATGCCTATAGAATTAATGCCACTTTTAATTTCTTTGATATTCTCATTGTGTTCCCATATAAAAAATGGTTCTTATACTTTCTATTTTTTACATCATAGGGATCATTTCTTCTCTTATGATAAACCATGTTAGGATACTAAGTCAATGAATAGATAAAATATCAAGTAAAACACCCTCAAACATGGAATATGTCCTAAATTCTCATGCAATGCATTTACTTTGATAAATACTCTTGATAGTGTGTTTAAGTAGTAATGATAAATCTAGGATATAATGATTGAATCTATCATACATCAAGCCAATTAAACAATTTAGTGATATAGGTTACACCTTTAATCACACAACCAAGAGTCACAAATTAACTATTTTGTACCTTTATTTGGCACACAATGATCATAAGGATAGGTTAAATTGGCCTCAAACTAGAATTTAAATTTTAAAAGGACTATTTAAGTAAGTGTAGAAGTGATCAAGATCACTTTTGTGACTACATATTTGATATGGGGTAGGAAAGGAATAAAATTTAATGTTATAAGTATTCCATGGGAATGGATGTCTTGGGTTGTGTTCCCACACTTGGATGAAAATGTTTCATTTATACGTTGTTTATTACATAAAGCTCGCTCTAATCAAAGTGAACCCAAAACATAAGGGAAGAGGACATGAGCATATAATTCTCACAATTATATTTATCTCCTATTTTCAAATGATTTTGAACTATCATTAGAATGTATGTCAAAGTAAATACAAGTAACCAATAAGAAATTAAATGCACAAACAGTCATAAATAGGATATAGATATGGAAGTAGATTTTTTCTTGGTATGTGTTCCCTTAGATGAGTGCCCAACCTAAAAAAGAATAAAACATATAAATGAAATCAATGGGTAGCATCACATAAGCATTAAAAGTAATAATGTGCTATCCATAATAAAAATAAATAAAAAAGGAGGTGGGGATCTCTAGAGTTAGTTGAGTTAGTTGAGGAAGATGAATGCCATCCTCTATGAATACTCTTAGAGCTCTTCATTCTTCACACAAATTAGTCAAATTGGAAACTTTTTTCATTTTGGTAATTCTTATTTCTAGTATCTTTGAATTTATTAGTTTTGTACATAAATATATATTTGAGTTTTAATTTTTATTCTTATTTTTTATATTTTTTTATAGATTTTGGTAGGTATTATTTTTTCCTTTCTTTCGGACTTTGGATAAATATTTTATTGAACTTGATGATCTATGAAAATAACTCATAATATTTGTTAAAGTACACTCATATTAATCTCTTAAGTATGATTTGTAGTTTATGACGTGGATAGTTTTCTGACACACAAAATAAAAATTAATAAAGTTTTTAATAAAAAAGAAGATTGAAAAAATGATAAAAAAAAATCCTATTTTAAATTTGGAAGGATAAACTAGTAGGAATAAAAATTAGATACATAGAAAATCATTTAATCAAATCACATGGGTAAATAAATTAATAGTGGTTTGAGAGACTATACATTTTTATAATAACTTTTCATAAGAGAGAGAGTTTAAAATCTTGTTTGAGAGGGATGCAACCACTAAAGGAGAAGACGGATATGGTTTAAGAAGCCTACTTTTCTAAAGAAGCTTCCAACTATTTTCTGTAGCTCTAATATGGTATATGTGGTTAAAAATGAAGAGGAAAGACTCAATAATGTTACCATGTTTTTTTTGTTTTAATAAGGAGGATTTTGTTTTTAGGAAACTATTTGATGACTAAGTTGCATCTACTTGGGGAGAAAAAATGATAACTATTATTTCATTCTATAGAATGATCCATTCTTTATTTTATTTTATTTTATTTTTGGCTATTTTTAAAATTTCTAACATGTAAAAGAGGGTCTTGAAAATGAACTTTTGGAATATGAATCACTCTATTTTTAAAATTATTTCCTAGAGTCGTGATATCACTCTTCAAGAAGTTTATATTAAATTTTCTACTATATGGGTAGAAATTTGTAATGTCGCTAACTTTGTTTCCTTCTTCCTTATATAAATTGATTGAACTAGATAATACCCTTTCACACTTGAATGAGAGGGTCTCAATATCTATGAAACTAGATCTTAAATTTCTTGAGTTTTTGTGTTATCAATTTGAGAAAAAGATCTCATGGTATAATGTTGAGATTTTGGGTGGTCTTAAATCATGTCTTATTGTATAAATATAATGGTAATGTGTGGAAATATTGTCCTATTTTAAATACACCTAAATTTGACTGAAGATTTAGTTCTAGACTCATCCCTCAAAGAGTAAAGAAGCTATTAATAATATTAAACAAAAGGGAATGGAGATGAATGCATACAAATTAGAGCATACAAGAATAATTTAAATTAATTTAACCTATCCTAATCACAATATATGAAACACTTTAGTTAAACATAACAATTAGTAAAATATTGATGAAAACATACAAATAAATCACCAACACCAACTCTTGTTGCACCAAGTTGTGGCGGTTGTGCTTAAATATGGTTTATTTGATGATATGTGAGTGATCCTACCTAAAAAATAACATTTAATTTAATGGAGTCTTGAAAATGTCTTGGGTTGCATCAAATTTATATATTTTTGGATAAGGGATTGGATGGATAGGATTTAGTTGAATGATCAAGGGATCAAATTAGTTGAGAGGATTGGGAGGATAAGGAGAGGACAAGTGTCTCAATATGGTTTTTGTAAGGGGATAAGTCCAATATTAAAGGGGAATCAATGGTTAATGATTCCCTTGGAGAAAATGGATAGATGAAATGAAAATGGATACTTTTGTAATGCCCTACCATGAGACCCTAAAGGAAGTTGCAACTCAACATGGAAGTGTACAATTTTATTTTTTTTAAAGTGCATTATTAACAAAGAAGATGCACAACACTTCACAACAACCTCTACATTAGTTACCAAAACATGCACACCACTTGCACTCAAAGCATTATAGATACTAACACTAAGAATCAAATAATAAGATTCAGATTACATTAACTTAAAAGTGGATTACAATACTCTTTCTCAGAATGAGGTAGATCAAACCTAACTATTACAATTACAAGATTCATCCACCAAAACAATTGAGAGGAATAATAATAACAAGAGCTATATAGAAGTAAATAGAAATCTTAAACTAAAGAATGAAACCATTGCGAGCTCTCCACTGAAAAACCTCGAAACACAATCTGAAAATCAAAATGGGGACCCAACGGCGTAGGGCACACGTTCCTCCCAACCAAGTGGTACCCGAAGGCCCATCCCCCATGCTAGGATACAGTAACACAGATATAAGGACAATCCCTACAACCTCTAGTCATAGGTTGACTCCACACTAAACAAAACCACCACAAGAACAATACTAACTCAAAGATTACATTGCTATATGAGTTTAACAGTATGACTCACCAATAACCTAAGCATACTACTAACCTAGGAGAAAGCCACTCAAGATACATGAGTTATCCATAAGATCATTTCAGATCTCAGCCCCCATTGAGCTTCACCCTCCTATGGTTATCATGTGACTCAGCACCACTCCAAACTAAGGAGGTACAAAATATCCAACAATCCATTCAAAGAAGAACAAACCATTCCCCGTTTGTAGAAACTGGGTGACTCACTAAAAACAACAAACCTTACTACCATAGAGAACTACCAAAGACAAGACCATGAAATGATAACTCACAAATTAAAATTCCTCATTAGGAAGACTTACAATAACTCATCTAATACCTCTTTTCAATAACCCCTAAATACCATAGAAGATATCTCAAACACATCATAAAGGCATAATAGTTTAATGTTTACAACATTCTAATTTACCACAACCTTGCATATAGTCAACGAAATAACTTATAATAATTCACACCACTCAATTGTCCCAATTTAACTAATTAATTACAAAGGCTCTTCCAAACATAGGTAAAACATCATACTGACCATTTCCCCTATTTCTTCACTTTTAAAATTATAAAACCTAAGTTCCTATAAAAGAATTATATCATTTAAATAATTCACCTATCTCCACAATTTCATTTAATACAATATCTATTTCCTCTAATAGATTAGATTATGCAAATAAATTAATTCTAATCATGCATTAAGTGCATGAATTCATTCTATTAAAATAACAATACCAAAATCAACTAATTTATTTTAAGAAGCCTTCCTTACTCCCAAAAGAATATTCTACTTTTATCTAACAATTCAATTCTTTCCATGAAAAAAAATAATTTTCTCATTTAATAAAATATTCATTTTTCCCAATACATATTTCATCATTTTAAACAAGTTATTTATTCCAAAACTCTAACTATACATTTGCATGCACCAAATTTAAAATAAAACAATAATATAATAACAAATACATATATAAATATAATATATTATAAACATAATAAAATATATTATGTTTAATATAAACCCTAAATTCGAAATCCAACGAAACTCAAATTAAAATAAAATGGACTATACTCCATTAATACGCAGATTTATGCAAATGACTCATGCCATTTCCTTTTAACAAGCCCCAAGTGTTTGGGGAGGCGGCTATGCTAAGGCACAGCCGAGCCCCATACCCTTGGGTGCGGCCTTGGCAGACTGAGGAGGGGCTGCGGAGGTCTCCCTCCACAGCCGTCCCCTTATGGGGCGGCAGTGGAGGCAGTGCCTCCCAAGCCTCCCCCATTGTTATAAAACCCCAACAAAACCAAAACAAAATAAAAATCCGGCAGAAATTATTAAATCAAAATTTCAGTTAATCAAACGTTGAATAAAGGATGTCGTACGACGGCGATATTTTATCAATAAAATTAAAATCCACAATACAATATACATATATTATATGTATATACATATGTGTATATATATATATATATATATATATATATATATATATATATATATATATATATATATATATATACAACAATATATATACATATGTATGTATATATATTATATTTATTGAATTCGATAATAAATTAAATTGGGGAAAAATTATTGTAGGAAGCCATTTATAGACAAATTTTAACTGGGCAACCAATTTTTCTTCAGAGAAATTTTCACAATTACAATAACCGTTTTCCCAAATTTATGAGAGGATTTCAACTTCAATCTTTTAAAAGAAAAGTTGCACAAACTTCTTCATAATAAAATTTAAAAAAACTTCTACAGGCAAATTTAAACAAACCCCAGAAGATTACAAAAATCTCTTTCCTCTAAATTTACATAGAGGCTTCCAAACTAAAATAAATTCTTAAATCACAGATCATTTTCCTCTTGTTTTTCCTCTGAGTTTTTTTCACAGAAATTCAACAATAAAGAAGCCTTACAAAATTTTGAAAACAAATTTAAAGCTTCTACAACCAAAACACAAAAACCTCTTGCACAGGCAATCTTTCAATCTCAATTAAGCCATTTTAAACAAATCTTCTACAAAATTTAAATTTTGTACAGACAATCTTTCTCAAACAATTAAATAAATAAAATAAACTTGAAGGAACCTGTTTTCCTAAAGCTTGAAGAAGATGAAGATTGAAGCAGAGCCTCCGCTTCAAAGATCAATTCCAAAACTTTCCCAAAATCACCACTTCCAGGAAGATGTTAAAATACAGAAAACCCCCAAAATTCCTGAGAATCCCCTTTGTTTTTCCAATTTTTCAATCAAAACCTCTCTCCAAAAATAATATTTTTTTTCCTCTCCAAAAATATCCCGTGAAGAAACTTCTTTCCTTTCTCAATTAAATTCCCCCCTAAATAATTTCTCAACCAAAAGTAAATATAATTAATTTTTTCTCACACACATGTTATATTCAAAATATCTTTTCAACAACCACAAATATTTTCTCAAAGCCTTGTTGCATGTTAAAAATAATTTCTAATTACAATTTAATTCCAAATTGAAATTAATTAACACTAATAGAAATTTAAAATTTAAATTAAATTAAACTTCCCCTTTGCTTTTAATTTTCTCAACAACATATTTAATTAATTAATTTTAATTATTTAATAAATAAATTCAACCCAATGGATTAAATTTAATAAATTAAATAAATCAAATTTAATTAATCAACTTAAATAAAAGCTTCTATCCATAATGTATAATTTTAATTTAAATAAATATCAACACCATTTAAAGCAATAATTCGAAGTATTAATTTCCATATTTCAGAGCCCATCATAATTAAAATAGTTTTAAAACAAGCAACCAAAGACACAAATGACTCAACTAACGACCCACTAAGGCTAGGGTGTAGACTTGACACAGGTAACCTATCTACTATCTCCCAATCATCATATCGTTGGGTCGACACGCTCAAACCTGTGAAGCCAGGTGGAGTCAATGTCATGTACCTGCAAACCTGTATCCAAGGCATCAATAGCACAAGCATATAAAATCATTATAAAATACACCGTGAAAAGGAAATCACATAATCGCAGGGCACTCGCAAGCAAGTGATGCAATCATGTCCCCTTCACCAATACAGTATCACCAAATTGACACTTCCATCATTAATAAAACTCATGAGCAATAATCATGTCATATTAAACCAATCATTATTCTTAATCAAAACATGTCAAGTATAACATCAAGGAAAGTACATCTCATAACACAGGTAGTTTGTATCTCTTAATAAGAAATGATCAAATAATAAAACATCTTAATCTAACATAAGAGCAAAATAGAGGGGTGTTACAACTTTGGAGTACCTTGGGAGTATGGGTAAGTTGTTGACCCATGTGACATGTACCAAGGCCCATGTCACATGTAAATTACCCATACCTTGTGTATAAAGTCCCATTCCTATGTAAACATTAGAGGATGTGTATCATTTGATGGGATTTCTTGGTTATTTTTCCCACTGAACCCTGAAAACCCTCTAAAGAATAGCCAACTCTTATGTTTAAGAACTTCAATATTAGGGGCCAACTAACAAGAGATGGACATAACACTTTTCTCCCCTACACTTTAGGCTCTACAAGACCTAGGTGGGTATCCCTATATAACACTAGATGCATACAAGTAGTTGTGGTTTTATATCACAGTGTCTAGCAGATAAGCTTCACATAGATGGCAAGGGCTTATATAGGGCTAGTTACACCCCTTTTTCTCATTTAAGTTCAGGTATGAAGCAAGAACATAAATAAAATATAAACTTATAAAGTAGGGAAAGGGTTACTTGAACTAAAAGTTTGTTTCTGAGGATTGGGGAAGGAAACTATGTAAGACGAGTACCTGCATCAAACTATAGAGTCATATATTAAGTATTTTATGATGACATAACCAAAAATATATTGGGGGTCTTCTAAATAGACTATCAACTTATGATAAATAGACTTATGCAATATTTTATGCAACTCTACTTACAAATCCATTTGTAAGAATAATATATTCACTACCTTTTGCAAGCATCTACATCACTCCTTGAATGACAAGAAAACAAATAAACAGTTCAAATAAAATGTATTTGAAGAACATGAAATAAACATTATTTATATTCAAAAGATATTATATTTCAGATTTGGAGACAATAGCATAAAATTATATATTCATATATTCCATAGTTATAATATATAGATACACTACCAAGTAATGACTGATAAATATAGGCCTTCACCATTAGCATTCAAAAAAAAATTATATGTAGCATCTACCTTAACCAATACATAGAAACTCGAAAGGAAATAACCTCAGAACCACAAGAAAAATAAAAAAACTTCCCTTTATAGTGTAGGCATAACTCAAATGATTTCAAAGCTAACCATGATCTACTTAGGGTTTTTAATAAGGAAGAAATATGATCAGATTTCACAAAAAATATGGCTTGTCCCTCAAATACTGAGTAGAGAACCTTGCCATAATGGCCATGACACCATGACCATCCCTATTTTATTATGATTCAATGAATGCATAGTAGAAAATCTCACAATATTCACAATAAAACATAGGCTAGCATGGCCTCAAAAAGAAGTATTGACATCTGCAACACACAAGGAAGTAAGGTTGTCACCCTTGCCATTAATATAGCATGGGGAGAAGTGCAAAAATCCATCTCCAACTGATCAAATTTGATTTGGTCATTGAAAATGTCACTTGTCCACTACTTCAAGTGTTCCCATGAAATGGCATGACTAGCCATTGATAGGCTTGAATGTGGACCATTGATCTCAAGATCAATAGTGATCATGGAAATTTGAAATTGTCTTCATGAAATGGCATCTCCTTTTATCACTATGTGGACATGCATCACCATTTTAGGAACTCACAAGAACATGAGATGACAAAATAAAGCTCCCCCAATAGTAGAACTCTCCACAAAAGAACATGGTGATGACACTTGGAACCATTTCACGGTTTCATAGGAAGAAAAAAATTGGCCCACCATCACCCTACAAAGGCTTTAGCCCTTATGATTAAATTTATCATATGTTTGAAAACATGTCAATGTTTTGCTAACTCATGGGAGTGAATGTGTCAAGGGAAGGGGCTCTACAAAGTGAGAGCTCTCGTGAAATATTGTGTGTACCTTAAAAACAACTTAAGGATACTAGGGAGGGGACTTAGCTATGAATGATGAATAAAGGCTTAATGTAATAAAATAAAGCATTAGCCCATGATTTATTTAAAAAACCTAGACACATGTCATTACTTTGGGGATTCGCAAAGAGAAAATGATAAAACAAAGGCTTCCCCAAACTAAAGAAGGTATGTGATATGTTGACACATGTCTAATGGGGATCAGGAAGACTTGAAACTATAAAGTGATACATTAAAATATTTAGGGAAAATGGATCACTCAATTTCCTACCATAAAGGGCCAGTTAACAAACTAGGAAGACACCCTGAAGTTATAACTTAAGAGTTAGGTGACCATGGTAACCAGTCAATGAAAAATAGAACAAAAGTGCAAGGTCTTAGAATAACACTAGGGTTTTAGGAAGAGAATAGGGTTTTAGGAGCCCTTAACACATTATTTTCATACCCTATCCCATACAATTGAGGATTTCCAAATTTTTCAAAAAACCAAAAATGCCACAGAGCTATCAAATTTTGCAAGTGCCACCAATGGCTCTAATTGGGGGTGCATTCTTTAGTGAAGTATGGTGAGATTCTAGATCTCTGGGAGAGAAAACAATGTGCTAAATCCACTAGGCTCAGAAACTGCCCAATCCTTAAACCTTATTTGGTGGCCCTAGGCCACCAAATGAAAAAGAGATTCAATGATTTCCTCTATCAAAGGAGTTGATCTCCTTCAACCCATAATTTTTTATCACACCATAGCAACAAAAGTAACCTCATTCCTATAAGAAAAAACATATGATTAACTCTAAGAAAGTGAAGAATTTCTCCATGTTTGATCATGTTGTTATAAGGTAACCTTATAGCATAGGCCACCTCACTATCACTTATCACATTCTTTGTTTTTTTAGTAGGTCGTGGGAGAACCTAGAAACTATAATCAACACAATATGAAACCATAGTACCTTTATATTGATTGACCTCCTCAAGTGAATCAAGGTAGAAAGATAACACTTTCAATTCACATGGCAAATAAAAATATGCCTCTTCATTATGTTGACTTGTAGAGGGAAACTCATCCTCTAGCGGGTCAAACTAAAAAATTTGAAGCTCAGGAATATAAGAAACATGAGTAGCCAAAAAATCACCAACTTGGAGAACTTGTTCCTGCTCATCATCACTACAAGTTACATGTTGGGTAAAAGTAAAGTGCTAAGATTCAAGGACTCTAGCATCCATATTACAAGAAGTTACATCTTTATCACAAAGGAATGTGTCATTTGAATTCATTCAAAATAAGGACCATAGATGACTAGCATACCTTGGAGTCAACAATGATGATGTAAACATCATCAACACATCCATTCATATCATGAGACATTTTATGTGAAGAGCTAAATTCTTTAGATTGTCTCTCTATTTCAATCTCTCAGAAATCTATTAAGAAATATGTGCCATAAAAATAAGACCTGTGACACACATATGTCAAGTTTGGCTCAACAAAATTACCTTTCCACAACTCATTTGAAGTAGACTACTCATGAGGAAGACTATAAGTTGCATGCCCAAAAAATAGTTCTCATATGCAATCATCTATATAACACAATCACACTCCTCAAGTTCAAAATCATCATAAAAAATATCACTAGTTGTACCAACATTTATCTTTACACTTTCAACTTCATGTACAACTACATCTATTCTATCCTCATGCAAACATTCAATGATAACTTCAAAACTAGAAAAAGGGACAGAAGACGGTAATAAATCAAACAAGGAAACAATTTCTTGGTCACCATTTTTATTACTTGCATATGCATGCTATGCATAGTCAACTACTTGAATTGATCCATTCGATGAACTCTTGAATGTACATCTTCTTCTTTGTACATACTTCTGCAAAAAATGGCAAGGTCATACTCCTCACTCTCAACCTGGAAATTGTCATTGATTTCTTCATTACACAGAGTGATGATTCTCCTAAGGCTAATCAAACAAGATATAGGTCAATGATTGGTGGATTTATTTATTTGACTCAGACCAGACCAAACATCATGAATGTCTGTATGGTTGCTAGATATCAAGCTAATCTGAAGGAATCACATGTGACTGAAGTAAAAATAATTTTCAGATACTTAAAAGGAACATCTGATTTTGGTCTTTGGTATCCTAAGGATGATGATCTTACTCTAAATTCCTTTACAGATGTATATTGGGCAGGATATGTGGATGACATGAAAATTACAAGTGGTGGTGCATTCTTCTTGGGGAAGAAGTTGGTGTCTTGGCTAAGTAAAAGGTAGAACTCCATTTCCTTATCTACTATTGAGGCAAAATATATTGTTGCTGCAAACAACTATACTCAAGTGTTGTGGATGAAGAAGATGTTGAGAGATATCATAGTTGAGTATGATGAGCCTATTGCTATATTTTGTGACAATTCAAGTGTCATAAACATTTATAAAAATCTAGTGCTACACTCAAAGATAAAACACATATCTATGAAGTATCACTTTTTGAGAAACAAGGTGAGTGATAAAGAGGTCAGATTGGAATATGTGCCCACTAAGGAACAAATTTCAGATATATTTACTAAACCATTGCGTAAGGATACTTTTGAGTATCTCAAAGGCACGTTAGGGGTGATTTCCCCTCCTAATCTGAACTAAGATGCAAGTCTTTGCATCAATCTATGTACTTACAATTAAATTTTGTTTCAGATTGATGTTGTGGTGGTTGCTACTCAGGGGGAGTAGTCATATGATTTAGATGATATGTGGTTCAGAGCTTGTGTACCTTTTCCATTGATTTCAAAGGGGGAGAAGTGTAATGTGAAAAACCTTGTACAATCTAAGGGGGAGAAGTGTAGAACAAAGGAGGAGAAATGTACTATGTGAAGAGTTAGCTGTGTTGATGGTACTATTTTTCACACCATGTGTTGCCATCAATTCCAAATGGGGATATTTTTTGATACTGAGGTTATGTTGATGATATGTGGTTTTCATTGATGTCAACACTATTAGCATTAATGGATTGAAGGTTGCATATGTCGAGGATATTGATAAAATTGTAATAAATATATTGCAGGCAGTTTGTGAAGCTAAGAAGATCATAGTCAATGGAAATTTATATACGTTGATGGTTAGAAGGCACTCACTAAAGGGTTATTTGCTAAGCCTTTCTAGTATGTTGTCTGGAAATTTCAGTGGTGCACATCAATATTGAAGAAAGTTATGAAGTTATGTGCTCCTACACTTATTTTGTTACTGTCGCAGGTGTTTCTGGAAGAAGAGAATGCAATTCTAGTAAATTGAGTTATTGTGTATTCTTTTGTGATGTTCAGTGATGTTTCTAAATCACGCTCTATCATTGTGGTACGTTTGCATTGATCGATGTGTTCATGATCGAAGATTTTCCTTTCAATTTGTTTATGTTCTTGGATGACATGATGGTGGTAGCATGTTGCGGATCCTTATGGATCAATATTTTATTATGTGGCATGTTTAAGGATGTTGATTTAGGTCTTAATTACTATGTGACCAACTTAGGTTAGTGCACATTGAGATTTATTCATGAATCGGTCCAACAGTTATAATTTATTCCTTATTTGTGGCTGATAGAGTTGTTGATGTAAATTAATGTAGTGGATATATAAGAGCGATTTTTCTTCTTTTTAGAGTGTGTGTGTGTGGTTTATGCTCGGTAAATGTATGCAAAATATGTGAATAAAGATCAGGTCATTTGATTTCCGAGCAAAGTGTGAAGAAGATTGAGAGAAATGTCAAAAAGTGTTTTTGTGCCTAACTAGAACTCTCATCAAGCTTTTGTAGAAGCTAATTTCTCAGTTCAACCTCATTAGATGGATTTAATCTAATTGTTTTATGTAAGTAAGTGAGCCTTCCCATTGAGCAGTGAGCTCTAGGTAGTGTGCATGAATGCATGTGCATTCCTTATTCATATTTCATTATACTTGTAAAAGGGTATAGTCTTGTGGATTAACATCCACCATGGTTTTTCCCCTAACAAGGTTTCCACGTATAAAATCTTGGTGTTGATGTGTCTTTGACATGTTGTTGATTTATGATTTCACTATTAATTATTAGATCTAAGATTAAAGATTGATTAAGGTTGAATAAGTTTAAATTCTATAACAACTGATTCACCCCCCCTCTCATTTGTCTATCCTTGTTTTTCCAAAAATTGGTATCAGAGCTAGTTCCTCTGAATAATTTTAATAGCTTGAGGGGATCCAAGATGGCATCATACAAGAAGGATAGTCCTAGATTCGATGGTACAAACTACTCCTTGTGGAAAGTCAGAATGGAGTTTCATTTGAAGTGCATTGGTGAGCCTTTCTTGAAGATTACAAAGAATGCATATAATATTCCTTAGAATGGTCCCTCTATTGTTGATGAGATCAAAGAAGCAAAAAATAATACCAGGGCTATAGAAGCATTGCTAAGTGCTTTGAAAGATTCAGAGATGACAAATTTGATAGGTTTGAAGACTGCACATGAGATTTGGAAAAAGTTGGAAGCATTGTATGAAGGAGATGCACTAGTGAAAGTTGCTAAGCTACAAAGTCTGAAAGGAAAGTGGGAGAACATGAAGATGAGTGAAGATGAAAACATTTTTTATTTTGCACAAAAGGTAAATGAACTAGTGATGGGCATTAGATGTGCCGATGGAATCTTGGAAGAAGATGAGATTGTGGCTAAAATACTTAGATCTATGCCTACTTCTTACAAAACAAAATCTCATGCTATTGAAGAGCTCAGTATAGTAACAAATGTAACAAGAGACATGCTGATTGGAAAATGTGTTGCCTTTGAGTTGAGTGAATTTGGTGAATCTTCTCCTAAGATAGAGTCTGCATTCAAAGCTACTGTATCCAAAAAAAGCCAACAGAGATATGATCCGAGAGAGAGCTCCGAGAAGAAATTCAAATATGAAGATGAAGTTAAACTAATTGAAGATGAAAAAAGAGAGCTAGAAGAACTAGAAGCACTGAATATGAAAAGAGAAGCCAAAGGAAAAGGTAAGTACAAAGGAAAGTTGCCTATTAAATTTTTCTCTTGCAGTAAGATAGGTCATTTTGCATCAAGGTGTCATAAAATATTTTCTAAGTATAAACCTGATAAGTCTAGATTTCAAAAGAAATTGGAAATGAAGATGAATGGGTATTCATTGCTATCAAGGAAAATGGTTCGGTGTCCACTAAATCAATTAGTAATTAGAATATTGAGAAAGTTCTTGCAGTTAGGATTGATGAGAAGGATGAGTGGGTTATTGATAATGGATGCTCACATCATATGACTGGTGACAAAAGAAATTTTCTAAGCTTGGAAACATATGATGGTGGTGTTGTAAGATTTGGGGATAACAATGCTGGTGTGATTTGTGGCAGAGGCACTATTTCTCTTGGTGGTAAATATAATACTGATGATGTCCTATATGTTGAAGGTTTGAAGCACAATTTGTTGAGTGTTGGATAGATGGTTGACAAAGGTTACAATCTTCAGTTCAAAGATGGTAAGTGCAGGATACTGGGAAGCTCCAGAAATGTGATTGCTTGAGGTACAAAGACAAGAGGTAATATTTTTCACTTAAATTTTTCTAGTGAAAGTTGTTTGATTTCTCAAGTTGATATAAGTTGGCTATGGCATAGAAGGCCATGTCATGTGAATTTTGATAAAATTTTCAAAATAAGCTCCACACAAGTAGTCAAAGATCTACCTAGGTTACTGAAGCCTACTAACACTATATGCAAGGAATGTCAGATGGGAAAGCAGACAAGAATTTCATTTCGGAGCAAATAACATCAATCCAATGGAGTATTGGATTTGGTACATACTAATGTTGGATGTTGCAGTTGTTTTTTTGATATATTGTTGTCATTGATGTTGACACTATTAGCAATTTAATCTACTTAAGGTTGTATATGTCGAGGAGATTGAGAAAATTGTAAAAATATAGTACAGGCAGCCAATGGAGCTGAGAAGGTTAGAATGATGGAAATCTCTATGTGTTTAAGATATGAAGGTGCCCTTCACCTGGCTTGTTGTTGAACCTTTCTAGTATGTTGTCCTAAATTTTCAGAGGTGCGCATGAAATTTTGTGGAAGTTATGAAGATCTGTGTGCCTATAGTTATTCAATTTTTGTATATGGTGTTCTTGGTCAAAGCAGATGAAATTATGGTAATCGCATGTGTTGCACATGTACCTATGATGTTCATGGATGATTCTAGATCGTACTCTATCCTTGTTGTACCTCTCTAGTGATTGGAGTGTTCGTGATCAAAGATTTTTCCAATATGTGCCTGAGTGTTCATGTTCTTGGCCGACATTGTGGTGTTAGCATGTTGTGGATCCATGAGGATTAATATTTTATTATTTGGCATGTTTGGAGATGTTTGTTTACATCCTCACTATGTTGTGACTAACTTGTGTTGGTGCGCATTGAAATTTATTCATGTATCAAGGCCGGTAGTTGTAATTTATTCTTTATTTGTGGCCAACTGAATAGTGGATGCAAATCCGTGTAGCGATATATATATACAAGATTGTTTTTCTCATTGATGAGGAGTGCCTAAGTGTACAAGTGATGTAAAAGTGTGAAAAAAGGTCAAATCATTCAGAGTAGAGTGTGGAAGAGTTTGAAGAATTTTTGTGTGCCTAAATGGAACTGTAATAAGGGTTTTGCAGAATCTATTTTCTCAGTTGAAATTCATCAGATGGATTTAATCTGATTATTGTATGTAAGGAAGTGAGCCTTCCCTTTGAGAAATGTGCTCTAGGAAGTGTGCCTAAATGAAAATGCATTCTCCTTTTATTCTTCATTATACTTCTAACAGGGTATAATCTTGTGGACTAACATCCACCGTGGTTTTTCCCCTAACAGGTTTTCCATGTATAAAATCTTGGTGTTCATGTGTCTCTAATGTGTTGTTTTTTTGCTTGCATTGTTAATTATCAGATTTGTGATATAAGGATTGGTTAATGTTGTACAAATTTGATTTTGGTAACAACTGATTCACCCCCCCCCCTCTTAGTTGTCTATCCTTGTTTTTCCAACAATTGGTATCAGAGCTAGTTCCATTGAAAGAAGTTTAACAACTTGAGGTGATCCGAGATGGCATCATTTAAGAAAGATAGTCCTAGATTCGATGGTAAAAAATACTCTCTATGGAAAGTCAAGATGGAATGTCATTTGAGGTGCATTGGTGAACCTTTCTGGCAGATGACACAAATCACATATAATATTCCTCAGAATGGTCCCTCCTTTGAAGATGAGATCAAGTAAGTTGAAATTAATACCAGGTCAATAGAAACACTAGTGAGTGCTTTGATAGATTTAGAAATGAAAAATGTGATGGGATTGAAGATTGCATACCAGATTTGGAAAAATATGGAAACATTGTATGAAGGAGATGCACTAGTGAAAATTTCTAAGCTAAAAAGTCTAAAAGGCAAATGGGAGAGCTTGAAGATGAGTCAAGATGAGAACATGTTTTCCTTCTCACATAAGATAAATGAATTGGTGGTGGAAATTAGATGTGTTGGTGGAACTATGAATGATGATGAAATTGTGGCTAAGATACTTAGATCTATGCACCCTTCCTACAAAATAAAATCTCATGCTATTGATGAACTCATAACAGTGAAAAATATTACAAAAGACATGTTGATTGGAAAACTTTTTGCATTTGAATTAAGTGAATTTAGTGAGTCTACTCCTAAGACTGAATCTTCTTTCAAGGCCAGTGTATCCGAGAAAAAGAGATATGATTCAGGAGATAGTTCCCAGAGAACATTCAGATATGAAGATGAGATGAAGCAGATTGAAGATGAAGAAAGGGAATTGGAAGAACTAGAAGCATTGATTGAAAATAGAATCAAGAGGCCATGGTAAGTACAAAGGAAAGTTACCTATTAAATTATTTTCTTACCTAATAAGTTCCAAAATATAAGCCTGAGAATACTAGATTCCAAAGAAAGTTCGATTATGTTGAAGAAGGTGTAACTGATGAAGAATCTAATAAAGAAACTGGAAATGAAGATGAATGGGTATTTATTGCTATCAAAGAAAATGGTTAGGTGTCCAATAAATCTTCTAGTAATGTAAATGTTGAGAAAGCTCTTGCAACCAAAGTTGAAGAGAAAGATGAGTGGTTAATTGATAGCAGATGCTCACATCATATGATTGGTGAAAAAATAAAATTTGTAAGCTTGGAAAACTATGATGGTGGTGTAGTGAGGTTCGGTGACAACACTTCTAGTGTGATTTGTGGTAGAGGCGCTATTTCTTTTGGTGGTAAGCACAATATTGATGATGTTCTTTACGTAGAAGGCCTAAAGAATAACTTGTTGAGTGTTGGACAAATGGTAGACAAAGGCTACAATCTACAGTTCAAGAATGGTAAGTGCAGAATAACAGGAAGTTCAAGAAATATAATTGCTTCAGGAACAAAGACAAAAGGTAATATCTTTCATTTAAGTACTGCTAGTCAAAGTTGTTTGATTGCTCAAATTGATGTAAGCTAGGTATGGCATAGGAGGTTATGTCATGTGAAATTTGATAACATTGTCAAGATAAGTTCTACTCAAGTAGTCAAATATTTACCTAAGTTAGTGAAACCTACTAACACTATGTGCAAGGAATGTCAAATGGGAAAGAAAACAAGAAATTCCTTCCGGAGCAAATAGTGCAGCTCTAATGGAGTACTAGATTTGATACATATTGATCTATGTGGTCCTTCCATAATCAAAATCCTACAAGGTGAAAGGTACTTTATGTTACTCATTGATGATTATTCTAGAATGATATGGGTCACTTTCTTGAGAGAAAAACATGAAGCATTAGAAAATTTCAAAAGTTTTAAAGTTATGGAAAAGAATGAGACAGGTCAAAAGATCAAATTTCTAAGGTCAGATAGAGGTGGTGAATTTACTTCATGAGAATTCAATTCTTTTTGTGAAGAGCATGGAATTCAAACACAACTATCTTCTCCCTAGACCCCTCAACAAAATGGAGTTGTTGAAATAAATAACAGAACCATTCTAGACACTGCTAGAACCATGATGTTGGAAGAAAATGTTCCTCATTTCTACTAGAGAGAAGTTGTAAGTACTATTGTGTATACTATTAATAGGGTGAATGTCAACAATAATTCTGGTAAGATACCCTTTGAGCTATGGTTTGGTTATAAGCCTACTATCAAATACTTCAAAAAAATTGGAAGCAAATTCTACATCAAGAGAGATGATGATATAGGTAAGTTTGATGCTAGAAGTGATGAAGGAATATTCCTAGGATACTCTACTAAAAGCAAAGCTTGCCAGTGTTGTAATAAAAGGTTGAAGAAAGTGGTTGAAAGTGAAAATGTTAAGGTTGATGAAGATATTGGTAAATCATCT
Source organism: Sequoiadendron giganteum (assembly GCA_007115665.2). Lineage (NCBI taxonomy): Eukaryota > Viridiplantae > Streptophyta > Pinopsida > Cupressales > Cupressaceae > Sequoiadendron > Sequoiadendron giganteum. The sequence goes on from CM021104.1 coordinate 603,600,599, forward strand.
AGAATTAGTGATTATGATTCAGATGATCAACATGATGATGTTGAAAATGATGCTCAGACACATAATCAACTTCAGATTGTTCTGGTGAATTAGGGAAATCAAGAAGCAGAAGCAAGAAAAAGTGCAAAAGAAAGATCACAAGAACAAGAGGTAAGAGAAAATTTCAAAAATCCTAACTATGTGAGAAGAAATCATTCTAACAGTCAGATCATAGGATACAAAACCAAAGGTGTGCAAACTAGAAGACGAATTCTAGAAGAATATTGTCTAATTTCTAAAGTTGAACCTAGAAATATAAGTGAAGCATGCAAGGATGAACATTGGATAGAAGCCGTGAAAGAAGAACTGTTATAGATACAGAAGAATAATACATGGGATCTTGTTCCTAGACCTCAGAACAAAAATTTGATTGGAACCAAGTGGGTGTTTCAGAATAAGCTGAATGAATAAGGTGATGTGGTTAGAAACAAAGCAAGATTGGTTTGCAAAGGTTACTCACATATGGAAGGTATTTCTTTTGAAGAAACTTTTGCTCATGTTACTAGAATTGAGGTTGTTAGACTATTTCTTCCTTATGCTACTTTCAAGAACTACAAAGTTTATCAAATGGATGTGAAGTCAACATTTCTGAATGGTGAACTAGAAGAAGAATTTTATGTTGAACAACCAGATGGATTTCAGTTGCTTAATGAAAAGGACATGGTATGTTGATTAAAGAAATATCTTTATGGAATAAAGCAAGCCCCTAGAGCTTGGTATGCTAGATTGGACAAATACTTTTTGAAACTTGGATTCAATAAAGGTATCCCTGACAACAATTTGTATTTCAAATTGGATCAGAGCAAAGAATTGATCATTGCAGTCTTTGTTGATGATGATTTGTGTATGAAGTTTGTCGATGAAATGAAAAGTGAATTTGAAATGCCAATGATAGGAGAGCTAAAATTATTTTTGGGATTACAAATTACTTAGTTAGATGATGGAATCTTTGTATCTCAATCTAAGTATGTGAAAGAATTACTGAAAAAGTATGGCATGGAAGATTCAAAACCAGTTGGAACACCTATGGTGATTAGATGCAAACCTACATAGAAAGATGATACTCGCAAAGAAAATCAGACAAGATACAGGTCAATGATTGGTGGAATACTCTACATGACTCGGACCAAGCTAGAAATAATGAATTTTGTGTGCATGGTTGCTAGATTTCAAGCTGATCCTAAAGAGTCCCATGTGACTGTTGTGAAAAGAATATTCAGATATCTGAAAGGGATAGCTGATCTTGGTCTTTGGTATCCCAAGAATTATGATCTTACTCTAAGTGCTTTTACTGATTTTGATTGGGCAGGAGATGTAGATGACATGAAGAGTACCAGTGGTGGTGCATTCTTCTTAGGTAAGAATTTGGTATCTTGGTTAAGCAAAAAGAAAAACCCACTTTCATTATCTATTGTTGAGGCATAGTACATTGTTGCTGCAAAGAGTTGTACCCAAGTATTATGGATGAAGCAAATGTTGAGAGATGTCAGAATTGAGTATGAAGAACACATTTCTATATTCTGTGACAATTCAAGCACCATTAACATTTCTAAGAATCCAGTATTGTATTCAAAGACAAAGCATATATCCATCAAGTATCACTTCTTGAGAGACAAAGTAAGTGACAAAGAAGTCAAACTAGAGTACATACCTACCAAAGAGAAAATTGTAGATATCTTCACAAAGTCATTGCCTAAGGATACTTTTGAGTACCTCAAAGGAAAATTAGGGGTAATTTCCCCTCCTAATCAAAACCAAGATGCAAGTATTTTTGTCAATCCATGAATTCATTGCTATATCATATTTTGGATTGATGTTGTGGTGACTGCTACTTAGGGGGAGTAGTTATATGTTTTCAAAATTGAAATCAGAGCATATGTACCTTTTCCATTGATGTCAAAGGGGGAGAGAAGAAATGTGAAAAAAAGGGGAAAGAAGAGCAATGAAGGAAACAAGAAAAAAATGCACAATCTTGGGGGGATATTGTTGAAGAAGAGTTAGTTGGGTTGATGGTATTATTTTTCACATCATGTGTTGCCATCAATGCCAAAGGGGTAGATTGTTGGATTTTGTGGTTGTGTTGTTGATATATTTTTTTCATTATGTCAACACTATTAGCATTTTAATCTGCTTAACGCTGTATATGTCGAGGAGATTGAGAAAATTGTAAAAATATAGTACAGGTAGCTCGTGGAGCTCAAAAGGTCAAAATGTTGGAAAGCTCTGTGTGTTGAAAATTTGAAGGTGCACTTCACAGGGTTTGTTGTTGAACCTTTCTAGTATGTTGTCCAAAAGTTTCAAAGGCGCACATGAAGTTTTGTGGAAGTTATGAAGATATGTGTGCCTACAGTTATTCAGTTTCTGTAGAAGGTGTTCTTGGTCAAAGAAGATGAAATTATGGTAATTCTATGTGTTTTGTATGTACCTATGTCATTCATGGATGAGTCTAGATCGCACTCTATCCTTGTTTTACCTCTCTAGTGATTGGAGTGTTTGTCATTGAAGTTTTTTCTGATATGTGCCCGAGTGTTCATGTTCTTGGCCGACATTGTGGTGCTAGCATGTTGCGGATCTATGAGGATTAATATTTTATTGTTTGGCATGTTTGGAGATGTTGTTTTGGGTCCTCACTATGTTGTGACCGACTTGTGTTGGTACGCATTGAAATTTATTCATGTATCAAGGCCAAAAGTTTTAATTTATTCTTTATTTGTGGCCGACTGAATAGTGGATGCAAATCCATATAGTAAATATATATACAAAAAAAAATTCCTCATATATGAGGAGTGCTCAAGTGTACAAGTGATGTACAAGTGCGAATAAAGGCTAGATCATTCAGAGCAGAGTGTGGAAGAGTTTGAAGAAGTTTTGTGTGCCTAAATGGAACTATAATCAGGCTTTTGTAGAAGCTATTTTCTCGGTTCAAATTCATTAGATGGATTTAATCTAATTATTGTATGTAAGGCAGTGAGCCTTCCCTTGAGCAGCATGCTCTAGAAAGTGTGCCTGAATGCAAGTGCATTCTCTTATTATTCTTCATTATACTTCTAACAGGATATAATCTTGTGGACTAACATCCACCGTGGTTTTTCCCCTAACAGGTTTTCCACGTATAAAATCTTGGTGTTCATGTGTCTCTAATGTGTTGTTCTTATGCTTGCACTGTTAATTATTAGATCTGTGATATAAGGATTGGTTAATGTTGTATAAGTTTTATTTTGGTAACAACTGATTCACCCCCCCTCTTAGTTGTCTATCCTTGTTTTTCCAACAATTGGTCTATGTGGTCCATCCAAAATCAGAAGTCTACAAGGAGAAAGGTACTTTATGTTGCTTATTGATGATTATTCTAGAATGGTATGGGTTGCCTTCTTAAGAAAAAAACATGAGGCATCAGAGTAATTCAAAAGATTCAAATCTATGGTAGAGAATGAGACAGGTTTGAAGATCAAATATTTGAGACCAGACAAAGGTGGTGAATTAACTTCCTAGGAATTCAATTCATTTTGTGAAGAGCATGGAATAAAAAGACAGTTATCTACTCCCCAAACCCCACAATAGAACAAAGTTGTTGAGAGAAAGAATAGAACAATTTTAGATGCTACCCTAACTATGATGTTTGAAGGTAATGTTCCTCATATCTTTTGGAGAGAAGCTATAAGCATTGTTGTGTATACTATCAACCGGGTGAATGTCAATGGTAATTCTAGTAAGACCCCTTTTGAATTGTGGTTTGGTTATAAGCCTACTGTTAAATATTTCAAAATATTTGGAAGTAGATGTTATATCAAAAGAGATGAAGATATAGGAAATTTTTAAGCTAGAAGTGATGAAGGAATTTTTTGGGTTCCTCTACTAAGAGGAAAGCCTACCAGTGCTACAATAGAAGATTAAAGAAAATAGTTGAAAGTGCAAATGTTAGATTTGATGAAGACACTGTCAGATCATCCAGGTATTGTGGATATGATTTAGATGAACAACAAGATAATACTGAGAATGGAAACAATGTGAAGACACATAATCAAGTTCAAATTGTTCTGGTAAATCAAGAAAATTGTGAAGGAAAAGATAATGGAAATACAGAAGAAAGAATAGAAGAACCCAAAATTCCAAGGTATGTAAAGTGAAGTCATTCTGAAAGTTAGAACATAGGAGACAAGAACAAAGGTGTGTAGACTAGAAGAAGAACTGTAGAAGAATATTGCTTGATTTCCAAAACTAGGCCTAGTAATGTCAATGAAGCATGTAAAGATGAGTGTTGGATGGAAGCAATGAAGGAAGAACTAATGAAAATAGAGAAAAATGATACATGGATTCTTGTTCCTAGACCTCAATACAAAAATGTGATTGGAACCAAATGGGTCTTTCAGAATAAGCTGAATGAGAAAGTTGAAATAGTTAGAAAAAAAGAAAGACTGGTATGTAAAGGATACTCATAGATGGAAGGTATTGATTTTGAAGAAACCTTTGCCGTTGTTGCTAGAATTGAAGTTGTAAGGTTATTTCTTGCTTATGCTACTTTCAAGAATTACAAATTCTATCAAATGGATCTAAAGTCAACATTCTTCAATGGTGAATTAGAAGAAGAATTTTATGTTGAGCAACTAGATGGATTTCAACTGACTGATAAAAAAGACATGGTTTTCCAATCGCAGAAAACACTATATGGACTCAAACAAGCCCCTAGAGCATGGTATGCTAGATTGGATAAATATAAATTGAAACTTGGATTCAATAAAGGCACTACTGAAAACAATATGTATTTCAAGTTGGATCGAGATAGAGAATTGATAATTGAAGTCTTTGTTGATGACATTATTTTTGAAGGCGATGATGACTTATGCATGAAGTTTTCTGATGAAATGTCAATGATAGGAGAATTGAAATTCTTTTTAGGATTGCAAATTACTTAGTTAGATGATGGAATCTTTATTTCTCAGTCCAAATATGTAAGAGAGTTACTGAAAACGTTTGGCATGGAAGACTCAAAGACAGTTGGTACACCCATGGTAACCTGATGCAACCTAACATAGAGTGATGATTCTCCTAAGGCTAATCAAACAAGATATAGTTCAATAATTGGTGGATTTCTTTATTTGACTTAGACCAGACCACACATCATGAATTTTGTGTGCATGGTTGCTAGATATCAAGTTGATCTGAAGGAATCACATGTCTCTATAGTAAAAATAATTTTCAAATACTTAAAAGGAACAATTGATTTTGGTTTTTGGTATCCTAAGGATGATGATCTTACTTTGAATGCCTTTACAAATGCAGATTGGGTAGGAGATGTTGAGATATATCAGAGTTGATTATGATGAGCCTATTGCTTTATTTTGTGACAATTCAAGTGTCATAAACATTTCTAATAATCTCGTGCTACACTCAAAGACAAAACATATATCTATCAAGTATCACTTTTCGTGAGACAAGGTGATTGATAAAGAGGTCAGATTGGAATATGTGCCCACTAAGGAACAAATTGTAGATATCTTTACTAAAATATTGCCTAAGGATACTTTTGAGTATCTCATAGACAAGTTAGGGGTGATTTCCCCTCCTAATCTGAACTAAGATGCAAGTCTTTGCATTAATCTGTGCACTTACAGTGAGATTTTGTTTCGAATTGATGTTGTGGTGGCTGCTACTCAGGGGGAGTAGTCAGATGATTCAAATGATATGTGGTTCAAATCTTGTGTACGTTTTCCATTGATGTCAAAAGGGGAGAAGTGTAATGTGAAAAACCTTTTACAATATAAGGGGGAGAAGTGTAGAACAAAGGAGGAGAAATGTACTATATGAAGAGTTAGTAGTGTTGATGGTATTGATTTTCACACCATGTATTTCCATCAATGTCAAAGGGGGAGTTTTTGGATACTAAGGTTATGTTGTTGACATGTGGTTGTCATTGATTTCAACACTTTTACCATTAATGGATTGAAAGTTGTATATGTCAAGGATATTGTGAAAATTGTAATAAATATATTACAGGCAGTCTGTGAAGCTGAGAAGGTCAGAGTGATGGCAAGTTTTGTAGGTTTATGGTCAGAAGGTGTGTTGATGGTGTTTTCTGCACAGCAACAACTTAGATAGAATATGATATCCTATCTCTCTTGAAAGGTAAATCTCTATGGAAAAAGAGATAACCCCAAGGTCTCTAATGTCAGGTCTTGACAATGCAGTGAAACAACTCAGAGATAATGTGAAAATGTTGGTAATCACAAGGGGCCTTACAAACAAATACTAGATCTTCAAACTTATCAGATTTTGCAATATATTGATACTTAGATTCTTCAACGTAACCCAGATAATAAAATAAATAGAAAAAGATAAGAGTTTAAAAGAGATCCTAAGATTAAGATTACTCCTAAAATCAATCACAACAATGATGAATGCTACAAACGGACAAATCTCCAACAAAACAATTTCTGCTTAATCAAGGACAAGCCTACAACTCTACAAAAATGGTGCAATTTTCTAAGGGAACTGAAGATTTTCAGACTATGAGCATTCATCCACATGCCCAGTAAATGGTGCAATGTAAACAAGCATCCATAGTTGAACTTAGCACAAAATAAGGCCTAGACTAACCTTACACAACAACTTACAATTAGCAAATTGTCAAAAGTATGGACCGGAGATCGATCAACATCATTAACATTTCACTATTATCATGAAAGAGTCGAAAACTAACATCTAACACTGAGAATCAAGAACAAGAAACCATAAAAAATTTGAAACATAACACAATGTTTGCATTATCTTCTCCAACATTACATAACAATTTCTAGTCTTTCTCCTCTCCTACAACTACTGACTTGCAAAATCTAACCTCTAACTTAGTCAATTCTAGCTTTGCAGCCTCTAACCAGCTGTTCTCTAACCTTTTTTTACTAACTTTTTCAAATGAGAAGGCACTAACCTTTTATAGATATTACATTTTTAAATCAAGGGTCAGGATTAAATTCAATCCAATGGCTGCAATTAATCCCCAAGAAACCCTAAGAATTCACTTTAGGGTTCTTAAAAATGTGGTACAACATCATCCAATAGCACAAAAGCAATTACATCCAGAAATCAACAATCTGTCACTTCGATTTTAATAAAAATTATGATTGGAGAGTGAAAACAGCATCACATGTCACTCCACATTTGAAACATATATTCCAGCTGTAGACAGGCTGTGGCACAAATTCTTATGCAATTGGGTTCATTTGAACAGATGGGCACTAATTCATATGCAGGTGCATTTTAAATATTTTCTAGGTTTTCCTCCTGGCACGAATCCATATTTAAGTCCTCCCTTTATTTAATCCTGAAAAACAGATATAATCATTAATAGCCCAGATATGAAAATCCAACCAAAAAAAATTAAAATTAAGCATAAATAAACCCTTGGAAATTTCAACTCCTTCATAAAATTTCAGAAATTTAACCCTTTCGGAGTTCAAGAAAATCGTGACAGGAAGTTCAGAAAAATCTGCCAGGAAGGGAAAATCCCAAAAAATGGCCAGAAATCCGCCAAAATCCGGATGGGGCGGAAAATCCTGGATTTGACAAAAAACCCAAAAAAATCTGGATGGGGTGGAAAATTCCGGATTTTACAAAAATCAGAAAAATTTGAATGGGACGAAAAATCTGAAAAAATCTTGTGGCGGAAAATCCCGAAAAATCCGGAAAAATCCAACCGGAAAATCTGAAAAATCTGGAAAAATCTGGTGGAAATCCCCAAAATGGAAAAATTTGCCAAAATCCGGACCGGGTGGAAATCCTCAAAAATGGCAAAAAATCTGGAGGAAAACTTTGAAACCCCATAACTTTTTTTCCTGGATGAATTTTCAAAAAGTTCAAAAAGCAACTTGGCCTAATTTTTCGTCCTCTATCCATTGGTGCAAAAATATTTACACATCACATTGAAAATTCACTTTAAAAGCTCCATTTTTAAAATCCAAGGCCCCAAAATGCTTCAAAATACCACCCCCATCAAACCAAATCCGGACTTAATCCCAAAATAACCTCCAAGAAGAGAAAAACCAGAAATTGACAAAGCCAAGGTGCAAAGATGTAGAAGAAAAAGAGGGTCCCCACCTCTGGTGGAGCGTGTGTGTGAAAATTGCACAACAAGGCGGACATTAAAGGGATTTTTGTTGAGCCTATCTAGTATGTTGTCTGGAAATTTCAATGGTGCACATCAAGATTGAAGAAAGTTATGAGGTTTTACGTTCCTACAGTTATTTTGTTACTATAGCAGGTGTTTCTAGAAGAAGAGAATGAAATTCTAGTAAATTGAGTTATTGTGTATGCTTCTATGATGTTCATTGATGTTTCTAAATAGTTCTCTATCATTGTGGTGTGTCCGCATTGATCGATGTGTTCATGATCAAATATTTTCCTTTGTGTGCTCAAAGTTTTTATGTTCTTGGATGACATGATGGTGGTAGCATGTTGAGGATCCTTGTGGATTAATATTTTATTTTGTGGCATGTTTGAGGATGTTGATTTAGGTCTTAATTACTATGTGACCAACTTAGGTTGGTGCACATTGATATTTGTTCATGAATTGGGCCGACAGAGTTGTTGATGTAAGTTCATGTAGCGGATATATAAGAGATTGTTTCTTCTTTTTAGAGTGTGTGTGTGTGGTGTATGTTTGGTGAATGTATGTGAAATATGTGAATAAAGATCAGATCATTTGATTTCAGAGCAAAGTGTGAAGAAGATTGAGTGAAGTGTCAAGAATTATTTTTGTGCCTAATCGGAACTGTCATCAAGCTTTTGTAGAAGTTAATTTTTCAATTCAACCTCATCAGATGGATTTAATCTGATTATTTTATGTAAGGAAGTGAGTCTTCCCTTTGATTAGTGAGCTCTAGGTAGTGTACCTAAATGCATGTGCATTCCTTACTCATCTTTCATTATACTTATAATAGGGTATAATCTTGTGGATAAATATCCACCGTGGTTTTTCCCCAGATAGGGATTCCATGTTTAAAATCTTTGTGTTCATGTGTCTCTGATGTGTTGTTGATTTATGCTTTCACTGTTAATTATCAGATCTGAGATTAAAGGTTGATTAAGGTTAAATAAGTTTAAATTTTGTAACAATTGATTCACCCCCCCTCTTAGTTGTCTATCATTGTTTTGCCAACATAGAGTTGCCATTTTTTTGGTATTTTTTCCCATTGAACCCTAAATAACCTCTAAAGGATAGCCAAATCTTATGTTTAAGGACTTCAAGATTAGGAGCCAACTAATAAGAGATGGATATAACAATTTTCTCCCCTGCTCTTCAGGCTCTACGAGACCTAGGTGGGTATCCCTATATGACACTAGATGCATACAAGCAATTGAGGTTTTATCAAAGTGTCTAGCAGATAAGCTTCACATAGATGACAAGGTTTTATAGGGCTAGTTACACCGCTTTTTCTCATTTAAGTTCATGAATAAAGAAAGAACATAAATCAAATCTAAACTAATAAAGTAGGGAAAGGGTTACCTAAATTAAAAGTTTGTTTATGAGGATGGGGGAAGGAACTATGCAATACTAGTGCCTTCCTTGGGCTACAAAGTCATATGTTATGCATTTTATGATGAGAGAACCAAATATATCCTAGGGGTCTTCTGAATAGAATATCACCTTGTGATAACCCAACCTACACAAGCTTGCTATACAACTCTACTTATAAATCCATCTGAAAGCATAATATATTTACTACCTTTTACAAGCATTTATATCACTCCTTGAATTACAAGTAAATAGATAAATAGTTCAAACAATAAATGTGTTTGAATAAACTTATTATTTATATTCAAAAGACATTATATTCTAGAGCTAGATACAATAGCATAATAGTATATATTCATATATTCCATGGTTACAAGATACAAAGGCACTACCAAGTAATGACTAATAAACACAAGCATTCAACAATTTTTTGTACATAGCATCTACCTTAACCGATACAAAAAACATCAAAAGGAATTGAACTTAGAACCCTAAGAAAAAAAAAATTGCCTTTATAGTGCAAGCATAACTCAGATGATTTCAAACCTAACCCTAATCTAGTTAGGGTTTTCAATAAGGAATAAATCCGATCAGATTTAACAAAAAAAACTGACTTGCCCCTCAAATCCTAAGTAGAGAACCTTTCCATAATGGTCATTACACCATGATCATACCTCTTTGATTATTGTTCTATAATGTCACAAAATTGCAACCGAGGTGTAATTTCACATTTAAGCATTTATCTTTTCATTTATTACACCTAAGCACATTTATAATAAGAACCTCATGGGTCAAAGTTTTGTGATTCCAACCCCATGAGAACCAATGATGAAGTGACAACAGTCTGCCACCTCATTTCCTAAAAATTGATGAGTTGGACATTTGTGTGACAAGCGAACATTTGCACGACATGCTAGCATCTGAGAAATTTTATGAGTTTAAAATGAGAAATCTTGGAATCTTGACTCATCACACATGTCTATGTATTTATATTTCTAAGTGTAATGGATCCTCTTGCCCTTGTAGCAACAAAACTCCCTTTCTTGCTCTCATTTTGAGGGTTCTCTCATATTCTTGACTTGGGACTTCAATCTCACTCTATTCTCTACTTCTCCTTCTTGCAATATCTCTTCTACAAGTGAATCTCTTCCCAACTGAGAACCCTCCAACAACAAAATATCTCTTGCAAGAATTCAACAATGCATCTATGCATTCAAGAGGGAGTTGAGGACTGTTGGTAATGCTCTCTTGTTCTCTATCTATTTGTAAATAGATTACTTTGTTTACTTGTTATTTTGTTGTGTGAGTTCTCCTCCTTGGGCAGGGATTGTTTTCACCACTCTTTATTTGTCTATTGTTTCTACTTTTCCTATCTATTTGACTATCCATGGAGGTGAGAACACCAAATGAGGATTTGACTATGACAAGCCCCTAAATAGCCCCAACATTTGTCGTTGTTCATCTTGTGTGCAAGTTGATTAAAGTGAAGCTTGGAGAAAGGTTTCAAGCACTCGATCAATTATAATTTTATCATTGGCCCTCCTTTGTATTTTATATCATTTCCTGCTTTCTATTTATCTATTTTGTTGAATAGACCTCGAGTCTAAGAACGTTAGTAGGAATTTAGCATTTATGTCCAAGGTTTTGGTTCTTTGTTTTACTTGGACTCCAGTGCATAACGTTGGCATCCTAATACCGGGTTGCAGTCCTCTAGCCGAGAGCTATTCCTTCTGAAACAAAGATCTTGAAACCTTGCTCTCTCGTATTTGGAAGCAGTCTTCTTGAATAATTATCTTTAGTATGACCTTCTTTCAAATTTCTTCATTCAATAATTCTTGAGGTAGTTAAGGGCAGTTCGGTCCCTAGGATTCTCTTGGGAACAAAGAGACTCGTAAGTAGAAAATCCCCCTTCTCTTACATTTTAGTGAACCCGACGTGAAGGATGTCAGATATTTTTTTGCAATTTTTTAAGGTTTGTGATAATGCTTTCTCTAAGGAAGATTTCGATATGTTGGACAATGCTCTAGATGATTTCATAGAAGCATCTTCCACTACCTATAGATCTTCTGAACAAACTTCTTCACAAATTGAGTATTTGGTGAATGTTATTGTGGTCTTTGTGGCTTCCCCAAATTCTAAGAGACTCGTTGTTTACCTGACCCCAGCTATCCCCTCTCCTAAGATGATTCATTCTATATATGGGATTCCATACCATAATGATTCCTCAGATTTACATACATAGTTTGTGAAAGACATAGACTCTACTTCTTACAATTTGTTTGGGCACACATATAACAAAAGAAGAAATAAGAAGAACTTGAATCAACAACCTTTTATTCCTACACCTCAACCTACTCAAGTTCCTACTTCTTTTTCACCTTCTCAACTGACTCTTCCTTCAACATCTAAACTTGCGACTAAAGAACCTAGACACTATGATCTTGTCAACCAAATTTGTGTTACTCCAACTAAGATCTCACTTTGGTATTTAATGTATATTGCTCCAATTTATCAAGGTATGCTCCAAGAATCCCTACAAAATATCGTCTTACCTTCCTCCAATAGGTTGATGGATATTAATGCATTGATGGCTCATAAGAATCCGGATTCGATGAAATCACATTCTATCCATAAGAACTTCCACCCTCGGATGTGTAGAAGCATGTAGACCCTTTAATGATCATAATTAACATTAATAGTATTAGTATTGGACATACCCTCATTGACACCGGTTCGGCCCTCAACGTTTGTGGTATGGATCTATTACCTAAGATTAAAGTTGATTCTTCTTCTTTAGCTATTTCTTCTTTGTATATTCATGGATTTGATAATGTTGGTCAGCAAGCCCTAGGCACAATAATCTTACCTTTGTAGCTAGGCCCCATTACCTTACCCACCTTAGTTTATGTGATGCCTAGCCCCATACCTTACAATATTCTCCTAGGGAGACCTTAGATTCATGTTATGGGTGATGTATCTTCTACTCTACATCGTTCTCTAAAGTTTGTAGCAAATAATCAAGTGGTCACAGTTAAAAGTAACCCTAAATTTTTTCACCTTTGTGAGTTGGTAGCCATTGGTTAGGCTTCGGTTGTTTCCACTCTTAGGAATTGCATTTTGTCTCTAACCTCTAATTCAATGACATGTTCCTTTATGGTACCATCTATGGAGATTTCCCCGAAGTGAATGTCACTAAAGAGGAGCAATCTAAAGTAAAAATTCCTAATTCTTCCCTATCTACTTCTTTTGAATCAAATGCATTTCTTGGTGATGATTGGGGGTCCTTAGAATTCTTCATTGGAGAAAAAAAATTGAATCTTGTCCACCTTAATCTTCCAATAACTTCAAATACCTTTGCTAAGAAATTTGATCAACCTCTTACTAAGGAGGAAAGTTGTGAGCCTACCTAGGAACCCAATTGTTCTCCCAATAACAAGGATGATCAAAATTCTATTGGGGAGGTTAAAATTTGTGATTTCGATGAGAAGGATGGTTGTGGTCTCATAGATATTTTTGACAGTCATTTGTGGAATGGCGCTCTCTACGTGGAAGAACTTCCTTCTGAGGCTTTTTAAATGCATTATGGCCTTGGATATAGGCTTGTTTCCAAGTATGGTTACAAGTGTAAAGGTCTTGGGAATTTTTTACAAGGAATTTAGGTCCCTAGCCAAGTTAAGCCTCACAAGAATCTTTTTGTTTTAGGATACTCTATTGAACAATCTATACAAAAACCATGGTGGAGTGTTAACATGATTTCAGTTGAACGTCTCAACTTAGTTCACCCCAAACTAATAGAGGATAAAATAAAACCTAATCAAATTCCTCTAGAAGTATTTTTCTTAGAAGAAGGAAAAGAAGCAGAAGAATTCTTAGGTGTCTATTCCCACTTTCCTTCCTTTCACCATAAGTGACAATTTTTGTATAGTTTGAATAAGCAAGCATACTTTGGAGAATCTGTTTTGAATATGGAAGAGGAGGCTCCTCTATATAACATTGATGATGGTTACCTGATACTTCACCTAAACACCCTAGTCCTCTCCTTAAGGGGGATACTACTGAAGTTTTCATGGACCCTAAATCCTCCAAAAAGGTGATTAAGATCAAGAAATGCCTTCCTTTTGAAGAAGCTAAGGAGCACTCTGACCTTTTGCATTCTCATTCTAATATCTTCCCTTGGTCCTATGAGCAGGGAAAACTTTAGTGGCGAATTTTCGCCAATTGGTGAATTATTGAAATCGGGACCTCCAAAAATGGCGAATAGTACAAGCTAAAAATGATGTTGAATCACCAGGTTTTTACAAACAAAAAAATTTGTCTCGATTAATTCGCCAATGTATTATATTTTAAATGACCCATCATTGAAACTGATTCGCAAGAAATTTATACTATAATCACAAATATCGATTATATTCGCCAGTAATATTATACTCCTACCATTGATTTTAGGGAAATATCGCCACAATAATAAATGACCATTTAATTTTACAGATATTTTAGCCTTGAATAGGGATTTTAATTATTGCCATCAAATCATCGCTTAACTTTTTAATCCAATGGTTGCAGGTTGATTTTGCGGCCTAATACAAATTTAATCGTGTGGCCCAAAACAAATTTTGGGCCTCAACAAGCCTTTTAAAAGGCATGTGTGTATTATGCTGCAGAATCAACTTGCAACCGTTGGATTAAAAAGGTAAATTGCTAATCGATGGTAATATTTAAGCTTTTCATTTATTCTTAATTTTAAAGTGAGATTTTTAAAAAACACTTAATCCATGTGTTCTCTGCAAGGGGGCGTTGCCCCCTCGACCCCCACAAGGGGCCCCCTTGACCCCCACAAGGGGTGCTGCCCCTTGACCCCACCGATGGCTGGCGCCCTCAGGCCCCTACTTCAATATTACAAAAAAGAAAAAAATATGGGGGAACTGTGCCGACCAACTATGCAAATTTTTAAAGGAGAGATTCGCCATTTTAATGAACCATTTTAGTGATTATTCACTAGGATTCACCAATGTGATTATTTTTTTTTTACCAATTATCCATTAATATTTGCCAAGATTTTACAAATTTTTGAATAATGTGCATAAGATTCGCCAAGGAAAATTAATATATTTTTCAAATAAAAGGAAAGATTCGCCAGGATTTTATACCTTTGTTGAGGGGGGGGGTTTCTTAAAGTTATGCCTGCCTATGAGGACAAGCCCGATATTGATGAGTTTATAGTGGTTCACAGTATTGTCTTATGTCTCGATGCCAAGCCTATTAAGAAAAAAATCTAAGAGATCAATCCCAAGGTTTCCTTGTTGGTTAAGACTAAGATAGAAAAGCTACTACAACCAAGCTTTATCCCCCTAATCAACAATTTCTCTTAGATTTTGAATATTGTTAATGTTAGTAAACCCAATGGTTGTATTCATATATGCATCAACTTTCACGACCTCAGTAAGTCCTCTCTCAAGGATAATTTTCCATTGCCTAATATCGATATGATTGTAGACTCGACTATAGGCCATGCCTTGTTATCCTTCATGGATGGCTTCTTAGGCTATAACCAGATTTGTATTAATCCAAAAGATTAGTATAAGACATCCTTCATTACCCCTTGGAGTAATTTTTTTATGTGGTCATGTCGTTTGGGTTAAAGAATGCAAGTGTGACTTACCAACGGGAAATGACCTTAATCTTTCATGACTTCATTCATGAAATCCTAGAAGACTACGATGATGATATCTTAGTGAAGTCCATAACCCATCAAGATCACATGGGAAATCTTTTTCTTATCTTTGAAAGGCTTTGACTTTATAAGATGGGCTCAATCCTCTTAAGTGTGTCTTCAATGTGGAAGCGGGCAAACTTTTTAAATTCATAGTTTCTCATCGTGGAAATGAAGTCAACATGAACAAAATTGATGCAATTGTCAACATGCCTCCACCTAGGAACATTTTTGCATTACAGAGTTCACAAGGGAAGATTCAATAAATTCATAGATTTATTCTCACTTTCTTGATTGTACCCTTCCCTTCACTCACTTATTGAAAAAGGATGTTCACTTTATATGGGATGAGGAGCGCCAAAAAGCTTTTGATTCAATAAAGACTTATCTAGCCAATCCTCCCATATTAATTTTGGCGATGTAGGATAGACCTTTTTTTGCTTTACCTCGTTGCATCACCATACACTTTGGAAGCCTTGCTTGCTTAGTATGATGATGCTAGAAGAGAAAGAGTGGTCTATTACATTAGTCATGTTCTCGTTGATTATGAAACTCATTATTCCACCATGTGGAGAAACAATGCCTTGATCTCGTCTTTGCAATACAAAATTTAAAACATTATCTTCTTCATGTTGAAACATGTGTCATTGTGAAAAGTGATATTTTGAAACATTTTTTTTCTAGTGCTGACCTTGTTGGAAGGTTAGCGAAGTGGGTAATGTTTTTGTCTGAGTTCAACATAAAGTTTGTAACTCAAAATTCAATAAAAGATCAAGTGGTTGTCGATCAATTGGAAAACACTCCTTCACCTTGCTCCTTCCCTAGTCTAGGTGTGTTCCCTGATGAAGATATTTTTTCAATTAGTCATGATCTTGTATGGGAGATGGGTGGGTGCAAAAAGATTGGGGGCCAAAAAGTGGCCAAAATTTCAAAAAACATTTGATAGGCTATAATGTGAGCATGTTATAATGTGCTCGCATTATGGCTTGGTGTGACTGAGCCAAAGGCTTAGCCACACTGATCCTATAATGTGGGCACATTATAATGCAATCGCGATATAACACGAGCGTGTTATAGTTTATTAAAACAAAAGAAAAAAGAAAAATGAAATCATTTTTTTTGTGACTTTGTTTTTTGTTGCCTACAGCCAAAAACCCTAATTTTGCATTCTCACAATCTAGAAGGAGTTTATTTTGCATTTTCTTCATCAATTTATTGCAATTTCATCGTCAAGATATTTCCATGTCGACAGGGAGGTCGAATAAGTAAGGATTTTTTTGTTTTTTGTTATGAATTTGTTGATAAATTGGTAGTTTTAGGTTGTTTTTAATATTCATTTGTTTAATTGATAGGAAATGATAATGATCCTGAAAAAACCTCTTGAAAATCCTCAACAACCAGAGCAACAAGAACATGAAAAAAATCTTCAACAACCACAACACCAATCTCCTCCACCATTTCCTCAACATCCTCGTGACACTCAACAACATTTAATGTGGGTAATTGAAAACAATAAAAAACAAATTGAGGAGTTAATCACATGGTTGAATGATCTAGTAAGTTCAACCATGGAAAGAAGAACACTTGCAAGTTCACTTAAAGAAATGTTAAAACATGTAGACGTAATCAACAAACAATTAAGTGGTTGGGCAGATAGGAGGAAGATGACTAGGAATTTTTACGTAGATAAATTATCATATAAAGAAGTAAAAGATTAAAAATTACAAAATATCATTTGTGATCATTATTCACTGACCCACGTACAAATAAAAATCTAAAGATCCTAATTCCAAGAGGTTTTCTATCCATTGGTTCCACCACCAAGGGATTAGGAATTTTTTTTTGGATAGTTGGTACATGGTTTTTGACTATCCACCATGCAACAATTGTGAAGTCCCACAATATTTCTTGAGGATACTCTACTGTGAGTTCATCCTCAACAAAATCCCTAATTATTTTGATATAATGGAATTTTAGGGGAGAGGTGGGGGGTTGAAACAAGATAGACCTAGTGCACGATTGGATCCTTGATGGAAAGCAAGACGAGCTCTCTCTAGGTCATCTCATGAGCATGTCGTTATCCCTTTTATCGTGAAGGAGAGTGTTGAGGTACACTTTTTAGTCTATAAACTCTCTAACCCAGAGTGTCATCTAGCATGTCAGTCTTGTTGTATAGCACCATGCAAGGGAGTCTTCGATTGGTAGGCTTCCACCCCATTCATGTCAGGTTCGCAGGGTGACTTGTTTATATAACCCCACAGACACTCAGGAGGCTACTACGTAAGATACGTCTGTAGCTACAAAGATCATGAGGATAGTTGACATTTTGAATGAGGCTTTTGGCATCGATACTCAAGTAAATTTTAGCACGTTCATTGAATTTAATATATTAAATTTCATTTTTTAAATGCAAGATTAACTATTTTAGTTTTATGATTGTAATAAAATTCTAGGGTCATAGTGTTGATACTAGATACACTAGCCTTACACATGATTATTACTCCACTACATCTACCGTTGAGGTATGTAACTAGTAAACAATTATAAATTTATTACAAATGAATGGTATTCTAATATCTAATTTTGGATGTTGAATAGGCTAATATTGGAGGTTTCATGGGAACACTTCCCAGTGCTAGTGGGGTTAGAAAAACCTACATGCAAGTAATAGAATAAAGAGTTTAACTAATCAATTGTACTTAATAGATTTGTGTAGTTTATATTCATATCGTTCATTACATTGCATCACACATATTTCAAACTCAAAGCATTACTTCGCATTCCATAACTAATAACTAGATGTTGATAGATGATAAAATTTCAACTACAATATAGTTGTTTAGAAATTCAACATAAGCAGTGATGCAATTACTTCACATAGAATAAGTAATAACTAGGAGCAGCTGCCAATTGCATTTGCTTGTCATGGCATTCCATGAGACCACTTTTTATTGAGGCATCTTTTCAAACAGGTCACTACCTTATCTATGTTATGGATTCTTGGAATAAATATATGAAAGAATAATAGTAAGCAATAGCATAGACAAGGCAATGAGTTGTTTGAAAAAATGCCTCAAAGAAATGTGGTCTCATGGTGATGTCCATCACCATGAGACCCAATTTCTTTGAGGTATTTTTTCAAACAGCTCACCATCTTTTCTATGCTACCACATTTTCCATGCATGTCTACCAAAGCATTTTATCAAACAGTTCACTTCCTTGCTGCTATGGCTAAAAGCCTAAAAAAAGGTGCTTTCCAACAAACTATGGATTCTTGGAAAAAAATCTATCAAAGAATAATAATAAACAATAGCATAGACAAGGTAGTGAGTATTTTGAAAAAATGCCTCAAAGAAATGTGGTCTCATGGTGATGAAATGCCATTCCATCACCATGAGACCGCATTTCTTAGAGGCATTTCTTCAAACAGCTCACCGCCTTTTCTATGCTACCACATTTTCCATACATGTCTACCAAAGAATTATATCAATCTACTCACTTACTTGTTGTTATGGATAAAAGCCTAAAATAGATGCTTTCCAACAAACTATGGATGCTCCTTGTGGATTCTTTTGAACTTTAACTTATTGGCCCTTGTGGCTCCTTGTGTTAAGGGTACAACACCCTGTAAATTTTACTTACCTTATCAAAAACAAACTATGGATACTTGGAAAAAATCTATCATAGAATAATAGTAAGAAATAGCATAGACAAGGCAGTGAGTAGTTTTTAAAAATTCCTTGAAGAAATGTGGTCTCATGGTGATGGAATGCCATTCCATCACCGTGAGGCCACATTTCCTTGAGGCATTTTTTCAAACAGCTCACTGTCTTTTCTATGCTACCACATTTTCCATACACATCTACCAAAGCATCTAATCTATCTACTCACTTTCTTGCTGCTATGGTTAAAATACTAAATTAGGTGTTTTCCAACAAACTATGGATGCTTGGAAAAAATCTATCAAAGCACAATAGTAAGAAATAACATAGACAAGGCAGTGATTAGTTTGAAAAAATTCCTCAAAGAAATGTGGTCTCATGGTGATGGAATGGCATTCCATCACCATGAGACCACATTTCTTTGAGGTATTTTTTTAAATAGCTCACTGCCTTTTCTATGCTACCACATTTTCCATACATGTCTACCAAAGAATTTTATCAAACTACTTGAACTTCATTGTTGCTATGGCTAAATTCCAAAAAAAGGTGCTTTCCAACAAACTATGGATTCTTGGAATTTTTTTTATCAAAGCATAATAGTAAGCAATAGCATAGACAAGGCAATGAGTAGTGTGAAAAAATGCCTCGAAGAAATACGGTCTCATGGTGACGGAATCCATATTTCTTTGAGGAATTTTTTCAAATAGATCACCACCATTTCTATGCTACCACATTTTCTATACATGTCTACCAAATAATTTGATCAAACTACTCACTTCCTTGCTGATATGGCTAAAAGCCTAAAATAGGTGCTTTCCAACAAACTATGGATGCCTTGAAAAAATCTATCAAAGCATAATAGTAAATAATTTTCTATTCAAGGTAGTGAGTAGTTTGAAAAAATGCCTTGAAGAAATGTGGTCTCATGGTGATGGAATGTCATTCCATCACCATGAGACCACATTTGTTTGAGGCATTTTTTCAAACAACTCATTTCCTGGAGAATAGAAACCAAGCCTTTAGCCAAAATTCCCCTCCAAATTATTTTCAAGGTACTCATCCTCATCCTCAATTTACCAATCAATGGAACCTTCCACCTTTTATTCCACTTGTTCATATCCCCACCCCTCCATCTCATAACCAAGATCACACTATACCATCCCCCCCATCCTAGCATAATACCATAGAGAAGGCAATGAAATGTTTGAAAAAATACCTCAAAGAAATGTGGTCTCATGGTGATGGAATGCCATGACACATTTATTTGTAATGGCATTCCATCACCATGGGACCGCATTTCTTTGAGGAATTTTTTCAAACAGTTTGTTGCCTTCTCTTTGCTACCACAATTTTCGTACATGTCTACCAAATAATTTTATCAAATGGTTCACCACCTTGCTACTATGAATAAAATCCTAAAAATAGGTACTATGGATAGGGAAAATAGTAAGCATGATATTCAAAAATATATAGTTTAATAAGTACTCAAAATTTTGTTCATTATCTCCTACATTATAAGCCATGATGTGCATCACTATTGTAGTTTTTATGATTGAATAATTTGCTTCATTTATTTTCAGATGTTGCAAGTGGAAACACCTCCAGATGTTAATAGGGCAATGGATCTTGGTGTTTCTACTTCAATAGACTCCTTGATGCCTCTCATGGGGGTATGTGGCAAATAACTAAATTTCAATTTGCATTCGTTGTTATAGCTATTAGTTAGTGAAAAATCAAACCATTATTGATTTGTAGTTTAATTTCTCTTTGGATAGTTTCTATAGGGCTTCAGCACACCACAACATGGGCATGCAAATATTTCCCTTGAGGAGAGTGATCGTCTAGAGGCAGTAAGTGATTATTTTTTTTAAATATATCATTTTTTATACTGCAATTTCTATATATTAATGTCTTTACTTTTTATTGTAACAGATAACGCTTGATCAAGAACTAAACCTTAAGAGGAGCAATAGGAGCACTCTTATACCTCAGAGTAAATGAGTGATAAACTTAACGCCATCTAGTCAAACAACAAAGGCCAAGAATTTTTTTTAAGAGAATTGAGAATAATAACTTTTGATTCCAGAGCCCTTTGTTATATGCCTATATGATATTTTTGTACATATTTTGTATTGGATATATTTGACATTGTATTCCTATATGGCATTGTCAAGCCTATATGGATATTTTTTAAATACTTATATCGACATATATTGATGTATGCCTATGTCATGACCCCTATTTTCAATAATTAATTTTTAATTTAATATTACTATTTTAATGTTCGTTGACCAAACTTTGAATCATGTGTGTAACATGAATATAATCTTGATAGAGAGAGAGTATCATCGAGGAGGGGGTGTCTAGCCGACTAATGGCAATTTATGGTGAAAGAAATCTACACACACAGGCACCTAGTTGGCATTATAGTTGCATTTGTCTTTGCATAAATAAATTATGTCGATAAATTGCTTCTCATCTTTGGTGGAAAAATAAATCACCTTTATGTTTTATAGTTGCTATTTAATTAAATATTAATATGCTCTTATTGAAATAAAAGTAGATTTAATTTATTTATATATATTGGTTTTTATTAAAATTGTATATGAAGGAAACAAATTATGCTTATTTATTATTTAGATAATTGTGTGTGTGGTAAAATAAATTGTTAAAATTATGTTTAGTTATAAAAATATATGCATGAAATGAAATTAGAATATTTATTCTTTTTTATAACAATAGAGATAAATAATAGAAAAGAAAGCAAGATTTGGAAAATAAAACAAAGAGATAAAAACAAACCAAAAAAATAGAAAAAAATTTAAATTTAGAAAATAAAACACAAAAAACAAAGCAAACTGAAAATAGAAAAGAAGAAGAAAGAAATTAATAAAAAGGAGAAAGATCTCTCATTCTCTCCACACACAAGATTCATTCACACTTTTGCCTCAAACCATGCTTCTTGAATAGATAGGATGCTGGTTATTCTTCTCAAAACTATGCAAAATAAAGTTGAATTAACATTTATACGCCTCAGAAAATCAAGGACCATTGTTCTTAAGCACTTTGTTTCTTATTATCTCATTGGTCAATTAATTTCTTTAAGATGTGGCTCTCTTAAAAATCGCCCATTCTGCATGATAGATTTCTTGTGCTCTCTTACCTCATGTCCCCATACAGCTGCTTAGCTTATTTTGGCTGCTGCTTATTTCCAGCCCCCCCTCTTTTTTCATAGCTTATTTTCAATTCCTAAACAATATTTGCTCCATTAAAATAGGAAAAGATTCCAAATTATCTTTTCTCAAAAATAAAATTTATGCATGGGAACACCCTGCTGCTTAAATTTAAGCCGAAAATAGAGTTAAGCAATTGCATGGGGACATAAGATTATCTTAATCTCAAAATCCCTCTAGTATAAACATTGGTGGATGTCCATAATTTGTTTAAGACACCAAATTTGGTAATATGGTGTGTTTGGAGGATGCTCACAATTGAAACAAAAGTTCAGCTTCATGAATATCAAGTGCAGCTACATGTTAAATATGAGAGATCGAAGCCTTCTTGGATGCTTTTATAGAGGGATTTGCTTAGGGAAAGGAGATTGGACTCCCATGCCCACGTTGCTAAAGAATGAAAGCATGGTGAATGCTACGTAGAAAATTCTTGTAAGCCATCTCCAATATATGAATATATTTATGCAAAATCTTGAGGTAAGTAATTTGTCATGATTTATGCTCTATATTTGCTACCATTGATAATTAAGTAGAATTTATTTTGTTGGGGCGCAAGCTGGGAGACTAATCATTAAGCACCCTTCTCCTATGTTAATAATTTGTTCCTTAACCACAAATTTGTACCTCTGTAGGGTCTGAACTATAATTGTATATATCTTATTCAGATTGGTGATAGAAGAATATGGTCCACAAACTCACAAGTATTAAACTTAAGTGTTGTGATAGTCATATAGGCCAAACATATGGAAAGTAAACACTTCTAGCACCCATGATCTTCCTTTACAAGGTCTGATATAGTCGATTATATGACTGATGCAGAATGATGAAGCTCTCAAGCTAATGTAAGTCTTCCTTTGAAGCTCACATATCCTCCTTCAATGATGATATTACAAAGAATAAGGCATTGATGGTCATGTATGGCTTTCTATATTGGAATTGTTTCTTCTAATCCTCAAAACAAACCTTCCATAGTCTGATATAAATTTATGACTTGAAACCCTTGTTACATATCTTTTATTACCTTCTTAAAATCATGATTTCAATTCTAGTGCTATGATTGGTTGTGATTTTTTAAGTTTAAACTTAAACTCTAAATTTCTAGTGAATAACCTTGCTCTATGCCCATGATTTTCCTTTGAAGTAATGTTTGAGTCGCCAATGTAAGGCATAGGTTTATTAACCCAAAGTAGATCGAATCAACCACAATAGAACTGTAATTAGTAATCTGATTATAAATAATATTGGGATTTATCACCGAGGCTCGTATGACTATCCTATTTAGATATTGGAAACTGTCAGGCTTCATAGTGAAATGTCATAAAGTAACTAAATCAGATTATCTGAGACTTGAGATAAATTGATAGGGAGGTTGGATGAAACAATCACTATTTCATGCTCTAGGTCTTACTTGGAAGACTTCCTTGGTGTCTTGCTTCACCACCTTAACCTATAGGACCTTCTTCTTGTTCAAGTTCCCCTAGTTCTCCTTTCCAACCCAACTATCATCTCAATCCCACCTACCAAGTCAACCTTGGTGCAATGTTCACAACCCTTCCTTAGCCCTAAATCTACCCGAAAGGCTAACATACTCCAAAATTAGAACTTAGCTTTGTAGGGATGTGGAGGTATTACTAATAGGTTCAATCCATCCCATTATGGCTCTGGAAGGTCCACCTAACTCCATCTTCTCATTGCTTCCACCAAACCCTCACCTAGGGTTTTAGTCTACTAGTCCTAGGAACTCCAATTAGGCCTCCTTCTCCGAGAAAACAAGTTGGTTCTCCAAAGTTTCCCAAAGAACATAGAATATTTCCTTGGGATTCCTGATCCTTGTGCCTATCCCTCAAAGATTCTAGAGGTCTTAACCCTCAACTGTCCGTACACAACCTGAACCTTCTTTTTGGCAAATTAGGCCTTTTGTCTAGGTTTTCCTGACCACACAACAAATTGTCATGAGTTTCTCTCACCAAATGGATTGGTGGAGCTTCCTCCCCCATGCTAAGTCTTTTCAAGGCATCTGGTTGCCCTCTCCACATCATGACTTGACAAGAAATGATCACCCCTACAAATCAAGTGTTATGCACTCCTTATCTTCCCTAGCCGGACACTTCCTAGCTCGCCTAGGAGAAGACTTCCATGGTGTTTTCTGAACTATTAAAGACTCCTAACTCTACCATATATACAAGCATGGAGTCTAGTCACAATTCCCAAGAGGCCGTGCGTTATGTATATAGGGAATGTGATCTATACCTCCATTTCCTACAAACAAACTGTCAGATCAACAAATGAAAGGAAACAAACAACTACAACAGTGCTTGAAACTGAACTAGAAATCTAAATATGATACCACACAATACTTATCTAACTATTTTACTACATCCTTCACCACCTATAGCATTCTTCTCAATCCATTAAAGCTCTATTTCAGTGTAAGAACATAATTTCACACCAAAACACTACTATTTCTTTAGAATTCAAAAATTCAAAATAATGTAAATGCTTCCAAACTGACTTCCATGTTGAGGTCACCCTTAAATAGGGTCTCTAAAATAGTTAGGCTCAGTCCTAACTACTCCTTGGCCGCTTGTGGCGTCCATTAAGCCTTATTTGCAAAATTTAGAAAACTAACACCTAAAAAATGTCTAACAAGGTCTTAAACCATGCTTGTAGCCAAAACCTCAACCTATCAAATGGTCAACATGACAATCACCATCACAATGCATGATCTCAAGTGCCACTAAGGCACAAACACAAAGAAATGGGAAGAGATTGCTAAGTTTGGCCTAAACAAATTACCAAGTCATGACCTTCTAGGCTACCTAAGGTATCTTATGGGTGCTCCTGCATCATTCTCCCCCTCAGCACAAACACTAAGGAATGTGGGGAGAAATCAATTATAAATCAAGGACATGCTTCTTGAACTGAGCTTCATCCACCCATGTAGCTTCCGAATCTGGTTTGTCCCTCCATTTGATGAGATTTCCATGTATTCCTTAAGCCAGGTAGACTTCTTCACCCTTGATTCCAACATCCTCTTTGCTTGTAGCTTGTCTCTAGGAGGTAAGGTTATGTTACTCACATCCTTCAAGACCTCCATACTAGTCTGATCCACATCAATGACTGATCCTTTATACCTTATCAAATCGGCTACATTGAACATTGGTGAAATGCCTAAATTTGTAGGTAGCTCCACCTTGTAGGCATTCTTCCCATACTTAGCTAATACCTTACATGGTCCCACTCTTTTCATCTGCAATTTGGTTGATGTTCCCTTTTGCAATCTATATTTTTTGAGGTGGACCATGACACAATCCCCTACTGCAAATTGGATATCTTTCCTAGACATATCCACCTTAGTTTTCAACTTTTCAGTAGCCTCGGTGACTGTCTTCTTCACCTGCTCTTGAATCTCCATGGTCTGAGAGAAATCCTCAGCCTGACCACTCCTATTCTCCATAGCTCCTAGATCCCTGAGCTCACACACACCTCTTGGGTGCATTCCATACACTATTTCAAAAGGACTCTTCCCTATGGTCCTATTTACACTGTCATTGTATGCATATTCTGCTTGTGAGATGACTAAATCCCATGTTTGTCCATACTCCTTGGTTAGGTATCTTAGAATATTACCTAACACCCTATTAACCACCTCTATTTGTCCATCGATTTGAGGATGGTAAGCGGATCCAAAAGACAGGTTGGTACCTAATCTGCTCCATAGAGTCTTCCAAAAATGACTCATGAACTTCACATCCCTATCCGAGACAATGCTCAAAGGCAATCCATGGATCCTTAAAATTTCTTTGAAGAAAAGGTGAGAAACATAGCTAGCATCATGGGTGGTCTTGCAAGGGATAAAGTTACTCATCTTACTGAACCTATCTACCACCACATAGACACTATCAAACCTTGTCTTAGTCTTAGGGAGTCCTACCATAAAGTCCATGCTAATAAATTCCCATGGTCTGTTAGGAATGGGTAGGGGTTGATACAAACCTGCATTACTAGATCCTCCTTTGGCTTTCATACATACTACACACTGCTCCACATACCTCTTGACATCCCTTGACAGCTTAGGCCAATAGTAGAACGTCTGCACTAGTTCCATTGTCTTGTTGATGCCAAAATGTCCACTAAGACTACCATTGTGCTTCTCCTAGATGAGATTCTCTCTCATTAATCCTCTTGGAACACAACTGATTCCCCTTGAATAACAATCAACTTTGCAATGTATACTTTGAGTATTGACTATGGAAGTGATTCTCAAAGTCAGAACACACCTTGTAGGCCTTTGAGAAGTCTTCATCTTCCTCATAGAGATCCTTGAAACTCTCTATCCCAATGCTCTTGATCTGTATCTCTTGCACTATCAGCAATCTCCTGCTTAGTGCATCTGCCACCTTGTTCAACTATCCCTTCTTGTGCTTGATGGTGAAATTGAAAGCTTGGAGGTACTCCATCCATTTTAGATCTCTATTGCTCAACTTCTCTTGTGTGTTGATGTAGCTAAGTGCCTGATTATTAGTGAACACTACAAACTCCTTAGGTAGGAGATAATGCCTCCATTTCTAAGTGAATGTACTAAAGCATAGAGTTCTAGGTCATAGGTAGAATACTTTTTCTTGGCTTCATTGAGCTTTTCACTAAAGAAAGCTATAGGCTTGCCTTCTTGGCTTAGCACTCCTCCTACTGCAATTCCACTGGCATCACATTCCACAGTAAACAACTTATCAAAGCTAGGTAACAAAAGGATGGGTTGAGTTGCCACTTCTTGTTTCAGTTTCTCAAAACCCTTCTCAGCTTCTAAAGTCCACTTGAACTTAGTTTTTAGACCACCTTTGATTGTATCAAGGACTGGTGCACATATGCCACTAAAATTCATTATGATTTTTCTATAAAATTGAGCCAATCCATGAAAAATTCTTACCTTTGTCCCTATGGTTGTTGTAGGCCAATTTAGGATAGCTTCCACCTTGCTTGGATCCATCTTTAATGATCCTTGGGATACTACAAACCCCAAATACACAAGCTCCTATTTGAAGAACTCACATTTCTCTAGGTTGATGGCTAACTTCTCTTCTTGCAATGTTCTAAGAACCAACTCCACATGCTTTAGATGTTCTTCTGCTTTCTTGCTAAAGATGAGTATATCATCAAGATATACCACCACAAATATCCTTGTAAAGTCTTTGAGCACTCATTCATGAGCCTCATGAATGTGCTAGGGGCATTAGAGAGGCCAAATGGCATAACTCTCCACTCATACAACCCATCAGTTGTCTTAAATGTTGTCTTCCACTCATCTCCATCCTTAATTCTGATCTGATGGTACCCACTTTTGAGATCCAACTTGGTAAAGTACTGAGCTCCTCCAAGACAATCCATTAAGTCCTCAATCCTAGGAATATGGAACCTATACCTAATTGTGATTCTATTTATAGCTCTAGAATCAATGCATAATCTCCACTTGCCTCCTTTCTTGGTTGCTAAGACCACTGGCACTGCACACGGACTAATGCTCTTCCTAATTAATCCTTGATCCAATAACTCCTGGACTTGTCTGGATACTTCTAGGTTTTGATCCGGTGTAAGCTTGTAGGTTGCTTTGTTTGGTAATGAAGCTCCTGGTATGAAGTCAATCTGATGGCTAATGGCTCTCTTTGGAGGTAAGGTTGTTGGTGTTCCATCACTCACTATGTCCTTAAACTATTCAAGCAACTTATGGACTGCTCCGGGTATGACTGTCTTTTTGGCCTTGTCTTCTTCCTTGGGTTGCACCATGACCACATATCCTTCACCTTCTTGATGTAGGGTGTTATGGAACTCCTTACCACTGCTTAATAAGACACTAGGGGTCTTTGACTGTCCTTCTTCCTCATCTGATAGTGACTGCAATTTGAATGTCTTTCCATCCTTTTCGAATGAAATGTTGTTCTCTTTCCCATCATACATGGCACCTTTGTCATACTGCCATGGTCTACCCAATAGAAGATGGCATGCATCCATGGGTAACACATCACAAATCAACTTATCCTTGTACCCTCCAATGGAGAACTCCGTCGTTGTTTGCTCATTGACAAGAACACTCTACCCTTTGTTCAACCATGTCACCTTGTAAGGGTTAGTGTGGGGTACTTTCTCCAACTTCAACTTCCTTATTGCCTCCTCTGAGATGATGTTATCTGTTGAACCTGAATCCACAATAACTTTGCACACTTTTTGAAGTATTTTGTGTCTTACCTTCAATAGGGCTCTCCTTTGTTTTGGATCTTCCTTGACCGATTGTCTGATCAAAACTCTTCTAAACATCAATTTCTCCCCCATTTCTGATTCAATGTGATTAAACTTATGTGATTTGGTACTCATGGTGTCCTCTTGAGCATATCCCACTCTCTTTTCTGCATTTGACGAAGACGCTTTCTCTGGGCACCTATAAGCTGGATGTCCTACTTGACCACAATGATAACACTTCATACTAGCAAAGTATGATTTGCTTCTGCTTGCTCCTCTTCCTCTATTTGATCCTCCTTGAGATCCTCTACCTCTTCCATAACCTCCTCTAGAAGGTGTTTTACTTCCATGCTCTGTGATTTTAGACTCTCCCTAGTTTCTTTGTTCAGCTCCTCTACCTTGGTAGCCACCTCTATGTCCTCTTTGGTCTCTACCTTTGCCTCTACTCTTAGAAGCCTGATCTTGTTTCCTCTTGCTTCTTTCCTCAATCTTTATTGCTTGTTGGTAACATTGGTGTACTGTCTTGGGACTTAAAAGAGTCATCTCCTCTTGAATGTTCCACTTCCAGCCATTAAGATATCTAGCCACCTTAATACTTTCATCCTCTACAACATTAGACCTCATACAAAGTTTTTGAAACTCTTTAGTGTAGGTATTCACATGTTGGTCTCTTTGTCTCAAGCTCTATCTCTTCTTATGCAATTGAATCTCATAATCATCTAGCATGTATGCTTCTCTTACTTTGGCAACCATACCCTCCCAAGTTGAAATAGGCTTCTTGCCTTCTTTTTCCCTCTCTGTCTGAATGAATTTCCACCATGTCAAGGTAGATCCTCTTAGTCTAGACTTGGCCACCTTCACCTTTTTTGCTTCACTGACTCCATCACACTCAAAATGGTTTTCCATACCCTCTATCCAATCCATGACTAGATCAGCTTCCAATTTGCCACTAAACAATGGTATGCCTTCAAGTTCTTTTCCACTCAAATCTTTCAATGCCTTCAAGAAAGGCTCCTCTTGCAAAATAGGGTCAGGTTCAGGGATCTTGTCTTCCTCTACAACCTCTTCACTCTTTGGTACCCTGCATTCCAATCTATCACTAACCTCATCGGTCCTAGTTTGCACATTGTTCTTTGCTTGCTCAAGTTGAGCTAGTTTTTCCCTTAGTCTCCTATTGTCTTCCTCTTGATCTTTGACCTTCTTGGCCAATTACACATTTGTCACCATGATTGTAGAACCACTAGACTCAAGATCTGACATACAAGATTCTATCCCAAATCTTTTGTTGCTCTGATACCAATCTGATAGGGAGGTTGGATGAAACAATCACTATTTCATGCTCTAGGTCTTACCTGGAAGACTTCCTTGGTGTCTTGCTTCACCACCTTAACCTATAGGACCTTCTTCTTTTTCAGATTCCCCTGGTTCTCCTTGCCAACCCAACTATCATCTCAATCCCACCTACCAAGTCAACCTTGGTACAATGTTCACAACCCTTCCTTAGCCCTTAATCTACCCTAAAGGCTAACATACTCCAAAATTAGAACTTAGCTTTGCAGGGGTGTGGAGGTGTTACTAACAGGTTCAATCCATCCCATTATGGCTCTGGAAGGTCCACCTAACTCCATCTTCTCATCGCTTCCACCAAACCCTCACCTAGGGTTTTAGTCTACTAGTCTTGGGAACTCCAATTAGGCCTCCTCTGAGAAAACAAGCTGGTTCTCCAAAGTTTCCCAAAGAACATAGAATCTTTCCTTGGGATTCCTGATCCTTGTGCCTATCTCTCAAATATTCTAGAGGTCTTAACCCTCAACTATCCGTACACAACCTGAACCTTCTTTTTGGCAAATTAGGCCTTTTGTCTAGGTTTTCCTGACCACACAGCAAACTGTCATGAGTTTCTCTCACCAAATGGATTGGTGGAGCTTCCTCCCCCATGCTAAGTCTTTTCAAGGCATCTAGTTGTCCTCTCCACACTGTGACTTGACAAGAAATGATCACCCTTGCAAATCAAGTGCTATGCACTCCTTATCTTCCCTAGCTGGACACTTCCTAGCTCGCCTAGGAGAAGACTTCCATGGTGTTTTCTGAACTGTTAAAGACTCCTAAATCTACCATATATACAAGCATGGAGTCTAGTCACAATTCCCAAGAGGTTGTACATTATGTACATAGGGAATGTGATCTAAACCTCCATTTCCTACAAACAAATTGTTAGATCAGCAAATGAAAGGAAACAAACAACTACAACAGTGCTTGAAACTGAACTAGAAATTTAAATTTGATACCACACAGTACTTATCTAACTATTTTACTACATCCTTCACCATCTATAGCATTCTTCTTAATCCATTAAATCTCTATTTCAATGTAATAATAGAACTTCACACCAAAACACTACTATTTCTTTAGAATTCAAAAATTCAAAACAATGTAAATTCTTCCAAACTCACTTCCATCTTGAGGTCACCCTTAAATAGGGTCTCTAAAATAGTTAGGCTCGGTCCTAACTACTCCTTGGCTGCTTGTGGCTTCCATTAAGCCTTATTTGCAAAATTTAGAAAACTAACACCTAAAAAAGGTCTAACAAGGTCTTAAACCATGCTTGTAGCCAAAACCTCAACCTATCAAATGGTCAACATGACCTTTACCATCACAATACATGATCTCAAGTTCCACTAAGGCACAAACACAAAGAAATAGGAAGAGATTACTAAGTTTGGCCTAAATAAATTTCCAAGTCATGACCTTCTAGGCTACCTAAGGTATCTTATGGGTGCTTCTGCACCATTAATATAAACTAGCAATGAAGGAAAAACTAGTAGATTCATTTTTGTTTATCAAAACCTACCAAAATTCATTAGATGGGTATTTTTCCACTAAATATAAACAATTTTGCATTGGTAAGAATTATTGGATTTCATAGTATTTGTTTAGTAGAACATTTGTAGTGTAACCTAGCAGTTTTCACTGATATCCTTGGGTTATTGAGTACATTACTATTGAATATAAAGTAATTGAGATTATATTTCTTATTTATGATTAGATATCAAATTCATTTGTATCGTATTTGTTAGTAATTTCATGTAGAGTTAGCAATGCCCGATAGTTGTCAAGTTGCTATCGTAATTGACCATCGGAATCTAATAGCTTCTAAATGAATTCATAAGTTATAATGGTCAAAATTATCTTCTCTGGTATAGTTTCATAGTGACTTTTCCTAGATCTCGAGTGCTTGAATGCCTACATGAGTACCTTTTTAATAAAGAATTAAATGATACATATTTAATCCAATTTTTAGTCCATTCATGTATGAAAGAAGACATAGAAACTCCCTTTAGCTAATTTTTGCATATATTCTCTTAAGAATCTATACTCATATATTCTCTAGCTTATATATGTATTCCCATACATACATGAGCTATGCCTTCTTTATTTAATTCATTGATCGTATATTGTAACAACCCTCTTAAATGATATCCTATGATTTGGGGTTATTATCTGACATGTTTTAAATGTTAAAATATATCAGTTCTTATGGATCTTTAGGATATGAAATGTGATAGTATTAAGGAGAACAATGTTATGTAGAGAAAAAAGGTGATCCTCTATAGTTGATTGCTTTATTATTTAGAAACGTGTAATGAAGTTGTAAATGGTCATGTCAGTGAGACAGTATAATCATTACCAGTGAGGGATCTTGCAACAAGTGATATTTTGTAGCCAGTGAGGCATATTTTAATAAGTGAGGTTTTGTAGCCAATGAGGTTCTACCAATGAGGCATTTCATTAAGCCAGTGAGGCATTTTTAAGAGTAGTTTTTTCATCCCTATGAGGCTTTTCCACTCATGAAAATCATTGTGTTATGGTTCTTTTGTGGATGCATTTATGATCTTATTGTTTTCTTAATTTTCATTTCAACATTTGAATTTTATATGTATTACTATTGTATATCTTTGTGTAAACCTACATGACTAAATTTTGTAAAGGCACGACCTTGTTTTGATATCCATATTGACTCATTAATTTATGCAATTCAATTTGAAAATAATGATGAAGTTATTTAATTATTCCTTTTAGCACCATTTAATAATCATCTGATGCTATTTAATTATTTTGGGAATGGATTTTCTTATCGAAGATTATACATATATTGAGTTTTACAATCCTTATAGCCTATATGGCTATTTGGTTAATACAAATATTTTTATCGATGGTGTCCATATTTGCATTATAAATCCACAGTTCAATAGACATGAGTTATGTGTATTCAAGTGTATACTTTACAACTTACATGTATACTTTGTGACTTACGTGTATTCCAATGTATAATTTGTGACTTATGTGTTTTCATGTGTATACCTTTTATTCATGCATATACATTATATTAATTTGTGTATACTATGTATTCATGTGTATACTTCAAGGCTTACGTGTATTTGAGTACTTGTGCTTCCCTTATTCACATGTATGCTTGACTTATTCTCATGTGTACTTATTAATTGGTTAGCCCTAGCATTGATCATTTTTGTCCTTCATGGTTTATCTTGAATATTTATTGATTGATGCTAAACAACCTCAATCTTTCTTGGAATACTAATAGAGTTACAAATTGCACAAATTGAAAAGAAAATATTAACTGTAAATAAATGCACTAATTATTAATTTGATAATTGATTAAGAATGAGTATAATATATATATCAATATATGAGTCTTCTAGAATGACAATTGCCAACTAGAAAATAGGCATGCAAATCCATGCAATATTGTACAAATAAACAATCATTATTGTAAAAATCTAACAACTAGAAAACTTATCTAAAGGAATATTTTAGGCAGAATATTCTACACTAACATTTTTATAATCAATGGCTTGTTTCCATGCTCACTCCCTAGCTATCAACCAATTTTTTTCAAGAAACCCCTTTGATATATTTTTATGTCCATCGAATCAATGGATATAAATCTAACCATAGCATTCCCAATTAACGGGAGATAAGGCAAATGAACCCGCATAGGTATAACTGAATAAAGAATAGTTCACCCTTCACAACTTGGTGAAACCATTGCCAAACTTAGAAGATCTTAAAGATAAAAAAGAATAATGATCTATATATAATATATAATTAGTACCCAATTTGATGACTACAAAGTTTTCAACCATGGGCTTATTGTGCTTTTTCAAATTTGGTAAGAAGGCTTATTTAATATCCTTGAGCAATGAATTTCCTAATGCTCCCTTGTTCTTACATATCTCAATTCAGTTTAATTCAAAGAGTTCCATAAAATTCTTTATCTAAAATCAAAAAAACATGTTTTCAATTGGTATTCCATGAGATGTTTCATAAAACGATTCTAGTATATTTAATCTTTTGATTGGAACAACTCAATTAAGCAAAGGATACATAATCTTCAGAACACTTGCAAAACATAATATTCATAGTAGATGATGAGTAGTTAAATTCTTGACATATTATTATACACACATTTATCTTGAATAGTCTTTAAACATTTTCATTGAATAATCCTCATAGTATAGAATGAATTTTTATGTTCTTGATTCATCACCATAGAAACACGCTGAAAGATGTATATTTCAACTTTTTGCAATATTATTTCTTGTATAGGAAATGGACTTGGGAGAAAGCTTTATAATTTATAATACAAATAAGAAATGGACTTGAACTTTATTTATCACACCAAATAATAAATGTATGTGAGAGAATCACTTGTTTCTCTTAGTGCTTCACAACCAAAGTTGTTAATTGAAGAAAAATAAAATGTTTCCAAGTTCCACCATTATACACATTTTCACTTGGTTGTATATTAGTGTAAGGGAAAGGAGGATAATTAAAAAAATTCTCTACCTTTCTAGACTTGAGGATGATCATATACTTTTGGTGTGGAAAACTCAAACTTCTCAAATGTCATGTAAATGTTTCTCTTTTCGATTATTGTGCATGCCATCATAAGGTATTGAGCTGATTGAATGTAGTTCAACGTGATTCAACGTTTTTGGGTGTGAAAGAGGACCATTTCTAGCCTAAATGTACCGATTCAAATGCATTGGAATAGTTCATTTGGTCCCATGAGTTGTAAAATTAAAGTTGCACCACTTTGCAACTTCGCACTACTTGCATTTGACACTTTTTCCATCAAGTGGAAAATGGACACCATAGGAAAAAGACTCTGAAAAACCAAAAACCGAGAGAGGTTATTATAGAGGGGCCCAACGCAATCTCGTAAGCTCAGATGGATAGTTCGTAAGCATCATGATTTTTGAGTAATATTTCGTTAAAGATTGCAGTCATTTTGCACTTTGGACCCTTAAGGGATTGAGTTGATTGAACATAGCTCAGAGTGATTCAACATGTTTGGGTGCAACAGAGGACCATGCTTAGTGTATATGTACCCATATGGACATGTTGGAATAGTTCATTTGGTCACACGAGTTGCAAAATGAAAATTCCACCACTTTACAACTTCACACTGCTTGCATTTGAAACTTTTTCCATCAAGTGAAAACTAGACACCACAAGAAAATAACTCTAAGAGAACAAAAAAAAAAGAGGTTATTGTAGAGGGGCCCAAGATGATCCTGTAGGCTCAGATGAAGAGTTCGTAAGCATCATGGTTTCTGAGTAACAACCCTTCAAATATTGCAATCATTTTACACTTTAGACCCTTAAGGGATCAAGTCAGTTGAATGTAGCTCAGAGTGATTTGTTGTGTTTGGGTGTAAAAGAGGACCATGGCTAGCATAAACGTACCCATCTAGATGTGTTGGAATAGTTTATTTGGTCACATGAGTTGCAAAACAAAATTTGCACCACTTTACAACTTCACACTGCTTGCATTTGACACTTTTTCCATCAAGTGAAAACTAGACACCATGGGAAAAAAAAATTGAGAGAGGTTATTGTAAAGGGGCCCAAATTAATCATATAGGCTTAGATGAAGATTTTGTAAGCATCACGGTTTCTGAGTAATAGCCCGTCAAAGATTGCAACCATTTTGCACTTTGGACTCTTAAGGGATCGAGCTGGTTGAATGTAGCTCAAAGTGATTCTATGTGTTTGGGTAAAAAATATGACTATTACTAGCACAAACATACCCATCTAGATGCATTGGAACAATTTTTTTTGTCATAGGAGTTGTAGAACAAAATTTGCACCACTTTGAAACTTCATACTGCTTGCATTTGACACTTTTTCCATCAAGTGAAAACTGGACACCACGGGAAAACAACTCAGAGATAACAAAAACTAAGAGATTTTATTGTAGAGGATCCCAATGCAATCTTGTAGGCTTATATGGAGAGTTCTTAAGTATCACAATTTCTGAGTAACTGGTCATCAAAGATTGCAGTCATTTTTCTCTTTGGACCCTTAAGGTATCGAGTTGGTTGAACGTAGATTAGAGTGATTGAGCATGTTTGGGTGTGAAAGAGGACCATACCTAGCATAATCATACCCATCAAGATACGTTGGAATAGTTTGTTTGGTCACACGAGCTGCAAAATGAAAGTTGCCCCACTTTGCAACTTTACACTGCATGCATTTGACACTTTTTCCATCAAGTGAAAACTAGACACCATGGGAAAACAACTCTGAGATAATAAAAAACAAGAGATTTTATTGTAGAGGGGCCCAACACAATCTTGTAGGCTTCGATGAAGAGTTCTTAAGTGTCATAGTTTTTAGTAATGGATCGTTAAAGATTACAGCCATTTTACACTTTGGACCCTTAATGGATCGAGTCGGTTGAACATAGCTTAGAGTGATTCGGCATGTTTGGGTGTGAAAGAGGATCATACCTAGTGTAAAACGTACCCATATAGATGTGTTGGAATAGTATGTTTGGTCACATAAGTTGCAGAACAAAAGTTGCATCACTTTGCAACTTTACACTGCTTGCATTTGACATTTTTTCCATCAAGTGAAAATTGGACACCACGGGAAAATGAATGTGAGATAACAAAAATTGAGTTTATTTTAGAGAGGCCCAACGTGATCACATGGGATTAGATGGAGAGGTTGTAAGTTGGTTTCTAAGTAATGTAGTGTCTTGTTTGAAAAACTGGGTCCAAGAAATGGGGTATCCTAGTGATATAAATCATTAGGAGACCCCATTTTTTTAAACAAGGCACTACATTGCCAATTTCATTGAATTAGCAAGCTAGTGGGCTAGGAGGCCCCATTTCTTAGACCCATTTTTCAAATAGACCACTAGATTGCCAATTTCATCGAATTGGCAAGCTAGTGGGACCACTAGCTTGCCAATTCGATGAAATTGGCAATCTAGTGGTTTGTTTGAAAAAATGGGTCCAAGAAATGGCTTGGACCCATTTTTTAAAATAGGCCAAGTTAGGTTGCTAATTTGATCAAATTGGAAAGCTAGTGGACCCACCTAGAATTTAGTACAGGCCTAGAATTGAAGTAGTAAGAATACAATATCAATAATTCATGGTTAACAAAAGGCAATTGGTTGCAGGTGAGTAGATCGAAAGTCAAACATATCTTTGTGGATGGAGAGGAGTATTGTAACTATATCTTCTCTCCTCTTTATCTCACTTCTTCCTCCATATCTCCCTCCCTCCATCCCTCCCTCTCTACCCTAATCCCTCGGCCCTAAACCTTCAACCCTTAAACCCTTAAACACTCAACCCTAAACCCTAAACCCTCAACCCTCAACCCTTAAACCCTCAACCCTCAACCCTCAACCCTCTACCCTAATCTCTCAACCCTTAAACCATTAAACCCTAGGTAAACTCTCTACCCTAATCCCTCAACCATCAACCCTTAATTCCTCAACCCTCTACCCTCTACCCTCAACCCTTAAACCCTAATCCCTCAACCCCTATACATGCTACCATATATATTGGACCCTCAACCTTAATTCCTCAACCCTATACCCTCAACCCTCTACCCTCAACCTTAAACCCTCTATTGTATACCCTATACATTAAACCCTCAACCCTCAATTCTCAACCCTCAGCCCTTAATCCCTCAACCCTCAACCCTTAAACCCTAAACCCTAAACCATCAATCCTTATACCCTCTACCCTATGCATTGGACCCTCAACCCTAATCCTTCAACCATATACTATCAAACCTATACCCTAGACCCTCTACCTTCAACCCTAAACCCTCAATCCTAAACCCTTAAACCTTCTACCCTCTACCCTCAACCCTAATCCCTCAACCCTATACCCTCAACCCAATACCCTAAACCATCAACCCTATAGGTCCTCAACCCTATACCCTCAATTCTCAACCATCAACCCTATACCCTCAATTCTCAACCCTCTACCATATACATTGGATCCCTAACCCGCATATATCTTTGTCCCTCCCTCTTCTTCCCACCTTCTCTCTATCTCACTTATCCCTCCATCCATTCCTCCCTCTCTACTCTAATCCCTCAACCCTTAAACCCTTAAACACTCAACCCTTAACCCTCAACCCTCAACCCTTAAACCCAAGTAAAATCTCTACCCTAATCCTTCAACCCTCAAACCTTAATTCCTCAACCCTTAAACCCTCTACCCTCTACCCTCTACGCTCTACCCTCAACCCTCAACCCTCAACCCTAATCCCTCAACCCCTATACCCTCTACCCTATACATTGTACCCTCAACCCTAATCCCTCTACCCTCTACCCTCTACCCTCTACCCTCAACCCTCAACCCTTAAACCCTCTACCCTCTACACTCTACCCTATACATTAAACCCTCGACCCTCAATTCTCAACCCTCAACCCTCAATCCCTCAACCCTTAAACCCTAAACCATCAACCCTTATACCCTCTACCCTATACATTGGACCCTCAACCCTAATCCTTCAAGCACATACCCTCAAACCTATACACTAAACCCTCTACCCTCAACCCTAAACCCTTAAATGCTAAAACATTAAACCTTCTACCCTCAACCCAATACCCTAAACCATCAACCCTAAACCCTTAATTCTCAACCCTCTACCCTATACATTAGATCCTCAACCCTCATATATCTATGTCCCTCCATCCTCTTCTCTCCTTCTCTCTATCTCACTTCTCCCTCCATCTCTCACTTCATCCATTCCTCCCTCTCTACCCTAATCCCTCAACCCTATACCATGAACCCTTCAACCCTTAAATAATCCACCCTCAACCCTCATCCTTAAAACATTAAACCCTCTACCCTCTACCCTCTACCCTCAATCCTTAAAAACCCTAATCCCTAAACCCCTATACCCTCTACCCTATGCATTGGACCCTCAACCATAATCCCTCAACCCTATACCCTCTACCCTCTACCCTCAACCCTTAAACCCTCTACCCTCTACCCTATACATTAAACCCTCAACCCTTAAACCCTAAACCCCTATAACCTCTACCCTATACATTGCACCCTCAACCCTAATCCTTCAACCATATACCCTCAAACCTATACCCTAAACCCTCTACTCTCAACCCTAAACCCTAAACCCTAAACCCTTAAACCCTAATACCTTAAACCTTCTACCCTCTACCCTCTACCCTCTACCCTCTACCCTAATCCCTGAACCCTATACCCTCCACCCAATACTATAAACCATCAACCCTATAGGTCCTCAACCCTATACCCTCAATTCTCAACCCTCTACCCTATAAATTAGATACTCAACCCTCATATATCTTTGTCCCTCCCTCCTCTTCTCTCCTCTCTATCTCACTTTTCTCACAGTCTCTCCCTCCATATATTCCTCCCTCTCTACCCTAATCCCTCAACCCTATACCCTATACCCTCAACCCTTAAACCCTTAAAAACTCAACCCTCAACCCTCAACCCTCAACCCTCAACCCTCAACCCTCAATTCTCTAATCCCTCGACCCTTAAACCCTCTACCCTCTACCCTCAACCCTCAACCCTTAAACCCTAATCCCTCAACCCCTATACATTGGAACCTCAACCCTAATCCATCAACCCTATACTCTCAACCCTCTACCCTCAACCTTAAACCCTTAATCCTCTACCCTCTACCCTCTACCCTATACATTAAACCCTCAACCCTAAATTCTCAACCCTTAACCCGTAATCCCTCAACCCTCAACCCTTAAACCCTAAATCCTCAACCCCTATACCCTCTACCCTATGCATTGGACCCTCAACCCTAATCCTTCAACCATATACCCTCAAACCTATACCATAAACCCTCTACCCTCAACCCTTAACCCTGAACTCTAAGCCCTTAAACCCTAAACCCTTAAAGCTTCTACCCTCTACCCTCAACCCTAATCCCCTAACCCTATACCCTCAACCCAATACCCTAAACCATATACATTGGATCCTCAACCCTATACCATCAATTATCAACCCTCTACCCTATGCATTGGATCCTCAACCCTCATATATCTCTATCCCTCCCCCTCTTCTCTCCTTCTCTCTATCTCACTTCTCCCTCCATCTCTCCCTCCATCCATCCATCCCTCTCTACTCTAATCCATCAACCCTTAAACACTCAACCCTAAACCCTAAACCTTCAACCCTTTACCCTCTACCCTCAACCCAATACCATCTACCCTCAACCCTAATCCTCAACCCTTAAACCCAAGTAAAATCTCTACCCTATTCCCTCAATCCTCAACCCTTAATCCATCAACCCTTAAATCCTCAACCCTCTACCCTCAACCCCTTAACCCTAATCCCTCAACCCCTATACCCTCTATCATATACATTGGACCCTCAACCATAATCCCTCAACCCTATACCCTCAACCCTCTACCCTCAACCTTAAACCCTCTACCCTCTACCCTATACATTAAACCCCCAACCCTCAATTTTCAACCCTCGACCCTTAATCCCTCAACCCTTAAACCCTAAACTATCAACCCCTATACCGTCTACCCTATACATTGGACCCTCAACCCTAATCCTTCAACCATATACCCTCAAACCTATACCCTAAACCCTCTACCCT
Organism: Sequoiadendron giganteum; assembly: GCA_007115665.2. Taxonomy (NCBI): domain Eukaryota; kingdom Viridiplantae; phylum Streptophyta; class Pinopsida; order Cupressales; family Cupressaceae; genus Sequoiadendron; species Sequoiadendron giganteum. The sequence goes on from CM021104.1 coordinate 603,640,925, forward strand.
CAACTCTAAACCCTCTACCCTAAACCTGTTAATCCTAAACCCTTAAACCTTCTACACTCTACCCTCAACCCAATACCTATACCCTCTACCATTAACCCTAATCCCTCAACCCTATACCCTCAACCCAATACCCTAAACCATCAACCCTATAGGTCATCCACCCTAATACCTCAACCCTATACCCTCAACCCCTATCCCTTTCTCTCTATCTATCCATCTCACCTCTCTCTCCCTCCCTCTCTCCTACCCTCTCTAATTGTCTATATATACCCTCTCCCTCTTTCTACATACCTCTCAATAAATCACTACCACTCTCTCTCAATCCATCTATATCTCTCTCTCTATCTCCCTCTCACTTCCTCTCCATAACTCCCTGTCTATCCCACTCCCTCTCTCCCTATCTCTCAAGTCTCTCCCACCCACCCCCCCTCTCTCTTTGGTCTCTCCCTTAGGCACCCTACCTAGGTAACTCTCTCTCTACCCCTCTCTCTCTCCCTCTCTCTCCCACTCCCTCTCTCTTGCACTCCCTCTCACTACCTATCTCTCAAGTATGTCCCTCTCACCCCCCTCACACTCTCAATTCTCTCCCTATTGCACCCTACCTACATAGCTCTCCCTTTCTCTCCCTCTCTCTCTCTCCCCCTCTCTCTCCCTCTCTCTAAGTTATGTCTCTCTCTCCCTCTATCCCTCCCACCATACCTAGCTAATTCCTCACTCCAACTCTCTCTCTCTCTCTCTCTCTCTCTCTCTCTCTCTCCCTCTAAAGGCATACATAAATACATGCATACAAGCATAATACATATGTACATACAATCCTACATACATACAAGAATACATGTACATATGTACATACAATATTACTTACATACATACATACATATAGGCATACATACATACATGCATACATACATACATGAGATACAATCATATGTGTACATACAAACTAATAGGCCAACACTAGATACAAAGAATAAGAAATATTTAACACTTTACAATGAATTTCAGTTTGGTCTATGCATGTCAATCTGGGGGAGTAAACTTGCGAGAGGTGTCGTGGTTATATGCCAATCGAAGGGGTAAAATTTGTGAGCTGAGTGGGGATGAAATGCAACTAGAACATGCATAAATTTCCTAAGTGAATATCTGGTTTAACTTTTAGAAACTCATCAGGAACTGTGACATGAATTGTTATTAAAAAAACAATTACAAGAACTTTCATTGATTGCAAAATAACAACAGAAACTTTTTAATAAATCCATAATATAATTTGTGCTTTATTCTTCAAATACACACACCAACATTGGCAAAATATTAATAGCTGAAATGATTGTCTAATGAAAAATAATTTTAAACCAGATTGTAAATAAAGCACTACAGAAGATTAAATCACACGGAAAGAAGTAATTGCAGAAAATTAAATCACACATACTAAAACAATAAATTACAAAAATCATTGGCATTCTGAGTAGTGGGCCTTACCTCCTCAATCTGCCAAATGATTAAATGAATAGTGTTGATATTACATGGTTTTGTTCATGCAAAGGATTTTATTTATTTATATAAATGGTACAACATTTTTTTCATTGTTGCCTTGCACTACTTATATATGCACAACTTATAACAACCTATGGAGATCTGTTTGTTTTGGCCTATAGCCAACAAGCTAAAAGAAACAAATATATGGATTTCTAACCTATAGATTAAAACCATGTTGCTATAATAGTAGATTAAAATAGAAGGAATGCTTTTGTTTTACTCCTCCACACAACTAGCAAGTACAACTATTATAATAGATTCTTCTCTTTATATGGAAAATAGCAATGACATGAAGGTTTGCAGATTTTTCTCCAGCTATCTAGCAAAAAATCTCTTAGCATGAGTTTCCTCCCTTATTCCACAAGAATAGCACACGTGGAGCATTGAGTGAGTACACTTCATCTTTTGTGGACCATTAATTTTCTTGTTACAATAAATAGTGAAGGTTTTTGGTTTCCTTGTCATAGCTTGCAGTTGCATCTCCATTTGGAAATAACCAGGATTTCTTGTGCATATTTGAATTTGGCACTAAAGGGGTAACCAACTCCATCTTGGATATTGACATCACCTTTGAAAAGATAACATAAATAAATTTTTGGTAACAAAGTAATACATAGAAGTTCCTAACCAGAAAGTGAAAGGAAGTTCTTATAATATGCATACTACAAGCTTTATTTCTCAAGTCTAAAAATCACAATGTTTATTAGTAGAGGCAACCAATCACTAATTTCCATATTTTATCCAAAACTATATTAAATACCACGTATATGTATATTTAATCATATGCAACATAAAATAGTGAAATAGTATGATATGGAATGGAAATGGAATGTGAAAGTGGATATGAAGGTATATGAAATAGGCTAAAATGTGGCATAAAATGGGACACAATTGGCTCTCATCACAAATATAAAAATATATAAATATGCATTCCATAGAGTAGCACTTAACATAAAGCAAGACATAATGTGAGTGTGTTATAACGCACTCGTGTTATGTATTGCTAGACATGTCCTACACAAACACAAAAACCATGTCAAAACTAAGATATAACGTGAGTGTGTTATAACACACTTGTGTTATCTCTTGCTTTGGGAATCCCCAAGGCTTGGGCTTGGTATTTTCCTTTTAATACCAACCCAAAGGCTTAGAGGGCCTTCCCAACAACCAAAGACATATTTTTGTAAATTCTACAATATTTCACATAATCGAGTTCCTCCTCACCGTCAAGATTGCACGTATTTCAATGTCGAACAAATCGAACACCTGGGTAATGTTAGGCTCTCTCTTAGCTATCCAATGATGTAATTTTTTTCACTTTTTGAAAATGTTAAGCCTTTGATCTATAATATATTTTGTTTGTGTCTCTTTTTTTGGCAAAAACTAGTGTTTGGTGTTTTTTCGCTATAAATTAACCGTTCATTGAAATTTCAAATAAATTACATTTTCAGAGACTAGACTCCATTCTACAAATTTTTTTTTTTTAAAATCAATTAGTTTCCAACATTTGTAGGGGTAGCACGACCAAAATTCTATTTTTCAAGAAGTGTCCTCTGTGAAAATTAGTAAAAAATCAAATATTCATTAATAATTTATCAAAAAAATCATGCATAAACTACATACCGTTAGCTAATTTCTCACTGAAGTGATTTTAAAAATACTAAAAAAAATCTCACCATGCTACGTTCCCACAATAGTTGTTATGTTATGTATTTCTAACAAAAACAACACCATTTTTTGTGGGCCCCTCTTTTTAACCACTTAATCTCAACCATTTTCAAAATAAATTAGTAGTTTAGAAAGTAGACTCGGAGCACTATGATCCTTGTTTCAATTGCATCTCAAAATTTTGAGTGTAACTATCCTCAATTTCACGTCCAAGGTCAGTATTTCCTAATTCCAGAAGAAAAAAGTGGCCACTTAAGCCCCCTTTTTGGCTCCCCATATTTTTTCACTTACCTAGATGTATTTTGATGGATTGAGATCTCAGACTGGCTTTGGAGTAGTAGTTCTAATATTTCCTTAAGGAAAGTTGATCTCTCACTCCTTTTGACTAGAGCTTACTGCACCAATAACATTGTCAACTTGTGCGCTACGATTGCATTAAACATAAAGCATATTTGTATACATGGTGACTCTGATCTCATTGTGAATCATATTATGGGAACTTATCAAGCCAAGAAAATTAATGTCTTAGTATCAAGACCTTGCTTTGACCTTACTCAATCAATTTCTCCTCTTTCACAATAGACAATATCCCTTGGAGATAAAACCGACATGTGGATTTTGAATATGGTGTAGAAAATGTATGTTGAATATGAAACATCTCCAAGAATTGCATTCTTAAAAAAAAAGTATAGATAATATGGTATAGAATGGATGCATCTTATAAAACCCTTGATTTTATTCTTTAGCATATATTGAGTAGAAAATATGCTATAGAAAATCTATGTTGAATATGAAATAGTATGGATGCATCTTATAAAAATCTTGAGGTTATTCTTTAGAAAATAGTAAATAAACATGGTAAGGATTGGCATATTCAATTGATGTACACTTTATGGGCCTATTGCATGAGTGTATGTATGGTGACAGGAACAATGCCTTACAACCTCGTGTACAATGTTGAAGCTATCATGCCTTTAGAGTTGGAAATTCCATCCTTACGGGTTTCCCTTAAAGGATTAATTGATGATGATACTTACCAGTCTAATTGTTTGCATCAGCTTGATATGCTCGATGAGCACCAATTGCAAGACCTCAACCACATTAAAGCTTATCAATGATCATTATCTAGTTAGTATAATCAAGGTGTTCTTCCTAAGACTTTCAAGGTAGGTGACCTGGTTCTCTACGAGAATCAGAGAAATGTAAATGCACTGCTTGATCAATGGGGAAAGTTTAGTCCTAATTGGTTAAGCCATTACATTGTCATCTCCGTGAATGGTTCTGGTGCATATAGATTGTCATCTATGGATGGGACACCTCTAAAATCCCATTAATACAATGCACCTTCATCAACACTACGTGTAGTGCCTATGTGTCACATATGTAACGTTCACCCCCCAAGATTGTAGCATCATGTATGTTGAAATTCCTTCATCAAAACATTATAAAAAAAAATTGTGTGTGAGAGAGACATACATGTGTGTGTTCTACTGTGCTATGTATCCATGCATTACATTACATGTTTTGGTTAGGAAATTAGATCATCACTATATTTAATTAACATACATCCATGTGTGTTTATTAAATCATGATAGAATCTAATTTAACATACATCCATCACATAATCATACATGAAATTAAAGAAGCATACACATGAACTAAATAACACCATCAAAGTGAGAGAAAATTCAACAAAGCTCACATGATGAATAGTGAAAATGACCCTTCTAGGGGCCCACCCAGGTATATATAGGCCCTTCGGGGCCCATTTTTCTTGATTTTGCCCCACTAGACTAGGGGAAAACTCAGGAGGGGGCATAACCTCTTTACCATATTTTTCTTTTGAACCATCAAATTTTTTTATCATTCTTCTCACCTTGGTAGCTTCCTCTGAATTTTTTAGACTACCTTAAAATTTGAGTTTTGTAGAATCAAATTTTGTGCACATTTTCACGGAAAGTGTTGTATGTTCACCAAGTTCAATTGATAGGGGAATCTTTCATACCTACCTACTTGACCTATATTTCCTCTATAGTATCCTTTTGGCATGCAAATCTATAAAATTTTCAAGTTTTTGTGTTTGTTCTCTTTTCTACTTTAGTGTGGCTATTTTTTCCCAAAATTGAGTCCACTAAAGTGGGGGAAAAATGTAATGTCACAAAATTGTACCCTAGGGGAAATTCCAAATTTATGCATTTAACCTTGCATTTATTACACCTAAGCACATTTATGATAAGAACCTCATGGATTAGAATTTTACGATTCTAACCCCATGAGAACCAATGACGAAGCAACAATAGTCTACCACCTCATTCCTTGAAAATTGATAAGTTGGATGTCTACACAGCATGCTAGCATCCTAATGGTTTTACGAGTTTGAAATGAGGAATCTCAAAATCTTGACTCATGACATGTGTCCCTATAGTCATATTTTTGAGTGTAATGGATCCTCCCACCCTTGCAGCAACAAAGCTCCCTTTCTTGCTCTCATTTTTGGGGGTTCTCTTAGATTCTTCACTTGACTCCTTCAATCTCACTTTATTCTCTACTTCTCCTTCTTGCAATATCTCTTCTACAAATGAAGTTGTGCCAAAATTAGGTCCCTCCAATAGCCAAATCTCTCTTGTGAGAATTCAAGAGGGGGATGAGAACTATTGATAATGCTCTTTTGTTTTCTATCTATTTGTGTAAATATTACTTTGTTTACTTGTTATTTTGTGGTATGGGTTCTCCTCCTTGAGTGGGGATTGTTTTCACCACTCTTTATTTAACTACTTTTCTTATCTATTTGGTTGTTCGTGGAGGTTGGAACACCAAAATGAGGGTTCGATTGTGGCAAGCCTTGAAACAACTCCAACATTTTTCCTCCTTCATCTTGTGTGTAGGTTACCAATGTGAGGCTTGGAGAAAGGTTTCACATGCTCGGTCAGTTGTAATTTTATCCTTGGCCCTTCTTTATATTTTATATCATTTCTTGCTTTCTATTTATTTGTTCTATCAAATAGACCTTAGGTCTTAGCACATTAGTAGGACTTTAGCATTTTTGCTTAAGGTTTTTCTTCTCTATTTGCCTTGGACTCCAACACATTGTATTGGCATCCTAATACGGTGTTGTAGTCCTCTGGCCAAGATCTATTCCTTTTGAGACAGATATCTTGAAACCCTACTCTCTCAGATTCTGAAGCAATCTTCTTGAATAATTATCTTTAGTATGACCTTTTTAATTTCTTCATTTAGTAATTCTTGAGATAGTTAAGGGTGGCTAGCTCCCTAGGATTATCTTGAGAATGAAGATACTCATGAGAAATGAATCCCCCTTCTCTTATAGGTTCAATGAATTCAGAGTAGAAACTCTCATAATATCTGCAACAAAACCTGAGCTAGCATGGCCTCAAAAATAAGTATTGTCATCTACATCGCATAAGGAAGTAATGGTGTCATCCTTATGATCAATATAGCATGGGAAGAAGTGTAAAAATCCATATGTAGCTAATTAGAATCAATTTGGTAATTGAAAATATTTCTTTGCCATTACTAGAAGTGTTCTTGTGAAATGGTGTGACTATTTGTTGATAGGTTTGAATGTGGACTATTGATCTCAAGATCAACGATGACAGCAAAAATTTAAAATTTCCTTTGGAAAATGGCATCTCCTTTTGTCGCTATATGGAAATGCTTCACCATTTTGGGGGCTCAAGAGAGCATGAGATGATAAATTAAAGCTCCCCCAATGGTAGAACTCTCCATGAAACAACACAATGATGACATATGGCACCATTTCACAATTTTGCAAGAAGAAATAAACTGGCCCACCATCACCTTGTGAAGGCTTTAGCCCTTGTGATGAAATTTAGCATGTGTTTGAAAACATGTCAACATTTCACTATCTCATGGGGGTAAATTTTTCAGAGGGAAGATGCTCTACAAAGTGAAGAGCTCCTGTGAAATATTGCACGTACCTTAAAAACAACTTAAGGCTACTAGGGAGTGAGGGGACAGATATGAACAATGAATAAAGGCTCAATTTAATAAAATAAAACATTATCCCACAATTTATTTTAAAAACCTGAACACGTGTTGTTATTTTGGGGACTCGCAAAGAGAGAAAATCACAAAATAAAGGCTTCCTCGAACTGAAGAAGTTATGCAATATGTTGATGCATGTCCAATGGGACTCGGGAAGACTTAAAACCATAGAGTGATGCATTCAAATATTTATGGAAAATGGATCACTCGATTTCCTAACACAAAAGGTTGATTAACAAATGGGAAAGACACCCTAAAGTTATCACTTAAGAGGTAGGTGACCTCGATAACCAATCAACAACGAAACATAAAAAAAATATAAGGACTTAGAGTAGTGTTAGGATTTTAGGCAGAGAATAGGGTTTTAGGAGCCCTTAACACATGATTTTCATACCATGGCCTACATAATTGAGGAATTTCAAATTTTCAAAAAGCCAAAAATGACACCAAACTATCAATTTTGCAAGTATTACGAAGATTAATGAGGGTTAGGAATGTGCAAGCAAGGGATTGGTGGGTTAATTGGTTTTATCCCTCTAATAAAATTGAATTAGAATGGGGATTTAGATAAATAGAGATATTTATTTAATTTTTAGGATGATGATGGGAGACTTAATTAAATAAATATTTCAATTTATTTACCTAAGGTAGAAAATAAAATAAGGATGTTTTATGATTTAAATGCTAACAAATGGGGGCGAGTGAATAGTGATGGATAGTGATTTAATTAAATATAATAAAATAATATTTAATTAATATGGGCATAAAAAATGGATAATTAGTTTGATAAATATGGATTTATTTAATCAATTATAGAGGAATTGGTTAAGTGATTAGTAGAAATGATAATGTCTCAATTTTAGGTATTTATAGCTTTCCCCTCTTTGAAGTGGTGTTGTGAAGTGACATCATTTCAAAGAAGAATAAAAATGATCAAATTAGGTAAGTGTTAGAGTCAGTCAAGGACTCAAGCCTCTAGGATCACCTTAAAAAAAAAAAAACCTTCTACAAGAGGAAAAATTAAGAACAAAGATGTATAATAATGGATGCAAGATTTTTCCAATATGTGATACTCAATATTGTAGTGATATATTGGACTGACTCAACTTAATTAAATTGTCTAGGATTTACAAATGATGCATTGCTTATAAAGGCAGAGTGTGAGATAGGATTAGACAAGATCTTAACATGTGTCTTAATCCTATATAATAAGATAAGTGCACCAAAAAATATTAAATGATTTAGGACACAAGCATTAAATTCCAAAAGATAAGATAAGATCTAGTGACAAATAACACTAACTAGAAATATTCCCTCCTAGGACCTAAGTGGACTTAACATATAAATAGGACCTAGATAGGTAAAACACTTATTTAGACCAACACCCCCCTTAAGTAAAACTTAGGGAGTTGATTATTATTCAAAGATGTAAAGATGAATCTTGGCTACAAGGCCATGTTAGGTACCCATGTGCATATTCAATGCAAGATCTCACAAACAAAGAAAAAGAGAAACCCAATGGGAAAAAACTCCTCCCCAAAAGAGAGATGGAATAAGAAATACTCTCAATGATGCATGTGAGTGAAAAAACCCCATACAAGGAAAATGACCCCCCATAAGAGAGAAGAAGAGATACCATGAAACCCCCCCTCAATGGTGAATCTCCTATAAAGGTAGAATCTTGACATTGAATGCTGAAGTCGATCCAATCTCATCGAAAAAAATTCCTCCCCTTAGGAAAAAACAAAACCAAGATGATATGTAGGATGTCTTCCCATTCTTGAAAGGAATGTGGGAATAAAAATGGTATGTGATGTCTTTGAACTATGCTCAAGTATCTCCATGTTGATTCCAAAAAGAGGACACACTCCAAATAGGCATTCTAGGCCACACAATTGAAGATGTCAATCCAAAATCTCCTAGAGATGGATGTAGAAAACACTCCAAAGATAAAGATTCCTCCTTTAAAGACAAATAAGCCTCCTCCAATTATTTTCCAAAAGTATCCATGATCATTTCAAGTTGTGAAGAGTGATCATGTATCCTCTAAATATTTTCCAAGAGTGAGAATATAGAGAATGAATAAGAGGGTCAGATTATTCCCTTGCGACAACTAAGGAAGGATCATCTCTATCAAAGAGAAGATGAATGCAATCAATGGTGTCTCACAAATTTAAAATATGGGACTCAAAAAACAAACCACCAATATTTTTAAGTATGCATCCCAAGTAGATTTAGTTGGAAGATGATGTAGATCCTACTGCACTGAATTATAAGAGGCCAAAACCATGCCAATATGATCATCATCAAATGCAACAGAATATGGAGGAGATGAAATGCAAGACTCGAGAATTGGATCTAGTGTGAGAACTCCCAAGTTCAAGAAGCCAAAATTCTCCTTTGAATCATGGTTCACACTAAAAGTATGATCAACAGTTGAAGGAAAAATGTCATCATTAGAAGAAAAATATATAAAGGTGTACAACTAAGATGAATGATCAACCATCCTAGTAGCAAGAATCTCTCTACTCTCCAAGTCTCTAATGATGACTAAATCATAAGTGAATTCCATAGTCCTCCCATCTCCACCATGTGTAATCTGATATATGGAAATAATATTGTTTGTCGAATGAGGTACACATAAAATATCATTGAGAGTTCCCTCCCTAATGTAAATATACCCCTACCCAAGTACAATCATGTATGTATTGTTTCCCATCAAAATAGGAGATAAGTACAAGGCTCAAAAGAGGAGAATATAGATTGTGAATATGTCATACAATGCGATGCTCCTAAATCTAGAATCCATTTCCCTGATCCATGACCTAAAAAGGCACAAAGAGTTGCTCCCTTATTTCCTAATTTAGTAACCAAATCAGCATGACCTTTTCCCTTATTAGACTATTTTGATGAAGAAGAAGAAGGTGATAGGTATTCTAGAAGGAAAATCAATTTGATTATTTTTTATAAGATGTTTCAACTCATCGGTATCCTTCTTTTAACAAGAATGTTTGTCATTCCCAAGATTTTTGTAATATGAACAAGTAGACTTCTTCTTCTTAGATGATTTATTAGTGGAAGAGGATTTATACTTTGGTTGATCTGAATTTAGATTTTTCTTTTATTTATTTTATTTCTTATCAGTATGTTCTTATTCTTTCACCTAACTAGTCAACAATGCCTAAGATTTAGATGACTTGATGAGACCTATCGAGATAAGATTGTGTTGCTCATGTATTAACATCTCAAAAAATTATGCAAATGAAGGTGTAATATATGTAGACCCCATAGTCAACCTATGAGTATGAAATTTATAAACAAAATCAACATAATCAAGACCAAGTTTGTTCAATGTATTATAGACCAACTAAATACCCTTATCAATTCAACACGATTTACATTGCTCTGTTAGATCATTAACCTTAGTGATGTAGTCCTATATTTTTATAAATTTCTTAGGATCAAGGCTTACCAGCTCATTATTAATTTGATAGCCTCTTACTTCATTTGTAGTACCATACAAAGTTTTTAATTTTCCCCAAGCTTCATGAGAATTTTTACATGATTCAATTTGAAACAAAAAATCTTGAGAAACTAGTTTATGAAGACATCCAAGAGTCTTAGTATGTTTAATCATTCATTTTATATTTTTATTTGCATCTATATGTTTATGTACCTTATTTTTAATATATAGTGAGTGAACTTCATTCATTAGAACACTCCATTCATTTTGGTGTCATGTTGAATAGTTATATGATGTTAGCAAAGGAACCTTAGAATGGTCCATGAAAAAAGAAGAGCACAAGAAAACAAATCAAAAATATGCACCAAGAGACTCCTGCCCCAAATCAATCAATCAATAATCCACCCAATAATATGATGTGGTACTTTATATGTAGTGTGTTTACAATTTCAAAATTGTGTTCTAGATATTACAATGCCAAGATGGACCAAAGATGGAAAATTACAACAATATCTTAGAATAAGATCATCAAATTGAAAGTAAACTTTCCCAATATTCTCTACATTGTAAATGAAGCCTTCCCAAGAGGAAAAAACTTCTCCAGGTTGTAGTATGTCCAAGTAATCAACCAGAATGTAAAATTGCACAAATCTGAATAAAAGATACTTCGGGCTAAATCTAGAAAAAGCGCAAGAATCACAAAAATTAGAGATTGTGGCAAAAATTTATGAACTCAAAGGTCCAGAAAGGAAAATTTGACTTCAACCAACAATAAAATTTTCCTAAGGAAAAATATTAAAAAAATGGTTTGTACCACCATGAAGTTCTTGGAACCAATTTTTTGTTGATATCTTGTTTGCAAAATTTTGACACCCTAGTGGAAAGTTACGACATTTTAGAAAGAAAAAAACCCTATTAGAGCCTCTAGGGAACAAATTTAAGCTCTTGGGAACATAAAATTCTAGCTCTTGGTTTGTAATAGAACTAGTGGTGTTGCAAAATTAAAAAAATGCCATCACCATCTGTGGCAACAGGTGGGTGGTGAAGAGGCGGGGGAAACAACTCCATGCATCACTTAGGCCACAAGCTATAGGCCATGAAAAGCTCCCCATAGGACCATGGGTGGTGACTATGGGCACCAAGCCTTCTATGGGCACTAAGAAAAAAAAATTGACAGTAATAAAAAATCTTGACGATGGACAACTATACCAAACCAATGAAACTGATGCAAAAAATTGTATGCCAAATTTGAATATCCCACAAATATACCCCTAATAGTACTCCAGAATGATAGTGACTAGTATGGTCGATTATGGACCATACAAATATGTATTGTATGGATTACACATGATTGTATGGATTTTGTAGCAATATACGAATGAATTTTTTTCCATAAATTTGAAAACCCCAAAAATCAACCAAAAAATCGCCCAAATATGAAGTATTCTATATGAAAATAGGGGTTTGTGGGCCTTCTGGTCTCAATCGTGAGATTCATTTTTTCCCAATGTGCATCTTATAAAATCTCAAGCTCGAACCACCCTCAAATCTAAGAAGGGGTTTTGCAATTTTGAATCTCTAATACCATGCTAGAGTCACTCAAGGACTCAAGCCTCCAGGATCACTGAAAAAACCAAAAAAAACCTTCTATAGTAGGGAAAATAAAGAATATATATTTTAAATAATGGATACAAGATATGGACAATATGTAATACTCAATATTGTAGTAGTATATTAAACTAACTCAACTCAACTGAATTTTCTAAGATGTACAAATGATGCATTTCTTATAAAGCTAAAGTGTAAGACACAATTAGACAAGATCTTGAAATGTGTCTTAATTTTGTATAATAAGATAGCTACCCCAACAAATATTAAATGACTTAGGACACAAGAATTAAATTCCAAAAGATAAGATAAGATCTAGTGACAATTAACACTAATTAGAAAGATTCCATCCTAGGACCTAAGTGGACTTAATATGTAAATAAGACCTAGATAGATAAAAACACCTATTTACACCAACAATAAGATGACCCAATCATTCAAATAAGGAGTGACTAGCAAGAATAATTATATAGATGATGATTACCCCTTGAGAGGATAGGTGAGTTTGTAGATCATAGGTGTGCAATTAAATAGATGAAAGGATGCAATATATATGAGGATAGAATAGGTTAAGGGATAGGTGATGAAAGGAGGAAAATATAAAGGATTATGGATGAATGGGGATGGAGAATGGAATGTTTTGTGTTCTATTGGATTGGGAACTCTTTATTTGACATTACATTGAATATTATCCACCAAGTTATAAAATAATATGATGATGATGTGTATCATGCATAAGAAAAAAAGTCACAAGAAACCCTATGCTATTAGCACCATGATATGGAATACCATGATGCCATTATCACAAGTAGGTTTCAAGGACTAATACATATGTAAGATAAAAAGATAATGCACATAAACAAGGAAGTAAGTGTGCACAAAATGATACCAAAGAAAAACATCATGTTGACTTGATCAATCTAGAAATACAAGATTAATTGGCTAGTGATGGAAGGTGTTGTTGACATGGGAATGATATATTTAAAAACAAGACAAGGATTGAGAATTTTATATCTTGATGAAGATGTTGATTGGATTTTGATCAAGGCTTGCAATGAGGTTGAGAGAAAGACCAAGAATGTGATAGGATGATTTTCTAGGATCATTTAGCTAGGAGTGAGAATTAAGATCTACTTGTGATGATTATATTACTAGGAGTGTAAGAATACTAGGATGGATTGCATTGGATTTTATAGAGGTATCCTATAGCTAGATACTAATGACAAGGAAAATGGATTAGGGGATATGAGGATTGTGGGATGATATGAATATGAGAGATAAAGATATGGGTAATAGCAGGTGAAAATATATGGGGAATAGAAAGGTGGGTAGATGGATGGATGTTCATGGCATCTCAAAGTACTATGTAATGTAAGAAAATACCCCTCTAGATATATGATGTATAAAAGGGTATTGGATTCTTATGGTTTAGCTTGAGAATGAGTATGTTAGTCACTTATGAAAATAGGGGATGGGATGATTATTGGATGACCTATAGGGGATAGATGGTGTATAATCTTAACTTGTTGACCTTGATAATTTCACACTAGTTTTAGCTCCCCCTTGTGTACCTGGACCTAATGATGCTCATAGTTTTCTTGTTTAATTATCATTTTTGAAAAATTAGGATATAATTGGAAATCAATATTAAATGTTTATTTAATGATAAAAAAAGCCCCAAAATATGTTTGGTCTAGGGTCCCACAACCCTTGACCAATATATTTTGGCTCGATTTTGAATATGTTATTTTCATCATTTTTATGTTTGCAAATTCACATTCATTTGTTATATTTTCACAATAAATTTTGCAGGAAACGAATAAATGCATATAAATACAAGTATTTTTCACCATTTGAAACTACTGGGAAATTTTGAATATTAAGCAAGCATCCTAAAAATTAATCAAGAAAATAAATAAAAAATTTCATCACTCAATATTCATGATTAGAAATGCATCAAATTTATGAGTGAGATTGTTCATGTTTTATATTCATTTATTCTATGAGTACTAACACTTGTAGGACCTTCAATCAAGCATTCAATTCTCCTTGCATGAGATGAGTACCATGACTTCAGCTCATCAAGAAGATCATGTCTAAGTGGTAAGTTGCAACACTTATCATCGATCACTTGTTTTTGTCCATTTTCCTCTACCCAATCGAGGGTAAGCACTATTTACATCATCATAGCCATTGTGGAGGTGGAAACACCAAAACGGGGTTTACTGACTTAGGCAATCCCCTATATGGCACAACCCTTTCATGTTTATAGGTGGTAGATCTAAAGTGGTTTGGGAGAAGATTGAAGACCTAATTGCAAGATGACGTATTCAAGCCTCCTTTTTGAATAAATTAGGGTAATAAGAATTACTCATGAATAAAAAAAGTTCCAAAGTTAAATCTAGGAAGGAATAACCTACACATTGTAACCTAGTAAGACATGTTCATAGACTCTAGAAAGAAACATATTTTATTCTAGGGCACCATCACCATTGACCATACAATTTTAGTCTCAATTTGCATGTCAAGTTCCTCTATCTCCACACTCTATTTTTTTGCCATCAATTTATGTGTTATAGTTTTGTACTTTTTTGAAATCACATCAGTTTGATGTAGATTCATAGTTCTCCTAGTTTTACATTTATATAATCAAATTAATTCAATTCATAATCAATCAAATAAACCATCTAAACATAAAAGAGGACAAAAACCTTGATCTACCATTTTAGATATTCCATTGAGGATAGTAGCCAATTGATCTTGTGTGATCAATTTTGGTTCCTCTAATACAATATCATGAAAGGTGTGATTTATACCCTAGATCCATTTTCATACATTCACATTTTTGTGAACCTAATGCTTGTTACATTTGAAAAACCTTTTGAAATCATAAATCTTTCATTGTGAAATCTTATTGTAATCTTAGGTTGTTCTCATTTATCAAAAGTGCATGCACATTATAGTGAAAAATATGGAAAAATCATCTATTTGCATACTTTTTTCATTTCAACATTTTTAAGAAAAATCAATTAGTTACAATATTTTCAATTCTAAAAATTTTCATTTAAATATATTGAATTTATTCAACAACATAAAACTTTATGCATGTGTGTGCTTCACATAATCATATTAGGTTTTGATGCATTTCTAGAAATTTGTTTTCTTTCAAACCTAGACCTATGCAAACTCGGATCCTTATACTTTTAGTAAATTTATAGAGTTTTAAATTTTTAAAATATTGCATCTCTAGTCTAGGTCACCACCGCCCTTATCTAGCTAAATTTTGTCCAAATTTCAATCTCATGAACTTATCTATGTGATCTCTATGTAGACCTATTTTATGTTTCTAATTTTTTTATTTTTTTTGTCTCTTTTATATATTTTTCTATTCATTATATGAGAACTCAAGCATCCTAAATCTTGTAATAAATATATGAGCTTCACGACCTAGTGTCTCATAACCAATACCCATGCAAGACATAGTTATAGACTTATAGCTTCTCATATTGCAATCACATCTGATGTTGAGCCTAATTCTTATAACTCTTTCACTCAAGGAGCTACATCTACACAATTTCTCTTTGATTCTCTTCCTACTCCTACGTTTCCTATGTCTACTTCATCACCTAACATTCATGTGGATTTAGAGGCTATGCTTCCCATGTCCCTAAAAATAAAATTTAACAATTGGAAAAAGACTTAGAGAGTCTTCAACATTACTTAAGCATTGAATCGTTGGCCGAAGAAACAATTACATTAGTGGATAATCTTAGAAAGATAATAAATGATTCCCAACTTGTATAGAAGTGTTGTGTAGCCTAGCTCATATAGTAGATGTAAACATCCCTACAACAACCAGTTGGTCCCAAGCCCTCAATACTTCTCAAAATAAAAGGGGAAGATGTTTCCTCTCCAAAAACAATGCTTTCTATTCCTAATTTCACACCTCTAGTTGTAGCATCTACCACACAATATAAGAATGGTCTTAATGCTAGTCTACTATTTTCATGTGGAAATCCTTATAGATTTGTCCCTCCATTGACCATACTTCCATTCACCTCACTACTCATTAAATTTCAAAATAATAACCCTCCAACCATCAACAATATCCCTACATATTCCACACTTTCCCAAAACATACGAAAAAATAGACCTTTAATAAACCAATTGTTACAAAACATGTCATCCTTAAAGTAACAAGTTGTAAACATGAACCTAAATCGAATCAATGCTATGTTAGATACATAAGACAACTAAGAGGGGGTGAATCAGCTATACATTAAAGCATGAATTTTTCAAGTATGAAGGTGTTATCATTGATTTCAATAGGATGTCAATAGGGTGGTGTTGTCATTGATGTCAACTATATGTTAAGGAAGGTTGCTGCTTGATGAATGTACAAAATATTATGAAAAATGGGTTGTTACAAGTTGTGCATGTATAGTGGAGATATTGAGGAAATTTTGTGAGTACATGGAGCTATCTTTGTGTTGAAGTGTGTTGAAGTGTGTTGTAATGAAGCAATGTGTTGAGATGATTTCTCTAGTACTTGGTTTCCAATTTCTTTTGAGAACATTTGATAAACAGAGAAAACTATGTTGTGTAATTGTTCAGAACATGCTCTAGGATGTGCTCCACATTTATTCTATGTTGATGCTATTATTTTGTGGATTTGATATGTTGTTCAAGGTTGTTCAACATTTCTATTTCCAGAATTTTGGCATATGGATTGTTGGTCAAAATAATTTGTGTTCACCAGTATATGAAATGGTTTTGCAATGTTGTACAAAGATGTCTAGGAGAAATATATTTTCTTCACATTTCTCTTTAGGAGTTGTGGTTTTGAAGTAGATTTAATGATGTTGTTCTCTTGTTTATGTCTAGAGGAGTCATGGTTAGGTGTATCAGAATAAGGTCTTTTGAGTTACAGAGTATTGCAATGTCTGACAGTGTTGTCTAGATAAACAATATGATTATAATCTTTGAATGAGATTTGTTGCAAAGGAAGTGTTTGGTTTGTAGGATGTTCTTAGATCATGTCCAAGTGAATTTTTTTCTTTGGAAGTTTCAGATTAATTTAAGGAAGTGTGTACTTAATGTTTAATGTGTTTTCACAAGTAATGGTCGACCTGGTGTTTACACTACATTCGAAGATGTTCAAGTATTAATTAATGCATGGCGTGGTGTGTGAGGTGTAAATTTGGGTCCTAGATAAGTATTAATTTGGTCCACTTTCATTCATATCCACTACAGGAATGTTTAGTGTCGACCTAATTTAAAATTGTAAAGTGTGAAGCATGTATTTCCGACCTTGGGGAAAGTTTTCAGGGTTGAGGATGGTATAAGTATGAATCAAGATGTTGAAGGTTTTAAAGATAGAAAGAATAGAGGTATGTGATGCAAGTGATGCAAATTTCTAAAGAGTAGAGTGTGAGTTTGAGCAAAGAAGTGTGAACTTCAAAGTGTTGGAATTTTGAATGCAATGAGCTAAAGGTGTCCTCAATCTTTCAAACAAGACTACAAAAGTGTTGGAGCATTTGTGGTGGATTCCCTATTGCATTAAAAAAAATTGTGTAACATTTCTCTTTTATATTCTTTGTTTCTTTATATGGTTGCACGATCCTTTTTGGACAGTGTTTCCTATCTTGGTAGTGAGCCCTTGTATCAGTTTTACAATTACTTATATTGTGAGCTAATCCTTGCCGTGGTTTTTCCCTCATTGGGTTTTCCACGTAAATCTAGTGTTCTCTTGTGTATGGTGTTGTTATTTCAGTTTTTTTATCTACATTTCATGATTGATCACTTTAATAAAATAAGGGATTAATGAATGTTTGTGGGTTTGATTACTATTGATGGTTTTGATATTTTAATTTGGTAAAACTGATTCAACCCCCCTCTCAAATTTTTTTGTTCATTCAAAAATTGGTACAGAGCAAGGTTCCTTGGAGAAGACCTTAATCGCTTAAGGTAGATCCGATATGATGAACAAGTTGGATTACCCTATATTTTATGGAACTTACTATGCATTTTGGAAGAGAAAGATGGAAGGATATATGGCATCTCATGGATTTGAGATTGAAAAGGTAATAAAGAATCAATATATTGCATTGATGAATGGTCTGAGAAAAAGTGATGAGATTAAGACACATGAGGTAAATGCTAAGGCAAGATTTATTCTGGTGAATAGTCTTTAAAATTCTAAATTTGTTAAAGTTATGAATCTTAAGACTACTAAAGAAGTTTGGGCTAAGCTTAAGAGTATTTATGAAGGAGATGACAAGGTTAAAGAAGCAAAGTTGCAAAATCTCAATGCACAATTTGAGACTTTTTTAATATCTAAAGATGAATCAATTGAAGTCTACATGAAAATAGTTGATTAGCTAGTAAGTGCTATGAGAGGTCTTGATGTGCAAGTCAAAACTCACCTAGGGTGGGAAAGAAATTTATCATATCTCTTCTTGATTCTTATAGTGAAAAGGTATCTACTATTGAGGAAGCTGAAAATTTTAATACTTATTCTACAAATTAGTTGATTGGTACACTAACTTCATTTGAAATGAGAAAAATTGGTTTGAGAAATAGAACAAAAGTGGAGACTACTTTTAAGGTTGGAAAATCAAAAAATATTGAAGATTTAGAGGAAGAAGATCATGATGATGTGGAAGATAACTTGGTAAGAAAGATGAAAAAGGGCACTGGTAAGTACAAAGGTAAACTACCTTTCAAATGTTTTAGCTATGGAAATATAGGTCATTATGCTTCAATATGTCCAAATAGAGTTGTGAAAAATAAAAGTAAGGAGAATAAAGGAAATATTATTAAAAGAAGTTACTATGTTAGAGTTGGTATTTCTGATGATGGATTTGATTATGGAGATGATGATGAATTCTTTTTCTTGGCTATAAAAGATGAATCTACTTCTGCTAACTTTCAAAGTTGTGTGAAGGAAAGAGTTTCAGAGAAGAAGGATAAGGTTGAAGATACTTTGGTTTCTTCTTTTCATGTTAAATAAGATAAGAATCGCTAGGTTGTTGATAGTGGCTACCCAAATCACACCACTAGAGGCAAAATTAAGTTTGTTAAACTTGAAAAATATGATGGAGGATTAGTTAAATTTGGAGATGATTTAGGAGCTAAGATTTGTGGAATAGGTTCAATAAATTTTTATGGCAAGCATAATATTGAAGATGTTTACTATGTTAAAAGATTAAGGCATAATATTTTGACTATTGGACAAATGTCTAGCAAAGGATATAATCTTGTGTTTGAGGATGAAATATGTGAAATCGAAAAAAGGATATCGAATTGTGATTGTTGCTAGAAAGAGAACAGATGAAAATATATATCAGCTTAAGGGTGTTGATAATCATTGCTTTATATCTCAGATTAATGAAAGTTGGTTATGGAACTAGAGGATGTGTCACATGAACTTTCAAAACTTGGTTAGAAGCAATTCAATTCATGTAGTAAGGGACATACGGAGAATTACAGAGCCTATCAAGGTTGTTTGTATGAATTGTTAGTTTGGAAAGAAAGTAAGGAGTAGTTTCAAGGGAAAGGGACAATTTTCTATCAAACTATTAGAATTAATACATACATATCTTTGTGGTCCTACAAGGGTGAGAAGTCTTCAAGGTGATAGGTATTTCATGCTTTTGATTGATGATTAATCTAGAATGATATGGGTTACTTTTCTTAGAGAGAAATATGATGTGCTAGATAGATTCAAATTATTTAAAGCTATGGTTGAGAATGAAATGGATTTAAAATTCAAATGTTTGAATTTTGACAAAGGTGGATAATTCACCTCCAATGAGTTTAACATGTTTTGTGAAGTTCATGGAATAAAGAGGCACTTTTTTGCCCCTAGAACTCCTTAGTATAATGGAATGGTTGAAAGGAAAAATTGGAATGTTCAAGAAGCTACTAGAACTATGATGAAAGGAGAAAACCTACCATGATTTTATTGGACAGAATCAATTCATACTTTTTCTTACATACATAACAGAGTTTGAGCTAAAGCTAACATCATAAAGACTCCCTACAAGTTATGGTATGGAAGGGTTCCTACTGTGAAGTACTTTAGAGTATTTGGAAGAAAATTTTATATCAAAAGAGATGAAGAAAACATAAGAAAGTTTGATTCAAGGTCTAATGAAGGTATCTTCCTTGTATATTCTACTAAAAGAAAAGCTTATAGATGTTACAAAAAAACACTGAGAAATATTGTTGAATGTGCAAACGTTAAGGTTGACGAAGATTTAGAGAATTCAATTGCTTTAGATGGATATGTATCAAATGAACCTAATTACAAAGAAGAAGAAGAAGAAGAAAAAGCTAAATAAAAAGAAGTGCAGAATGAAGAGGAAGACGCTCTAGAAAAGACCCCTAAGTATGTGCAAAATAATCATTCTGAAGATCACATCATTGGAGACAAGAGGAAAGGAGTATTGAAAAGAAGTAGAGTTGTTGAAGATAAAGTAAATTTTTGTTTACTTTCTAAAGGTGAACCTAAAACAGTGAGTGAATCATGCAAAGAAGAACATTGGATGAAGGCAATGGAAGACTAACTTATGCAAATTGAGAAAAATCAGACTTGGGAAATGGCTCCTAGACTGGAAAACAAGAACATCATTGGAGAAGTGCTAAGGAATAAGGCAAGACTTGTGTGTAAGGGTTGCTCACAAGTGGAAGGAATAGACTTTGAGGAAATATTTTCCCCCATGGCTAGGATGGAATCTATCATAATGTTTTTGGAATTTTCAGCATTCAAGGACTTTACATTTTATCAAATGGATGTGAAGTCTACTTTTCTGAATGGTGAATTGGAAGAAAAGGTTTACATGGGACAACCGAAATTATTTCAGTTGTTAGATCAATCAGATATGGTGTGTAAATTAAAGAAGGAATTATAAGGCATTATATGGATTGAAGCAAGCTCCTAGAGCTTGGTATGTAAGATTGGATAGATATTTGATATAGCAAAGATTTAGTAAAGGTGCCGCAGATAGTAATGTTTACTTCAAAATTGAGAAGGACAAAATCTTGATTTTGGTTGTATACGTGGATGATATTATCTTTGGAGGCAATGAAGCTACATGTAATAAATTTGCAGAAGAGATGCAAAAAGAGTTTGAAATTTCAATATTTGGGGAGATGAATTTCTTCCTTGGGCTATAAATAAATCAAATAGATAAATGAATTTTTATTTCATAGTCAAAGTATGTAAAAGGGATGTTGAATAATTTTGAAATGGAAGACTCCAAACTGGTATGTACTCTTGTGGTCACTAGTTGCAAACTAAGCAAAGATGATTATTCACCTAAGGCTGATTAGAGCAAGTAGAAATATATGATT
Organism: Sequoiadendron giganteum; assembly: GCA_007115665.2. Classification (NCBI taxonomy): domain Eukaryota; kingdom Viridiplantae; phylum Streptophyta; class Pinopsida; order Cupressales; family Cupressaceae; genus Sequoiadendron; species Sequoiadendron giganteum. The sequence continues at coordinate 603,662,583 of CM021104.1, forward strand.
GGTGGACTATTATATCTAACTATTACTAGACTGGATATCATGTATGGAATTTGTCTTGTGGCTAGATTTCAAGAAGATCCTAAAGAAACATATGTCATAGTTGTGAAGAGGATATTTAGATAATTAAGAGCCACTCTAGATTATGGATTATGGTATCTCAAGGATACTAAATTTACATTAAGTGCATATACAGATGTAGGTTGGGTTGGTTGTGTTGATGATAGGAAAATTTCAAGTGGTGGTGCATTCTTTCTTGGATGTAGATTGGTTTCATGGTTGAGTAAGAAGCAAGATTTAGTTTCTTTATCCACTGTAGAGGTTGAGTATATTGTAGAAAAATCTTGTTGCACATAGGTTTTGTGGATGAGATAGGAATTGAAGGATATCATAGTATTGTATGATGAGCCTATATCTATCTTTTGTGATAATACAAGTGTAATTAACATTTCAAAGAATCTAGTGATGTATTCAAGGACAAAGCATATATCAATCAGGTATCACTTTTTGAGAGAGAAGGTTATATAGAATGAAGTTATTCTTGAATTTGTACCTACAAAGGATCAAATAGCTTACTTATTTACTAAGGCTCTTCCTAAGGATAATTTTGAGTATCTTTGGAAAAAGTTGGGGGTTATTTCCCATCCTTTTTTGAACCACATGCATATGGAGATGCATCAGTATATTGGATCTATGCATTCATCTATTTTTTGGATTGATGTTGGTGGCTACCTCTCAAAAGGAGTAGATAGTGTCATTGTTGCAGTAAGGTGTGTTTTCATTGTGCAGATTTGTTGATTTGGTTGGGTTTACTCCTAAGGGGGGTTATTTAGAGCAAATTCTTGGTTCAATGTCAAAGGGGGAGAATAAAGAAAAAAAAAATCCTTTACCATTGATGTCAAACGGTGAGAGAGAATCATGTGAAAAAAATTATCTACTCAAAAGGAGAGAATAGAAATAAAATCATAAGAAAGTGTGTTCAGAGCTATTGTGTTGTCTTTGATGGTTTCTCACATTATGTATTGTCATCAATGAAAAAGGGGAGTATTTTTGAAATTATGAAGGTTTTATCATTGATGTCAATAGGATGTCAACAAGTTGGTGTTGTCATTAATGTCAACTATATGTTAAGGAAGGTTGTTGTTTGATAAAATATAGAGAAATATTGTGAAAAATAGGTTGTTGCAAGTTGTGCATGTAAAGTGGAGATATTGAGGAAGTGTTTTGCGTTCATGGAGCTATCTTTTTGTTTCAATGTGTTAGAATGAAGCAATGTGCTGAGATGATGTCTCTAGTACTTGGTTTCCAAATGCTTTTGTGAAAATTTGATAAATAGAGAAAATAGTGATGTTCAAGTGTTTAGAAAATGCTCCAAGATGTGCTCTGCATTTCTTCTATGTTGATGCTATACTTGTGCAGATCTAATATGTTGTTCAAGGTTGTTTAGAGTTTCTATATCCAAAATTTGGGCATCTCGATTGTTGTTCAAAAGATGTGTTTACCAGTATATGAACTAGTTTTGTAGTGTTTTATAGAGGTGTCTAGGAGAAATGTATTTTCTCCACATTTCTCCACAGTTTCTTTTCAAGACTTGTAGTTATGAATTAGAGCTAATGATTTTGTTCTCCTATTTGTGTCAAGAGGATTCATTTCTAGGCGTATTAGAAGAAGCTCTTTTGAGTTATAGAGTATTGTAGTGTCTGGTAGTGTTGTCTAGATAAACAGTATGATTATAATCTTCAAATGAGATTTTTGTGAAGGAAGTTTTTGGTTTGTAGTATTTTCTTTGATTGTGTCTAGGTGAATTTTTTTGTTTGAAAGTTTTAGATTAATTTAACTAAGAGTGTACTTAATGTTTAATGTGTTTTCATAGGTAACGGTCAACCTAGTGTTTACACTACATGCAAACATGTTCAAGTATTAATGAAGACATAGTGTGGCATGTAAAATTTAAATCTGGGTTTGAGTTAAGTATTTTTTTGGTCCAATTGCATTCCTATCCATTGTGGGAATGTTTAGTGCTGACCTAATTTTAATTTACAAAGTGTGAAGAGTGTATTTTTTACCTTAGAGAAAGTTTTCAAGGTTGAGGATGGTATATGTATGAGTCGATATGTTGAAGGTTGTTAAGATAGAAACAATAGAAGTGTTTGATGCAAGTGATGTGACTATCCAAAGAGTAGAGTGCGAGTTTGAGCAGAGTAGTGTGAACTTCAAAGTGTTGGACTTCTAAATGCAGTGATCTAAAGGTGTCCTCAATGTTTCAAACAAGATGGTGAAAGTGTTGGATAATTTTTGGTGGATTCCCTATTTCATTTAGAAGTTTTTATTTGTGTAAAATTTCTATTATATCTTCTTAGTTTCTTTTTGTGGTAGTGAGCCCTAGTTGTGAGCCTTTTTAGACAGTGTGTCATATTTTGGTAGTGAGCCCTTGTATCGGTTTTACAATTAATTATATTGTGAGATAATCCTCACCATGGTCTTTCCCTCATTTATATTTCCACATAATTCTAGTTTTCTCTTTTGCGTGGTGTTGTTATTTCAGTTTTTTTATCTGCATTTCATGATTAATCACTTTAACAGAATAATAGCTTAATGAATGTTTGTGGATCTGATTATTGTTGAGGTTTTTGATGTTTTAATTTTCTACAACTGATTCACCCCCCTCTCAATTTTCTTTTTCATTCAACAATGAAATCCCTCATGAACTTTTAGATCTTTATTATCGCTTAAACCCTTAATCACATTTAGCATAAAAGTAAACAAGTGAAACAATACATCAAAACACCATGCACAATGGAACACTAGATTTATGTGGAAAACCTAAGAAGGGAAAAACCATGGTGAATATTAGCTCACAATATAAATTAATAGCAACACCAATTATAATAGGCTCACTACCCAAAATAAAGAAGGGCTCATAGTTGGATTAGAAAGAAGAAAGAAAGGAACTGTTACAAAAAGAAATCCATCTCATAGCAACAAGAAGATCCACCACACAAAATCTGAACCATATGCAATCTCCAACTCACTTCCTTCAATAAATTTAGGTACACTACAAATGTAGACACTTCTTCTTCTTTCTTATATACCATCCACAACCTTGAAAACATTCTTCAAGGTTGGCTATGCACCTTAAATGTGCAATTACAAAATAGGTCAACACCAAACACTTTTTTTATGGAAATAAGTTAAGGAATATTGCTCCAAGGGTTAATTAGGATCCAAATCTACACTAACATACTTTGAAAAGCTTTCATAAATAACACACCATCTCCATAATTAGCTCTATCACACCAAGTCAGTCAAACTTGTATTAACACCCTTAATTATTAAGTTATACTTAACTAGGTCTAAACAAAACTTCACAGACCACATAAAAACACTCCATAATATCCATACAACATCTCAAAATATTCCATCATCATCAAAATATTCTACGACTCTGCCACAACCACTTGAAACTGAGAAAACCATCATTTTGTGAAACTAGACACACTAGCACAAACATCCAACTAACTAACCAACTTCACAGAACACATCAACACTTGAAACCTCAAGGGAAAGTAGATACATACATTATGAGCACATCCCAAAAAATTCAAGAAAATAACCTTCAATATGGATAAATGCGAAGCAATCTCATTTCTCTTGAACAATCTTCTTCATAGACACACACACTGGTGAACGCAACTTTTACTATTGTATGATCCAAAATTTGCAACTCTGGATATAACACCTCTAATCAACATATCCAAACCACACAAGCATAACTTCAACCATGAAAAAATATGGAGCACAACACTAAACTTCACTTTATCACACTGTAACTTCTATTCAAATTTTCTCAAAAGAACTTGGAAACCAAGCAATGCAACTGCAACTGAAACACTACTAACACATATTCAACACATCTACAACGTTTTCAACACTTATAATAGCCCATCCATACTACCAACCATCTCATCAACACAATCAGGCTCCAACAATCTCCATAGCTATGACAACACCAACATCCTTCCAACACAATCTCCATATAGTTGACATCAATGACCAACACTAGCAATTGTTGACATCAATGACAACACCAGCAACATACTTTCAAGATGCTAACCCACCTATGTATCACACACTCATATTGAAAAACTTTGAGACACCTCACTTCAAAAATATACTGACAATGGATATCCCAACAACCATGTATCGACTTTTACCGCCTTGTGTAGTGATTTCATTTTTGAAGATGCTCTCCTAGCTAAAATTTTGACCAAATCATTAAAATGCATGGCTTTGGAATGGTTTTCTCATTTCAAAATAATTAAGTTACTTCCTTTACACAACTTATAATGAGTTCCTTCAACATTTTCAAGCAAACATTAGACCTTAAGTTATCTTGATTGATTTAGTCCATTACAAACAAGAATATAAAGAATTGTTATTGATTTTATAGGACAATACCAAGATATTTATTCATGAGTCTTCTATAATCTCTTAGATGCTAGCATTCAAAGGGTTTTCATTAGAAATTTACAACCTAACATTAGAGATAAGATCTTATTGATGAAATATCCTTCATTCTTATATTTATGTACAAGTCTCCATGATTACCAAATATCAGTTAGCTAATATGAAGGTACACCTTCATCGAGTCCCAATGGTCAATCTGATATCATGCCTCAGAAAACTACCAATCATTTGAGAAAAAAACAAAAAAAATTATAAAGATAAACACCTTGCGGGCTTCTAATAACATTGAAACATAAGTTCTTGCTACATCTACAACACAATATCAATTTAGACCAAGAGAGACCATTTTCATAATTTCCCAATTCTCTCCATGCTATTATGTTATATTTTTTAAACAAGAATATGATTCACCTTCCTTCGATTATGCCAATTGATACCACTAAATCATTACCTCCAAAATTCAGTACAAAATCATTTTTTCAATATCACCATACACTTGAACATGATATATAAAGATGTGTGACTTAAGAATCAAGTGCAAGACCTAATTGATCCTAATATCATACAGTTAGCTAGTTTAAATAATAAATTAAATAAATCTTTATCACCAAATAATCAAAAAATATATATTTCCAAGTCATTCACCTAATTGTATCGAAGAAAATTATAATGACGAAGATATTGATAACATATCCAATATGATTAACATGATTGATACTCATCCTAACAAAGTTCAATAAAATCTCTTATCTAATATTTCTTTCATGCATTTTGATGATTCTATAACTGCACTTGATGGTCCTCTTTACATAACTGGAAAAATTGATGATAAAACCACAAGGAGAATACTCATTGATCTAGTATATATAGTAAATGTGATCACTAAAGAGTTTTGTATGTGCATGAACTTTACAAGGATAACTATGAAGAATCATAAGTTTCATTAAAGGCTCATGATGGTTCTATTTTTCCTATGATTGGTTTTATGACTCTCAATTAAAGTAGGACCTAAAATATTAGATTTTTTCTTACCATAATCCTGGCGTTAGACTAATTTTGTGTGAAGCTAGGTCACCCATGTATTAGCTCCATGAATATGGTCCCATCAGTCATCTATAAATGTCTTAAATTTATTGGAAAAAAAATCATAGATAACTGAGAGGGGGGGTGAATCAGTTGTTACAAAAGTTAAAATTATTCAACCTTAAACAAATTTTAATCTTAGATCTGATAATTAATAGTGCAAGAATAAATCAACAACACATCAGAAATGCATGAACACCAAGATTTTATATGTTGAAACCCTATTAAGGGAAAAACCATAGTGGATGTTAGTCCACAAGATTATACCCTGTTAGAAGTATAATGAAAAATGAATAGGGAATGCACATGCATTGAGGCACACTACCTAGAGCTCACTACTCAAAGGGAAGGCTCACTGCCTTACATAAGACAATCAGATTAAATCCATCTGATGAGGTTGAATTGAGAAATTAGCTTCTTCAAAAGCTTGATGATAGTTTTGGTTAGGCACAAGAATACTTCTTCAAACTTCTTCACAATCTACTCTACATTTGGATGATCTTATCTTAATTCACACATTTTGCATACACACTTCATATTCATTCACCGAGCATACCTCAAAATGAGGAAACAATCACTCTTATATATCCGCTACATGGATTTACATCAACAACTCTATCGGCCACAAATAAAGAATAAATGAATTACAACTTTTCGGCCTTAATACATGAACAAATAATAATGCACATCAACCTAAGTCGGTCACAACATAGTGAGGACCTAAAAAAAAATCCTTGAACATGCCAAACAATACAAGATTAATCCATAAGGATCCACAACACACTACCATCATCATGTCGGCCAAGAACATGAAAACTCAAACACAAAAAGAAAAATATTCGATCATGAACATGTCGATCAATGTGGATGTACCACACTGATAGATCACAATCTACAAACATTACTGAACATATCATGAATATACACAACAACTCAATTCATTATAATTCCATTCTCATCTTCTAGAAACATTTGTTACAGTAACTGAATGACTGTAGTAACACAAAACTTCATAAATTTCTCAATTCTTGATGCGTACCACTGAAACTTTTGGAAAACATACTAGATAGGCTCAGAAAAAAACCCTTGAATGTGTGCCACTTGAAAATCAACGTACACAACTTTTCATTCTTCTAATCATCATAGATTCACAGACTGTCTGCACAATATTTATTACAATTTTATCAATCTCCTTGACATATACAACCTTCAAAATCATCAATGCTAATAGTGTTGACATCAATGACAACCACATATCAACAACACAACCAAAACATCCAAAAATCTCCCCTTTTGGCATTGATGGCAACACATGATGTGAAAAAAATACCATTAACACAACTAGATCTTCACAAAATACTCTTCTCTTCCTTACATGACTCTTCTCCTCCTTTCTTCAAGATTTTTTCACATTATCCATCTCCCCCTTTGACATCAATGGAAAAGGTACACATTCTATGATCCACATATCATCTGAATCTTTTGACTACTCCCTTAAGTAACAGCCACCACGACATCAATCTGAAACAAGATCTAACTGTAAGTCCACAGATTGATGCAAAGACTTGCATCTTAGTTTAGATTGGGAGGGGAAATTACCCCTAACTTGCCTCTAAGATACTCAAAAGTATCCTTAGGAAATGGTTTAGTGAAGATATCTGCAATTTTTTCCTTTGTAGGCACATATTCCAATTTGACCTCTTTATCACTTACTTTGTCTCTCAAAAAGTGATACTTGATAGATATATGCTTTGTCTTTGAATGTAGCGCCATATTCATGGAAATGTTTATGGCACTTGAATTGTCACAAAATATAGCAATAGGCTCATCATAATCAACTCTGATATCTCTCAACATCTACTTCATCCATAATACTTGGGTACAATTGTTTGTAGCAACAATATATTTTGCCTCAGTAGTAGATAAGGAAATGGAATTTTTATTTTTACTTAGCCAAGAACTGGCTTCTTCCCCAAGAAGAATGCACCACCACTTTTTTTTTTCCTATCATTAATATCACCTACCCAATCTGCATTTGTAAAGGTATTCAGAGTAAGATCATCTTCCTTAGGATACCAAAGACCAAAATAAACTGTTCCTTTTAAGTATTTGAAAATTCTCTTTATTATAGCCACATGTGATTCCTTTGGATCAACTTGATATCTAGCATCCATGCACACAACAATTATAATGTTTGGTCTGTTCTGAGTTAAATATAGCAATCCACCAATCATTGACCTATACCTTGTTTGATTAGCCTTAGGAAAATTATCATTTTGTGTTAGCTTGCATCTGGTTACCATGGGTGTACCAACTGGCTTTAAGTCTTCCATGCCAAACTTTTTCAGTAATTCTCTTACATATTTGGACTGAGATATGAAAATTCCATCATTTAACTAAGATATTTGCAATCCTAAAAAGAATTTCAGCTCTCCTATCATTGACATCTCAAATTCACTTTTTATTTCATCAGCAAATTTCATGCATAAATCATCATCACCTTCAAAAATAATATCATCAACAAAGACTTCAATGATCAACTCTTTATCTTGATCCAACTTGAAATACATATTTTTTTCAGTAGTAGCTTTATTGAATCCATATCTAGTCTAGCATACCAGGCTCTAGGTGCTTACTTGAGTCCATATAGAGTTTTCTTCAATCGGCAAACCATATCTTTTTGATCAATCAGTTAAAATCCATTTGGTTGCTCAACATAAACTTCTTCTTCTAATTCACCATTCAAAAATGATGACTTCACATCCATTTGATAGAATTTATAATTCTTGAAAGTGGCATAAACAAGAAACAACATTACAGCTTCAATTCTAGCAATAGGAGTAAAGGTTTCTTCAAAATCAATACCTTCCATCTATGAGTATCCTTTGCATAACAGTCTTTCTTTATTCCTGATCACTTCACCTTGTTCATTCAACCTATTTTGAAAGACCCATTTGGTTCCAGTCACATTTTTCTCTTGAGGTCTAGGAACAAGAATCCATGTATCATTTTTCTCTATTTGCATTAGTTCTTCCTTCATTCCTTCCATCCAATATTCATCTTTACCTGCTTCACTGACATTGTTAGGCTCAATCTTGGTATCAAAAAATATTCTTCTGCAATTCTTCTTCTAGTCTGTACACCTTTATTCTTGTCTCCTATGGTCTATCTTTCATAATGACTTCGCTTTACATACCTTGGAATTTTTGGTTCTTCTATTCTTTCTTCTGCATTTCCATTGTCTTCTTCTTCATGATTTTCTTGATTCACCAAAATAGTTTGAACTTGATTCTGTGTTTGTGCATTCTTTCCATTCTCAGTATTATCTTGTTGGTCATTTGAATCATATCCACAATACCTAGATGATCTACCAATATCCTCATCAACTCTGACATTTTCACTTTCAACCATATTCTTCAATATTTTGTTGTAACATTGGTAGGATTTTCTCTTAGTAGAGTAACCTAGAAAGATTCCTTCATCACTTCTAGCTTCAAACTTTCCTATATCTTCATCTCTTTTGATAAAAAATCTACTTCCAAAGATTTTGAAATACTTAATAGTAGGCTTATAACCAAACCATAGCTCAAAAGGAGTTTTACCAGATTCTCTCCAATAGGTATGAGGAACATTACCTTCCAACATCATAGTTCTGGCAGCATATAAAATTGTTATGTTCTTTCTCTCAACAACTTCGTTCTGTTGTGGGGTCTGGGGAGCAGATAATTTTTTTATTCCATGCTCTTCACATAATTAATCAAACTCCCAAGAAGTGAATTCGCCACCTCTATTTGATCGCAAACATTTGATCTTCAAACCTTTCTCATTCTCTGCCATAGCTTTGAAGCTTTTAAATTTCTCTAATGCCTCATATTTTTCTCTTAAGAAAGCAACCCATACCATTCTAGAATAATCATCAATAAGAAACATAAAGTACCTTTCTCCTCATAGACTTTTGATTTTCGATGGACCACATAGATCAGTATGTACCAAATCCAGTACTCCATTGGAATGATGTTGTTTGCTCCGAAATGAAATTCTTGTCTGCTTTCCCATCTCACACTCCTTGCATATAATGTTAGTAGGATTCACTAACTTAGGTAGATCTTTGACTGCTTGTGTGGAGCTTATTTTGACAATGTTATCAAAATTCACATGACATAGCCTTCTATGCCATAATCAGCTTACATCAACTTGAGCAATCAAACAACTTTCACTAGCAGCATTTAAGTGAAAACTATTACCTCTTGTCTTTGTACCTAAAGCAATCACATTTCCCAAGCTTCCCAAAATCTTGCATTTACCATATTTGAACTGAAGATTGTAACATTTGTCAACCATCTATCCAACACTCAATAAATTGTGCTTCAAACCTTCAACATATAGGACATCATCAGTATTGCATTTACCACCAAGAGAAATAGTGCCTTTTCCAAAAATCACACCAACATTGTTATCTCCAAATCTTACAACACCACCATCATATTTTTCCAAGCTTCAAAATTTTCTTTTGTCACCCGTTATATGATGTGATTATCCACTATCAATCACCCACTCATCCTTCTCATCAATCCTGGCTGATGGAGCTTTCTCAATATTCTAATTACTAATTGATTCAATGGACACCAAAACATTTTCTTTGATAGAAATGAATACCCATTCATCTTCATTTTCAGATTCTTTATCAGATTCATCATCAGTAACACCTTCTTCAACATAATAAAATTTATTTTGAAATATACTCTTGTCATGTTTATACTTAGAAACTCTTTTAGGACACCTTGATGAAAAATGACCTATCTTACTACAATAGAAACATTTAATAGGAAATTTTCCTTTGTACTTACCTTGTCCTTTGGCTTCCCTTTTCACAATCAGTGCTTCCAATTCTTCTAGCTCTCTTTCTTTATCTTCAATCAGTTTCATTTCTTCTTCATACTTGAATGTCTTCCTGGAGCTCTCTCCTGGATCATATCTCTGTTGGATTTTTCTGGATACAGTAGCTTTGAATGCAAACTCTATCAAGAAAAGATTCACCAAATTCACTCAACTCAAAGGTAGCAAGTTTTCCAATCAGCATGTCTCTTGTCATATTTGTTACTATCTTGAGCTCTTCAATAGAATGAGCTTTTGTTTTGTAAGAAGTAGGCACAGATCTAATTATTTTAGCCACAATCTCATCTTCTTCCAAGATTCCACCGACACATCTAATTTAAATCACCAGTTCATTTATCTTTTGTGTGAAAGAAAAAATGATTTCATCTTCACTCATCTTCATGTTCTCCCACTTGCCTTCCAAACTTTGTATCTTAGAAAATTTCACTAGTGCATATCCTTCATACAATGTTTCCAACTTTATCTAGATCTCATGTACAGTCTTCAAACCTATCACATTCGTCATCTCTGAATCTGTCAAAGCACTTAGCAATGCTTCTATAGCCTTGGTATTAGTTTATGCTTCTTTGATCTCATCAGCAATAGAGGGACCATTCTGAGGAATAGTATATGCATTCTTTGTAATCTTCTAGAAAGGCTCACCAATGCACTTCAAATGACACTCCATTTTGAATTTCCACAAAGAGTAGTTTGTACCACAAAATCTAGGACTATCCTTCTTGTATGATGTCATCTCAGATCACCTCAAGCTATTAAACTTCTTCAAAGGAACTAGTTATGATACCAATTGTTGGAAAAACAAGGATAGACAATTGAGAGTGGGGGTGAATTAGTTTTTATAGAAATTAAACTAATTCAACCTTAAACAAATTTTAATCTCAAATTTGATAATTAAGAGTGCAAGCATAAATCAACAACACATCAGAAACACATGAACACCAAGATTTTATACGTGGAACCCTATTAGGGGAAAAACCACAGTGGATGTTAGTCCACAAGATTATACCCTATTAAAAGTATAATGAAAAATGAATAGGGAATGCACATGCATTTAGGCACATTGCCTAGAGCTCACTGCTCAAAGGGAAGGCTCACTACCTTACATAAGAAAATTAGATTAAATCCATCTGATGAGGTTGAACTGAGAAATTAGCTTCTTCAAAAGCTTGATGACAGTTCTGGTTATGCACAAGAATACTTCTTCACACTTCACTCAAATGTCTTCACACTCTTCTCTGCATTCAGATGATCTGATCTTTATTTACACATTTTGCATACACACTTCATATTCATTCACTGAGCATACCTCAAAATGAGGAAATATTCACTCTTAAATATCTGTTAGATGGATTTACATCAACAACTATGTCGGCCACAAATAAAGAATAAATGAATTACAATTTGTCAGCCTCAATACATGAAAAAATCTTAATACGCACCAACCTAAGTCTGTCATAGCATAGTGAGCACCTAAAACAACATCCTTGAACACGCCAAACAATACAATGTTAATCCATAAGGATCTGCAACATGCTACCATCATCATGTTGGCCAAGAACATGAAAACTCGAACACACAAAGAAAAAACTCTAATCACGAACATGTCGATCAACGTGGATGTACCACACTTATAGATCATGATCTAGAAACATCATTAAACATCTCAAGAACATACACAACAACTCAATTCATTATAATTGCAATCTGATCTTCTAGAAACATTTGCTACAGTAACTGAGTGACTATAGGAACACAAAATTTCATAACTTTCTCAATTCTTGATGTGTACCACTGAAAATTTTGGACAAAATACTAGATAGGCTCAACAACAAACCCTTTAATGCATGCCACCTGAATATCAATGTACACAAATTTCCATCCTTCTGATCATCACAACTTCACAAATTGTCTACACTATATTTATTACAATTTTCTCAATCTCCTCAACATATACAGTCTTTAGAATCATCAATGCTAATAGTGTTGACATCAATGACAACCACAACATCAAAAAAAAATCACATTCAATGGAAAATACATACTATTTATCATAGTGGATTTAATCCTTTGGCCTCAACCAACCCAACCCGATAAACCTCGTGAATACTATCTATTTTTATAATATCAAAAATTTAAAACTAAGTGTATAGCCCAACTATCCCTTACCAATAGTCTACTTGAGGCTCCTCATTCTTTGATGGATTTGATGATTGTTCCTCCTACCCCACCTGTAGTGAACAAACCTTGATTTGAATTGGGTATTCTTCCTCGACCATATGACATCTATGTCATGATTTCCCCTCCACCATCATATAAAGGACCATGACAAAAACATTTGAAAAGGCATCCAATGATTAATTTTGTGCCTCCTAAGGAAAAAAAAACATTTGTGCAAAATCCTAAAATGCTAATGGTTTCCCAACCTTTGATATTTCCTTCAATTCCTCCTACAAAGGAAGAAAAGGGACCAATATTTGAATATTCCTTGAAATCCCCCCTTCACAAGTTGAAGCTTGTGCGAGAAAAATCCAAAATGCAAAGGAACTCAAAAGAAAACATCATGCTATGGCATGTCAACTTGTTGAAGATGGTGAATCCTCACCTAATGATTCTCCATCCATACAACAAATTTTGATAAAATACCTCCCACCCATCCATCTTTTTTTATCTCCTGACTCCTCTCCGCCACCCTCACCAAACCATAAAGTTGAACCTTATCTATCCCAACCAAAACAATGATCAAAAATATTTCACATGGATGATAATTCCCACAATCATGTCAATAGCATTAATATGCAACCCATTGCGATATACACTGATATTGAATTAGAGGATAGATTAAAAGAGAAAAAATAAGATCATAACAAATTATTTCTTATGTTTTCCAAACCAATTAACTTAGATGAGGGAAACCATGATGATCCTCCAAATTTGAGCGGCCCACCTTGTCTTGAACATAGTGCTTATCCTTGTACTACACTTTTTGTAGTTCCTTTAGCTTATTATTCACCTTCTATTTATGATGAGAAAGATTGGGATGCAAATTATTTTCTATAGATCAGCTTACATGTATAGTACCTGTGTTGTCTTTGTGTTTTTCTTGCATGTAATGTGATATCCTTGTAAGGTGTTGCTTGGCACATATTTGTGTTTGTAAGTTTTCTTTGGATGACCCTTGTTCTCATTGGTGCAAGCGTACTTAGAGAACAAAGTTATTGTGGTATTCCTCTATTTGTATCTACATTCTTCTTTATTATGTGCATGTTGTATTGCTCCCTTTTTGTCCTTTCAGGAGTGATGCAAAGCATTGAGACATTTAGGTCTCTTCCATATTGAACCAAAAACCTTTTATGGATAATGAACTAACCCTAGATCTATGGATCCCTCATGTGTTATCTTTGTCTTGTAGGATTTTATGGTGAACTCCTCAACACCTCGGGATCACCTGCAAGACAAAATAACTTCCATAAGAGAGAAATGGTAAAAATATCATGTTATGATTATGGATGCAAGAATGCCAAAATGAATATGGAAATGTGCAAATCAAGATTTTCTTATATAGGCAAGGTGAGAGATGGGATTAGACAAGATCATGACAGGTGTCCTAATCTTATCACATGAGTCAAATAACTCATAACTACCTAAGAAACAAGCATTAAATGAATGCAAACTAGATAAGATAAGTGAAAAATAATGCTTAGCTAGAAATATTCCTTCCTAGGACCTAAGTGGACCTAACATGTAAATAGGACCTACATAGATAAGCACATATTTACACCAACACCCTCCCTTAAGTACAACTTAGGGAGTACTAATGCAAATGAAACAAAGATAGGTCCTAGATATGAGGCCATGTTAGGTACCCATGTACATATGCAAATGCAATCTCTCACAAATGGAAAAAAGGAGAAAACCAAGTGGGACAAAACTCCTCCCAAAAGAGAGAAAATATAAAATAATGCTCTCCATGAAAAATGAGGAACAAAACCCCATTTGAGGAAAATGAACCTCCCATAAGAGAGACAAAGAAGAGGCCATTTAGCCCCCCCTAAATGAAAATAATTCATCAAAAATCTAATCAATCTCCCTCCATATTAAGGATGATAAGAGAGACCATACAACCACCCCCCCCATAATGGTATAACCTGCTACAAAGAAGCATTGGAAGCACACTTGTGGAGTAAACATTGGAACAATTAATTAGGAAAGAAAAGGAAAGATAATTATGATGCTAAAAAATATATTAGAGTCACTCAAGAACTTAGGTCAGAATCATGATAAAGCAATAGCATACCTGATGCCAAGGAACACTAGAAAACTCGCAGATTGACACAAATGTGGAATCTGTGAAGCAACAATTGATTGACAAATGATCTAGAGCTTAAATTAAGTGCAAAGATCAAAATTACACCCTCTCAACTATCAAAATATCTAAGTAATCTCTAGGAAACCCATTAAGGAAAAATTAAATAATGATATACTTGGGATAAATATAAGAAAAAGTGCATGGGTGGCAAGATAGAGCTCCTCAATACCTTTCCAGCACTGCAAGAATCATGAAAAGTAGAGATCATGGAAAAAAATTATGAGCTTGGGATCCAAAAATGAAGATTCAACTTCAAACAGTAATAAATGCCAAAAAACCAAAAAAAATCTAAAAATAACCCACACCACTACAAAATTGACGAAGCCATCTTTTTTATGATATCTTGTTTGATTTTTTTTTCCTCTTGGATCAAAATTTATCGCAAAATGAAAAAAGGCCCTGAAGAGGGTACTTACAAACTAAATCAGTGCAAAAATTAAGCCCCTTAGGGGCTAGCGGCTAGTACATCATTGTTGCACTCAAATTAAAAAAATCATGCCACCATCCTGACGCTAGTAGAGTGACATGCAAGAGGTGGAGAGTGGCATGGGGTAGTAGGGTGAACCCATGTCACTCAAGGGATGGCCCCCCAATGGGTCATATGACTACAAGCCAATACACCGGAAACCATAGGCTAGCTATAAAGTAACTTTCAATAGATTAAGGTTTTTAAACCATAGTTTAATAATAAAAAACAATTATGAAGGATGATAAGAGAGACAACTTGCAGATCACTGACAACTCTAATTATGTTGTACTATATGACCAAGTACAAATTTGTATGGTTGTATGATTAAAAATTTTGCTTGAGGCCCAGATAAAAAATGTCAAAATTTGACAATTTGATAGTCGGTCCTTCGGTTCTCGGGCCTTTCAGACGCAATGACGAGGTCATTTTTCACTCAAAGTGCTCCAAAAAATCAGCTACCCCCAGATCTGGCAATTGAAATCCTTCCTTCAAACCATTGTAGATCAATAAAAATATAATAAAATTTTATGAAATGAAATCCAAATCTAACTTCCTCTAATGCCCTAGATTCAATGGAAAGGTTCTTAAGATCCCAACTCATACCCAACAAATATTTCATGCCAAGATAGGTCGAGCTCAAATCTAGGAAGAAATTTTGTAACATTGAAGCTTTGATACCATGTAAGAGTTTATAGTGAACTCCTCAACACCCCAAGATCACCTGCAAGACAAAATAACTTCTACAAGAGAGAAATGGAAAAAATATCATGCTATGATTATGGATGCTAGAATGCCAAAATTAATATGGCATCCAAAATGAATATGGCCATGTACAAATGAAGCTTTGATTATATAGGCAAGGAGAGAGATAAGATTATACAAGATCATGACAAGTGTCTTAATCCTATCACATGAGTCCACTAACTCATAACTACCTAGGACACAAGCGTTGGATGAATTCCAACTAGATAAGATAAGTGAAAACTAATGCTTAACTAGAAATATTCCTTCCTATGACCTAAGTGGACTTAACATGTTTGGAATATATCACTTAGCATAAGGTTTCCCATCAAGCTCTCTTGCCTTATCATTTTGCAAATATCATTATTATTCTACCTTAAAGGAAATTGCTCTCGTTTGGAATTAGCAATCACTTTGAGGTATTGGCATGAATAACTTTTTGATGTATTAATGGCATATTGATCATATTTTTTAGATCCTTATCAAAGTTATTTTGTAAAAAAAATGAGGTTTGATTATAATTCTTGGTATATGGTTGACATGAGAACTCGTCTAGTGAATATCAAACATCACTAGCCCTTGTGTGTTTTCATTTTCCACCATTTAAAAAACTCACCTAGTGAATATCAAACTTCACTAACCTATGTTGTTTCTTTTCAAGATCACCTAATGAAGATCAAACTTCACTAGCTTGTAATTCCTTTCATGGGTCACCTAGAAAATATCAGACTTTGCTACCTTGTAATTCATGAATGCCTCGAGTATGGACCATAGTAAGAAATTTATGGATCTTGTTATTTTGTAATGCAATACCCCCTTGTATGTGTTTGCATTATGTTTGCATCATATTTTCATTGTGTTTGCATCGTGTTTGCATTATACTTGCATCATATTCATTTTGTACTATATTTGTGCCTTCATTGTGTATGCTACATGTTTGTCATATTTCATTACACCTCATGTGTGTGTGTGTTCATTTTTCTTTACATTCTTGTTTGGTAGGATATCATAATTGCTATCCTAAGCCAATTTTTATGTGTGCCTTCATGTTCTTTGGAAATTCTCCTAGAGGACATGAGAGATAAAATATTTATTATTTATTTTCCTATGACAAATTTTAATTGCATTCATAGAGGTGGAGCCACTACGATGATGGTTACAAAGCATTCTGGGAGGATATTCATTTTAGGCGTCCACTTTTTAGGTGGGAACCACCTAGAATTGCATGTACTTTCATGTCGTCTTGCATGATTTGCATGTTATCCTAGGTTGGGTGCCCAAGTTTTTATGTTCTAGGTATGAGTCATCGAAGCCACTAGAGAGTAATGGAGCACTTAGGTTTGACCAATTGTTATTGGCTATGCGTTAGCGTCAATGTCAAGGCCATGTTTTCATTTAATAATTTTCACTATGTTTATGGATTGTCCACTGAGAGGGGCATGATTTTTTCTAGGTGGTTTATGATTTTTGTTTCAAGATACCACAATGGTATTATCTCCCATAAATATCTATATATTAGAGCCTTGAGATAGTGGTTTCATAAGTTTTTTTGCAGGTTTTTGAGTAACAAAGTTTTGCAAAAATTTAGAGAGGAGTGTTGTACTGATGTGTACTTCATTTGAAGATTAACACAAGAATTTTATCTCTTTATGTGTGGATTATTTTCCTCCAAGGTTTTCTCCATGTATATCTTGTGTCACTTGTGGTTCTTAACTTGTGGTAATGTTTTTTTTCTTTCATTCTTGGATATGCTAATCACATAATCACATAATTGGTAATCTTGAATACATAATTCTAGATTTTCAATCACATTATTAAGTCTATATTGTTGCAAGTTTCACCTTGATAAGCAACATTTAGTATCAAAGCTAATTATTTTTTTGAGAGAGGGATACCTTTCTCTTAAGTGTTGAAGTTTTTTTACTATAGTGGGAGCTTTTGCTTTGTGAGTTTTGTGTAGATTTGTGAAGAAGATTGAAAACCATGGCTTCTACCTCTCGTCTAGACATTGATAAATTTAATGGCACTTGTTACAAGATGTGGAAGTTGAAGATGAAGGATCTCCTTGAAGAGAGAGATTAATGGTTGGAAGTTTCAAATGAAAATAAATCATCCAATGTGTCTAATGAACATTGGAATAAAATAGAAAAGAATTCATGAGGAACCATTTGATTGTGTCTTTTGGAAAATTTATCCTCTTGAATGTTTCAAAAGAATCTACTACACACAAGTTGTGGAAGAAGATAGGTAATATTTATCAAACTAAAAGTCTATCTAATAAATTGTATCTCAAAAGACATTTATATTCTTTGAAAATAAAGGATGGTGATTATGTTGCAAAACATTTAAATTATTTTAATATGGTTACAATTCAACATGCATCTATAGATGTTAATATAAAAGAAGAAGATAAATACATTTTGTTGCTTTCTTCTTTAGCTAAATCTTGGGAAAATCTAATTATTGTCATAAGTGGTGGTGGTGCAAAGACAAAGATTTATAATCTCATTGCTACACTTCTTTCAAAATAAATGAGAAGAAAGTCCATGAATACGGGCTCCTAAGATGTCTTACATGTGCGAGGAAGGTCCAAAGAAAAAGGAGGACCTAAAGGGATAAAAAGAGAGACAAGTCTAAAGGATGTTCTAAAACCCCCATGAAGAGCAAAGTAAAGTGTTGGAATTGTGGTAAGAGAGGGCATGTGAAGGAGTGCAGAAATAAGAAAAAGAGTTTAGATACTTACATAGAAAATTCCTCAAAAGATGGTGATTCTGATGCTTTGTTTATTTCTACTAACACTATTAGTTATGATTCTTGGCTTATTGATTCAAGTTGCTCTTACCATATGACTCCTCACAAGGAGTGGTTTACTTCATCTTCAGCTTATGATGGGGGGGAATTTTTCCTTGGTGATAACAACACAAAGAATATTGTTGGTAAGGGAAAGGTAAAGTTTTGTTTCAATGATGGAAGGGTTACAATCCTTGATGATGTTTTACCTATTCTAGGACTTGCATGAAATTTACTTTTAGTATCCAAGTTGAATTATTTTGGAATGCATGTGACATTTGACAAGTATGGTTGCATGTTGGTAAGAGGGAGTTTGGTGATTGCTAAAGGATCTCAGATAGGGACTTTTTTTAGGCTTAATGGATCCAATTTTTCTAACTCTTCCAATATAACTGGCATTGAAAATGCATGTATATAGTGGCACCATAGATTGGGTCGCATAAGTGAAAAGGGTCTTAAGACTATTTAACACTAGTACAGAAACAACAATATATGATTAAAAAAACTACTAAAAACTACTTATAAATGACTAAACATGGTCACATGACCATTATAAGTTTATTTCCAATCATTTCTAATGTGTCCAAATTGATGACTAAACCATTTTTAGTCATTTATTGGTTGTTTTGATTGATCGATTTGGTAGTATATTTAGTCATTAATTTGGTCATTGATTTTTGTAAACTGGTCACTTATTTAGTCACTTTTTATTCACTAATATAATTATTCATTAATTTAGTCATTGATTGTTAACTAGTCACTTATTTAGTCATTTTTATTCAGTAATTTATGTCCATTGGTAGTGTATTTAGTCATTAATTTTAATCATCATTTTGATCAATTTGGTAGTTTATTTAATTGTTTTTCATTGATTTCTGTTAATTGGTAGCATATTGAAACATTATTTATTAATTGCATAATCATTAGTCATATTTATTCATTGATTTTTGTCAATTGGTAGTTTATTTAATTGTTTTTTGTTCATTTATTTTTTCCTAAAAGTGCCAGAAATGAGACAATTCTTTTGAGGTTTAACCATAAAACATATAAAAACATAACCAATCATTCATTTGCACATAATGAAACAACTATTGAGAAGGAAAAGTATTGAAATTTTATTGAGAAAAGGTGTTCTTATAGCATATACAAGACATATATATGTCTTTTCTTTGAAAAATGTGTTACAAAGTGTGTTTATTAGTGCTATGACTCAGAAAACTAAGTTACAAATCCAAACCAATCACAAACATTTATCAATGGACGAGCACCTTGAAGTCCTGCTTCCATAAGAAAGTTATTTTTCTTTTCAACATCATAGAAGTTTGACTCTCTAGTTACACACTAAAAGAATCAAATATAATATTCACAAGATCCCCTAATTCCTTGCTACACTCCAACTTGTCCTCGGCAAGCCAATTCTCCAAAAGGATTTTTTATTCTTATTTACAACTAATCATGAAAGTTCAAGAGACTCAAATACATTCAATTCATTTCGTCAATAGAGTACCAAAATACTTGAGAAGAGGTGGTTTTTAACCTGGTTTTACTGGACCACTCTGCAATAATATTGGCAACTTCTTTAATAATAATTCTGAGTATGAAATTTTCATTTCATTTTCAAACTTAAAAATATTTGCAAAGTGTGATTTATTGGACCTACTACTAGCAGATATAACTTTGATGAAATCCAAAACTCCCTGGAAATTTTCTATAGTGTCTAGCATGCAAAGAATGCCTTGAAGAGATTCAACAAGTAGTTATGTCACTTCCTTATAATTCATCTAATAAAATAACTCTTAGAATCGTTGGAAAACCTACATAGCAAACGCTAATATTCAATTACAACATCTATTTCTTCAAAATGCAAGAACATAATGATACCAATTTAAATTGCTATTTGCAATCACAAAAATATAAATTTTTTTGCCTAATACTAACAAAAATAGTATAAGTTCAATTTATCAAAAATACACTCTTTCATTTCCAAATGAATGTATGCTAGTGAGGAGTTAATTAGGTTCAATTATGCATTAATTCCATTTAGTTAATCAAAAAAAAAAATCCAAAACACTAAAAATTGTTGAGAAAGTATGTCTCAACTTCCAACCTTGTGCCTCTAGTTTAAAGGACTTGGTGACAAATTTGATGTTTCTGCCTTTATTGCCATACTGTGCTTGGCTTATTTCATCCTTTACCGCTTTACCACGGTGGTCTAGACTATCCATGGCGGTACCGCAATGATGGACCTAGTGGTTACCGCCTTACTGTGTGCGGTGAGTTCTCTCACTGTGGTGGCACGGTAAGGCCACCAGTGGTCTAGCTCGGTGATTACCGCCATACTGCTGGTGGTGGTTCCTCTCACTGCTATGAGTTTGGTGGTTACCATCCTACTGCTGGCAGTGGTTCCTCTCACCACGGTGTCCGCAGTGAGACTACTAGCGGTAGACCTGGTGGTTATCGCCCCACCACGGGCGGTGAGCCTGGCGATAACCACTCCACCGCGAGTGGTGAGGTTGCTCATCATGGTGGTTGTGGTAAGACCACCAGCGGTTTGGTCGGTGATCACCGCCCTACTGTGGATTGGCCTAGCGGCCTCTGCGGTAGCACAGTTTGACCGCTAGTGGTCCCCCGAACTATTTACCACTTTAACACAATCGGGTCAATCAGACTCGATGGTAGTGCGGTAGATGGCAAGGTGAGCTCGGACAAGCTCAGCGCCATACCATAGCAGGTTGAAATGAACTCGACGATGGTGCGGTGGAGACAAGGAGAGCTCAGATGAGCTCAGACCAGGTTTGACTGAGTTGGACTCAGAGTCAAAGAGCGCCCAACGAATGGTAGATGGACACGTGGCAGTTTGACAACAGTTTGATTGGCCAAATGCCAAAATATTAAGGGCAATAATTGCAAGATGATTTCTAGCTGGAAAAGGAACCCGATTAAGGCAAGCAGTAAATGCTTGGGTGGCTCGATGCAATTTGGGAAGATGGATTGCTTGTTTGAATGTTTGATGCATGAACTTGGAAGCCGTGTGTTTGGTTGGAACATTGAATGAGATGTATGATAGTTACAAGTCGAGTACATTGTTTTTATGAAAACCAAGAAAGGTGACGGTTTCGATAAGCGAGTTGCAAGTCAATGTAAGTGTGAGAATTTATTGGATACTTTGAGAGAAGTATTGTAACAGTGAAAAAATAATCAAAATGTTGATGTGAGTTGAGCAGAGAGTAAGGATTGAAGAATTTGTATGTAATCTTTTATTGTTGTAATACAAATTGTCTTTGCTTGGTGTGGTGGGGTTTTTACCTGAATTTTTTTTCCTACGTAAATACTTGTGTCATTTGTGAATGCTTAATTTGTTGTTATCTCATTTATGTTGTATGTATTCATCTCAGTAGATTTAGAAGCTATTAGAACCAGTTTTTTCTCTTCTCCTCTATTGTATTAGTGTTAAGGGAATGTATTCCACATTGTTGGGTCGATAGATCCATCCATGTTTTCCCTTCCAAAATAAAAGTATCAGGAAACTATTCATTGAAAATTCCCCTCAATTTCCTATTTGAGGTTTCAGTCTAAGTACTCAACTTCAAACATATGTCAAGTATTACTAGAATAAGTTCCAAGTGTATGATCATACTAGAGTTCTTAAGAATATCTATAATTTGATATTATGAAATTTCTTGAATTGCAATAATACATAAATATTTTGGTACTTGATCCTCATATATGCCGAAGCATACATTTTAGGTAGGGACTAAAATATGAAAAATCACAATTGCTGACAATTACCATATTTTTTACCCCATGAAGGTTTCCTCTTTTAGTAAGATTCATAGCAAGCTCAAGGAGAAATGCAACAAGCACATTTGTTAATACATGGAGAGGTTCAAATTGAAATCACAAAAGCTTTAGTCAAATACATATATAAGGATATAAAAACCCACCTATCCACTAACAAAAGGAACAATTGTAGCTTCATTGATAGTTGCAAACAACACTTTCCCCCTCTGATTGACAACAAAGAACCCACCAATTACAGTTGCTTCAGATGTTAAAATGATTAGATTAGAGGAATCATGTTCTACTTCAAAATGGTGGGAATTCTAGAATTTTTTTCTACCAGGCCTTCTTGAATCTGGCCAAATCTATTTGGCTTGTACATATATTGACATTTTATTGAGCCCAAGATTAACATTTTTCAGGATAGAAAAAACATTGATTTCTCTAAGGTATACATGAACAACATTGTGAAGAATATGGAATTGGGAGATGTTGCCATGAGTCTTAGGCCTAAAGTGAGTTTCCCAGTAACACCTAAAGACCTCAAGGTATGAAGGGGTTAAATTAAGGCAATAGCTTCATTTTGTAAAAATGAAATATTTAATGGTAATTCATATAGAGAAATTTTATGGAAATGAAGCCTAGATTAAATTCCAAGTTTAGAAGTTGATTGTTCAAGAAAAATTACATGAGAATTTGTGTCAAAGCTTCATTGGGTCACTACACAATCATTATTGGAATCTTTGAGAGAGTTAGTTTCATAGATGAAGTAGAGAACTTGATAGATAATGCACTATGTGAACTAGATGCAAGCATGTAGAGGGTATTGCTCAATGCCTACGAAATTCATAACAACACCAAAGTAACAAAATGTGCAATAGAATATAGATTTTTATGTTGGAACCACAAAGTATTTCACAATGATGTCAAACTTGTATTATGTGACCTGTAACATGAAGAGTTGTCTTTCATATACCCAAGGAAAAAAATCAGATGGGACCAGTACCAGGATTCAACTTATGTAGATTTAGTTGTGTCACAAGAAATTTGGGCTCCCAAAGGGTTTTCTATGAAAGCCAGATATTCAATTTGTCAAAGAGTTTATACCTTTTGTTGTTAATGAAACCAAATTTCTTGAAAATTTCCATTAATACAATTCATGTGCCTTGTCGATGCTTCAACATGTTGGAAAATTGTAATATCTAACAAGAGGTACCTCCATTATGCTTTGATGGGTGTTAACATCCCAATCCAAAATTATGAGATCCATTTTGCTAGTATCCTGGAATTATGGCAGCCATGAGAGCCATAGCTCATCATTATGTTATCACTCAGGACTCTAAATAAATACTGTGAAACCAAACACATAGTTTCCTTGGCTTCTCTCACCTCCAAACATCATCAACAAAAATTAGTTCTTACCATGCATCTATGACCCATTGAAAGAGATCCAACGAATAAGGATAAATAAGGAGATACTAGTAAAAAATATAGAGTAGTTGACCCACACATTTCCTACATTACCACAAGAAGACCCAAGAATAATTATGGTAATACAATAGAGTATAAAGGTTTCCTGCATCACCGCAAGAGGACCTTGGAGATAGTGCGGTATGGAAATGGAGCCAACAAGCCAAGTGAAATTTTATAAAGTGTCATAAAAAATTTTGGAAAATAATTATGAATTTATTTTGGGGAACATATAATTTCTATCATGAGCATAATTTGAGTTTGTAGGAGAGCTACTTCAAATTAAAAATCAAGAAGCAATAGAATACCATACTTGGTTGTGCACCCAGCTCAATCACATGTAACTTTGAAGTGAGTTTCCCTCCATTGATTGTTTTTGAAGCAAAGGAAATAAGGATGGAACGATTTGTATTGCCTACAACCTACAAAAAAACAAAATCGATGTTAGGAAACACCACATATTTTAGAGACAAGATGAAAATGGAAGCACAACAAGAAAGAAGCATCTAATATGGTAGAGAAAATAATCTCAAAGAGCGGAAGAGAGTTTTACCTTAAATGATGCAAATGCGGTTGCATGGGCTTTTAGATCTTGACTTTGTTGTTGCTCTACATAAAACAACTGCATGTTCCCCTTAACAAGTTGTGGCCTTTGTCCATATAATTTTATTACTATCAATAACAATCATAAACCTCATCAATTAAGGAATATAATAATATCATAGCCATTAGATAGTACATACGTCAAGTTCTCTTGGAGAAATTCCAATCAAAACAAGCCACTTTTCTGTAGGATCACATCGATAATTTATTATTTGGTTGCTTGTTAAATTGGGTGTTCACTCAAACATTCATAAAGGTTTAGAATCCCCTATATGCCCCAATAATTTAAAATGTTAAAAAGAAATAAAAAAATGAAGAAAGCACATTGGCAATAGAAACCAAGCTTTGCATGAGTACACAAAAATTAGAATTTCATTCAAATTCAATATTGCACCTTACTTTTCTTTAGGAATATTACTAGCAATCACATCTTCATGTGCAATGGGTACGCCGAAGACATGTGGAAAGTTTTAGCTTAAACAAAATTGCAATTTATTTATAAACAAAATAGTTTTATGCTAGAAATGACTGCTAATTATTTTGACCTCTTTCACATGTTCCATTGCCATCCAAACAAAACAGATTTAAGATAGGTCCCCAATTCAGTTTCCCTTCTCACATCATGGGAAAATATTGATTATATATGTATTCAACAATAAAAAAATTAGATTACTACTAATAATTCTACCTTTAAGTGTGTCTCATTTAAAAAAAATAATAACTATAGAAACATGTTAACCCTCTAAATTACATCATTCAAAGATCTAAGATGAAAGGAGAGAAAGTTCCAAATATTTTTGATAATTAATTAAATAGTTTCCCAAAAATGAGCTTTAATCAAAGATAAATAAATTAGAATCTTATGAGCTTTGATCAAAGATAAATAAATTATATGTGTTAAAGATAAAACATGTTGCCCCATGAAACCTTACAGGGCTAAAAATGTACAAACACATGTTCAAGATGAATACTTGAATAAATGTTTGTTCTAGAATTACTGTGAAGTTGTCTCACAGATCTAGGAAAATCCACATGCAATTAGTCAAAACAAATCCTTGCACCAAAATTTTAAGACTGTTCTTAAAACAAAGTAGCATATTCAGATATTAAAGGGCTTGTTGAAACACACACTTCCATGGTAAATTACAAGTCATGAACATTCAAACTTGCAAAGAATAAGAAAGAGGGGTTAGAACTACTTGCACACATTCTTTCGAAGAGTGAGCGCATATAAAATTGGATATAAAGAAACCAACATTACTATTAAAAAACTTTATAAACCTCAAGTGTCTTGGTACATTACAATATCAAACAATATCCTTTAAAAGATTGAAAAGAGAGACAAATTCATCCTTGAATGTCTACAACTATGTTCTAAAAATATACAAACTTATCCTTCAATCCCTACAATCATGTTCTAAACTTACATGGAAAACTGGTACATTTCTTCATTTAAATGACAAAAACACAAATCTTATCTAATATATTAAGTAGATCAAATACATAGCACCAAGAAAAACTAATTGAGGGTAAACTTTAATTGTACTACCTAAATAAAATCATAAATAGATAAAGGTTGTTTCAGACCTAATCAATTTATATTTGAATGTATTGGAGGATGCAGAAATATGGGAGCATGAAAACAAAAATGTCTAGAATTTTATGTAAATCTATACATAGAATATGTATATTGGAGGCAATGTAAACTCCTAAATCCTTGATAATATAAGCAACATTTTTTCTGCAATGTTATTGAGTTGGTTGCTTGGTCACCTAGCATGTTGATTGTTTAGGGATATACACACCATTATATAAAGGATGTCTTATATGGTAGAGATAGACTTTGCATATTGATAGTTGATGTGTTTCAATATATATTCGTTATAGACATTTTCATCATATTCATATCCACATACATACATGCATGTATACATTCTATTAGATATCTTTTCTTTTGGAATTAACCATTTGGAATATTTAATACTCAAGTGATTCTTTCAATGAGCTATCATTGTTACACTCGTCTCTTTATATATAGAAATCTACACATTTTTACATGCATATATGTGCCTATGTGTATATACATACAAACACACAAGTACATGTATATGTGTATACAAATAAACACAAATATACAAATGTATGTATATATGTATAGAGTAAATTATATATGCAGATCTCTGTCAATCACCATTATATGGGCATTTGCATTAGGTCAAAAATTGTTGAATTGGGTATTTACTTGTACATGTACCCCATATGTTGTTGATGCAGGGTTGGGACATGATTTGATTACAGATCATGCTCCCCGGATTTGGGGACATTTAAAATCTATTTTTTTCTAAACATAAAGCAAAGAAAAAAACACCAAGCAAACTTGGATATCAAAAATTTATAGTCGTTAAAGAGACATGTTGCATTATTTTCTCTTTATATTTTCAATTACCAATACATTGAATTAGGAAGTAGCTACACATTTAGATGCATTTATGCATCTCTCTATGTTTCAATGTTTCATTGATCCCTCCAATTCTATTTTTTGGGGATGCAAGGGAGAGGGAGTATGTGGAAATCTAAAAAGTGAATGCCTGGAAGATCCCCTAAAATGCAAGGAATATAATTTGAATAGGAGAATACCATGGGAATAGGTACATGATTGGGCTAGGAGGATGAGAAAAGGGGAAGTGTAAAACAAAGTGGTGATTGACGAGATTTGCACAAGGAATAGCTATATTAGTATATACGAACAATAAAATGCTCTTTTATAGCTATATAAAAATTAAACTTCTAATTAACAAGTAGTGGAACATTTTTTCTTTCATGAATTCACTATGAATTCTAGTTGACCAATAAGCACACCAGAAGATTATAACTTAGTATGGTGATCCTCAAATCATAAAACCATAAATATGTCAAACAAGACCCGATTTATATCATAAGCATTGAAAATAACCATGCAAGAGGAGGACTCATCTTGAAGGAAGGTAAAACTAATGGAAACCATGGTTGGAGGTAGAAGCAGGCTCTAAGTCCATATCAAAGTATAGGCATTGAAGAATAAACATCATCATTATCACTAAATGAGGCAAATAAATTTTGATCATTCCCATAGAAATTAAGCTTAGATCGAAGGGCCTGGTGTGGAAATCTTGTGGGAGTGCAATTAACTTTTATTGGGATCTTTTATCACAACTACCAAAAATTAGAGAGGAAGTTAGCAATGAGCATCTATTTTGATCTCTTGGAGTATGGATGAGGAGTGAGGAGAAGCTGTATGTTTGTGAAGAAGAACATCATATATACCACACCCAATGTGATAGAAGGAGATGAATGAAATATACTTATTTGGAATATATTTTCACAAAAGAATACCATAGTAGAATCCCCATATCACTGGTTATTGAATCCACTGCAAAAAGATCTATTATTTAAAGGAATACCTTAAAAAAACACAGTGAACATTAAGAAATTGCTATCATCTAGAAATGTGTTTGCACAACTTTGAAAATACTACA
This sequence comes from Sequoiadendron giganteum, assembly GCA_007115665.2. NCBI lineage: Eukaryota > Viridiplantae > Streptophyta > Pinopsida > Cupressales > Cupressaceae > Sequoiadendron > Sequoiadendron giganteum. Next base: position 603,690,760 of record CM021104.1, read on the forward strand.
CCAAATCCATCTTGTAAACACACATGTGAGATATTATATGGTTAAAAGATCAAAACCCAGATTTATATAAGTATCCATGCTATATACTTAAAACTTATGTTTGGTACAATGTAGTATAGTGTTGTGTTAAAATTTAATAACATTAGCTAGATAGTGTCTATATGAAAAATGCCCTCGATTATGTTTAGGGTTGCATTTTCGTAACATAATATTGGAAGGTTTTCCAAGGATTCTAGAATAAGCCTATTGAAACCCTAATTATTATAACTCAATCGCTTGCCCAAGGAATATAGTTTGCATAATGCTGGAATTTTACATGAAATTTTAAACAAAAACCCTTACATTTGAAAGCTTTATAGGGCTTCTCAATATAAGCTCAAAAAACACCAAAATATGGGAAGAATTATGCACTGAGTCATACTACATTACCGATATCCTTGTGTCCTAAAATTATACTTGTCGAAGAAGTCTTCTATTCTCCATCAAACATCTGCAAAAAGACTTGAGATTCAAACCCTAATAATCTTCAAACATAGAAAAATCATTTATTAATGAGCATCTGGTGAGAACCAGATGAAGGATTTTTTGTATTAAAGATATTAGTTCAAGCTTACATTCCTTTGTGAGGATCTCGACTCTCAAACAAACGAAAGGATAGAGGAGGAAATATTTGCATCTCGCCAATAATTTCTCAATTGTAGCAATGGAGAGGAAATGATTAACATCCCACCAATAATTTTTGAATTCAAAATATTTTCTTTAATTACCCACTTTTATTTGTGTGACTAACTATTTAGTCATTTTTATTTGTATGACTAAATAATTTTTTAGACGATGACCAAGTTAGTCATTTATTTACTCATTTATAGCTAAGTTGCAAAAAAATAGTAGAATTTAGTCATTTTTAGTTGTTGTGACTAAAATTTTTAGTCACGTAGTCATTTATTTGTCATATTCTACTAGTGTAAATAAAAAGTTGGTTGATAGTATTTCTAATTATTTTGTTGGTAAAGATGATTTTTGTGAGTATTATGTGTTTGGTAAATAGAATAGATCATCATTTCCTAATGGAACTAACAAAGATAAGAGATTACTAGAGATCATTATTTCGGATGTGTTTGTACTAGTGGATGTTAACTCTTTTGGAAGATCTCATTTTTATGTTACTTTCAATGATGATGCCTCAAGATACACCTGGGTTTATTTTATGCATGAAAAATTTGAGGTTTTCACTAAGTTTAAGGAATTTAAAGCCTTAGTTGAGAACTAAATAGATTGTAAAACAAGGGTGTTGAGATTTCACAATGGGGGTGAATATTGTTCTAGGGAATTTTATTTTTGTAAGAATGCAAGTATTGTTTGACAAAAGACTACTCCTTATACACTCCAAAAAAATAGGTGTAGCAAAAAAAATGAACTAAACCTTGATGGAAAGAGCTAGGAGCATGTTGAGTGGCGTTAAGCTTGATAGAATCTTTTGGGAAGAAGTTGTAAGTACTGCATGTTATTTGAGTAATATATCTCCTTGTTCATCTCTTGTTGATAAAACTCCTTATGAAGTGTGGATAGGTAGAAATCCTTCTATTTCACATTTAAGGATCTTTGGTTGTGAGTATTTTTTCCATGTGCATCAAGAGAAATTATCCAAATTGGATACAAAATCACATAAATACATCTTTGTTGATTATGGTGAGAATGTAAAAGGTTATAAGCTTTTAAATCCACTAATCCATAAAATATTTTTCTCTAGAGCTGTCACTTTTAGAGTTTAAAGCTTACTTAGGCGAAGAAAAATAAAAGGAGAAAGACAAGACAAAAAAAGTGCACTTCGAGACTAAGATAGAAAATTAGGAAGATGTGTTGGTGTTTTATTTTTCCATCTAGGCTATGAAACCTTCTAAGAGGTAGCCAACCTCTATATTCAAGAACCACAAAGTCTAGTGGCCAACTAATAGGAAATGGAATTGACACACATTTCCCCTGCACTTCAAACTCTGTAAGACCTAGGGGGTAACCCTTTAGAAACATCTACAAATCTAGACACACAAGTAATAGGATATTACTTAACAGATAATGCTCTCACAAAATTATGTTGAGAATCCTAAAATATCACTCGAAATTGGTTAACACCTTGAGTGAATTTCATTAACCAACATGGAGAACATGACAAACACAACTCAGCAAAACAAATTTGAAATGGTTTTTGATTTAAAGAGTTGGGACCAAACTGAAAACAACAGAAGCATGAAGATTGACCAGTGCCAAAAGAAAGGGCTATGGAGTCATATAACTAGCACCTCATCTTATAGTGTTAAGCATGTTTTGAAGATCCTTGAAAATGTTATCACATTATGACAACCAAACCATTGAAGCTTTATCCAATAACTCTTCTTATAAATCCACCTGAAAACATAACACTCCTATCACATTTGTTAAAGCAATTACACTATCCCTAAAAAATAGGCAATAATAAACACAACTTGTGCTTTATTAAAGAAATTGCATCATTCATAGAACATAAGGCAACAACAGATGTAACTCAAATATAGCAAATGTGCATGAAAAGACTCAGACAATTTTATTATTGAATCCAAACTTAAGCGTTACAATTCAGCCATGGAGACAATTATCAGCTAAAATAAAAATAGAAGCACAATTCAAAACACAGACACTTGAGATTTAATGACTTAATTACAACTCATCCTAGCTTTTCAATTCTACCCAGAGATTTTTCTTGACTTGCAAAGCTTTCAGAAAATTGGAACCCTTTACAAAATGAGAGAAGAAGAGAATAAAAAGAAAACAGAAACAACCCCAAAACTAATCTGGAGATGCCATCTGGAAACTTCTTCACCATTGATCATAAAACTAAAAAGAATCTCTCCTCCCTCTACAACTAACTGAATTTTCCCCTCAATTTTCCTTTGTTTCAAGTTGTTTTGCAACAGAAAAATGCCCATGTGATGAATTCCACTAGTTTACCCTGCTGTGTAAAAATATACCTCTTTACCCGTGAAAACTCTTATTTCTTCTCTTTATTTTCTATACATTAAATATTCACTTTCCAACCAATAGAAAACCCATATTTTAATAAAGGGACCACTGAAAGAGTGAATATTTAATTCACTTTATAAAATACTCCCCCTATGCATTGTAATATCATTGCCCTTTAAATAAAATGAAGGCATTTCTAAATTTTAGCACTAGGTAAACAAAATGTTTCTATGCTTTTACATTTTAACCATGTCTCTAAAATTCACCTTCATAATGCATTTAAAATATTTGGCTTTTGAGAGAAATATTATGGGGTAAACAAGATTTACCCGTACTCCATTATTCACCACATAGTGAAATATTTGATATTTCATTTTAAGCCCATACATTTAAATCTTCACCTTCGGGAATAAAATCCCACTTAATATTATTCCAATTTAAATTTTTTGCCATTTTAATTCAAATGGGCCCCTTTTAAAAAAATTCATCAAGCTCTCTAATATTTTATTTACCCTGGCCCCACCTTTCATTTATTTAAGCTTCGCATCATCAGGAAAATTTATCCTCTTTAGTGTTTTTCCTTCCTTTTAAAAGCAAAAAAAAGCTTTTAAAAACTCGAGCCATATGGTGTATTTCAAAATGCCACACGGAGAAATATCATGCACCTCGCAACCCTTTTTTCAGCTTCACCAAATTCTTGCGAGGTTAGCGATCAATGGATGGGATTTGACTGCACTTCACCACCTTCTCTCTACCATTGATCATCCCTATACCCTAATACTTCGTTGCAACTTCTTTGTTCATTCTCGAGCTCCGCAACTCATGTTGTATTCTCTTCCCATGGTGGCCATTCCTCCTATTGATGAAATCACCATCGAGCCTCTTTACTACACCCCTCCCATTCAATGAACCTTCCTCACATGGCGCGGGCCAGGAGGATCGACCACAACCTCTACCTATTTCATTTGCTTAAAATTTTCTACAGCCTTTCAACAAGTTTATTGTGTGCGTTTGTAGTATTCAGGTGCATCCTTCTCAACACACACTCCACTGCATTGACCATAGAGCTATATGAACAACCTTAGCAAGATTAAACAGTGCAATGACCTTAGCCCATGGTGATTCAAGCCTCCTGCCATTGCATAAAGTTTGGTGGATCCTTCTTAGTTCACTGAGTTCACTTGGGATTCCTCTACACCATGCACAGAGTTGTGCCCCTTTGCATTTGTTTAAAATTTTATAATATTCTTTAATGACCATTGGCAACGAGTGTGCACTATGGCGTTCCATGGAGATGTTCTAAGATTTCCCCTCCCATGTGTTGCATTTCCTTGACAATTTAAAATACTTTTCAACAATTACATTTTTGTTTATAGCATACCGTGAGAATGTTGGTCACACCTTGGCCATTCTTTGATGGATACACATTGCTTGAGCCATAGCTCCTACATTGTATTTCTATCATTAGCATTTTTTGGAAATTTTTTAAAATGTTAGTAAATCCATCGATGCCTTTACTAGCATGATAGTTGCGCTGGGAATGAGCCTCGCTTGAGGGTTTCTAAAGTCATTTCAATAGATTCATCTTGCGCACAAAAATCATGGTGCCATCCTCTTGAGCTCATCTGGCAATTAATCCTGCTTAGAAACCTCAAAGGCATTTTCACCAAATCCATCTTGTGTATTGGTTGTGCTGGCATCCAGTGGGACCATGTCAACTTGGAAGTTTTAACTGGACATTCTATATACCAATAGTCGGCCCATCTTGCATTCTCTTCATTCGTGTTTTCCAAGCCATTTGCTCGAAAGTATCTAAAAAATTTTCAACTCATTCATTTTGGTTTATGGCATACCTTGAATTTAATACATGTCTACCAAATCTATTTACCTGCTGTGTACACTGCATTGTCCATTGGTGCACTTCTATTTTTAGCATAGGCATTTATTTTGGTTGTGCAATTCCTATTCGCTTTTAAGTTTCAGAGGCCTTCTAATGAATCCATGTATATTAATGTATGTGATGCTTCATCTCTAAGCTCAACTAAACCACTCTTGGTTATCTGAGATGCAAGGTTAAAATACCCTCTAATCACATATTACAATGTCAAAGCTCTGAAGAAAGGATTTATTTCGCTCCAATGACAAATTGTTGTCAGATTTAGGTTGTGTGAAAATGCCTCTCTCTAAGGTACCTGACTTTACTATAAAATATATGACAACACAAAATCCTGAAATCTTGTCATCTGCATTTGGCACATTGAATAATGGTGAAAACTGGCCAAGTTAGTTTTGGAATCGTCCTGGGAAACCAGTCAAACAACCTTGTGAAGCAATGAAAACTTGCAGAGATATAAATATTTGATCTGAAAGTACAGTGCAACAAATGGCTCAGTAAAATATTTCATGAGGTGAAATATATTAATCAAAAAAATTTCCTACTCAAACTTTCTGCAATTGTGTTGGTTCAGAAACCAATTAAAACTCACGAAATCACCTCGTTGAAGAAATATAAAATCAACTCCTAGTGAGCTGACACTAGACATAGTAGAACATTTAGATACCTTGAGTATGTGTGAAAAATGGCTCTTCTTGAAACATCGCCCATCAAAATTTATTAACACTCAAAGTTGGCCTCTCAGAAAGGTTGTCAAGAATGCAGATGCAAAATTGAATAAATTGCATTTGGTTTTGATCTGGTAAAAATAGAAAATTAGCTCATGAGACTTTGAAAACTAACATACAAGATCATCTTGGTATGGAAAATGCAGAACAACATTCAATTTGACATGAAAATCAACTGGTTGCAAAATACAAGCTCAAACAGGATGCAACTTTATAAAACTAAACGTTTGCAAACAACATAAAAGTGTCAAAACCCTCCAGCTTCACTTTTCGAGACCGTAACAAAACTCATTATGGGAAGCTAAAAATTGACATGCCCGTTCACATATGTCAATTGAATATGTCTACCAAGGGGTTTTGCATGAAAATCATCTGGCTCTGAATTATGACCCTCCAAAGTGGGTCACTTTGACTGATTCATCAGGTGCACTTGTGAAAGTGCAAAGGCAAAATTTTAAGTGGGCACTTCAAATTTAAAAAATTTAAGAGTGCCATCAAGATTCACATGTGGAAGAACACCCAAATGTATTAGAGGATAGAGAAGAAGAAGAGAGTTTAGAGAGTTCAGATGATGTGCAAAATGAGCATATATAAGAAGAACAGGAAAAGTCCCTTACTCCTACCTTGAGAAGATCCACAAGACAACGAAATCCAATTGGTAGGTATATCCTACCAAATTTTCATTGTGTATTTTCTTTGTTGAGTATTGATAATGAACCTAGATCTTTCAGGGAGGCTCTCTCTTCAGAGGAAAAGTGAATCTTGGATGTAGGCAATGTAGGAGGAGCTGATGGCTTTGGATAGTTGTGATACCTGGGGATATTTTTAATTTTCCCAAAGGAAGGAAGATCATTGGTTGCAAGTGGGTATTTAAAAATAAATTCAGTGCAGATGGTTGGTCAGAGCAGTACAAGGCCAGAATGGTGGTCAAGGGCTACTCCTAAAGAGAGGGAGTTGATTTCAGTGAAATTTTCTCTCATGTTGCTAAGTTAACTTCTATTAGATTCCTATTATCTATTTCTATTGCTTATGATTTTAAAATAGAGAAAATGGATGTTAAAACTTCTTTCTTGCATGGGGATCTTGAGTAGGAAATTTATATGTGATAGTCTGACAGTTTTTTTGTGAAAGGAAAATAACACTTGGTTTTCAAGTTAAAACAGTCATTATATGGTTGAATTGGATAGTCAAAGGTCGATTAGTGGCTATGTTTTTACTTTTTTTGGAGGTGCAGTGAGTTGGATGAATAAAATACAACCTATGGTTTCATTTTCCACCATTGAAGAAAATTATATGGCTACTACACATGCCTTTAAGGAGGTGGTTTGGTTACAAAGACTTGGTAAAGGCATTCATTTTGATTGTAGGATAGTAAGGATTAGATGTGATAGTCAAAGTGGCATATGTTCGACCAAAAATCCTATGTGTCATGATTGTACTAAGCATGTTGATGTTTAATATCACTTTATGTGATAAATGGTTGAGAATGAAAAGGTCTTGATTGAGAAAGTTGACACTTTAGATAATGTTGCAAATTCCCTCACAAAGCTAATGACCACAAATAAGTTCTCTTCGTGTAGGTGGTTTGGTTACAGAGACTTGGTAAAGGAATTCATTTTTCTTGTAGGATAGTAAGGATTAGATGTGATAGTGAAAGTGACATATTCTTGGCCAAAAATCCTATGTATCATGCTTGTACTAAGCATGTTGATGTTTAATATCACTTTATGTGAGAAATGGTTGAGAATGGAAAGGTCTTGATTGAGAAAGTTGACACTTTGGATAATGTTGCAAATTCTCTCACAAATCCAACAACCACAAATAAGTTCTCTTGGTGTAGGAAGGTCATGGGTCTTGATCATTGTACTTGATTATAATTTTAATGTATCTCATGGATGTAATTGTAATGCATAATGTCAAGTGGGAGAATGTTAGGATAGGTGAAATGATAATTTTCATCCTAAGTTGATTTTTATGTGTGTCTCCACATTCTTTGGAAAGTGTCCTAGTGGACATGAGAGATAAAATATTTATTATTTATTTTCCTATGATAAATTATAATTGCATCCATAGAGGTGGAGCCACTATAGTGACGGTTACAGAGCATCATGGGAGGATATTCCTTTTAGGCATCCACTTTCTAGGGCGAGACCACCCAATAATGCATAATCTTCCATGTCTTGTATGATTTGCATGTTATCCTGGGTTGGGCACCCAAGTTTGCATGTTCTAGGTATGAGCCGTTGGAGCCATCGTAGAGTAATGGAGCACTTGGGTTTGACCAATTGCGATCAGCTATGGATTAGGACGCATGTGAAGGCCATGTGATCATTTAATAATTTTCACTATGTTTATGGGTTGTCCACTAGGAGGGGTGCTAGCTTTTCCACGTGGTTTATGCTTGTTGTTTTTGGATACCATAGTGGTATTCTCTCCCACAAATCTCTATATATTGGAGCTTTGAGATAGTGGTTTCATAAGTTTATTTTCCAAGTTTTTAGAGTAAAAGAGTACTGAAAAAAATCAAAGAGTGTTGTATTGATGTGTACTTCATTTGAAGTTTGAAGATTAATATAAGCATTATATCTTTTTGGGTGTGGAGTTTTTTCCCAGAAGGGTTTCTCCACATATATCTTGTGTTACTTGTGGTATTGTTGTTTTTCTTTCATTCTTGGATATTCTAATCACATAATCAAATAATTGGTAATCTTGAATACATAATTTCAGATTTGCAATCACATAATTAAGTTCACATTGTTGCAAGTTTCTCCTTGATATCCAACATGTTCTCCCCTTTCTTATTTGTAGGTGGTAGATCTGAAGTGGAATTGGGAGAGGATTGAAGACCTAATTGCAAGATCAAGCATTCAAGCCTTCTATTTATGTCAAGAAGAAATACTCATCAACAAATGAAGTTTTGAAGCTAATTCTAGGAAGGAAGAACCTACAAATTGTAACCTACTAAGACATGTTCATAGATTCCAAAAATCAACATCTTCTAGTCTAGGGTGCTATCACCCTTGACCGGGCAGTTTTAATTTATGTGTTGCAATTTTGTAGTTTTCTAAAATCACAATTTTTTTGTAGGTTCACAATTGACCTAGTTTTATATTTAAAAATTCAAATTAATTCAATTTCTAATCAATAAAATAAACCATCTAAGCATAAAAGAGTAACAAAACTCTAATCTATCATTTTGTCTCTTCCATCAAGGATAGTAGCCAAGTAGTCTTGTGTGATCAATTTTGGTTCCTCTCTAATTTAATATCGGGAAAGGTGTGATTTATACCTTAGATCCCTTTTCTCACATTCACAGATGGATAGTGGATGGAGGAAACATGAGGATCAATTGTAGAGAAATTAAGGTTTGTATTGTCTCAATTATGTTTGGAGGAGGGTGGAGGGATTGGAAAGGATGGGAGATGATGGGTAGATGAGGATATAAGGGATATTTAGATGGAATGGAGATAGGATGCAATAGCTAGGATGAAGTGAATGAAGCTTTCCTCCAAGTGTATTGTATAATTAGATGGGGGGATTTACATATGATGCTTTTTTTTTAGGTTTTCATCATGATACTTTCCCAAGGTGCCTATTTTATAGGTTTTCACCATTGGATGAATTATTTATCTATAGTTTTTTTCTTTTTTTTTAATTTTGTTATAGGATGAAGGAAGGTGGATAAGGAGGGAAGATAATAAGTTGGATAAAGGATAGGGGGATTAGGAAGATAGTGAATGGGTGATGTAAGTGGGGAAAAGACTCAAAAAAATTTCTAGGAGGGGATCCCATTTAGGATAACTATTGGATGTTGATAAAAATCTTGTGGATTGGAAGGTAAGCTTCTTCAAAGGAGGAACATGATGCTATTTTGGATGAGAGGGGATGTTGCAGATGGGAATAGAATGGAAGGAAGTTTGGATTGAGGATGGGTGGATTATATAAAGGAATGGATTTAATTCATGTTGTGGTAGATAGAGTTGGTTGAAAAATATGTGGATGAAAGGATAGGATGGTATCATTATGAGGGAATGTTGTCAAGACTAAAATTTTCACACACATAGAAGGATGTTTAGATGGGGGAGTTGGAATGATATATTTTGGGATATAACGACCCAAAATAGACTTAGAAGATAATGGAGTACATCGGATAATATATTTCTGGGTATATGGTCCAAAAATAGATGTAGAAGATAGAATATGCTTGGATGGAGGATTAGAATATTTAAGAGTGGAGGAATTTGTTGACATTTCATGCCACCCTTTGATGACTCATCATTGATAATCTATTTGAGCGATCTTACATGGGCCATCTTCCATGAATTCTCCTTGAAGGGTCCTAAAATTGGCTAATTCCTTGTGTTTCAAGCTTTCAAACTTCCGCTTACCTCTCTACTCACATATCTTCTTCATTGTTCATAGTGCTTCTTCTCTTCCTTCCATTTTCCCCTAAGTATTTCGGGTTTCGGCCATCGACATTACTATTTAACCCTTATCACTTCCTTCCAGTAAGCCTCAAGCCTTGATATGTGTTATCTTGGTCAAACCTATGCATGAATAAAGGGCGCACAAATATGAAATGTTAGTGCCATATTTTGGGAAGAATGAAACAAAAAGAAGTGTTTCCAATTCCATAAACCAACGCATGGATTTTGAGAGCATGAGACTTGGTCTTTTGCATGAGTTGGATGAGGTGGTTGACTTATATTGCAATAAGGAAACCTGTAGGTTGCATTTTCTGACTTTAAATATTTGATGTCAACAAGATAAGAAAAACTCACTTTTAACTGAGAAGCTAGACTATTTATGTGTTTGCAAACTAATTTTGTAAGCAACCACCTCTCACCTCTTGAGCATAGTTGATGCATTTAGAATAGGAAGGTGGCAGATTTAGTAGCTTATTTGTAGCACTGAGATGGTCAGAATTTAGTATATATAGAGGTACCCTTTTGGTGGAATTATTCATTTTGATTTCTTTATCTGTCATTTTGCTATAGTTTTTTGTGCAAGTGTATTTTTGGAGAGTTTTGGTGAGAAAGAGAGTTGTTTTTGAATTTGCAATTGTTCAAAGTTCATTGTGAAGAGGCTTGAGTTTGGAGATAGGTTAAACTTAGAAGAAGTAACAATCATGATTGAGGGGTTTGATCTTGTAAAGTAGTAAGATCAATTGGAGCTATAATTCTAGGCATATTGATTTCCATTTCTCTAATCTATTTATGTTGACATGCTATTTGTCTATGAATTTCATTATTTGTGGAAAGAGGAATTACCAGTTTGTTGAACCTTCTTGTTTGATCCTTCGATCATTCTTATTTTAAGGAGCTTTATGATATTTGGGTGAATTATTATGAGATCTTATTGGTAGAGATTATATAAACATCTCTATTCCAATTGTTGAAATTTTGTGGTTATGTAAGATAATCCTGTCGTATTAACTTGAATACCTAAATTATCATAGATTATATATACTTCATAGGTTGTGAAGTATGGGAATTAATATTAAATTGAAGTGCTATCTTAAAATTGTTAGCTTATGATGCTAGGTAAACCTTTGTGAAAAAATGAGTTTAGTAAAACAATGGGAATGATGGCATGATAGAAATGTCATCATTGATAGGTTGTGTTGTTAATCAAACCATGTTGATAGTCTATACTTGATTGATTACTCATATCTCCTTGAAGTAGGAAGAGAGTATTTTCCTTGTGGTTAGGGTGTATACTTGATTGTTATATCAATATTCAACATTAAGGTTGAAAAATATATTTTTGGATTATATTATTTTCTTATTTCTTGATTAAGAGTCTATTTCTATTCACGTAATTCTAGAAGAGGACTCAAATTCTAGAAACGCAAAGCTGTATTGAGAAGATGAATTGTAGGTGTAAAAGAAAAAAATTCTCTTTGGCTAATGTCCTCCAAATTATATAGAAATGTAGTGAAAATTGTAAACATGTGAATATTTGAGTCATATGAATGTAGAGGTCTTAAGATTGTTTATGATCACTTGATTATTAATTATAATCTTGAATGGAGTCATTATTGGATGAGATTATACTTGAATAGAGTAATTTATTGATGAGATTATAATTTTTTTGAATTCATTTATTATTGAGATCATACGTTTGAATCGAAGTCATTTATTGATGAGATCATACCTTTTGAAATCGAGACATTTAATATTATGACATTGTGATTACCTGGATGGTTAATTAGGTTATTCTTGGGGTTATATAATCCATGGGAAAGGGATTAACCTAGTTTCCTCACTTATTATGTGTGCATGTATGGTTAGCTTGGTTATATTTAGGGTTGGAACAATTTGAGGGAAAGGGTGTAACCTAGTTAGTCAAGTTTGTTAAAACTTGGTTATTCCTGGGGTAGGGATAATCCATGGGAAAGGGAGCAACCTTGTTGGATAGTTTATAGTTTTTGAATGGTCAATACCAAATCGAGCTAAGAGTAATTGAACATATGACTTGCACTTGAAGTACTAGGTGTTCAATTATTTGGTCAAATTAGTGTAAGTAGCCATTGTTTACACTGCTAGTTCACTGTAATCCATGATTGCATTCTAGGCATGGAAGTCATACATGTAGGTTGTAGCCAATGTATGGTAGCTCTAGATATGTAGGACACAACACTATGATCAAGAAGGCCAGTATTATGAGGTTACCAAACCAATCTCTTCATCAAAGGGTAGGTCCATTTTACTAGTTAGGTAGATGTGTGGAGGACCGTAGTAAGTACATGGTTGGTGAAAAAGCGCTTGAGTGATTCTCTCCCTCATACAATTGGCATCTGGGATTTGAGGATGTAGCACCATTTTGGGGACACCTAGAATGTAGCACCACTTAATGGGGACATCTAGGAGGTATGCACCAACATTTGGGACATCTAGATCATTGTAATCTAATTGTATATCTATTTCATTAAGCTCATGGAAGCTATGTATGTAAGAATGTATCTATGTTCTTATTGAGAAATTATAATTTGGAAAAATGTTATCATTACATGGGATTATGTAATAGATAATCATTACTTAGAAATTGTGTAATGCACTTTATGAAAATGCAATTGAAATTTGAAATGGGATTAATTTTGAACATGAATATTTTATTATTGAAATGTAGTGGGAGTTTGGGATGGGTTTATTCCAAATGTGCATCTTATTATTGAATTATAAAAGGAAAAAAATATTTCTATATTTGTTCACATGCGGGTTAAAACATGGTATAGAACATTGGACATTTTACAATTTTCATTGAAAATCCTCCATTAATATTAAAAAATATTTTTTAATTATAAATTTAAATATCCATAAACATTGTACCACTTTAAAATAAGAACTACAATACCTTGTATAAAACTATAACCTTAAATCCGCATATAATGAAGTCCCAATTAATAGGTTTTTAGTTCATTTTTAAGGTTATTTTCTCAAATATGTATAATCTCTTCCAAATATTTACATTTAAAATCCTCCATTAATATTTTTTTGATAGGTAAGCTACAGTGTAGGCCTATTGCATATATTGATTCATAATTAAATTTACATAAGATCTTGAGCTCCTACCCTTTACATTACAAAAGTCAAGTAGAGACTAGAGCTATATTACCTATTTTAATATGATTATTACATATCTATTCTTCTATTTCATCAAGTTATAACAAAATTTTGAGCTCTATTTTACCTTATCTAATATTACATAGCTTATATATCAAATTTTATAAGATATTTTACGTATTTTTTTGTTCTTGTTCTTGGTTGATGAATTCAAACATCCACTCGAGACCAAATATACATTCCAAGTTCACTACTTTCTTGAGGAAGGAGCATCCTTTTGCTACCTTGTTTTGGTTCTATATCAGAGTTGTGGTTTTGAATTTCAAGTGGAATGGAAACTATTGAACATCTGCATCTATCTCCAAGTTTCTTGTTATGTCCTATTGTAGACACCTAAATTTGACCACTCCCATGTGGTCAAATTCACCTTTGTTTTCCTATATCTTGCATCCCTAAATCATATTAATTAAGTAATGTATTATTTATTTAATATTTCATCCTATCTTCATGTATCCTAAGGTGTTTAATTAATTAATTTAATACCTTACCTTTTTCCTCTCTAAATTAAACAAATAGTCCAATTTATTTAATTTAGCCACTTTTCCTAAATGAATTAAATCAATTTTTAATTCATCTTTTCTCTCTCTTCATGTCAACATCCTCCTACATTTTCCTTAATCCAAATTAATCTAAATTAATCTATGATTAGGAGGTGCACATCCCTAATCATCATTAGGGTCACATCCTCCATAATTTTCCACTTGCCTCTAATCCCCCCATTAGCCTATCTAATCCTTCATTTGCACAACCTTAATCACTAAATAAGCCTAACCAAATCCTCATGTCATTTATGGAATATGTCCTTAGTCAAATTTCATTAAATGCTTTCTTCATTTGGAGAAGTCATCTCCACCTTCTAAGGAATTTAAAATTCCTTTTTTATTCTCCCTATGCATCCTGGGTGGAATTTTTAATTCTCATTTATTTCTCTAGCACCTTGGGAGGAATAAAGGACCAATTAAAAATTCTTCCTCAATCCCAAGGTCAAGTCTCTAAAATAAAGGGAGATTTTGGAATAATTTTTAATAATGTGGGTAGATGAGACAAGACCCCCCTTTTCCATGTCATATCCACATCACCTCTCATCTTCCATGTCACTTGCCACATGTCCAATTGTGATGGCTTGTGATTTCTCAACTCACCCTAGCCATTGATCTCCCATCCTTGGATCAATCCTAGCCATCCATTGATTTAGAGGCATTTCCCCTAAAAATGGCATATTTGGTCTCATTTGGAATCAAGCAATAAAGCACACTTAGCCATTTTTGTATCAAAGCTTTTAAACCTCCATTGTTGCACCCATTAGAGCACTCATATTGTATATAATCCTTCATCTAACCACTCCATTGCATTCCTCATCTCACCACCATCATTTTTCACTAGGTTTCATGCTATTTTTCTAATAAAAGGAGCACACAACTCATCTTGAAATGGCTAACCAAAAGAACAATTCAAGCAAGGTAATATTGTCATTTTCTTGTGTTTTTCTTGAGTTAAACTAGATTTATATTGAGTGGATGTTAGTGTTCTTTTTACATTGCATTTCACTTGTTTGTTTTCCATCTTAGAGTAGAAAAACACTTGCACACATTTCTAGCATGCCTAGTGGGACCCACATCATAGGTCTCTTTCACTTCTTTTTGCTGTTTGAAGTTTTGTAGGTTTGGATTTTAAGCCATAGAGGTGAATCCGCCCCAACGGGTGAGTCTGCCTAATGTAGGGGAAATTTTGTGTTGATATAGGAGAACCCATATATGCCTCTTTTGCAGAGGGGAAAACTTTCATCCACCAATCCAAACTAGCAATTATAGAGGCAGACACACTCGAGTAATCTGAACAGGTGAACTTGCTAAAGGAATTGGTAATCTTGCTTTGATCACAAAGGCGAAAACACTTTTTCTCTCCCTCTGATAGGAAATATCGCATACACCCATATCTTGGATACGCTATCCTAAATCTCCAGCAAAGGTGAATTCACCCTACACAGGGGCAAACTTGAGGTAATCTAAAATGTTAATTTTTTTGATTCATGCTCTCATTTGCTTTTAGATTTGGGTACTGATCCACTAACCTGTTTGTCAATTTCTATGATATTTTACTAATGTTTGTGCAACGCAACGTTTTCCCAAGATTGGAGGTCAAAATTACTAATTTTTTTGTTGCAAGACGAGTGGTTGAAGCCCCTTTAGCTAGATTGCTTGTTATTTTTCATACTAGCTAGGCACACGTAGATTTAATTAAAGGTTCAATTTACTTTTTTTATGTGTTTGGGAGCATGTTGTTGATATATTCTCTCCCCTTGCACCGTATGGTGAGCCTGGGGATCGGAAAGCACAACTTGTTTTGATCTAGTGGAGTCTACCTAGGAGTGATAGTACATGTATGTTCTCCCCTTGCGCTATATGCGAGCCTAGTAATTAGAAACATCTAGTATTTCTTTCCCTTTAGGATACCTACTTGGGGATTTCATCACCCCAAGGGACGATCTCAACCATGCATACCGGGGGGTATATAAAGGGGGAAAGGAAAAGGTATACCCCAATCTAGTCACATTGTGTCTAGCAGAGCACTGATACTAGGGTGATTCCTCGTTAAGGTGTGAAGGTTTGGTCCAAGTTTCCAATACCTCATTGAGGCTCTTGATTTGTGCTTGTGACAGGTTAGTGTTCACAGTTGCTACATCACGTACCCTGGTGGCATATTGATGATTCCCTAGGGAGCATGTTTAGCCTAGACAAGACTCGTGTTTAGCCGCGACTTGGTGTAGTGCAGGGATAGTGGATGACACCTTGAAGTTACTCACTAGGTACTCCCTTAAGTAGAGATACAAATCCTCGTAGTGAACTACGATAGTTCTCGAGGAAACAGAGAATGTGAGCTCATGGCATCTCTTGACGACCCTTTGCTATTGGATCTCTATCTATCCACCTTGACAAGAAAGGGTGATCCAAAGAACCACCTTGGTATCATGGATTATTAACCTTGGGGTACTCCCTCAAGGTGGTGGGCCTACATAAGTTTGTAATCCCTTATTACTAATTTTAGGCTTGTGTTGTTTGACGTCTCTTCTTATGATATACTAGTGCTTTTTATCAGTCCAAGTCATTCCTAGCCCATTGCTTATTATTTTTCATGTTTTCAATCCTTTGCCATAGTTTTCCCCTACCCTCAGTGGAAAATTTTCTTCTAACAGGGGTGAATTTGAATCATGGATAGGCGATCATACCCTGAAAAAGGTGAATTTGTGTCAAATCTCAATCTCGTCATCCAATAGGTGAGTTTTCTTTTTCCAAGGGCAAGTTCACTAGTGGGTCTCCTACATAGGCAATCCCACATCCAGATATTCCTTGAATAGGCGATCCCACATCCACCTATTCCTTGAATAGGCAATCCTTTTCCTCGCATAAGTGATTTCATATCTGAGTCTTGCTATCTTCCATATGTATATCTCCTATAATAGGCGAACCTACCCTCTATAGGGGTGATCTCATATCGAGTTCGTACCTTTCCTGTTCATACATCTGAATAAATAGGAAATCTTGTTCCCTTGATAGGAATTTTTGCATCTTGTCCGTATAGCTAAAGAGAGAGGTGATCCAGAAACCTAGATAGGCAAGTTTGTGTTTCTAAGAGGTGATTTTGTATCCACTTGTCCATGCTAAGCCATGTTTTGGTGATCTTATTACTTGTTTTGGCAATCTCGAGAGTCCAAACCGTACAATCCAAGACATAGGCGAACCCATGAACTTTATAGGGGTGAACCTAATACACATAGGGGTGAATACGTGAAATTTTGGATAGGCAATCTTAAAATATGAATAGGTGAATCTGCTACCCATAGAGGAAAATCCACCTCACATAAAACAAATCCAAGAGTGAATCCTTTGGACCACTGAAAGTCTATTGTTTTTGGAGTCCATTCTTGTGATCAAATAATTTTTATCACCATCCATTTATCTGTAATAATCATTTTCATGCATCTACATTTTTCAAAATTCATCAGAACTTTAATCCAATCATATAGGTTCATCTTAGGACATCCCTAGATTGCATACCCACCATTGATCCATCAAACTAAATCCCTTAGGCATAATTTTAGGGACCCTTTATCCAATTGGGCTAGGAAACTGACCCTAATCATTATCATCCACACTTAATTAGGATTGTCATCAGTCCTGAGTTAGTAATCCTTCATGACCTTATCAATCCACTCCCATCTTGAGGTAGATTTTGTATCGTAATCATTTTTTTATCATCCAATCTAGTCATCAATGTCTTACATTATCTAATTGAGCTCCTAAACTTAGTTCAGAGTTGATCTTATTGATCTAATCCAATCAATCATTCAATCTTGTTTATCCAATCCAATCAATCATCCAATCCAATCGATCAATCCAACTTGATCCAATCCAATTATCAGTCTAATTATCAACACATCTTTATCCTAGAAATCATATAATCAATCGACCTATCATCCTAACAATACATTAGGTAATCATCTAGGACACCACTTAAGTGCATCTTAGGGCTTAAAGTCATCCTAGTCACTTGGTCACTTGCATTTCCATGCCCATTACCCAATCACAGGAAAAGAAACACATGGAACAACAATAGTCCCAAGTTGTTCAACATCAGTACCCTCCAAATCCCCCCACCAACGGTGGCTTGTCATAATCCAGCACAAAAATCCTCATACAATCTACCCCAAAAGAAAGCATGGTTAATCAACTTGAGCTCACCATCGATGAATACCTTAGTGATCCCACCAACTTGCCAATGACTGATCATCTCCTTGATAAGCGGGGGGAAAAAATCATTGCACAATTGCTTATGAGGGGTACCAAGCCACCTCCTAGTTTTGATATGTCATAGTATGTTAACATCATAACCCTTTCATCATTGGATCTATCGACTTCTCGAGTTAATCTTTCCTCATCAGTCCCACAAGTCCCCTAGGTTACCCCACAAGACATATGGTATCAACCTAGGTTTCACAATGATGTATATTATCAAAAACCACCCTCCCAATTCAAATTTTAGTCATGGGTGTAGTGTGTGATCCCAATAATTCCCAAGGTCTTGTTCCTAATAGTCCTCAATGCTTTACTGGTCACCAAGATCCAAACAACCCTCAAGGTCCTAGTTATATTAACCCACAAGGTATGAAAATTCCATAAAACTCAAACCCCATACTATCTACTCCACCTCTTCCACTGAATTAATCAGTTCAATCACTAAGAAATATTGGAGGCAATGCATATAATCCTTTTCCAAATCTACCTTCTCATATACCTCCGATCCACACACACACACATCAAATCTACTACCACCTTTGTTTACATCTTAGCATCAGCCTCAAGGAAATCTTCCTCCCCCACATCAACCTCAAGGTAATCCACAACAAACATCATCACAAACACTCTATCAACAACCACCACATCAAAACCAAGTCTGATCACAACCACCACATCAAACCCAAATCACATCATATCCACCTCATCAAACCCAAATCCCATCACAGCCTTTGTATCAAACTCAAATTTCATCACAATATCAACAACCACCACACCAACCTCAAGGAAATCCATCACAACCTCCCCATCAGTCACAAGCCAACCCACAACAAGAGCAATCATCTTATCAACAACCACTGCATCAAACTCAGAATCCATCACAACCTCCTCCTCAAACCAAAATCCCATCACATCCACCTCATCAATCCCAAATCCCATCAAACCCTCCTCATCAATCCTAAATCCCATCGCAACCACAATAATCCTCTCAAAAAACCTTAGGTAACCCTACTTCCCAATATCTATATCATCCCCAAAGAACTTACTATCAACAAACCCCTACATCAAACCTTAATACCAATTATCATTACCATAAGCCACAATAATCCTAACAATAACCATCTTACACAAATCCTCGACTATCACAAAAAAAAACTTACCATTAGCAATCCAATCTGCAATAGCCTCCATATGCTTCCCAACAATAACCTCTATATAACTACTAATCCAATCCATTTTCCTCCCAACAAACACCATCATATCAATATGGTGCCTCCTCATCATATTACCAAGCCTCACCATCATACCAACAAATCTATACCAACCCTCAATCCATGTATGTTGACCAATACCAAAAAAATCCCTTCATATACACCTATGTCATCATATGATCAATCCATTTCACCTCCACTATCATCATATCAACAATATGTCCCCTATGATCAATCCAACCCAACACACCCTTCCTCATTGGTACCAATTAATAAGGAGTGGGAAGACATGAAAGATACTCTAAAAGACTTGCAAGCTAGTACATCAAAGAAGTCCTTCAAGTTTGAGGACATTTCTCCTTATCCGTTTGACTCATCCATCTCACTCATCTGCTTCCCTAAACATTTTGAAATGCAAAAATTCGATAACTACGAGGGAAAGGTTTATCTAAGAAACCACTTGCAAGAGTTTTACTTGCATCGCTAGGAAGTCCTGCATAATGATAACTAGCTCATGTGATTGTTCCCTAGGAGATTGACAAGGAAAGCACTAGATTGGTTCATGGGTCTTTTGAGGGGGTCGATTTCTTCCTTAGTTGATTTTTCAGAGAAGTTTGTTACACACTTCTATTTTAATCTCGAGAAGGACATAGAAACTTTATATCTCTTGAAAGATAAGCAATGTGAGGGAGAAACGTTTGCAAGCTACCTACAAAGGTGGTGAGCCCTTGCTAGTCAACTCAAATCCAATCTTCATGAGAAGGAGTTAGTAACCGTATTTGTTGCAAATTCCCACCTTGAACTATCCCATAACCTACATCTCCATTGCATTACCACCCTCACAGAGATCATTGAGAAGGGTACTACTATTGAAAGGGCCCTTATTACTAAAGGTTATAAAAATATTCAAGGAAGATAAAGATAAACCATATGGAGATAAATCACACTACTGGAACAGGAATACAAATTTTGTCAATGATGGTGTCACTGAAACTAAGCACATCCAAGTAGCTATTACTTCACAAATATCACAATATACCCCTCATCCATAGTCAGTTTCCAATGTCATATCCGTACCACAAGGTGTACCCCATCCTCCCCCACAGTTCAATCAAAACAACCAACGGAATAATAAATGTACATTCACTCCTTTAGGAGAGGCTTTAGATATCATTTTCAAGAGGTTGCTCTAAGAAAACTATGAGGTTACTTATCCCTTGAGAAATCCTTTTGATGAGTCAAGGCCCAAACCTGCCTAGTATAGATAGAATGAGTATTGTGACTACCAAAAGATTAAAGTTCACTCCACTAACAAATGTCAAGTACTTAAAGGTTACATCCAAGAAATCATAGATCAAGGGGACATCATAGTGGATGCAAATCAGGCTACTTCATCCAATGCTCAATTACAGATATATCAAAATGCCTTTCCTAAACATAACCATGGTTCCAGCACCTCAAATGCAAACAATAGATCCAACAATAACAGCCAAAATAAAAACACTAATAATATTAGCTATAAAAACACACCTTATAACTATGAGAAAATTATTGCGTGCATCACTCAAAGGGAGCCACACATATCTATGATTCATGTTAAAGGTAAATACCATCAATGTGTTGTTACCACCCACCACACCCACATATCAAATCTTGGTCCTTCTACTTCATCTCAACCAACTCCTGTGAGCTCACAATACAATATCCTTGATCATCTTGGCAAGACCCTCACACAAATATCCATTCTATATTTTTTGAGGTCTTCCCCAGTCCACCAAGAGATCCTTACAAAATATCTACATGATACACACATGCCACATGACATTGATTCTACCCAGTTTCAAGCTTTAGTAGGAAAATTTTCATCCACTTATCAAGTGGGATTCAACCAAAATGATATGTCATTGATTGATCCATCCCATAATTGTGCCTTACACATTGAGGTCCTTATCACCTACCATATGGTAAAAAGGGTCTTGGTAGATAATGGATCTACCCTCAATCTATGTACCTTGAAGTTCATAAAATAGGTAGGGTATACCCATGTTGATCTAGACAATCAAACCATTATAATCAAGGCATACAACAATGCAGAAAGGGACTTAGTGGGTATTATTTGTCTTCCTATCTAGGTTGGTCTTTTGTAATACACCACCTACCACATTGTTGATCTGGATTTTCCATACAACCTTCCCCTTGACCACCCATGGATTCATGCCATGTAGGTCATTCCATCCACATATCATCAATGTCTAAAGTTTCCATACAATGGGGTCGAAGTAACTATCCATGCCAACCCTCAGCGTTTCAAGTACTGGCGTGCTCTAGAAGCTTCTTTCTTGCATTCCTGATATTGTCTAGGAGTGGAAGTGGGAGATCCTTAGGCATCACCATCCATTTTTCCATCCAATCCATCATCCAATAAAACATCCACACCATCCACTACATTTGAATCCACCATGACCAAGGTTCAGATCATTGACAAATTTTTTTGAGAATACGAGATATGTATAGCTCTTAATGTAGCAACAATTCTTCCATCTCCCTACACCTATGGCCAACCTTCTTAGTCCACATCAAAGGAAGAATTGAAGACCAAAACCATGAGCTCTAAGAACGTGGCTTCTACCACTTTTCAATCTCCAAGAACACTACAATATCAGGTAGATGAAGATATCAGTCAATGGGTCTATAGAGAGGAACCATAGCCATCACTTCCCCTCATTGAATACTTCCAAGAGGTTTATCTCCATGCTTCTAAGCTAGTGGAATAATATAGCTATCAAGGGAGAGGGCTTGGTGTAGAAGAGCATGGAAGATAACAACCCATTGAGACCCCAGTGTGCCCTAAACATTAGTTCCTAGGTTATGACAAGAAGAAAAAGGGTACCGCATCATCCATTAGCACCTCCAATAATCTTAACTCGGATAATGATTTTCTTGAGGACATACCCAAAGAAGAGGAAATCATACTCTTATAGGATGGCATGGATCTACCTTCCCTTTTCAACTCCACTTCCATGTTTTCCATTAGCCTTTCACTCCTCCACCTCGACCTCATTGATTGGGCCTTATGAGGGAGTGCACCAGTTGACATATTTTCTTCAGAGGAAGCACACATACATCTTATCGGATTGGGGGAAGATGCACACCCTAACCCAAAAAGAAAAAAGAGCCAAAATAAAAAATTCATCTAGTGAAAACCTCCCTGAGGTGCTTCTTGACTCATCAAAAGTAAAAATAAAGGGTGTATCCACTAGTGAAAACCTCGATGAGGCACTAGAGGATGGAGATGTTCATTTTACCCTCATGGGAGCTCGTGTATCCGAATGATCTTCAATTTTGATTGAAGAAACACAGGAAATCAACCTAGGCACAAAAGAGGAACTCAAGATCACCTACATGGAAAATTCATTGTCCGAGGAAGACTATTCTATCATTTTCATCCTACTAAAAGAAGGAATTTTCAATTTTGTATGGTCTTATTTAGATATGTCGAGATTGGATCCTGCATTGGTTGTACACCATCTTGATGTCCATCAAAATGTAAAACCAGTTAAATAGGAACTCATAAAAATGCATTTAAAAGTAGCTCTACTTATTAAGAAATAATTGGAGAAAATTTTGGTAGTTGGATTCATCAGGCCTATTGATTACTTCGATTGGATATCTAATATATTACCCATGCCTAAACCTAACTGGATCATTAGAATCTATATAGACTTCTGGGACCTCAATAAAGCTTTCCTAAAATATTATTTCCTACTTCTTAACATTGACATGTTGGTAGATTCTCACAATAGGACACACCATGCTATCCCTCATGGATGGCTTCTCAGGCTATAATCAGATCATAATCGCATTTGAAGACCAACACAATACTGCATTCACCACCCCCTAGGGCACTTTTTGTTACAATTTCATGCCTTTTGGTCTTAAAAATGTGGGGGAAACTTACCAATGTGTAATGCAGTCATCTTCCATGACCTCATCCACATTATAATGGAAGATTATGTTGATGATCTACGAGGGAAGTCAAAAACAAGAGAAGATCATCCCAAGATCTTGAGGAAAATCTTTGAGTTGTTGGAACACTACAAATTGTGCCTAAATCTAAAGAAGTGTGTTTTTGGCATCACATCTGGAAAAATATTAGGCTTCATTATATTTAGAAGGGGCATCGAAGTGGACCCAACAAAATTCAAGGCTATAATGGAAATTCTCCCTCCTTGAAATCTAAAGAAGTTGAGAAGCCTACAAGGAAAATTACAGTCTATCAGGCATTTCATCTCCCAACTTGCTAATAAATATCAAGCATTTACACACCTCTTGTGTAAGGACATAACTTTCAAATGGGATTCACAATGTCAACAAGGCTTCAACAAAATCAAGGAGTGTCTAGCCAATTTTCCAATCTTAATGCCTCTTATCCCGAGTAAGCTACTACTGCTATACATTTCAGCCACTTTAGTTGCACTAGGGGCACTATTGGCCCAACATGATGAGTTTTCTAAAGAACATGCCATCTATTATATCAGTCGTACACTTGAGGGCTATGAGCTTAATTATTCCCCCATGGAAAAGGCTTGCTTAGTAGTTTTTTTTCAGTTCAAAAAAGTTGTGTCACTATATGCTCAGTCATCCTATCAAGCTAATATCAAAAGTTGACCCACTCAAATACCTGTTATCAAGAACATCATTAATTAGCAGCATGGCCAAGTGGGTTATGCTCCTTGGCGAGTTTGATATACAATATGTGGACCACAATGTGATCAAAGGGAAATTAATATCAGATTAATTAGATAATTCTCCTCTTGTAGATGCATATCCATTAGTACCAAAGTTTCATGATGAATCAGTTCTCACAGTCTCAAAATCAATTACATGGACATTGTATTTTGACAGATCATACACTCATAATGGAGCTGGTGTGAGTATTAATTTTATCACCCCACAAGGTGACTACATCCCGAATTCATTTAGGTTGGCGTTCCCATGCACAAATAACATTGCTAAATATGAAGCTTTAATCATAGGCCCTAGCATCGTAGTGCAATGGAATATCACTCATCTTTGTGTCTTTGGTGATTCACAACTTATAATCAAGCAGGTCAACGATGAATTTCAAACAAAGGATGACAAGATTCTCCCCTATAAATGCATGGTTGATGACTTCAAGAAGTAATTCACCCACATCTAGTTTGAATAGGTCCCCAGACTACAAAATAAATTAGTTGATGCCATGCCCACAATTGGTTCTCTCATTGACATGCCTAAAGACCGAATGGATTGTGAGTTCCTAGTAGAACAATTGTTAATCCCAATATATGATATGCTGAAAAATGAAATGGTGTGTGGCATCATGGGTCCCCAATCACCTTGGTATCATGATATTTACACCTATTTACATAATAACATCTTACCACCTGACCTCACCTGTAACCAACACAAATCCTTCATCTAACACACTTCTTGATACACAATCGTAGGGGATACACTTTATTATAGAGGGTATTACGACACTCTCCTTCAGTGTCTAAATGAATTGGAATCTCATGTTGCATTAAATGAAGTGCATAGTGGTATTTATAGGTCTCATTCTAATGGGATGACCTTGGCGAAGAAAATTCTTAGAGCAGGATATTACTGGCCAACTATGGAGCATGATGCTTGTGAAATCGTCAAGAAATGTGTACCATGTCAACAAGATGCAAATTTAATTCACGCTCCTACATAGGATATACAACCTATCATTACACCATGACCCCTCTCACAATGGGGTTTTTGACTTAATTAACAAGATTTATTCTCCCTCATCCAATGGCCACACCTTCATAATAACTGCCACTGAATATTTCACCAAGTGGGTGGAAGCAATTCCACTTTCAAAAATCACTGGGATTCAAATATCCAAATTCATCCTCTACCATATTCTTTGTCGATATATAGTATCCCCTCCACTATTATCATCGACAACAACAAGCCTTCCAAAAACCAGTACATGAGACACCTTTGCAAAACCTGTCACATCCACCATCATTGGCCAACCCCCTATTACCCTCAGGGTAATGGACAAGATGAAGCTATCAACAAAACCCTTATCAAAATCCTTCAAAAGGTTGTCAATAATACTAGTCGAGATTGGAACCTCCATCTTAATCATGCCCTTTGGCCATACTGCACCTCCATCCGCACTCCTACTGGTGCTACCCCATGCTCCCTCATTTATGGCATAAACGTTATCTTTTCTATTGAATTTGATATGCCATCACTCTGTATCTCTCTAAAGAATTTAATCAGTGATGTAGATGCTCATGTTGCACAACTAAGTCAACTAGAGCTCCTAGATGAGAAGTGTATTAAAGCCTATAATCATCTTCAGGCATATCAACATCATCTTAGAAAAATTTACAATAAAAAGGTATGTCCCTGCCAATTCAACATTGGTGATCTAGTCCTGAAAGAGAATCAACATACCTAAAAAGATCAAAAAAAGAAGTAAAATTTTGAAGCAAATTGGTTGGGTCCATATGTGGTTACTGCAAAATATGGTTCTGGGGCATATCGGCTTGCAACACCTAAGGGATAACCCTTAGAAAAACCCATTAAAACCATGCATCTTGTTTTATACGTAGGTCAGTTGGGTTATCCTACCTGGAAAAATACCAAAAAAAGTAAAAAATCACGAAAAAAAAAAATCCAAAAAATAGTAAAGATAAATAATTTGTCCTATGGTGAAAACCATCCTTAGTGGCACCTTGGATAGGTATGATTAGTGAAAAACTGGTAACATGCACCATTCATAGAGGGACTAATCATTATCTACCTTGCGTCCTATTTTCATGTATGTTGTCACTTATCCTATCCTTATGTCCCATCCTAACACCCTATCACATCCATTTTCCATCGTATCCTATTATCCATTGCTTGGTATATGTTGAATTAACATTGGATAGTTTCGAGTTTCTATATGAAACACTAATATTTGTATCTACCTTGCATCCTATTTTCATGTATTTTTTCACTCATCCTATCCTTATGTCCCATCCTAACACCCTATCACATCCATTTTCCATCGATATCCTATTATCCACCACTTGGTATATGTTGATTGAGTATTAGATAGTTTCAAGTTGCTATCTGAAACCCTAAGCTTTTTATCCCCAATCTTGAGCTTTTCATCCCCTGTATATGTTGTTCTCTTGTTGGTCTCACATCCCCATCTAGGATCCTTCCATCATGTCTATCATCATTAGGTCTCATGTCATCCTTGGTCCTTTTTTCACACTACGTTGCCTTTATGCTTTTACATAGGCAAGGACATCTTTGATGAGCCCCCAAGGCTTTTGTCTATCTATTTGTGTCATTCTTCATCTCCCATCTGATTCTCCATCGTCATCTTTTTCCTTTTATCCATGGTCAGTCGCTAGTCTTTTATTAAACTATGAGGTCTCTACGCTTTCACATAGACAAGGCCATCAATCGATGGGCCCCGAGACCCTAGGTCTATCCTTAGGGTGTGTCTTGGTTTTGTGTCATGTTTTCAAGTATGTCTTTATCCAGTTGATTCCTAATAATATAATCCATTGGTACTGTGAGGTTCATTTGTCTTCGAGTGTCTTGAGTCATGTCAATCAACTAATCTACCCTCCATCTTTGGTCTTAATAGGATGTATATTTCCTTAAATCAGACCACATCAATCCCATCCACCTATTGGTCCTATCGCAAAGGATATTTGAAATTTTTTGTCATCTTTTGGGTGCTCTTGCATTTTTTTATCATTTGCACTTCTTATTACCCTTTGCTAAGGTTGCCACGATCTATCATATCATGGTGCTCTTTGATGGGTAAACATAGGGGCATATCTTGAGTTTTGGTGTAATCTTGTCTTCTTGGTTGTCCCATGTAGTACCCACCAAGATCCTTGTGGTCTTGTGTTACGCTGGGGCATCCTTTGTTCTTATGGTTATTCCAACGTCAGGCCCAACCAAAGCCATTGCAGCTTTGGAGTTGTGGGATGGCCTTCTTGTTTGTTGTGTTTGTCTTATGCATTTGACACTAATTGGCCTTGGTTCTTCATACCCTGATGTATCGTGTCCTATGCTATAGAAAAATTCAGTGTTCCTAATATGGAAAAATGTCATTAGATTTGCATCTCATTATCCTCCCATTGCATTACATTTAACCCCATCTATTTTTCCCTAGCATGTAATTATTGGTTTTTGGTTGTGCAAATGTTCTTTCCCCCCACCCATTCTTCCTATCAGGGTTCTTATGGTTTTGAAAAGTGTACTATTGTCCCCATCCTTATTCATATCACTATGCATGTTCATTATCATTTAGGTTCATTTTGTAGCATTGCATTATCATTTTATTAGTATCATTATCCATTTCATTTCCATCCTATTAGGTTGCATTAATTATGTCATCATCCTTCATAGTTAGTTTATTATTTGTTGCATTAGTTCATTCCATGATCCATCTCATTATCATTGCATTACCATTTTCATTGTCACATTAAGTAGTTTAGATTAATATAGATTTGTTATTCTAAGCATCTTAATTCATTATCATTGTATTACCATTTTCATTATCATATTAAGTTGTTTAGATTAATATAGATTTGTTCGTCTAAGCATCCTAATTCATATCATTGCATTACCATTTTCATTTTCACATTAAGTTATTTAGATTAATATAGATTTGTTAATCTAAGAATCTTCACATCATTTCATTATCCATATCATCTTATATCATTACATTTGCATTTTCATTATCATCTTAAGTTGTTTAGAGTAATACATATTTTGTATTCTAAGCACCTTAAGTCCATTTCATTATCATCTCATTTTATTTTATCACATTTACATTTTTGTTGTCATTTCATTTCATTGCATAATCATTTTCATCATTACATGTTAAGTTGTTTAGATTAGTATGTATTTTCTATTCTAAGCCTCTTAAATCTATCTTATTTTCATTCTATCTCATTGCATTTGTATTTTCATTATTATCTTAAGTTCTTTAGATTAATATAGATTTTTTATTCTAATCTCCTTAAGTTAATTTTCATTATCTCATTGCATTTGCATTTTCATTATTATCTTAAGTTGTTTAGATTAATATAGATATGTTATTCTAAGCTCCTTAAGTTCATTTTCATTATCATTTTAAGTTTTTTAGAGTTGTCCTAAACATCTTAATTCATTGAATTAGGTTCATTTTTTTACATATTACATTCATAACATCCATCCACGACATGATCACATATGCATATTTTATACATTATACATTTTCCTTGTCACATCATACATGCATAATTAACCATTACAATGCAATCAATAATCCATACGCCATCCATAATACATACATCATCAATAACTACTTCATATCCTATATGCTTACATTTATCAATCACTCTCACATTGTTACTTGCATCACAAAAACATCAGTATCATATCCATAACATACATCATAAAATCATAAATCGTATATCATCACATCCCATGTCATAAAATGTTAGACATCACACATATCATTCATGTCATCCATGTCATACATATAAGTATAAGTAATTTAACCATCACTACCACATAAAGATCATAATCATATGCATAAGCATAATAAACATCCATCAAATAACATATAAATCACACATGAAATATCATCAATATCATCACATCATATATATCAAAAATATAGTGTCCATCATCCATCATAAAGTCCATAATCAAATTCCATCAAGAGTCCATAATAAAATTCCACGTCCACAATCCATAGAGTGCATCAAATAAATGTACATATATAGAGGAATCATAATGTATAAGTACAAGATGGTGCATCTGACACATCATGGTGTCTTGAATCAATAAAGAATAAAGAATCACTGAATCAATCAAATCATCTATGTAAAAGAATCTATCTGCTAACTCTGCCTCTATGTACATGTTGTCACTATGCACCTATCAAAAAATGGAATCTTGTACCTATCTACCCTTGTCTCTCCCTATCCACTGCTCCTTGCATCTTATCATTGTGGGGAGTCTAAGCCTAGTCCTCAATCGTGAGGAGGGGCCTCTCTATAATCATTGTATCCTCAAGTGTCATGGCCTCTTGAGTCAGCTCCAATTCAGTAGAGTGTCTCTCCCATGTCCCTAGAGTCTTGAAGCTTTGCATCCATGTCAAAAATTTTGTCAATCATGTCTATCCTTCTATTTCTATCTTTTATTTTTCATCCCTACCTTGGTTCAGTAAGTTCACCTCTGTGTACGACGGATTTTCCTTTTCTTCTTCCCATGCATGTTCACCTATTTGGTTCATGCATTCGCCCCTACTTTCTCCTCTCAGTGGGTTTTCATATTCATCAAGTAGATTCACCTCTTTTTTGCCTAGGTGCTTATTCACCCTTCTTTCCCTAGAGGAAAACTCGTGTTCGCCCCTTCTCCCTATGGGTGAGTACGTACTCGCCTTGTCATTCCAGTTTACTGAGTGGTGAATTTGCATTTGCCTTTCTTCCCCATAGGCGGATTCACATCTGCCCATTCCCTTTTTGGATGATGTTGTGTTCACCCTTTCTTTTGAGGGGCGATTTCACAATCACCCATCCTGAGCGTATACACCCCTATCTGGTGGCACATCTATCTTTTCCCAAATTCAGTGATTGTGTAATCGCTCGTTCCATCCTTTTCCTACCCCTATGTAAGCAAGTTCACCTCTTCTAGGGAGAGGCGATTTAAAAATTTCTCGTCCTATCGCGTATCTGCCCTGTAAAGATGCGCTCGCCCCTTCCCTTCCTCATTCACCAGACAAGTGAATGCATGTACCCAGAAGGTCGAATCCACCCTTCCATGGTGATTCTATTTGTCCTAACTACCTGACTCAAAATTGAACACATGCATAAAAATTGAAATAAAACTAGAAAGCTGGGTTTCGAAACCTACCTAGCAGGGTACTACTCGCGGGTGGTAGTAGTCACGAACCTCATCTGCACAGTGGATCATCTCATTGTCATCCTCCATCTCGCTCATCTACTCAACAATCACTCTCACTCGTTCAATCTCTTGATGACACGTGTACAACTAAAAATTAGGTGAATAATGAATTATCTAATTTACTATTTATAATTTTCACTTTTTACACCTAATTAGCCTTTTTAATTTTGGGAAATTTTTACCCTTTATTTAACATTTTTTAATCCATCTACCCCTTTTCTTTTGAGGGTTGCCATTTGCACCCCATATGCTCGTTTTCCTCCATTCAAAATCCATTCTTCATGGTTTTTCGCCCCTATCACATGGTACCCTCCATTTTTCCATATCGAGAAGTCCTTTGGGGCAGCTTTTTCTTCCCCATCCGCCCTCTCAAGGGGGCATAACCTATTCATACTTCTATATTCTTCCTACCTATCTATTTCTCTGCGATATGCCCTGGTATCCTCTAAGGTTCTATTCTTCTATCAAGTCGTCAACACTATATTTTTCTTTGAAACACTGTTATTCTAACAATATTTTGAAGAGGGGAAAAATGTAGACACCTGAATTTGACCACTCCTATATGGTCGAATTCACCCTTGTTTTCCTCTATCCTACATCCCTAAATCATATTAATTAAGTAATTTATTATTTAGTTAATATTTCATCCTAGCCTCATGTCTGCTTGTGTCACCAAAAAAAGTAGTTTTTGACACTTTTTCACTCATTTTGGCCTTTTCCCTTGGATTTTGGCCTTGTTTTTCCTTGGTCCATTCTTGAATTCTTGCAAACCAACAACAATCTAACGGTGTTTTACGAAGGTGTTGTGAATTTTTGTAACACATCTTCCCACTTTTCTAAGACCCTTTCAACACAATTCACCTAAATAACCCCGTTTACCCCTTTCCAAGCATTGTGCCAAAGTGTTGTAAAGTATTTTCACACTTTCCTAGGCTTGTCATCACTAATTTAACCCTTTTCTTATGTTAATTTATCCCCTTAATGTACTTTTAGGCCTGACTTAAGTGTGTTTCGGGAGGCAAGACTAATAAACTTCATTTAACACATTTTTATTCCCAACCACCACTTGAATTTTCCCAAGTGGACTAGGTCGCCACCTTGGGCGACCTAATCCCTTTTGGCTTAAAATTCAAAATTAAATGTAAAACATAACAAGAATTTTCCTCCAAAACCCTAGTGCCAGCCTATCATGTGACATTTTCGAGAAATTAGGGAATATCTTGTATAAATAATGGTTTTCACCTTCATTTTCCCTCCCCTTAACATTATTTTTGCATCTTCACAAGCACTCATGCACTCAAACTTCCCAAGAAAGAAATCAAGCACAAAGGCATCTCAAGAAACCTCCATTGGAGATGGTTCTTGCATGTTGCAGACTTCAATAAGTAAAGGTTTGGTGAGTGTTTACATTGCTTTATCATTCCATCATCTTTCCTATCATTGTTTCTCATTTAGGTTTAAGTTACCTTTAAAGGGGTTTGACTTAGGCAAAACCATATTCCCTAACCCCAACATTCTCTTTGTCTTTACATGTGCTTTGCAGGTTGTACCCAGATTTGGAAAGGAGTAAAGTATTGAAGAGGGTACAATCATTCCATTCAAGTCAACTCAAGTCACCAAACCCTAGGTGGAGAAAAAGGACAACTTGCATGTCATTTTCTGAAGATTCAGACACAAGCATCTACAAAAAATAAAAGTGGAAGTGGGGACCCACAGAATCAGAGCTTAAGGCTCCCAAAAGTATTAGGAGGACTAGGTCACCATCATTGGCAACTTTTTCACTGTACTAGGCCTAAAAAAGGGTTTTGGTATTTCTGGGTACCCTTTTTCCTGAAACCCAATCCGATAGAATTTCTCGACAGAAGGACTAGGTCACCCATTTTGGTGTAAGTCCCCCTTTTCATATTTTAGGTAGATTTTAGAACATTCTGGGGCTCCTCTTCTGCAAGTTTCATTTCCCAGGTGTACCATCTCTGCATTTTCTAGTTTCCTTTATTTTTACATACATTTAGGTCATATAGTTAGCTTGCATTTTGTTTATATTTGCTTTCATTTACATTTCATAGTTAGTTTAGTTTCATTTCATTTCCAGCATTCAACCACACTTTTCACACATAACACAACCTCATCCAATCCCTTCCTTTCAATGCAATCACCAAAAAGAGCTATATCACCAAAGTGGAAAGAGTGTCATTCCTAAACCAAGTGCTCCTAGGTGAAAAACCCTAGGGGCCTAGTAAGGGGAATCCTCTTTCCCTTGTTAGACATTATAACCCTTTTAGTGGTTCATTTTGGTGAACCCAACCATAGACCACTTGTTAATCTTTTGATTTATGTATTTCATCTTAGGAAAAAGCTTGTATTGCATTAAAAATTTACATTGTTTGCATCCTAGGGTTTGTAAAAAAGTGCATTTAGTGTAAATTTCATGTTAGATTGCATTTTTCATTGAATTTTTCATTACAAAAGTACCAAAAACATTGCATTTACATTCTGTGTTTATATCAAAAAGGCATTAAAATCATAAAATCTACTCAAAAACTCATAAAATTGGCAAAAACAACACTACTGGGACTAAGTTGCCACATTGGGTGACCTAGTCCTCTTGCACCAGTCACTCTATAATTTTTGGAATTGTTCAAGAATTTCCTACATTTCAGCCTTCTGGTTCTGCATTTATTTTTTTTGTTCCAAAAATTTAGCTACAAGTAGTTTAGTCTCTTTTCTTTACATTGCATTAGTATCCACCCCATCCTTAAGAGACTTTGCATGAGAATTTGATGTTCTCTTGTTGATATTGTTGTGAGATGAAGCTCTAGACTCATGGAATTTAACGACAACACTATTGTTGTAGATCTTGGGATCTCATAGGCTTCTACTCCTAGTATCGACAATAGTACACTAGGCTTAGAGACCATCCTTAGCAACTCTTTGCACCTAGGAGACACACATGGTGACAACAAAATTGATGACCTCCCAAATGACAAGATATTCCACATCCATGTTGTTTTGGTTGACCTTCAACATGAACTAAGCCTTGAGAACATATCTGAAACCACCATCCCTTCCATAGAGAACCTTCACCACTTGCTTGACCGAGATGATGGTCTAGGTGTTATGAAGAAGATAGCAAAAATATACCAAAAGAATGCATCTTCCACACCTAGGGTATTTCACTCACCCACTCCTATTACTGGCTAAGGAGGACCTTCCACTCCTCCCCCCTCAACCATAGTTTCCATCCCCACTTATGCATCTCCTAGTGTGACAACAACCGTGCAACAAATTCATAATGTGGTACCTTCCCTCGACATTCCTACTTGTGTTCCTACTTCTCTTGTGGCATCACATCCCTTAACCTCTTCCACCATCCCTACTATTAACATCCCTTCCAATTCCCCTTCCACCACCTTCACCCCATCACCACTTTTCCTCCCACCTCATACCACTTACACCGATCCCCTTATCACACAACTTTTTGACACTGTCACATCCATGCAACAAAAAATCTCCATTATCAACCAAAGCCAACACAGTTCACCTACTCACTATGTTCATAGCAATCCATTATCCTTAGACATACTACACACCCCACTACCATAGGGAATAGAAATTCCTAGATTTGAGAAGTACGAAGGGAAGGGTGACCCTTCTAATCACATCAATGCCTATATTGCCTTATGTAGTAACTTTTCTCTTGATGACAAGTTGCTAGCTAAACTATTTCCTAGGACCCTCAAAGATGCAGCCTTAGATTGGTTTTCATCCTTACCCAGCAATTCTATAAGTTCCTTCAATGAATTGGTGGATTCTTTTATCAACCACTTCCAAGTTCACATGACCCCTAAGAAAACCTTGGTCGATCTCATGAGATACAAGAAAGACACTAATGAAAAGATAACAAACTTTATCTCTCATTATTAGGCACTTTATTCCTCAATTGATGTCAAGATACCTGACACACATCTGCAAAAGATGTTCACTGAAAACCTACTAACACCTCTCCACGACAAGCTCACCCTCATGAAGTTCCCTTCCTTGATGCACTTGTTTCAAGCACTCTATGATTATAACAACTCCACTAGTAGTCACGATATGTGATCT
The DNA here is from genome assembly GCA_007115665.2 of Sequoiadendron giganteum. Classification (NCBI taxonomy): domain Eukaryota; kingdom Viridiplantae; phylum Streptophyta; class Pinopsida; order Cupressales; family Cupressaceae; genus Sequoiadendron; species Sequoiadendron giganteum. The sequence goes on from CM021104.1 coordinate 603,725,101, forward strand.
AATTTTAGTAGAGTTGAGAAATTTGATGCTTCCACCCAACCTAAATCTCAACCATTCTAAAAAAAAACCAAATGGTTTTTACAATTTAACCCTCCATCCCAAACACCTCCACCTGTCAATAACCAAGTGGTCATTGTCTGATCTATTGTGCCCTTCAATTATGGAGATCCTAAATGCACCTTCACACCTTTACCAGACACCCTTCATAACACCATGACTCAATTACTCCAACAACAAATGATATCCTTACCTCCTATCCATGCACCTAATCCCAATAAGCCATTACCTCCATCCTATAACTCCACTACTGACTTCTATTTTCAATGATAGAACGAACATGATATCGAACAATGCAAGCATCTTAAGCACCATGTGCAAGACCTTATTGACTTGGGTCATCTATCTGTTACTAGTACCAATGATAAAAAAAAAAAAAGTCTATGGCACCTCCCAACCAAAACTTATAGATTTTTACCAACCCTATGCCTAAACACAATGTTTCCTTTGTCAAAGCTGGTGAAACTTCATAAACTAATGTTATGAATGTTGACACACAATATGCATATTCAGATCCTCTTTTGCATGCCACCCATGCCAACCCTATGGATGAGATGGTAGGTGTGATAGACATCATCCATCACAAGGGCCATACCAGAACATCTTCTGATATTACCTTTACATCTCAAAATTTACTCAAAAACCTTCTTGATGGTCCTCTCTACATAGCTAATAGAATCTATGATAAGCCCACTAATGGGATACTCATAGATCATGCATGTGGTGAGAACGTGACCATCGAAGAGTTTTTTGTATTACATGACATTGCTCAAGATGTTTATAATAGACCGACTACATGGATCAAAACACATAATGGTTTCACATGTCCTATGATTGGATCGATCACACTCCCATTACAGATAGGTCCGAAGACATTGGATGTGACATTCTCTATTATTCCACAATCGAACCAATTTTGTTTGTGACTAGGCCACCCGTGGCTTCGTTCAATGAACACGGTCCCATATGTTATTAAAAAATGTGTGAAATTTCCTATTGATAATGAAATATTCACCGTTCACCATAACGGCTTCAATCCTTTATCCTCCAAGGGAAAATTTTATTTGGAAATTTTCTGGCTTGAGCCCATGGAACCTATCACCCCTAGATGAGATTTATTTTTCATTGCCTATCAAAAGTTTAAAGCAAAGAAAATATTTGAACTCTCTCTTCGCAACATACCCCCTTCTACTTCAGAATCACCTATCCTTGATGAGGCTATGTTGCAACCCAATTCTGACATGCCTAATCAACCCACACCTGAAACCTCCTCCACATCATCCAAGAGGACTAGGGATCATAACAACAATTCTATCCTTCCCCCTTGCATCAAAAAAGTGTATAAAGCTAAGGAGAAAGTGGATGAGCCACCTACAGTTCCCCTCGTTCCTCCCCTTAGGAATTATAAACAACCAATGGTGGATCAGCCCACTCCTTCCCTGATACCACTTGACAAAAGAACAAAAATTAATGAAGAAGCTAGAGAACGTAGACGTTGTCGTTGAACTCTTGCTCGCCAATCACGTGATGAAGCCAACATTGAAAATGATGATCCACCTTTACCTAAAATAGTGCCTAATGACCCTCCTCCCCCACCCCCACAACCTGATCCTATACCTCCATCACCACCAATCCTGCATGCCACCACTAATATTGTCATGATACCTACCATTGTCATCAACTTAGATGATGATCATGATAATGCTAGGATAGACGAAGAGGTACACCACACTTTGAATTCAATATTTTCCTCTTCCATGAGCATACATGACAATTCTCCTAGGACAAACATTGGCCTTGACGCTAGTTCAACAATTTTTGTACCACTTGCTAGTCGCGCACCCGAATTCTATACTGAGCAAGATTGGGAGGTGGATGACTTGCTTGCTAAGTGACGCACATGTTCCTTACCAGTATTTTCTTTTTGCATTTAAGTGACATGTTTCCCCGTATTGTCATGTTTGATGTTCCCTCTCTTTGTGACATTCTTCTATATGTATCTTCATTCTTCTCTATGTTGTGCAATCTTTTCGCTTTTTGCTTTCTTTTTTCCTTCCATTTGGGGATGATGCAAGGCATTGACACCACAATGTCTCCTTCATGTTGACCCAAATGGACCTCTCTTTTCACTTTCTTTTTCTTTTTCCTTCCATTTGGGGATGATTCAAGGTATTGAGATTGCAATGTCTCCTTCATGTTTACCCAAATGGACTCTTTTCCTTTTTTCCTTCCATTTGAGGATGATGCAAGGCATTGAGACTGCAATGTCTCCTTCATGCTGAATCAAAAAGGCTCTTTTTCATTGTCTTTTCCTTTTTTCTTTTTGTCCTTTTGGGGATGATGGAAAGTGTCGAAACATCCTATGTCTTTTCCATGTTGACCCAAATTGACTCTTTCTTTTCATTTTATTTCACTCTCTTCATTTCTTCTTCTAGTTCTATGTATTTGGGGTAATGATGATAGTTCCACGCTCTCTAAACACACATTGTAGAAATGAACATACTGACCCCAAATCCATAGATCCCTTATGTGTTTGGTGTTTTTGATTTTGGGGGCAACCCCTTTCCCTTTATTTTTCTTCCTCCTTTGCATGACACAACCTTTCTTGGACACATATCACCTGACATAGGGCTTTTCAAGTAGGCTCTCATGTCCTTTTCTTCCTTTTTGCATTTTACCTTTCTCTACTTTAAAGCAATTGCTCACAAAACGGTGTGTAGCAATCCCTTTAAAGTGGGGGCATACATTGGAATTATTTATTTTTTCATTTTCCTTTCTTTGACCTTGGCTCCTAGTGCAGCCTTATTATTTTATATGATGTGTTTTCTAATTTTTGGATGGCATTGGGTGTAATTTCCTTCATAAGTGTGACCTATCTTAGCATATCGTATTCCTCTCAGTGGCCTAATGTGATGGACTGCATCCCCTAAGCTATGATTTTTTTATCCTTCAATTGGTCCTCTCTTGGAGACATTAGACACAATGCTCCCTAAGTCAAAGACCTCACATGAACTAAATAAGACTCCTTGGAACACTCTATTTACATTTTTGTATTTTACATATTGCACTTTTGCATTGTGCATACATGGCCACCTTACATAACCCAACTTGCATGCCTATGGTGTCATCTTCCACTTGTTCATGAGTTCTAATCATCCAAGGCTTTTCTTTTATCATGAACCGCACCCTTGTCTTTTGTGGCACCTTATCAAAAGTTATCAGGAGATATAACTTTGGTATGGTTGAGCGGGAAGCCCAACTAGCGACATGACTTTCCCCATAGCCACCTTTGTGTGTATGAGTGCATACCAACTGTGTGTATGTATCTCACCCCCTTTTCAACATTCTCACTTGATGAACAACTGAAAGTATCATCGGCCCAGAGTGAGTACATCCCTTTCCTTTCAAACAAAAAACCTAGATCTGATCCACAACTAGCTAGACAAATGGTTGAAGCTTGATATGACCTTTTCTCTATCTCCACTCTTTCACATCACTCCTTGTGTGATCTTTTGTACTTATGTTCAGTTTTCCATGGGATATTGATCCTGGGGGCTTGATCATCCCTCTTGATCATAGTCATCTCACCTTACTAGCATGAATACATTGGATCCCTCTCAACATGCCTGGTTCAACTACTTTAGTGTGAGTTTGAAGCAAGTTCATCCTCTCACTAAAGTGGGGGCTAAATGTGTCACCAAAAAGTGTAGTCTTTGACACTTTTTCACTCATTTTTTCCTTTTCCCTTGGATTTTGGCCTTGTTTTGCCTTGGTCTAGTCTTGAATGCTTGCAAATCAACAACAATCTAACAGTGTTTTACAAAGGTGTTGTGAAGTGTTGTAACACATCTTCCCACTTTTCTAAGACCCTTTCAACATAATTCACCTAAATAAACCCTTTTACCCCTTTCTAAAGCCTTGTGCCAAAGTGTTGTAAAGTATTTTCACACTTTTCTAGGCTTGTCATCACTAATTTAACCCTTTTATTATGTTAATTTGTCCCCTTAATGTACTTTTAGGCCTGACTTAAGTGTTTTTCGGGAGGCAAGACTAATGAACTTCATTTAACACCTTTCAATTCCCGACCACCACTTGAATTTTCCCAAGTGGACTAGGTCGCCACCTTGGGCAACCTAGTCCCTTTTGGCTTAAAATTCAAAATTAAATCAAAAACATCACTGGAATTTTCCTCTAAAACCCTAGTGTCAGACTATCATGTGACATTTTTGGGAAATTAGGGCATATCTTGTATAAATAACGGTTTTCACCTTCATTTTCCCTCCCCTTAACATCATTTTTGCATATTCACAAGCACTCTTGCACTCAAACTTCCCAAGCAAGCAATCAAACACAAAGGCATCTCAAGCAACCTCCATTGGAGTTGGTTCTTGCATGTTGTATACTTCAACAAGTAAAGGTTTTGTGAATGTTTACATTGCTTTATCATTCCATCATCTATCCTTTCATTGTTTATCATTTGGGTTTAAGTTACCTTCAAAGGGGTTTGACTAAGGCAAACTCATATTCCATAACCCCAACATTCTCTTTGTCTTTACATGTGGTTTTCACATTGTACTTAGATTTGGCAAGGAATAAAGTATTGAAGAGGGTACAATCATTCTATTCAAGTCAACTCAAGTCATCAAACCCTAGTTGGAGCAAAAGGACAGCTTGCAGGTCATTTTTTGAAGATTCAGACACAGGAATCTACAGAAAAGGAAAGTGCAAGTGTGGAACCATAGAATTAGACCTTCAGGCTCTTGAAATGATCAAGAGGAACATTGGTGACCTTGTCCTTGTACCGGGCCTGAAAAAGAGTTCTGGTATTTCTGGGTACCCTTTTTCCTGAAACCCAATTCGACAAAATTTCCTGACAGATGGACTAGGTTGCCCATTCTGGCGTAAGTGTCCCTTTGCAGATTTCAGGTAGATTTCAAATCATTTTGGGGCTCCTCTTTTACAAGTTTCATTTCCTAGGTGAACCATCTCTGCATTTTCCAGTTTCCTTTTTGTTTACATACATTTTGTTTACATTTTCTTTCATTTATATTTCATAGTTAGTTTAGTTTCATTTCATTTCCAGCATTCAACCACAATTTTCACACACAACGCAACCTCATCCAATCCCTTCCTTTGAATGCAATCACCAAAAAGAGCTATATCACCAAAGTGGAAAGAGTGTCATTCCTAAACCAAGTGCTCCTAGGTGAAAAAACCTAGGGGCCTAATAAGAGGAATCATCTTTCCCTTGTTAGACATTATAAAAAATTTGGTGGTTTACTCCTAAGGTGTTTAATCAATTAACTGAATACCTTACCTTATTCCTCTCTAAATTAAATAAATAGTCCAATTTATTTAATCTAGTCACGTTTCCTAAATGAATTAAATCAATTTTTAATTCATATTTTCTCTCTCTTCATGTCAACATCCTCCTACATTTTACATAATCTAGATTAGTATAAATTAATCTATGATTAGGAGGTACACATCCGTAATCATCATTAGGGTCACATCCTCCATAATTTTCCACTTGCCTCTAATCCCCCCATTAGCCTATCTAATCCTTCATTCGCACAACCTTAATCACTAATTAAGTCTAACCTAATCCTCATGCCATTTATTTCATATGTCCTTAGCCAACTTTCATTAAATACTTTCTTCATTTGGAGAAGTCATCTCCACCTTTTAAGGAATTTAAAAATCCTTTTTATTCTCCCTATGCATCCTAGGTGGAATTTTTAATTCTCTTTTATTTCTCCAGCACCTTGGGAGGAATAAAGGACCAATTAAAATTCCTCCTCAACCCCAAGGTCAAGTCTCCAAAATCAAGGGATATTTTGGAAGAATTTTTAATTCTTCTATTGTCACATCATCCCATAATATGGGTAGATGAGACAAGACCCCCCTTTTCCATGTCATATCCACATCACCTCTCCCCTTCCATGTCACTTGGCACATGTCCAATTGTGATGGCTTGCGAGTTCTCAACTCACCCTAGCCATTGATCTCCCATACTGGGATAAATCTCGGCCATCCATTCATTTAGAGGCATTTCCCCTAAAAATAGTGGATTTGGTCTCATTTGGAATCAAGCACACTTAGCCATTTTTGCATCCAAGATTTAGAACCTCCATTTTTGCACCCATTAGAGCATTCATATTGCATCTAATCCTTCATCTAACCATTCCATTGCATTCCTCATCTCACCACCATAATTTTTCACTAGGTTTCATGCCATTTTGCTAACAAAAGGATCACATGACTCATCTTTAAAGGGCTAACCAAAAGAAAAATTCAAGCAAGGTAATATTGTTATTTTCTTGTATTTTGCTTGAGTTAAACTAGATTTATCTTGAGTGGATGTTAGTGTTGTTTTGACATTGCATCTCACTTGTTTGTTTTGCATCCTAGAGTAGAAAAACACTTGCACACACCTACAAATTGGATTAAATTGTGGTCGCTGTCATGGATAAAACTATCCTTGTAATTCTATCTTAGTTTGGACTTGGATCAATCCTTGGAATTTCCTTAGTTTACTCCTCATTGTGAATCTGAGGGTGTAAGCTTGTGAACAGTGTTGCAAAATCTACCTAAGGGCTAAAACTAGTGAAGTAAGGGGGGATGGATGCATCTAAGAAATTGAAACACACCTAATAACTTCAAATTCAAATTAAAACAAACTTTTCAAATGAATAAAATTCTATCTTTAACCCAATATACACTTTTTAAGTTCTCATTTAATACTATCAAAACCAATATCCTAGAATTGCACAATAAAATTTTAATTTTGAATTAAAATTTATTTTGCTGCCCCTACTTCTTGGTAGAAACTAACACAAGAAGAGTGCTAAAAACTATGACAAGAATTACAGTAACATGAATTATTATAGAAAGTGTGATCGCAAAGTGATGAAGTGTACTGTCGAAATGATATGCTACCAACAGTGAATTCCAATTTGCATGAACCAAATCTTTAATCCCATAATGAATTAATAGATATACGAATGAGTACATAAACCAATCACAATTCTGTATAATCAAATATGTGTATAGAAAATTAAGTTCCACAAGACTGTAAACAATTGACTTATATTTAGGAAGGAAATAAACTTGAAATCAAATCACACATTAAATTACAACACTAGAAATTTAAAATAGATCATCAAATGACGCGAGGTGTGGGCCCTGCCTCCTTAGCCGATTGATGATAGAGGAACTAACGCACTCTTCTAATTCAAATCAAACATACACACATACAATAGATTTCAAATGGTTTTTGAACAACAAGACATCATTATATTAACAACTATATATTTGAAGTCTTTAGACCGATACATATTTATACTAGAGCAAGCACCAATAAGTTCACATGGTTTGTTAACGACCTATGACCAACAAACCATTAAGTTCCATAAACAACAAAATATACAAGTTTGATAAAAACTAACATTTGGCCACCGGCCAAAAATATAAAACAACTTTTAACAAGCATTCACTTCAAAATAAGTATGGACAAAAACAACTTGATTACTCTTGTCCGCATCCTCAACCATCTCTATAGTTTTCTGATTACTTCCTGCCAAGTCAGCCATAAATTAGTTAGTGTTTCAACCGATATTGGCACTTTCGTACTTATTTTATTTTCCTATTACATTTCATCAAACACTATACTTCCTGAGACAAATAATGATAGGATGGCAGAAAATATAAAGAAAAAAGGAAAACAAAGGGTAAAATTATTGGAACACTTTGACCCCCATCATTTCCCCCTAGCTTAAGGTCTTGCATGTCCCAATGCAAGGAGAGAAAAATTAAAAACCAAGTTAACCTGGTCAGACTCTAAATGGTACTAGTAATCCCACGGGACCACTGTTGCTACAACTCTTCCATCTGTTTTTAGCTTTTGAATCTCACTTTCTTGGAGCTGAGAGTTGGCATTGGCTCGGTGAAGTTGATCTTGTAATTTTTTATTTTATTTTTGTAATTGCTCAACTAAATTCTACAACTTCTTGATTTATTTGAGGAGAATTTCATTCTCCTCAAAATCCTCTTCAGCTTCAACCTATGTCTCAACCCTTGTCTCCATCTTAGTGTCATCCTTTGTCTCTTCTTGGCCAAGGACTTTCTCTTCGTTGCCCTATTCCACATACTTTACTATCATTAGATTCTCTACACCAAATTGCTCAACAAGAGAGAAGGAATTGTCTTATTTCTCTGCATTAGTAGCAACATGGTCTATGGATACCTCTTGTTCTGGTTCATTGTCCAATTTTGTTCCCTCAAAAACACTTAATTTCTCAGGCCTTATTTGTACCATGGATACACTAACCCCTACTCCTCCATCAACTTCATTAAATGGCTCCTCATTAAATTGATGCAATGAGGAGAGAGGTTCCTCATACCTATTTTTCTCCCCTGTATCTAGTTCTTCTTCCTCCCCATTAATTCCAAAAAAGTGTCCTTTTCCAATTTAGTTCAGAATTTCATCAATCCTCTCATTAGTTTCTTTGTTTTGATGCAATAAACATGTTTTTGTTATATCCTTTATTTTTATATTGGTCTCATCATTACAATGCAACATGGATGGACTCTGCGAGGCAGATGGAACATGGTCTTTCTCACCTAAGGGTTCTTTTTCAAGGGACTCACTAGCAGAATCTTTAGAGTTGTGAGGAGGAGACCTAATTGCTTTTTGCTTCTTTCCCTTCCTCTTTCTTCTTGGTGTAAGGGTAGTTTTCCTTTTCGCCCTTCTATGCTCCCTACTTTCCTTTCCTTTCTTCTTCAAAACTTCAAATAAAATATCAACATCCAAGCTTGGGTCAAATTTTTTAGGGTTGTCCATATGACTGGCCACATTGGCCAAGTCTTCTAGTCAATTGACTGGACTAGTGGCAACCTTCTTACTCTTTTTATCACATGGAGACTTAAGACCAAATTCTTTTGAATATCTCAAAAAAAAATTGTTTCCTCCTAGTTTTTTTACTAGATGAATCTAAGGCCTTAGAAGACTTACCACTGGAAGTGTCAATCTCTTTAATGTTCAAGGGGTTCCTAGGTGACTTCCTGGTGGTTCGATTCTTTGAAGGATTTTTACTAGGTTCATGAATTTCCTCAAGACTTCATTTAGGTGTGACAGGGGTTTTCTCTTCCTCTTTAGAATCTTCAGAGGAGGATTTATTTGAGGGATCTTTAGAGGCATCAGAGCTAGTATGATCATTTAGGTTAAAATTTTTTCCCAATCACCTGGGGGAGAAATATTTTTCAGAGAATCAATGATTAGCAACCAAATAAGACCATGATGAGCTAGTGAATACATTTTTCCTTTTTGAATAGCTTTACTCATTCTATGCAAAGAGAAATGTAGGAAATAAGGCACATTTATAGGCCAATTCCACCTTAAATGGGATAACAATCTGAAATATTGAACGTATACGTAAACATACCTTCCCTCATAAGTGACATACTGAATCAGAAACTTGGAAACCTCATTTCAAATGTTTGGTAATTAACCCAATTTAGTTCCTTGTCCCTGTACAATTTCCACATACTCATCCCTCTTTAGAAATGTTGTGTGTAGAGGTTTCAAGTTTGTTACTTTCTTTGGGCCACTGGGGAAATAATTCTTGCCTATTGAAGGAAATCCTATAACATCAAACATAACTACAAAAGTAACAGGAAATTCAATTCCTCGCATAGAAACCTTTTTCCCATTGAAACCCAAAGCAAATTCCTGAGAAACCCTCTTATCGAAACCCCTTAATTTCTTAAAAATTCACATCCCACTTGGCCTCTTTGAATACTGCATAAACTTCCTTATTTCCATGAGCCTGCAGCTCGTCCACTGAGGTAGGTTCATAATGAGGCCTCCTATCCTTCTCCATGGGAAATCCTTACCAAAAAGTGCGACAATAGCTTAGCACATTTCAACAACGGATGGTTGTAACAGTAACAACAAAAGAAAACTTAACTAAAAGGAAAAACGAGAGTGATTTTACCAAATCAAGGAAAAAATATTTTAAATTTAGTAATCATAATAGGCGTAGTTGGATTTATGGCGATGTCCAAGCAAGTATGAAATTAAGTTGCTATTATGAAGGAGGGTGGTGAACGTTGAGGAGATGACAACCAAGTTGAAATAGCAATAAAATAATCTAATAAGACAAGTTTACCAGGTTTACCCCTAGCTTAATGATGGACCATCCACAAGGAATATCACCATTCATCGCAAGAAATAAGAGAATTTAAAAAATGTAAAGAAAAGTAAAACTTGTAAAGATTACCGCTATTGATGTGAAGTGTTGATCATGTCATGATGTACGGAGCTGAGGTGGTAATCACAAACCACTGGAAAAATTTGAGCTATCCTGAAAAGGAAAGCAAAGGATTAGACATGTGAGAAATGACACTCAATCATCAATAGTGAAAAATGTTGATGGTATAGAAGTGTCGTGTTGTTGAAAGGGAAGACAACAAAGCATTTAAGTGATAGCATAGTTGGTAGTGATGAGAAATGTAAAGGACATTGGACTAGAACACAAAGGAAGTTCCTATCTGAAGAGTGCCAGTATCATTAAGACTGGGTGCCAATCACAAGTGTCAATGAGATAGATGGTCCTATCCAGAAAATGAACAGGAACCAATGTCAACCAAATTGGAGCTGAAAATGATTAAGAAGGAAGGTTGAAAGGATAATGGAGTAGGAAGAACATCATTCCTGTCACACCATAGAATAGGTAGCGACAAGAATATCGAAGTCCCCTTAGGTTCCTGGCATAAAAATGACAGGAACTGTTTATTCTTTTATTTTTCGAATGATAGACAACCAGTGACCTAGTTTTCACCCTATCACCACCTAGAGGCACCGAAAAATTGGTTTTCACCCTTAAGATTATTGAACAACTAATGGCCATTGAAAATCAATTTTCAAACGTTAACTAGCCAATAATGCCCAAAGGTTTTCACTGTTGGATCTTTTATTGATTTTTTTTAACAACATTATTCAAAAGAAGTGAGGGGAACAAGGGTCAATTCCTCCATCACAATATAAGAAAATGTTTTTTTTGAAAGGGGCCATTTGTAGAGCTTCAAACAATGCCCATTAACAAGAAGATTTGTGCATTCAAAATCCATAGTACACAATCAAACAACACTATTATCATACACAATTTGAGTTTCATAGGGACCGAGCCAATGAGTGTGGAACTTCCCTTTAAAGTTTTGGAAGTGGGAGTCATAAAGTAATGCCCAATCCCTTGGTTGGAATTTTTGTGACCGAATGAAGTGGTCATGCCACTGCGTTCTTTTCTTCTGTACCACTTCTGCATGGAAAAGAGCCTCCTAACACATTTCATCGAGTGAATGGAGTTGAGAAAGTCTCTCCTTTTATGATTCACTGAGACTCATTCCAAGCTGAAGGGTAGTGTATAGAGTCTTCACTTCGAATTCAATTGGCAAGACAACCTTCTTGCCATAAATGAGCTCATAGGGTGTCAGCCTTGTGGTTGTCTTCCAGGTTGTGCGATATGCCCAAACTACTTCAGGAAGTCTTTCTGCCCAGTCTTTCTTGTGCAACACTATTGTCTTCATGAGAATATTTTCTAGTTCTTATTTGGTTACTTCCACTTTCCCATTGGCTTGTGGATGATATGGGGAAGACTTCTGATGCTTAATTTCATATTCCCGTACTAATGATGCAATCAAGTCAAAGGTGAACTATGCTCTCTAGTTCATGACAATTTTGCAAGGCACATTATACCTGGTAAAAATATGATAATACAAGAAGTTAGAAACCTTAGTATCCCTAGCATGCTTTAAGGCTACTACCTCTACCCATTTAGTGACATAATCTGTACGAACCAAGATATATTCTTTGTTATGAGAAGGAGGATTAATGGCCCCTACAAAATCTAACCCCCATTTTTCAAATGGTTCTATGGATAACCGAGGGTGTAAAGGCATTTCATCAAAATGGGTAGGTTTCCCCATACGTTGAAATTTTTCACAATATTGAACATAACACTTACTGGCCTTATGGAGTGTGGGCCAATAATAGCCAACAATTAGATCTTCTAGGTAGTCCTATGAGCAACAAAATGTCCTCCAGAAGGTTTTGTGTGGCATGCGCATAAAATGTCAAAGAAATATTTGTCTGGAACACATTGACGCGTGATATTATCAAGGCCTCATCGAAAGATAATTCTATTAATCCACGTGTAATCACCACTGAGTCCCACTAACTTTCGGTGTTCCCGAGGTGAGAAATGAGGTGGGGACCTGCAAGTAACCAAATAATTTTCCTTGTTAGTGCACCACAAAATTTTCACTGATATAGAAAAAAGATGTTTGTTTCGAAAGATATCATCAACTGGAGTTGGTTCATCTTCACGCTGCAACTTGGAGAGAAAATCGATCACTACATTCTCTCATCTTGGTTTATTGAGGATGGTAATATCAAACTCCTACAAAATAAGTAACCACCGAATCACTCTCCCTGTAATGATAGGTTTTTTCATCAAATTAATAATGAAAGATTATCCACATGTACAATTTTTTATATCCAATGATATAGTGGTGAAATTTATTTATTGCATAAGCTACAACCAAGAATTCTTTTTTAGTAATAGTATAGTTTATCTCAACACCAATGAAATTCTTATTGATATAGTAAATAGAGTAAAAGAAAGTGTCTTCCTTTTATCTGAGGATAGCTCCCATAGAAGTATCTAATGTTTCGGTATGTATATGAAATGGAAGTTCCCAATTGGGTCCTCACAACCTAGGTGTAGTTATCAAGCTACTTTTTATTTCCTCGAAGGCTTGTTGGAATTCTAGTGTCCATACAAACTCTACATCTTTCCTGAGCAGTGCAAAGAGAGGTGAGGAAATCTTGTTAAATTTTTGAATAAACCTCCTATAATAACCAGCATGTCCTAGGAAACTATGCACATCCTTTGGGAGAGTAGGTACATGCAAGTCTTGAATAATCTGTATCTTTTTTGGATCCACCTCAATTCCTTTTTGAGAAATATAGTGACCAAAAACAATTTCTTCAATCATTAAGATATGAATTTTTTCATGACTTAAAGAAAGATTAGTATCAACACATCACTTAAGCACTCTCTCAATATTTTCCTTAGCTTCATCATATGTGTTACCATAAATAGTAAAGTCATCCATATACACTTCTACACAATCATGAATTAAATCAACAAAAATAATTAGAACAGATCGTTGGAAAGTAGCAGGTGCATTAGACAATTCGAAAGGTAAGACATTGTAGGAAAATGTTCCCCAAGGGTAGGGAGAAGTAGTTTTGTCTTGGTATTCTGGGGCAATATGGATTTGGTTATACCCACTGAACCCATCAAGAAAGGAAAATAACTTCTTCCCAACTAAGGTGTCTAAGACTTGGTCAATGAAAGGAAGTGGGAAATGGTCTTTCTTGGTGGCCTTGTTAAGGGCCCTATAATCGACACATATTTTCCACTTTCCATTCTTTTTAGGTACTACTATAAGTGGGGACACACATTATCTATTTGATATAGGGTAGATAAATCCTATATTAAGCAACTTCTGAAGTTATTCCTTAACTATTTCTCATAAGGCTCGGTTTAACCTTCTCTGGGATTGTTAAACAGGTCTACTCCCTTCTTCTATATAGATATGGTGTGTACAAGTAGCGGGATGAATACCTATCATGTCTTGATAATCCCAAGCAAAGGCTTCTTTATGGGAACACATCTCAATCAGTTCTTTTAATTGAGAGGTATTCAAACTAGGATTGATGTTAAGTGTTTTACTAGGTAAGATTTCAGTAACTTGGGACCGTACAAGGGTATCTACATCAAGTAATTGTGAATTAGATGAAGATGGGTCAATATTTCCATACATAAAAAATAGATTGTATATACAATCATGTGGTAATAATTGATGCAAAGTAATAAAGTGTTGAACAAATTGTGAACTACCTAGTAATGGAAAATTTCTAAACAGGCAATTATCACTTATGCCCATAGGAAAAATCATTGTCTCAAAATAATTATCAACTAAATAATGATTTTATAATAAATGATTAATAATAGTTTTCTCTAAAATATCTTCAAATTCCCTACTTTGATCTATTCTCAAAATAGGTAGAGACTCTTCTAAGTCACTATTGATCCACAAAGGATTCTTTGTTTCCAACAATGGTTGCATTGGAGGGTACAATGTTAACTACCTTGTATGATCCCTATTTGAAATCACCATGTTTCAAAACCTACAATTAATGAAAGCATTATCAGCAGCTAGCCATGGTCTACCTAAAATTAAGGGGTATCCCCCCAACTTAATCTTTGGTTACAAAATCATAAAATTTATTGGGTACTCCCAAGACTCAATGGAAATAATGGTATCTTCTATCATACCTTTTAGCTTTATGAGGGAGCGATCAACCATTTGCAAGACCGTTGGAGTAGGTCTAAGTCCTTGAAGGGCCAACCTCTCCATGGTCTCGTTAGTCATTACATTTATAGCTACTCCTAGATCCATAAGTGTATTTGGAATGGTTGTGTCACCAATACATACCTTAATCATCGAACTCCCTAGATCTACATATTTAGGGACAAAGATTCTCCCTAGCATCAAGTTTGCAAGTTTTTCAATGACCTAGATTTTCTTAGGGTCCTGCTTCTTCTATTTCTCCCTCCCACAGAGTTCCTTGACTGCTTCAGTGTATACTGGAACATCTTGAATAACCTACAATAAAGGAATTTTAATGTTAACATTTTATAATTCATTCATAAAATCAAAATTAGGTTGAGATGTTTCATGTTGTTTTGGTTTCTCTTGCAACCTATCTGGAAATGGAGGCTTTGGTTGCTCTTATTTTGGCTCAACTTGATGATCTTCAACTTCTGTGATGGTTGGCCCTTGAAGGTTCTTCCCTAACCTTAAGTTTACACCATCAATCTATAATACATTGAAAGGATAAGTTGGGAACCCTGTCACTTCATTATTATAGACTGGTTGAGGCACCTTATTGTTTGGATTGGGTGTTCATTGTGTAGGCATTGGTGTGGCTTTTGGTGGTTGGGTCGAACTAGAGGGTTGATTAGATGATGGGACAAGTGGAAAGTATTGTTGGGATTGCTGATATGGGTTTATTGTTGGAGGTGGTGGATATGGAGGAAATGATTGATATTGTGGGTAGGGTGGTGGTGCTCACCATGCTTGCCATGATTGTGGAGCATACAAATATTATGGAGGTTGTTGCTAGTTTCCATACAATCTAAATTGGCTTGGGAAGGAATTTTGTTGAAAAGGATTTTGGGGTTGTGGCTTGGTAATTAGGTGGGGGCATTGCTCTTGGTTGCCAAGGTCTTATTTGGACCATAAAGTAAACAGGTTCATCTGTGTATTCTAACTCGATCATCCCTACAAGAAGAGGTTTTAAAGTAGTGTCCCTACTTGCTTCCTCTAAAGAAGATATCTTTGTTCTATTATACAGACACTCTTCACCACTATGCCTCTTTCGACAAACGGGGCAAAAGACAACTAAGGCTTTTTCGACCTCCTCTCATTTCCTTTGTGTATATAAAGTGTCTATCTGTTTACCCATATGACTTAATAAATTAGTCTTGAGGTCTTCAAGTAGATTACCTACCTCAGCTTGGTGATACCTATTGAGGTTCTTGCAAAATATAGCTTACTTGGATAGTTCCTTCCTAAGCGTTGAGACCTTGAATAGTTCCTGCAAATATCACATATATCGTCAAAGTCCATTTTAGAGATATTCTCTTTACCTATTAAATTTAATTCTTCCATAGTATCATCTCTGGTTCCTCTAAGAAACAACATTTTAACAACATCAGGAGTTAGCCCTTTTTGTCACAATAATTGAAAATTGAACATGAAGCGTTCGAGGTAGTCCTCTACAGGCTCATCTTCCTTTTGTGTCATGCGAAATATTTCATCCTAAGCCTCCTTTGTTTTATAATACTCCTGGTACTTGGTCAAGAATAATTCCTTCATGACTTCCCATGTTCCGATATTCCTGAGGTTCATAAACCATTGCAAGGTTGCATCCTTTAATGTGGTTGGGAATAATTTGAGCTTCTACGCATCACTTTGATAATCATAGCTAAGACACAACACATCAAACTCAAACAAGAACATGTTAGGATCCTCAATAAAAAGACCACAAAAGATAGGTAAAGAAGAATGAGGAATTTTCTTCACAGGGGCATCATCTTCAGGATGTGTTATTGGAAACTCAAAGGTAAACAGATTATTGTTGACCAATTCCCTATTATTATTATTATTATTGTTGTTGTTGTTGTTGGGATCAACCATGATGTTTAGTGCCCATGGGGTAAAATGAGTTGTAAATGGCTTTTGGGTTTCTGAGAATGGACCAGCTTCAGACCTGTAAGATTCCTAAAATAAATTTTCAACCTTCTTCTGCATTATTTTGGAAGACCCTGGATGGGTACCTGCATGTGTCTCAACAATGGTAGACTCAACAACACACCTTTCAATATCGGGTTCAGGTAACTCTAGTGGTTGGAATTTAGCTTTCATTTTTTTTGTGAGCTTCCTCCCTTAATTAGCGACTTTGATTTATTTTTTGACTTTTTCTAGTTGTGTATCACTCCCCTTATCCTTTTTAACAAATCTCCCTCTACTATCCTTACTACGATTCATGCACCTAAATAACTTACCACAAAGCAAACTAAGGGTAGTATCCAAATGAGGTCAACTATCGCGTAGAATTTATCTTGAGCGCAATGTTCCTAACTTAGTTCACTGGGTTGACATGCCTTTAACACCATTCCTCAACAACAACACCAAAATGATTGGATTAAATGTGGTCGCTATTATGGGTAAAACTATCCTTGTAATTCTATCTTACTTGGATCAATCCTTGGAATTTCCCCAGTTTACTCATCAATGTCACTTCAGGGGTGTAGTCTTGTGAACAGTGTTGCATAAATCTACCTAAGGGCTGAAACTAGTGAACTAAGGGGGGATGGATGCATCTAAGAAATTGAAACACATCTTTTAACTTAAAATTCAAATTAAAACACACTTTGCAAATGAATAAAATTCTCTTTAATCCAATACACACTTTTTAAGTTCTCATTTAATATTATCAAAGCCAGTATCCTAGAATTGTACAATAAAATTTTAATTTTGAATTAAGATTGATTATGCTGCCCTTGCTTCTTGGAAGAAACTGAAATAGGAAGATTGCTAGAAACTGTGACAAGAATTACAATAACATGAATTATAATAGAAAGTGTGATAGCAAAGTGATGAACTGTACTTTCGAAATGATATGCTACCAACGATGAATTCCAATTTGCATGAACCAAATCTTTAATCCTAGAATGAATTAACTGATATATGAACGAGTAAAGAAACCGACCAGAATTCAGGATAATCAAATCTACATACATAAAACTAAGTTCCACAAGACTGCAAACAATCGACTTATATTCAGAAAAGAAATAAACTTGAAATAAAATCACGCATTAAATTGCCACACTAGAAATTTCAAATAGATCATCAACTGATGCGAGGAGTCGACCCTACCTCCTTGGTCGATTAATGATAGAGGTATTAACATGTTCTTCTAATTTAGCTCAAACATACACACATACAATAGATTTCAAATGATTTTTGAACTTCAAGACAATGCTATATTAATAGCTATATATTTGAAGTCTTTAGACTGATATATATTTCTACTAGTGCAAGTACCGATAAGTTCACATGGTTTTTTTATGGCCTATGACCAACAAACCATTAAGTTTGATAAACAACAAAATATACAAGTTTGATAAAAACTAAAGTTCAACTGTTGGCCAAAAATATAAAATAGTTTTTAACAAGCATTCGCTTCAAAATAAGCATGGACAAAAATAACTTGATTACTCCCGTCCACGTCCTCAACCATCTCTGCAGTCTTCCAATTACTTCTTGCCAAGTCAGCCATAAATTAGTTAGTGTTTCAATTGATATTGGCACTTTCTTACTCATTTTATTTTTCTTTTACATTTCATCAAATACTATACTTCCTGTGAAAAATAATGATAGGATGGTAGGAAATATAAAGGAAAGCAAACGGTAAAATTATTGGAACACTTTGACCCCCATCACCTACGACATTGGAATTCCTACACCTAACCTTGCCACTCAAATCACTTCATCGAATTCCCCCAAGAATTTTTTTATCAGCTCCTATGAGAGATCCCTAACCATCTCCTTTGGCTCTCCCAAATCTAGTAATGAGGGCAGAAATTTAGATGAAATATCCATGTTTTGTTACATAGAGGTTGTTGTTGCACCAAAATATCAACCTGTTAATTCCCAATACAACCGCCAGAGTTAATGAATCCATGAGAGGTGGTTAAGCCATGTCATGAACCCAAGCACTGCACTACATAACACAAGGAGATCAAGGGAATACACCTTGCAACAATCCCCCTAGTGCAAGCAAGGGGTTCGAACCCGTGACCTAAGCTCTAATACCAACTCTTGCACAGATGGTTGTCGTTGCACCAAAAGATCAACCTGTTAATGTCCGATACAGCTGCCAAAGTTAATGAATCCATGGGAGGCGATTAAGCCATGTCATGAACCCAAGCGTTGCGATGCATAACACAAGGAGACCAAGGGCACACTCCTTGCAACATGTTTATCCTACAATGGTTGTTTGCTACTAGAAAGTCCTCGCCTAACATCCATCTTATTGCAATCAAGATGAGCCCATGGCGTGATTTAAATAGTTCATCTCTAATCGTTGGTCAAAGATTTCACCAAGAAAGGCCATTTTCCTTTGATAACTAAGCAATCTTATTGGAGTGTCCAATTCTATCTGGCCATAACACTTCCAAAAAAATCTTATGAGCTCCATCTTTATTTGGCTCAAGATTAAAAGGCCACATCCTATTCATTTTGCATGAGGTCCTCTCAAGCCGATTATGTTAAGTGGTGATAAAATACCCTCAAAATAATTTTGCCAACTATACTGCTAGTGCTACCCGCTATTGTATTGATTGTTTCCTACTATGTAAATCTCTTGTGAGATTATTTCATATGGTAACTATCTCTCAATGTGACATGAGGAAAGAATGTAAGTTGCTAGCTGCCATCATTTGATGAGATCCACCTAGCCTGGCTCATAATCAAGATCATGCGACCAAATGATCCTTGTCAAGTCATAATTTTTGAATGCTCTGCTTGATCCAAATGGACATAATAATTCCCCCTGTCTTGTTAATTGGGTCCCATCACAATTTGTTCTATACCATTTGTTGCCATATTGGCTGAGGAGTCGACCTCTTCATTGGCCTCACGATAGATGTGATTGATTATGTGGTCTTTTAGCTTTGCTGTCACTTATAAAGCAACATGAAGGGCCTTCAGTTTCTAGTTTTGAATAGATTTGTTTTTGAAGGAGTTTATAATTATACCCGAGTCACTTTCAATTTCTAGTTCAACGTTTTTTATTATTATTTTAGACATAGTTTTAGGTAAAAAATGAGGGCCCAAAATTTTGCTTCGTTGTTTGTTCCCCTAGATAATGGTTTTGAAGCTCTGGAGATAACTTTCCCATTCCAATCTCTTATGATGCATCCTGCCCCATATACTCATGGATTGCCTCCTGATACTTTGTCAAAGTTTATCTTATACCATCTGAATTGATGTGTTCTCTAATATGCCAATATCCGATTGATACAAGACTCAACTCCCTCAACCTCATTAACAAGGAGAAAAATCCTTCATCAATATTAATTATTATTATTATTTTTTAAAAATTCTAAATTTAAATAACCATAAAAATTACCACTTTAACATAAGAACTACAATCCCTTCTATTAAACTATAACCTTAAACACAAATAATATAAGTCCTAATTAATATTTTTTTATTCCGTTCAAAAATTCATCTCAAATATATATTATCTCTCCCAAACATATAACCCATGTTTATTGGATTTAATTAATTTATTATTTTTAAAATTTAAATAATAAATTTATATAATTAGTTAAAAATATCTATTATAGTGTGATGGTTAAATTCCAATGTAACGATTTTTGCCATCAAAATTTAAACTCTCTAATTGCTGAACATTCATGTGGAAAATAAGATCCCTTATTTGTAACCTCACCATATTCAAGATTAAAAATGTTTACCTTTTAAATAAAATATCTATAATTTAATAAAAAAATAAAATATAATAATTTAAAAATAAAAATGAAAATGCTTTCTTACATACTTCTAAAAAAGTGCCTTTCCTCCCAAATCAGACCAAAAAACCAAAAACATCTAGAAAGAATCCTTATCCTCAAAACTTCATCCAAAATCCTGATAACTCACAGCTTGCTCCCCAAATAACGGAAGGCAGGTCTGTAGGAAAACTGGGTGAATTTGGTTAAAAATGATCTAGGTAAGTGGGGCAAAGTCCTGGATATAAAACCACAATCTTCGATTTTCATGTGGTGTGGGCCCCGAATGAGAAATTTGCGTTCCACAAATTATGGGGTTCTTTTGAATCTACGTTAGTTTTCAAGGCACCAATGTTTTTCCGTTTAATCGAGTGGGAATTTGAAATTGCGTTATTCTCTGCTACGTTTTTCTTTACAGCAAGAAAACAAAAAAATGCACGTACTTTTTTGACGGAGTGCGGATCCCGAACACACTGTCCAATATTAGGGATTACGCGTAGCCTAATTTGGCATGTATTAAATGTGTTTATAACGTTTTACGGGGGTATAAATGGTTTTGCAGGGGGGTTAAACGGAAGAAGTGCAAGTAACGGCAAACAAGGAAATACATGGTGCTGTTTTACTCATGATTAAGGTAAACGACTCCGTTATAGAAAGACCGGCAGTTGGGTATTGATTTGTAATGATATACTGAATTGGGTTTTGTTTTTTTCACAATGAGATCTGCAAATCAGTTCTGTTTTGGAGTTTATACTGTTTTCCCCTCTTGTTCTCTGTGTTTATATTATTGGGTATTTGTACTTGTAACAAATCGATGCTTACCATGTAGACTCAGATTCAGATGATGGTGTTTTAAGATTGGCAGTTTGCAGCAGCTAACATGTATTTTTAGCTCATTACGTGGGTCTAAGGTTTGTTTAAACATGGATCACTAAAAAAAAAGGAAAAA
Organism: Sequoiadendron giganteum; assembly: GCA_007115665.2. Classification (NCBI taxonomy): domain Eukaryota; kingdom Viridiplantae; phylum Streptophyta; class Pinopsida; order Cupressales; family Cupressaceae; genus Sequoiadendron; species Sequoiadendron giganteum. The sequence continues at coordinate 603,746,320 of CM021104.1, forward strand.
AAGCTTTCATTATTAGTCAACACTGCAGCTGGATTTGAGTCTGTTTGGGAATCATTAGTATAGAATTGAAATTTGACATCTTTTTGTTTTGGTTTTTGGTTTTTGCAGTGTGAAGCTACGTATGCTACTGAGCTGTCAGGACACTGAATACATTTAAAAATAGCGGGGCTGCCAGATTTATCCAAGAACTAAATTTTCTACTAGTGCTGATGAGCGCCAAGTGAGTGGACTGCCTTGTAGTCTGGCAATGATAGCGCTAGTCTTTAAGTGGGTGCATTACTCGATTGGCTCCAGACTTAGCAATGCTATATTAGTTGGTGGTGATTTGATATGCCACCGACTACCATGATGTAGCCAATGAAAACAGATTCACATGAATAGTGGCATGCTATGATTTTTTCTGTCTTAGGTTTGATCGACAGAGATGAAGTATTAAGCATGAAATCTATGTATCTTGGGATCTATTTAGGAGGAATGTGAAGGCAATGCAGTTTTTAGATAATGTGGTTGGGATGAAATGATGGCTAGTGCCTTTTAGGCCAGTTTGGTCAGTAGTACCTATCACAATGCATTGTCTTCTTTAATAGATTGCTTATATGAGTACCACTGAATTTCCGAAGTTTGTGTGTGATGATTTGGATTTAGGGATTTGGTAATAGATTACAGGACAAATGCAGTTTTACATGATAGCTAGGTTAAAAGTGTATATGCAAGTTTTGTATCTAGTTTTGTGGGTGTTAAGATTTAAACCAAGATTTGGGAGTTTTGTGTGGTTATCTTGATTTAAGGTTTCAGAGACAGACTTTGAGTAAATGCAAATTTGTAATTGGTCTCTAGGACTTTCAGAATATAGTTACTGGGATTGAAGATTGTTTCGGTGAGTGTCTAGTTTTAGACCTAAATTTTCAAGCTTGGTATGATTAACATGATTCATTATTTAGTGTACAAAATAACAAGTGTTTACATGTGTGTAATTGTGGAGGCAGCTTAAAAGAAAATGTGTTTCATCCGCAACACTTGCATTTGAATTACGAATCTTATTATTGGAATGGTTGCAGGTGTTTAGAGGTTTCAATGGATGCATATGGAGCAGCGCGCATTGTTTACACAAGGATCAGGAACCTTGAGCCAGAAAATGTGTCCGAGATTATCGGATACTTGCTCTCGCAAGATCTGGGAGAGCAGGAAATGATTCGCCTGGCATTTGGTCCTAATGCTCTCTTACAGTCCATGATTTCAAAAGCCAAGGAGAAACTGAGATTGCCATCATCTCCTCCAATTCATCAGCAGCTGCTATCAGATCACCATTCTCCTTTTCAGTACTCGAATTTATTGCCTCCACAGTATTCTAATGGATTCCACTGGGGATCATCTCATGAAAAAGATACTACATTATTAGCAGCTCAAGATCTAATGCATCAAACCAATTTTCAAGGTGAACCCAGTGACTTTCTGAATTTGAGCAGGCATCAGAGCCTGCCCCACGATCTCAAATTTTCAGAAGAACAACTTTTTTATCCCGATTCTACTTTTAGTCTAGTTAATGATCAATCCTTTTATCGAGATATCTCGCCTACTTTTTTCAGTGGAATCAAGCCAGGATCAAACCACAGGCGGGCCTTTTCCATGACTGATGTTTCTGTTTCTCCAAGTTCTGAATCCCTGTCATCCAAGCCATGCCTGTATTTTGCTCGTGGTTACTGCAAGCATGGATCGAACTGCCGTTTTTCACACAACCTATCAAGTCCCATGATTGAATGCATATCGGTGGAGAAATTAGAGATGGAAATGCAAGAGCTTTTGAGAGGAATGAGGGCTCCTGTTTCAATTGCTTCTCTGCCTCAGTTGTACTATGAGAGATTTGGTAAAACTCTGCAAGCTGAGGGATACTTGACTGAGAGTCAGAGGCACGGTAAGACTGGATACAGTTTGACAAATCTATTAGCCCGATTAAAGAATACCGTTACACTCATTGATAGGCCTCATGGGCAGCATGCTATCATATTAGCAGAGGATGCCTACAGATTTACAACATACAGGAGTGCTTTTAGTAATAGTGAACGAGAGGATTTGGGCAGCGTCAATCCTGCATCCCGTCAAATTTATATGACTTTTCCCGCTGAGAGCACATTCACAGAAGAGGATGTTTCAAATTATTTTGGGTATGTTGGGCATAGTTTGATTCATTCCTTTCTAATTTCCTCTTCTTTTAGATAGCTTTGGGTTCTCAGACTCCCTTATCACTTGAGATAGCTTAAGGCTTTTAAGCATTTAACATGTTGCTTCCTATTTTTGGTCATTTAGAATTCTGGGTTCTCTTATTTCTTGGCATAACTTTGGTCTTCTAGGCATTGCATTTGTTGCTTAGTATTTATGTTTTAGAGTTTTCCAGCAATTTTTCTGTTCTTGTTCTGCTTCGACTCACTTTAGCTGTAATGCACTCAATTATTCCATTGTTTTACTTATTTAAGTTTCATTTGCCATTCTTGACAATTCTTTACTGTTTGCGCATATGAATATCTTGTTTAAAAGCAAATTAAATGAATAAAATGCTAACATGAGCTTTGGTTCTCAGGATTTATGGACCTGTACAGGATGTGAGGATCCCCTACCAGCAGAAACGGATGTTTGGATTTGTAACATATGTTTACCCCCAGACAGTGAAAGTAGTCTTAGCCAAAGGAAATCCTCACTATGTTTGTGGTGCCAGGGTTCTCGTTAAACCTTACAAAGAGAAAAGCAAGTATGGAGACAGGTTAGATTAATCCAAACAGGAGGAAATATATTGGCAACTATATCTTTGCCTTCATGTATTAATGTATTTCTATATAGATTAATAATTTGCTGGTATTAATGCATTTCTATGTACATATTAGCATGCAGAAATCACCTTAGATAAAATTAGCACTGACATGAAAACTTTGGTTCTTATCGCAATCATTTTAAATCTGCATTTTTTATTTTCTGGTGGGACTTAGTCTCCTTGTTATGTTTCAGGAAGTTTGTGGATAGAGGAGAACATTCAAAATACTTGTCATCTCACATTCTTGATCTTAAGGAGTATGATTCACATCTAGGTATGCATCTCTCAGTAAGATCCCACAGGTAGCATTGATGTTTGACCGAAAGTAAACAGCAGGCATGATGTTTGTTATTTAGGGCTTTGGATCCTCCAAATAACAAACAAGGTGCTGCTCATTTGCCTTGCTCTACAATGAACAGTATCACAAAATTTCTAGTATTTCATCTGTCTAGCTTATGGTATGAATGTGAAAAGACTACTGTAATGATCTGATTTGATAAATCAATTTGCGAGCTTATAAAATGTTGCTAGCCTATGAAATGTTTGACCTTTGTATAACATCAGGCTGTAGATTGGTTGAGAGCTCAGAAATGGTTAGAAGGCAGATGGAGGAGCAAGAGCAAGCCGTGGAGCTAGAGACTCTACATTTTGCTGATTTGCATCTGGGAGATGCACAAAGAAATCAAGCTGGAAGCCAACTCGGTATGCCTCTTGGGCAGCAAAACCATTTCTCAAATGGTTTCTCCAGTGCTTTATTCAATGCTGACCAAGATGCAAAAGCTTCAGAAGGTGAGAAGCTAGATTAGCTTTTTTAATTCAAATTTCAGGAGACTAATTGCTTGACATGGCTTTGGGTTTCTAAGCATTGCTTCTGCAACTTCATTTTATTCTTTATTTATATTTTAGTTTTATTGTCTTGCTTTGCACAATTTGCTTCAGCTGATGCAGATCTCAATGGGTTTGATCCAACGCTCGATCAGTTCAGTTATGTATTGGATGTGCTGGACAGTGAGCATAATAATGAAGTAGAGACAAAGAGTAAAACTGACGGTGATGATGAATGGTAGGAATGATTGACATTCTTATTGGTTTCTATATGCTTGCATTTGAAGCAGAAAAATGCAAAACAATTTGTTGATATCTTTAGCTCATAGATAAATTCATAATTGTTCTTTGTATGTGAAACATGCAGCAATAATGGGCACAACCTTCCTGATAGCCCCTTTTCAGTTTTCAATGGGATAAAAACGTCACCCCATCCTGAGAAAACTATGATTCGCACTATATTCAACAACACAACTCAAGAATCAACCACCTCTGGTTTCACTCAGGAAAGGACTAGTTGCTCTCTGTTTTGGGACCATAGTTGCTTTTTTTTTTTCTAATTTTTTTGTGTGGTTATACAATTCAGCTATTCCTTATAGTCTGAAAGTTGCTGTCTATCTATTGTATGCAGATTCCACTGTGGAGCAGGTGAAGTTAGCATGATACGGATTTTGCATTGACTTTAGTCCAAAGGTTATGTATCTTCTCTATAAATAATTCTGTTATATACATCCTTTATGCGTAGTAAATCTTGGGTTAGGTTATAAATTTAGTTTGACAAGCTGCTAGAGTCAGCTTGGACCACATTTTTAACATCTGCAAGTGTACTTATGCTGGAATACCATCACACAACCATGTTTGGACCACATTCTTAGGTATTAGTTATGTTTGAATACTGTCAGTCATGTTTGGACCACTTTTTAAAGATATGTTAACGTCATCAGGCTGCAATCTATGGCATAAGCCTTGCTATCACATTCTGAGGTTTGGACTACATTTTAAATTTTTGTATATCTTTACCATATCACTCTCAAGTTTGGACCATATTCCTAAAGTTTGTAACCACAAGTCACGCTCTTATATTTATCCTAAAATTTTCCTATCCGTCTTTAGTACCATACAATCTGGCTGAATGTTAGCCAGAGTTATGGGTAGTCTTATTATTGTGAGGTTTATACTATGCATGCTTGCTGCAGAAAGTTTGTTTTCATTAACATTGATTTTAGTTAGAAAATCTGAACGTTGATCATGTGGTTTCAGGTGATTACTATGGAATGAATCACTACCATTTACCCCAGTAAATAACAACAAAATCCCTTTATGGTAGAGAACAGCAGCACAGCATGATTCCTCGGTGAAAGGACAGCCAGTGTAATAAAATTCTGGTAAAATATACAGGGTATTTTCATTCTCCCAACATGTGTGTGGAGGGCTACCTGCAAAGGACAAAGGAGGCCAAAACCAGCATATACAATAAATCAACTGGGATAACATAGATAAAAAAGAAGTCCAAGTGGGTTTGGCAAATCCGGAATTACACAATTTTTTGAAGCAGAGTACAGCATTTTTGCATATGTAGATTCATATATATACATTATATTGTCAAATGAAAAAGAAAGAGCTCTATATGTAAGCTTTATGTATTTCCAAACAAGAGTTGGAAATGAGTCTATCAACGGAGCCTTAACTTCTTTTATTATCAAAAGAGTAGTATTGTGGCTAAAAGAGTGTGAAACGCAACAACTAATTAGATTACTAGACTGAATCTGAGCTGCTGCAGCAGCCGCTTTCAATATAATTAGCCAGTTCTGACTATTGGTAAGTGACATTTCAATATAGCACAATGAAAAAGATCCAAATTTATTTTTTCATGGTTTTAAGTCCCATGGATTGCAATATGGTACAAGATAGAAAAAAAATATCTTTTAGTGTAAGATTTTGTAAATAATGTAGTCAGGTGGGTATGCTTAATTGTGAAGGATAACTTATGATTAAGTTCATTTGAGCGAGAATACTGAAAGGGAGATAACCTTGCAAATATTTCGTTGTTTTTAAATAATGATTTAACAGATGAGCTATCCGAACACCACACACTAAATATGATTTTAAAATAAGCATCATCAAAATGCAAAGTGGAGCATTCAAACTAGAGTTTATATCAAAATTCCCTCGTTAAAAATTGTGTTGGTGAAAAATGAGGATAGGTTTATTCTGTGCATAAAAGATGAGTATGGAAAGTGTCTCAATATTAAATATGCAGTTATTCCCCCAAAATGATGTTTTTAACACCAAACTCATGATTTATTTAGGTCATTAATATGGATTACGATGTGGGTGATACAATAAAGGAAAACCCAACAATTTTCCTCAATACTTTTAATGGATCTGAAGTCCCATCTACATGGAATACTGATTTATGAGTGGAGCAGGCTTGTCAGATTGTGGATATTGCCATCATTGAATGTGCAGAAGGTGATTTTCTTTACAATATTGATTTGGCTCCTCCCACATGCAGTTGTCTCAGTTCTGTGGGTCAGTCCGGACAAAAGCATTTTTCTGCTGTGGTACAGACTTACAACAGCCAAGTACTTACATTGGGTGGGACAGGGACTCAGCCCTACTACCTAGTGCATAGGGGATAAGAATAATAGAAAATTTCATGCAAAAACCATACTAGTACTTGTCTCTAGCACTAAAAGTGAAGGCTATTGGGAAAGGGCACAAAAGCCTGCAGTCCACTACATTCATGCAGAGGAGAATATTCAAGTAGCCAACATGACTCTTCTTTGGGGTCACCTCACCTTTATTTTATTTTTGTTTTCTATAAAGCTGTTCTGCAAAACAGACTGCTTTTATGTCCCTTGAGAAGGCCCACTGAAAGCAAGTAAAGAGATGCAAAGAAATTTTTATGAAAGATGTCAGCAGTTATAGGTAGGAAAGTTTGCGCCTGTGCCCACATGATGCTTGGGGCGTTGTCTGCACATCACACGTTCTGTCCATACTTTTATATTTTACTGACAGGAGTACATAAGAACATGGAGCATTACTTCCTTTAGAGAAAAGTTATTCCCCATTTACATCCAATAATTTGTTTTACATGTTTTCAAAAAGCTGAGGAATTCAGATGAAATGATAACCTTATCTAGTGAGCCCAAGATGGATATGCTGGGTGCTATGTTTATTTGGGTGAGACAAACTTTTTTTGTAAGGCACAATGAGTTGATATTTTTCCTTTTTTGGTTTCTGGTATACCATTAAGAAGTTTATGGATCAATAAGGTTACATTCATCTTAGTGAAACTATTGTCCTAATATATATTTGTGAAGGAAAACAATTAAAAAAAGTTTAGGCTAATTTAATGTAATAAAATGTACATAAGTATAATTAATTTAGATTAATAAATAATGTTATTTAAGATTTGATAATTTTAGAGTTCACAATAGTATGTAAATAGGAAAAATGATACTTAACTTTATAGTTGAAGTTTGAGTGATCTAAATGATTGTTTTGAATTTTGTATTGACTTAGAATTGAAATGTTTCATGATAGTCTAATACTTGTCTCAAAAAGAACTAAAACATCTCATGATAGTCTAATATTTGTCTCAATTTTTAAAATAAAAATGAAAATTATTGACTCTATGTAGGGATGAATTTGGGGTTCAAGAATAAGTTTGTAATTGTAGGGTCACCTTGTAAATTTGTATTGTGAAACCAATAAATTTTTGTTGTGTCTAGTATGTCTTTACGTATTGATATTTGAGGATTGACAATGTTTCGTTGCATTCCTAGGAGACACGTTTCTCCTAGGTCAACCTATGGAGATGTGTATGAATGATAACAAAATCACTCTTTAATCATACATATGCTTCTAGAATGAGAGATGAATTACTATCTCTAGATGATTAGAATGAATGTATTGAATGCCTTTATATACAAGACATAACAAGACATTGCACAAGTTTGTGTTTAGTCAAGTCTAGGCAGGAGACAACTAACTTAGATTTTTTTTGAAGATTTGGGCAAGATGAGTTTGTAACTATGAGTGTTTTCTTGTGATCACAAACTCGTCCTTAGACAATGGAAGAGCTAAATCACAGTGTGTGAAATGTGTATGGAATATGTGTGTAGATGAGTGTAATTAATTGTAAGGTTCAAATCCCTAAACTATCTCACAAAAATAAATAGTAACTCATTTTCACATAAATATATAAATGAAATGAAACATATTCAACATATACAAATGACATATTACATCTCACATGTAAAAGTGATATTAAGTACAAGAAATAAGGTTCATCATCACATGAAATATTATCTAGTCAGGTATTATAGAGCACAAGATATAATTTATGAAAGTATATGACTTAGGCTTTCATGCCCATTTGGTCATAACAATACAAGTAAAGATATAAAAAAAACATAACCACTGGAGTCTTCGACCATCACTAACCTCAACAATCATCTGCAAACCAAGCGATGAGAACATGGCTCAGACATTTTTCCACCCAACCACGAAGCTTACGTTTCCCCAAAATTCTTCCTAACATGAAGAATACTCGACCTTGCATGAGAAACCTAGCAATTTGGAAACAACTAGTAGGATGGAATTCAATGCAACCTGATATATCTACATGCATTTCACATATGACTATACTATGCCCTACTATTAGGATACGACATAGAATAAAATAACACCCACCTATTTCAATGGTACACATAACTTTGGCCAAAGCAATTAAATTGTAAATGGTAGGTAGATCTTGAAAAGCAAATCTACTCCCCTCTATTAGTTCATATTCAACACCCATCTCGGAAGGTAAAGCCAAATCTCATAGAAGAAAACTACTTTCCCCATGAAGACAATATAACATGCATATATCTAATGATCATCAAAATAAACAACCCCTTTCTTTTCATGCAAAATGATTATCTAGAGGTCTTTTTCTATTTCAATATTTTCATGCATAATGGTTAAATGTATAATTGACAAACAATTTAATCTCTAGCTAATGATATTTCTGTATATGCAATGCTAACTAATCTTTGATGTCATGTAGGCTAAATCCATGAGAAACCAGTTCATAACATATGTTGATTGGAAATAAAAGAATCAAATCCATAACAATTAAATGATAGTTTCATATATTTAGTTTTACAATTTTACTGTAGAATCATCACAACAAAAATAAAATGTTTACCAGTATTAACTTCATGTAAAATACACTATATATATAGTTTCACGTATATATCTATATTTATACATATATATAGATATGTAGACTACTGTTTAAATATGTCGAGATTACAAAATAGCACAATGGTTTTATAACAATAACAAAGAATACATATATGGTTATAGTCATGATCTGTTCATTAATTCAGGTATAATAAAATCATACCATATATATATATTAAAATTGATATGCATAACTGTTATTTTTGTATTATACATAATAATCAATGCGCAAGTTCTTATAACAACCACATATATTTTTGAAAACATGGTCGATTCTATGGTTTCAAGTGTTATAGTTGAATTGATATGAGCCTATCAATAACCCAAGCCAAAAATAATAGAGCATAATCACATGCAAAAAAGTAAGGCAAACACATTATAAAACAAATTTTAACACCCACTTCAGTATTTTCTTCACTAGTACCAAAATAGCCAGAGGTCTCAAATTTCCAATAAGAGCAAAAACCCAACTACAACACTAAGGTAAAATCTACAGTTCTAGGTAAAAAAGAATTACGAAGATTATGGTCATGACCAAACAATTTTAGATACATAGTGAATATATTGGAATGATAACTTATGACAAGATGTGGGGTTAGATCTTGCAAATGCAAAGCAAAGCTGATATGACTTACGATTTTGATCCAAAAAGCACAAAGACCTGGAGATTTAAGCTACATATATTTATGCCACTAATCTTAAGATTTCAAGAACAAGAAACATATATTCAATTGCCATGAAAAGTTATAGGCAGATCGATTCCATATACTGAGGCATTAAGGTCAACACACATGTATGTTATGTATGCATAGGAAAAACATTACATATATTGGTTGAGACAAAGAACTGAATGCATGCTATGATACAAAAAATAATCTCCTTCAAACCCCACAATACAATAACAATACCATTCATTATTTAAACTTGCATATTTGGTTCTTTTTAAGCCTTTACCACACATTCATATGCCATGTTACAAACAACAATAATAGGGTAATACCTGATCTCCTACCCTAAATGCTAACTCCTAAACTCTACTCAAATTCCATAATGTCAATCCTCCTTAGTCGCTACCAGTAATGATAAAAAGATAACCCCCTCCCTTTCGTTGATCCCTCCTTTCATATTTTTTCTTGTTTCCATGCAAAGCGTTCAACTCCCGTTGGAGTATCTCTTTATTTTTAGAACTAAGCTTTCTCCTCATGCCAGGATCGCATGATTTATCATGCAGATCATTGGAATTTAAAACTTGTTTTATTAATTTTTTTTAATAATAAGCTATAAATATATATTCACATGTATATATATAAATAATGATATCATCATTATTATATATATTATGAGATTTATCATTATCAAACATTTGAAAATGAAATTAATTTTTGCAAACAAAACAACCATAAGACATAGTCATTATTTAAAACATAACACACAATAGACAATGACGTATTCATGATAACACAAAGCATACCATAATAATTCACAATGCAGGATGAATGCAACTAAGTGAGTGTGTGCGTAGGATTTTCATCATGCCAACTATTGTCAAGCAGCTAGGTCATCTCTACCTCAACCATATTCTTTCCTTCATCCTGTTCTTGCACTCATTTGCACTCAATATCTTGTTAATAGGTTATCTCATAAAACCATAATCAATAATTGAAATATTCACATCATAATAATTCATCATTATTGTAATCACAATAGCATGGATTTTAAAGATAACATCTAATTTATCATCCATAAAAACACATTAATCTATGCTTCAAACACATATTGTCCAATGGTCTCATCCAGTTCCATTTATTATCAAATAAATTTTATGTAAGAAAAATCAAGATGTGACATTAATTAGCAGGTATGGTGAAAGTATAGGGATGTGTGAACATATGGATGGAGATGAGTTGTAAGTGTATGAATATGTGTAATGAATATGTAAGTAGCAAAGGGCAAGGGACTCGAATTTACACAAAATTATGTTATTTGTTAGTATGTTGATATATCAAATTACTATCCTCAAAATGAGCACAAAATTAAATGGAAAGTGACATGGCTACATGCAAATTTTACTATTACATTTATGATGCAGATTAGTCCCTTGAACTTGCAAATTAATTTGCAAGGGAAAACACCTTATTTTGTGTTAACTCATGCATGTAAACACCGTCAAATGGATGAGAACTAAATAATCCTGAAAATAACCATTACTGATCCATATAAAATACACAATAATTTGTTTATATATTATCTTCATACTCATAAACTATTACAAAGATATAGTAATAGAATATAGATACATAGTCTACATAGTATCCAACCCCTAGTTATGCATTTCTTCCTTCTCTTCTCTATCCTATTCTTCCCACTAAAAACTCTCCAAAAACTAACTCCCTAATTACCTATCCATATCAACCTCTAAATGCCAACACAATTATTCACTCCTATTTTTATTCTCCAATCAAAAAATAGAAAGAAATAACAAATGCTAGCTAAATTTTTGATAGCATCAAAACTACCAAGCTGTTAACTAAAATAAGTCCTTAAAAAAGCTTTAGCCAACTCAACTTACAAGTCATGGGAATTAGAAGGTTAAGGAAGATGCTCAGCATCCTCCTCCCCTCCTACAAATTATAAAATTCCTAGTTTTGGTCCAACAGGTGGAGTTGTTCAATTGTGCTTAAGCAAGTCGACTTATATGATCCATGAGTTATAAAAATCCAACAAGCCTTCCCACTTAACAAAATATGACTTATAAGAACTAGATTTTGCATCCATCAATTTAGTAGCCAACACTATTTCCACTTGCTCTTTGTTCTTCTTTGGCAAGTACTTGGTCTAGTGATCACTTTCCTTATCATTCTACTCATCTTCCACTTCATCATCATTTGCTCTAGCTGAATTTGAATACAGATCAACAACATTGAAGACATGACTGATGCCCAAGTATTTAGGAAAATCAATTTGATAGGCATTCTCATTTATCTTCTTCATAATCTTGCATGTGGCTTGATATTCTTGGGCTTCAACTTGTTATAGGCAACTTGGGGATACCTTTTCTTGTGTACATTTACTATGATCATGTTTCCTTCTTGAAATATTTTTCTTATTTGATGCAAATTGTAACTCTTCTTATATTTCTCATTCATGTAATGTAATTTGAGCCTAAATTTGTAGAGCTTTCCCTAAAGTCTAATTAACTGATGTAGATAAACACACATGCAACTTAATAGACCCGCAAATCCCCAAATTAAGTAGTTCATTGTTCAAAAGGGGCCTTCATTAAATTGCCAACTAGGGAATCATCAACTTGAGATGATGTTGGTACTATATATGCAATTGAGAATCCTAGACTCTTTAATCTATTGGGTACAAGGATTGAACAAAATTTAACTCATCCAAAAGCTTCCTGATTAAAATTAACTCCTAATTAGAGAACAAGGTAAGCAAATGCTAGTTATTGTAACTACTATGGGTAGTTATCATTCATAGACTGCAACTAGTGACTCTCTATACTGCATCATAACCTAATTCAAATAATCGATTGATAACATCAAACACAATATAAATTAGAGATTTCAATTCAAGAATTATAATATAACATTCAACGTAATATAATCTGGAAACTATAATTCAAAAATTACAGTTCATAATCTAACTAACCATCTAAGCTAACATGGATTATGCAGTACCTCAAGTGGTCCTTGCTTGAGCTGCTGCATCCCATAGTATCTCCTTTCAACTACTAACTCAAGAAATCATGCAACTAAAATATTCTTCTTTATTGTAATTCAAACATACACAAAGCTTAGAACAAAATATAACAGATCTAATATTCAATCCAATTTCATGCAAAAATATAGCTAGAAAGCTCTCACAAAATTATCCCCATATATAGGGTCTATGACAGTCCTATTATTCACAATCTATAAACAAACTATGATCAACTATCAACTCTTCTAACAAAATACAAAGATGATTAGGTCTTTATCTTAACAAAAACATAAAAAAAGTGGAAGTAGAAGTGTCAGAATCCAATAAGGACTCTATAATTGATCAAACATATCGTTATAACTTAAACACACATAGTAGGGAAATCTATATTATAACTATTGTCCCCTGTTAGATCATACTCTTCTTCCTCTAGAATTTATTGAGAATGAGTGACACATGGATATTTGTGTTCACATCCTCAAACCACCACATGCATCTTATTCTAGAAATATGCACATACTATATAGTTGATTGACTCCTCTAACTGTGTTGAACTATCATCCTTTGGTTGTGGGTTGATAGGTTCTTCACTATAGGGGTTAGTTTTATCCTTAAGGTTTTTTTTTTTATTAATTAATCATAAAATTTTACTAAATCTCATAGACATTCAAAGTTCATGCACTCATTCATAAACATAATATATCATCTTCAAATTCTTTGAAATACTTTAAAGTATATGAAAAAGGTTTGGAAATGTCTTTTGAATTTTAGCAATATAAATGTGATAAAAACATGAAACTAAAACAAGGAAACTAAACATTCCTAGGACTCATCAAACTTGTTAATGTATCTCTCAAATATTTTCTACAAAATCAGTGGCTTCTTGGTTGATCTATAGACCCATTTATGTTGAAATTATAAGAAAAATTAGCTTGGGGTATCCTCAAATCTCATTGTCTAGGACTATTGCCAACTAAAAGCCTCAATAGATTGCTTATACTCCTATTCACCACCTCATTTTGGCCATCATTTTGGGGGTGGTATTTTGAACTAAATTTTAACCTGCGGCTCAACATTTTCCACAAGACTCTTCAAAAGTGGCTTAAGAATTCGGTGTCCTTGTCATTGGTTATAGATTCTGGGATGTCACAATCTCACAATTTTCTTAAAGAACAAACGTTCCACTTGACTTGCATCATTTGTCTTCTTACAAGGTACAAAATGGACCATTTTAGAAAAAAAGATCCACAAACATTGAATCATGACCTCTTTGGGTTTGAGACAACCCCAAGAAAAAATCCATTGAAATATTAGCTCATGGTTCCCTTGGAATGGGTAAGGGCATATATAAACCTAAATTTTCATCTCCTCTTTTTATTTGACACACTATGCACAAAAAAATATTTGTCCACATCTCTCCTCATGTTAGGTTAAAGAATTTCTCTCTCATTGATCCAAAAGTCTTATCTCTTCTAAAGTGTCCACCCAACCCACTTGATTTCATCTCTCATAGGATTTTCTCTCCTTGATTCAAGGGGTATACAAAGTTGAGACCCTTTAAATAAAATAAATAAAATAATAAGAAGTATTCAAATGGATGTACATACTTGTATGGTCTTGACTACTTAGAATTGTATAGATTCTACTAAAATATGGAACATTTGCATATTCATCCTTTATTTTTTTAAATCCAACCAACCCATGACTCATTACAAATAATAAATGACATCTTCTAATTAAGGCATCAACCACTACATTAGTTTTGCAACTCCTATGCCACACAAAAATATGTAATCCCACAAGAATGAAGCTCATTTGGCATATTTGTGAGATAGTTTACCCTATGAATTTATGTATTTCAAGGTTTGATCATCAAAATAAAATCTCTATGTATAAGATAGTTCCTCCAAATTTTTAATGCTTGTACCACATCATATAATTCTTTATCCTAAGTAGTATATTTATTTTTAGCTTCATTTAATTTCTCATTGAAAAAATCCATATGCTTTCCATCTTGGCTTAACACTCCCCCAATAGCCACTCCTAAAGAATCACACTCCACTGTAATTTTTTTCTCAAATTTAGGAAAAGCAAGAATAGATGCTTCATTAAACTTCCTTTTGAGCTATTCAAATCTCACATTAGTTGCCTTTGTCCAAGTAAAAACCTTTCCTTTGTGTAACTAGTTGATGGTGCACCTATGCCACTCAAATTTCTAGTAAATCTCATATAGAAATTCACCAATCCATGGAAGCTCTTCACCCAAGTAATAATTTGAGGAGTAGACCACTCAAGAATAGCCTTAATTTTTTTTTGGATACATGCTCAATCTATTTGTTGAGATAACACTACCCAAAAATACCAACTTGTCTTTACAAAATTCACTCTTTTCAGGATTGATAAATAATCTCTCTACTTTGATTACATCAAGCACAATTCTTAAATGTTCTACATGTTCCTCCATATTTTTACTAGAAATCAAGATATCATCAAAATAAACCATGATAAATTTTCCAATGTCCAATCTATATAACTAGTTCATTGTTCGCATGAAGGTAGCTGAGTTATTGGATAATCTGAAGGGCATCACTACCCACTCAAATAACCCATCATTGGTTTTGAAGGAAATCTTCCACTCATCACCTTCTCGAATCCAAATTTGTTGGTATCCACTTTCAAGGTCAATCTTGGAGAAGACCTTAGCACTTGACAAGAAACCTAATAGATCATCCATTCTATGTAGCATATATCAATATTTCATAGTGGTTTTATAAATGGCTCTAGAATCCATACATAATATCCATTTTCCTCCCTTCTTAGGGGAGATTAGAGAAAATGTGGCACATAAGCGAGCTTGCTTTATGTTATAAACCTCTTTTCTAATAACTCAATAATTTTCCTCCTCATTTCCTCATTTTCTAGAGGAGTCATCTTGTAAGCAACCTAATTTGGAAGTTTGGCACTTGGAATTAGATCAATTTTGTGAGTAATATTTTTGAAAGGAGGCAAACTAGCTAGTAGATTAGATGACATAAAAATAAAATATTGTTGCAATAATTTCTACACCTCTAATGTGATTGCTTGTGGAACTAATCTCTACTTTTTTAGAGGGTATAAAAGATTAAAAACCTCTTAGATTCTCTACAAACAATCTTTCCAATCCATTGTAAATAGAGACAAAGATTCTATTTCAGTCCTTTCTCCTCCTTTACAAGGTTTCAAGATACAAAGTTTACCCTCATGTTGTATCTCATAGGTATTTTATTTGCCACAATGAATCACATTTATATCATATAGCCAAGGCCTACCTAATAAAAAGTAGCAAGCATCCATTAACACTATGTCTCACAACACCTTGTCTTCGTATGGACCAATTTTGAAGTCAACTAGACACGATTAATTCACAAGCACACTATGATCCCTTTCAATCAATTTTTATTATTATAAGAATTTGATTTCATAAAACAAAAAGTTATAATTTTACACCATTTACGTACTTGCCAAGTTATTGATAGGCACACTATCCACAATAATCTTGAACACTTTATCTTTACACTTGTGTTGTGTTTGAAACATGTTTCTTCTCCAATCAACAATGGTGGATTCTTTGTCTCTAGTTATCAAGGTTGTATTCAAAAGTAAATTCTCACCCATTTCTCTTTCAACTTCTTCTATCAAGGATCCTCCTCCTCCTTCTTGGCTCACCATCATTCTCTTAGCATTTTCAGGGTAGTCTATAGCCCTATTGGACTCACTACAAACAAAGCACCTCAAAGTCTTCCAGCCTCTAGAAGATTTTTGTCCTTGTCCTCTACCTCTAAATCTGCCATTACCTTGGAAGTTTGGCTTCAAATTATCCTCTAGATCTTCTTCATTGGTTGATTTGGAGGAACTTCCTCTTTTATTTGAATTGATACCACCTCTTTTATTAACTACCTTCCCCAACCTATTCAAAATTTCCTTTTCTTTTAATGCTAATTGATAAGCCTCATCCATGCTATTTAATTTGATTTGAGATAACTAATTTTGGATTTGAAATATTAGAAGCCCATTAATGTATGTGGCCAATGCATGCTCATCATATTCTTGTAAATTAGTCCTAATTTGCAACTTATTAAATTATTTAGTATAGGTAGATATGGAAGAATATTTTTGTTTCATATTTTGGAATTCATTAACAAGATTTTGTTGATAAAATTTAAAGGTAAGAATTTAGCTTTTGGGTGATCCCACAATAATGAGTCCCACTTCTAGGACATCTTAATTTTTGCCTGAAATCGCATATATTTTAGAAAATTTAATGATTTAAGCCTTGAGGGGTTCCATCTAAATGGTTTTAGTTGAAAAGAGTTAGATAAGACCCCCTTAGATCAAACCCCCTTGAATAGGACCCCTCTAGTCTTAAATCATACCCAAAATGGATTCTCCTTTGCACCAATCAAAATGGTGACAAAAGAAAACACTTTTTCTTCACCTTTTGAGGGATGAAATAAAGTCATTTATAAATTATGTTTTGTAAGTATGTATCCCTTATTATAAGCTTTCCAAAAATTATAATTTTGAATATTTTTAATTTTATTATTATATATATTTTTAATTTCTTGTGAATATAGCTTTTTCAACAAACATCAAGGTATTTGTTTCACATGCGAAAAAATAGAAAAATAGAAAAAATATTTCTAAGAAATATTTGTAATCTAGGTATTGATGTTCTTGTTTTAGAATAAAATAAAATTGAATTTCAATATATACAAAATAAGTTATACATTACGACATGTACACTTATATCCAAATTATAATTACTTTGAATTTGAAAAAAAATAAAAAATATATGCAACCAAAAATTATGAAAAATATTCATGCACTATATATTGATATTAAATATCTATATTTTAAAAATTATGATTTTATCTTTTTTATAAAAAAGTTATTTGTTACTACATAAACTTCACTTTTAGAAATGTCATTTACTATAAAAATAAGTTATTAATATACATAAAAAAAATATAATTTATTTCTATTTTTCTTAAATAAATATATTTAGAATCTACTCATAAATCTTCAGAAATCACTAGTTCACGTAATCTCCAAATTATTAATGGTTTAGTTGCTATAGGTTTCATAAAGTGAAAATTTGGTGAAAAATGTTGATTACAATGTCCTACTTAGCCAAAAAGTGGGACATAGGATTGGGGATTGACCCTTTCAAATGTTTTAACATCTTTGAACATAGTTTTATTATTTCTTTCCTTGGTATTCTCCTAATATTTTGGAGATTCTCCCTCCAAAGCACAACATTAGACTTCATTTTAGATGCTACAACTTTGACCCTTCATGGATCGGTTTCTTCAATTCCTTCCATGTCATAGTATTTTTCTAACTCTTGAACCCAATCTAAGAACATTTTTTGGATTCAATTCTCCTTTGACATTAGGGACTTTAAATTTATCTCTAATTCCCTATTTGGTTATAGCTTCAATAAGTCTTTCCATGGGATCTATGGCCCCCTCTCAACCCCTTTTATCTTCGTAACCTAGCCTCAATGGCCTACAAACTTTTAAGTATTTCATCAAATGATTACCTCTCCCTATAGTTTTTATTTGATACCAAAATGATGTAAATCAATCTTTTGAACTTGCAAACTAGTTTCTAAAGGAACATTCCATGTTTTGTGTTAACTCATGCATGCAAACATTGTCAAATGGTAGCGAATTAAATAATCATTAAAAACCATTAATGATCCATATGAAATACATAATATGTTATTTATATATTATCTTTAAAATAACAAAAAAATATTGCAAATACATTAATAGAATAAATATACTCAATCTACATAGTATCCAACCCCTAACTATGCATTTCTTCCTTCTCTTCTCTATTATATTCTTCCCACTTAAAGCTCTCCAAAAAATAACTCCCTAATTACCTATCCATCCCAACCTCTAAATTATAGCATATTTATTCATTCCAATTTTTATTCCCCAATCTAAAAATAAAAATATGTAACAACTGTTAGCTAAAAGTTTGAAAACATAAAATATTAGAGTATTAACTAAAATTAGTAAAAATAAAGCCCTAAAAAATTAGCCCATTCAACTGAAATGTCATGGGAATTAGAAGGTTAATGAATATGCTCTACATCAATTTAGCACCCACTTTGAGGTGCATGTGAATCCTAAAATGATCATGCATCTCAAAATATCAACACTCACAAACATATAGTGATGGGTTATTTTAGATTATAGTAGGATTTGGTTATTTTATTTTTGAAGATATATTTTTTAATTGAGGTGGTTGATTTTGTAAATTTTAGACTCAAAGGTTGGTAACTAGTTATGCACAAAAGAACACACCAAGCATAATAACATCCTATTTTATTTAGGTAAGAGTGTTAATTTCTATGGGCTGGCCAATATACTATCTACCAAGTTGTATATAGCTAGGGAATGCAAAGATCATGGCATCATATTTACACCCCTTTATATGGAGGCTAAGGCCTTCCCTATAGTGAGATTTATTTATATAAATTAAAAGTATGATGTGACTAACTTCTTGGGGCTAACTACTTATCAACACATTGTGAAAAAAGATAATTGAAAGGTCTTATTTAAGATTTAAGGGCTTAGCTATGTGATATCCTCTATATAGATAAAGGTGTAAAAAAGCCCTATATTAATGAAATGAGGGGTATGTCTAATGGATTTATTCAAGAGGATAACTCACTCTTTGCCTTCACTTTGTAAGGTATGAATTTCTTGCAAGCTTAGCTAGAAATGAAAAATATCCCCCTTAATTAGAGTCTTTTGATTCTCTCCATAATTTATATACCCCTCCAAAACATGAGTGTTTAGGTCATCCCTTAAGGTGATGAAATCCTTAGGTAGGATTTTTAAAGGGAACAAACTCCAACTATTTCTAATTTCTAAAATCACCTTGGGGCGCAAAGGAAGAGAATACACAAATTGAATTCTTTGATTAATATAATAAAAGTTAACTAAACATGTTATGATCTCCAATATCACATTTTAGTACAAAAAGAGAACATGTACACATTTAAAATTTCTCACAATCATAATATTTGTTTTATTCCCATTAAATCATAACAAATGTGTACATGTTTTGGTGCAAGAGATATGTTCATACACCTTTTTTTTGTTGATTTTTTTATTGCACCAAAACATGTGACATTATATATGATTTTTTATGTATTCAACCTTATAAACTCAATAGTGAGGTCCATTTTATAATATAAATCTCCCTATAATATATCTCATTTCCAAATATCTTTAAAAAGAGTAAAACCTACAATATTAAGTTAGAAAATAAAATAAAAATAAAGGTTAGATTAGGAATATAGTCTCATTAGATGTACCAAAGATTTACATAATTAAATGAATTAAAATGTATAATCAAACCCTACTTCAAATTTAACTAACAACTTAATTAAAGCAAATTCTTTGTATAATTGTATGAATTAAAATGTAGAATAAAACCCTACTTCAAATTTAACTAACAACTTAATTAAAGCAAGAAATCATGAAAATGTGATTGAAATAAACCAAACAAATGTCACCCAAATGAATCCTATTGCACCAAAAGGAGGTTTTGCTCCAATATTTACTATTGAAATGATTAATAAATATGGTTGCTCACAAGAACAATATTATGGTGCATCCATAAAGTCAATTTCTAAAAGTGACTTTGGGATGCATGAATTTATATTTTAGATTAGATTGATAAAAAAGTAGGATCAATTGAGAGATCAACAACTGAGAGTAAGTTGGTTAAGTATTTGTACGATATAGGGTGGAGATAAAAAGGAAATTTTATAATTATTAAAAAGTGAAATTTAATGAATAAAATTTATTCAATCATGTGAGATAAGAATGATAATAAATAATAAATGAATTTACAATTTTTATTATGAATTTAGGGAAATGGATTAGGATTTTAGAAAAATGGGAAAATAATTAAATAATATTATAATAAATTTAATTAATATAAAATAAATATATATTAGGTGATATTAGGAAAAGGGTATTTTTAGATGTTTACACACTAAAATTAAACTATCATATGCAAGAAAAAATAATGGGAACATGTCTATTCAGTATAATTAGAAAATAAATTCCTTTCTTAGTGCTCTTATTTCATGCAATCAAATTTGAAGCTATGATATACCAAATAAATGACAAAAAGAAAATTAAAAAAATGGTACCTTTTTATTTTGGTTGTTCTAGTGCTTGTTTCTTTAATCCATCTTGTTGGTTTCTTTGATAGAGTTATCTTCCTCATTTAGATAAAATGAAGAAATAATGACATTCTAGCGAGGGGAATTTTGTTATTTGCAATCAATAATAGATGAGTTCATGATATTAAACTCATTTATTTCATACTTCTCATTATCTTTATGATTCAAGAAATTATCAAAATCAAGTTTGATATTAACCATGCTTCCAACAATAGTCTAGAATCTCTTTGTATGCATACTCAAAAACTTAAATTAATCATGATATTTATGTCACTTCAAGATATGTTTCTTCAAAATGTACATCATAAATTCACACTAATCATTATCCTTTACTCACCAAGTGAGCCAAGAGCTAAATGATCACTAAAATATGTAAACAAGGAGTATATATTGAGCCCACAATCCTCCTTAAAAACTCTACTGATTATTTTACATGTATTTATATTATTTCTTATCAAGATGTAAGTATTTCTTTGTCATATCATATTTTTTTTCTATAAAATTAGGAAAATATTTAGAAAGATTAGAATATTCACGATCCAGTGATCTCTTCCCTGATTTTATCTTTAAAATAATATAAATTATGAACATCCTTTTATGAAAAATACAAAAAATATTTCTATAGTAGCTAATACACTATTTAGATTATCATCATCAATGAGTTCCTTTATCCTTGATTTCTTCTATTTAAATAATTCATCTTTGTAATTCTCTTTTCTCTTTGTGATTTTAAAAAAAATTATGCACATGATGGCTATCCATCATGTCAGTAATTTGATAGGAAAATTTCTCTCCAATAGATCTCTAAACTTTGGGATATCCATCATGTCAGTAATTTGATAGGAAAATTTCTCTCCAATAGATCTCTAAACTTTGGGATTTGGAGGCACTATGTTGAAGAGGCACATAAAATATGTTTGTCAAAAATAGGGGTTTGCATTTTTGGAATTTATAAATATGGGATTTTATTAGAGAATACAAGAAATATATTTTTTATAGAATATGTGAAGGAAAAAATGCTTGTTCATTTGATCAAATGGGCCATTCTTTTAGCTCCTTGGGCTCATGAGAGATATGTTCTATCAAAGATTTAACTTCATCAATGCCATCATGCTTGAATAACTCAATGGGGTGGGTGGGTGGTGAGATTATAACATGCATTTGAATATTTTAGATAGCTTTATTCAAGAGCTAAGTTTAGAGGAAATAAACACTACACAAGCATGCGAGATAACTTTCCTATAATTATGAGGTTTTTCTTAGCATTCATAAAAAAAATTATGTTATTCAAGAAGGGTTTGACCACCTATAAGTTGAATCATAACTTGAATTCAAAGATTTAAAAAATATATAAATCTAAAACTTAGAGGTGGTCAAATGTTAACTCAGGTTGTTTTCCAAGCCTTGTCAAATTGTGAGATGAAATCATACATGCATTTTGTAGGAGACCTTTCGAAATAAAATAATAAAAAAGAGATCTTGTATCTACATTCGCTTGGATTTTATTGAAAATAATATCACCATGTTGATCCCAATTTGCAATTGAACTAGACTATAAGGTTCTATACCATGCATGTGATTTTCCTTTGAGAGGAAAAATATGCAATCGAAGAACCATATTTTGAGAAGTGATATAATGATTGTTTCATAAATATACAAAATATTGAATATGATATAAGGGAGAAATAAATTCATCTCCATATAAATGAGGCATTACTTCCAATGTTTCTCCAAGAAATTAACACCCTTGTTGTAATAGATGGATTGAATAGCAAGTCACAAATGGATTTTTTTTGGTGGAATATTGAGTTACACATACATATTAGGAGTCACCATGATCTAGAAAAAGAAAAATGAGTTCCTTTGATTACCAAAGTTACCAAATAGAAGATTCATGTTCCTATGGATGGAATTTTTTATGATTTACCACCAAAATCATAAAATGTAAAATACATATCATATAAATAATAGAACAAATCTTCTAACTCATTTTCCATTAAGCATTCCAAAATTTTTACATTCAAAATTTCACCTATATACTACACCCACATATAACCCTACATCAACACGTGTAACATGCCCATTGTTCTACCTAGTAAATCTACTAAGTTTTACCCACATGTAATTGTCTATGCATCTAATGTAAAGCAATAATTTTCCTTTTCTATTCAATAATAAATGCATTATTTGAAATATAACTTTATCTAAACTTTTCCATTGCGTAATCAAAGAATCATTCCAATAACATAAGTATGATTTAACTTTACATAAATATATTCAAGATAAAGTTTCACATTACAATTTCCATATAGATGGACACATGATTACATACATTGATTCAACAAGCTTTGAAAGAACTAGAAATACAAAAGGTACAGAATGTCCTCCCAAATCTTGGTTGCCAATCACATGAGGAGAAGCATCACTCAAGCACTTTTCCTCCAACCATGGACTAATTAGAGTCCCCTACACATCTACCAAACTTGGTAAGATGGCCCTCCCTTCAATGAAGTGATTGGTTTGGTAACCTCATCCTTCAAATAGCCTTTTCTAAGCATAGTGATGTGTCCTACATATATAGAGCTACCATAATGTCTACTAATTCATATATGATTACCTCAACCTAGAATGTAAATTGGATCACACAATGAATTGACAATGTAGATAGTGGACACCTACATTACTTTGGCCAAAGATTCATGACCCGGTAACTTCGAGTGAGGTCATCTATTTCACCACATTTAATTGCTTGATTTGTATTAACCATTAGTATTTTATTTTAAGGTTGTCCCCTTTCTTGTGGATTATCCTAACCCCGAGAATAACCTTCCTACTAACTTATATCTAAATGAATTGCTATAAGATCCACAATACAACTCTATCTTATGCTACACACCTAGAGTATTGTCAAACTACATATGGTTCCAACACTATATGGATAGTATAATAGTATATAATCATACAAAAACCCCTTTATAGTATAAGTAACTATATATGTATAAACCCAAAAGAAAGGTTTCCCAATACAAGAAATAAACAAAGAACTTTCAAAAAACTTGTAAGAATCAATCACACATAAAAGACAATCTTTCCAACATGGCATCATAATAAATAATCTTTTCAACATAATGAAAAGGGAGTAGAAATTAGCATGCCTTTTTAAAGCTCCAACTAAATAATCTTCCCTCCTAGCTTATTGAATCAAGATCGCTTGCAACTCCTACTATGAACAACTCAAATTCCTCTACTAGCTCTTTTCTAGATCTCTCAACAAAACCA
Source organism: Sequoiadendron giganteum (assembly GCA_007115665.2). NCBI lineage: Eukaryota > Viridiplantae > Streptophyta > Pinopsida > Cupressales > Cupressaceae > Sequoiadendron > Sequoiadendron giganteum. Next base: position 603,770,430 of record CM021104.1, read on the forward strand.
ATATAAAACAACAACCAACTCTCTATCTCACAATTATCAACTCACTCAACACATAAATTGCAGTAGAATAACACAAGGAAAATCAGAATGATAAGTGTAACAATTGGTAGAATGAACACCTCTATTTATACTAATTTGTGAGCAACCAAAGGCTACAAACAAGTTAGTATTTCTACCACCTTTCTAACCTAATGTAATGACTCACCAAGATAAATCAAAAGTTTGCAACACATCATAGTCCTCGCCATTTAAATTGCTGAGTTGACTTGATATATGAGACAACAGGCTCAAAATAAGTTTCCCAATTCGAATTTCTTTACACAACGCTGCCAAGTTTTTTCTTGACTGAGTCTAAATACTATTTAAAGACATGCACATTTTTAAGACCTCTTAAGCATTCCAAACACTTGCAAATATGACACCACCTTCATAAGTTTAGTGCCCACAATTATAGCACAGGTTTGACAAATTCAAAAGGCTTTTAAAGTAGTTTTAACTTCCTTCTTGAAAATGTTACACAACAACTAAACTCCTATGAGCTTTATTCGAGGGTTGACTTGGTCTCACATAACTTCATGCACTGACTTTATATGCAACAGGTTGTGCCTTTATTATAAACACCATATGTTATAGTATGCGCTTTGTTTCACAAATAGTAACAATAACAATTGCTCTATGTTATGTGCTTGAAGATTATCTCAATAAATTATATATATATTATATGTGTATATATATAAATATATATACATATATTTATATATCAATATATCAATATATTAATATATATTCATTCATAGAAGTTATCACATACATTTAATAAACACATAAAAATATAATATACGTTAGAGTAAAGGTTTTAACTTAATTATGTTGATTAAGTTACCTTTATTCCCTTCTTAAGGTTTCACTTTAGTTTGCATAAAGTGACATTTAATAATTGTATTAATTATTAAATGTTTTCCTATTAGGGTTTCTATTAAGTTTTTCCTATTAGGGTTTCTTTTAGGGTTTGCATGATCTCCTTCTTAACGATTGATCTCATTGTATATTCATTAATTCCTTTTTGTTATGATAAGATATTTTCTCCATTTTTCAGAGCTTCAAACCCTTGTTTGTTTTCTCCATCCATTCTCTTCCTTGTGACAGGTATCCATTTGCATGCAGGTGTTGTTGGAGTCTGAAGTTGGTTTTGACAACTTCTACATGGTATCAGAGCTTTCCTACTGCATACCTGTTCTTGTTTGAAGAATTTGGAGCTACAAGGGTTGGATTAGGCATTCATAGTTTTGGGGTTTGTTTTTTGATCTAGGGAATCACCTACAATTTCAAAGAATTTTGAGTCCAAATGGACCTCAGCGTTGGATCCGCAGTGATCCAAAACCCCTAAATCAACTATTCATTCGTCCATTTTGAACAAAGTTGATTTGAGAGGCAAATTTTTTTTATCTATACGGTCGTACGGCCGACCGTCTATGCACGGATCAGAGGAAAAAAAATCCTGGTAAAAAAATTTATTTTTTTCATAATTTTTTCGTCTGCATTTAAAAAAAAAAAATAAATTATTGTAAGGTTTTTGATTTAAAAAAAAAAAAATCAAAATAAAAAAAGGAGCCTTTTTAAGGCTTGCTCGGGCCTGGTTTGGGTACCCTGCGCTTGCAAGGACGGTACCCAAGGGTACCACCGCCCCCTGCAGCAGTTGGTACTGCATGGGTACCACCTTGCCACCTTGGCAAGCGGTGGCCCCATGCGGGCCCCCTGTTTTTTTAATTTAAAAAAAAATAAAAAATTATTAACACTTATTTTTCTTTTTTTTTGTATAAAAAACATTTTTTTATGTAATAAGCCCAGTTGTGCAAATGCGGTGATGATCGTTTGGCTGTCAAATTTAGACCCGTATTTTTGCTGTGACGACCGTATGACCGTCAAATTTAATGTAGCACTGGTTTTTTCCCCCTTTGGAGCTATTTTTTTTTTCCAGAGTTCATAACTTGGGCATATGATATCATTTTTTGGAAAACAAGATATCATCAGAAAGTTGGTTTTGTCAAATTTCCAGTGGTGTGGGTCTCATTGCTTCATTTATCTATTGGTGCATTCTACAGCTAGTTGAAGACAAAGGAGCTGTTTTCAGTCCCGAGCTCATAACTTTTGACCAGTTTCTTTGTTTTTCACAATCTTAGCGGCGTTGGAACCATATTTTAGAGCTCTTCAATTCCATCCATGCAGTTTTTCTAGATTTCATTCTAGGTATATTTTATTTAGTTTTTTGTGTTTTCACACTTTGGTGAATTACCTGGACATATTTGCTCTTGGAAACTTCTCGTTTGCATGGGATGCTTTGTTTTTGGCTGTTCTTCATGTATTTCCAAATTTTCATCCTTTGAGGGCATTTTGAGCATCATTTGTAAACAATCTTTTATGTAAACGCACTGAGATAAAGTGCCACACTATTGTACATGTATTTTTGGGGATTTTGCACATAAGGTTGTGCCATTTTTTGTACTTGCATTGTATTATAAAGTGCCATGGGGGGTTGTGTAGTGCCTTTGTTTTTCCATCACACCTTTGTCCGATGAGTGCCCCTCCACGACGATAGTGGATCCATATGATTCCAGCCTCATGCATGTGTGCTTTGTTTTGCACACCATTTTTTCAGTTGCAGGTGCTTTCTTGCTCACTTTTAGATGTTGTTTCTTCTCCTTCATGCACTATAGGGTGTTACACACCCTTTCAATGGATCTGTTAGGCTCTCTCAGTTCAACATTATGGGGTAGTGTTATACTGTTCGTGCTAATGTTTCCTTGGCTTTGCCTTGGAAGGAATCTTCCATTCTCAGTTGATTAGTATTTTTCAGACTATTGGTACTTGTGCCATTTGTATCTTCGTTTCAGGTGTTTGCCTTTGTTTTCCATCTGATTCGAGTAGTGTCATTTGGGGCACTCATGCAGATTGTTGTCTTCTTGATCCTGATAATCTTATCTTCAAAGGAGGTTCTTCAACACCATAACAGTCATCTTTCGACAGTTTTTTGCAGCTTCTTCTGCTTCAGTGATGTTCTTCATGGCTTTCTGCATCTCTTTTTGGAGTAGAGCTTTTCCCATGAGGTTTTCTCTATTTCTCCACTTTATAGAGATTTGGTTGTATTTGGGTACCTGATCTGGTCTAGTTGTCGGGACCCATGTTTACCTTCTTGAATTGTAGTTAACTTTGCTTTCTTGCATTTGTTTGTAGCTGCACTCTTGCTCATCTTAAGGGGGGGTGTTAGAGTAAAGGTTTTAACTTAATTATGTTGATTAAGTTACCTTTATTCCCTTCTTAAGGTTTCACTTTAGTTTGCATAAAGTGACATTTAATAATTATATTAATTATTAAATGTTTTCCTATTAGGGTTTCTTTTAGGGTTTGCATGATCTCCTTCTTAAGGATTGATCTCATTGTATATTCATTAATTCCTTTTTGTTCTGATAAGATAATTTCTCCATTTTTCAGAGCTTCAAACCCTTGTTTTTTTTCTCTATCCATTCTCTTCCTTGTGACAGGTATCCATTAGCATGCAGGTGTTGTTGGAGTCTGAAGTTGGTTTTGACAACTTCTACAATATATAAATATAAAGAATAATATTACATATATATAATTATACATAAATATATATTAATATATATGTGACTATACTAACTTATACATATACATTTATATATATATACACTACATATATACATATACATAATACCATTTCAATATCTTTATAAAAACAATCATATACATAATTCCATCAATTGACTTATATACATGGAATATATATATACATATATATACACATATATTCATATATATACATAAATATTGCATACATACTGTCACGTATGGATTTTTCACTTATTTAAATGCAAATGTTACTTGATTTGTCGAAATTAGATTATTTAATGATTATTTAGAAGATAGTTTAATTGAAATTTGAAATGAAATGAAGATGAAATTGAATTGAAATGTAAATGCAAATTATTGTATTTATGTTATTTCGGGGTTTGTCATTACTGATGATAAATCAAGTGCAAGTGAACACAAGAAACAGGTGAACGAGGTTGAAGGCGAGAACAACGATCAGGTAGAGTTGTTTAGCCGATTGATGTTTGTGAATAGATGGGATCTCACACACTCACGTAGATTGATATTTTAAATGTCTTGTGCGTATATTATGCTTGCGAATCGAAAAATTTAGTTTTGGTGCAATTTCTTCAAAATTGTAAAAATGCATTTTCATAGATGATGATTTTGTTAAGTGATGAAATTTAATGTAATTTAAATTTATAGAATGTTTGTTTGATATTTTATTCCTGTTTTGCAAATATGAAGTTGAAATTTTGAAATTTAAATTTAATAGAGTTCTAAACTTAAAATTTGATTAAATTTAGTTAAATAAAGTAATTTTAAATTTAAATGATATTTAAATTAGAAATTGTGAAAAAGAATGAATTTCAAAATTTAGAAATAGAATTCATAATTTAAACTTAGTGAAAATTGGGAAATTAAATCAAAGTTTCGTTCAAAATTAGAAATTGAAATTTGCATTCAAATTTGAACTTCAACTAAACTCAAGAATGAAATATCTAAAATCATCAATCAAGAAGCATTCTAAAATCAAAACTTAGAGTTTGAATTTGATCTGAAGATCAAAGAGAAAATGGTGGATCTCAATTTTGCATGAATGCATGTAAAATAGATAAAATATGAGATCGGAAATTCGGATTGAAACAGACAGAAAATTTGGGCAACACAAAAAAATTCGAATTGGAAAGAGACTCAAGATAAAAAAATCCAAAATTGCATACTCAAGGATTCAACTGAGAGCATTGTTATTTTTGTGTGATTCTCCATTCGCACCATTGAAATTTGTTGTTCCCACGCACAAAGACCAGTCTTTTATTTCTCCATATGCCAGCAGGGAGGAAGGGACAGAGTTTAGAGAAGGTGCGGCCAACATAGCTCACACCTCCCCACACGGTAGCTAAGGCTCTCTCCATACGTAGCCTTCCCTCCATGCTCCATACATAGCTCCCTACAATAGGTAAGGGCAGAGTTTGAAGAGGCACGACCTAAGGGAGACCCCTTCCCAGCAGTCTTCGTAGCCACTTCATAGCAGCAAGAAGGAAGGAAAGAAAAGGTGCGGCCAAGGCTGGGATAAGGTGTGAATCACCTCCTAGAAACTAATCTCTTCACACTTGCACACCAAGAAATTACTAGGCACCTCACAACAACAACATAAAGAATAAGGAAAAGAGAGAGAGACCAAACAACAACTAGGAAAGAGCAGAACAAAATTACCAAGTAAGGGTTCGAAAATTTAATTGTAAATTAGAGAATCTATTTTATTTTCTGTGAATTCTGAAAATGATTATCAGAAAATATAGAAGAATATAAATGATAAGAAATTTAGGAAAATGGAGAATTAGAATAGACAAAACAATGACTGTCAAAAAAAGAAAAATACTTGAAATATGTCAAAACAGAAAATTGAAACAAATTACATTGATTTCCAAAATCATAGACACAATTCAGACACTAAGATTAAATGGAAAATCGATAGATAAATCTTCATGTTAAGGAAAAATCAAACTGTGTTTTATTTTTCCAGAATTCAGGAAAGCTTTGAACAAAATTCTTATTTTTATTTATTTATGCTGAGAATTAGATAAATCTTGATTTAACTCGTTCTTAAATCAATGAACAAAAATTAGAAAACCAATTTAAACTTGGAATTGAATTGACAATAATGAGAGAAATGAAATATGTCGATGCAAATTAGTTAAATCTCATTGACAAAAATTAAGAAATTATTGACAGAAAAACACAAAAAAACAAAAGAATTTTAACTTGAATATTTCACTTTTCATGAAAATTGTCAAAACTTAGAATTTTAAAATAGTTAGATTAAATTTGATAAATGATAGGATCTAAACGCTGAAAATATGATGAGCTTGATTCATCACGCTTAAACTTGAGTTTTAATCAAAATTTGAAAACAATTTGAACGAATTTTAAATCAACTTAAATTAAAGAAGAGTTTGAAACAACTGAATGTGTGCTCTTTTAATTTACGTTTTTATATGTATTATACAACATACTGGAGATACACCTTCATTTTTGAAATTTGTTGCTTATTTAAATGACTGGATTAAAATACTGATTTTATGTCTTTTTGCGAAATGAAACAATGAAAAGTAGTACTTGTTAAATTGTTGTCGTTTTAAATACTGTTTTCAGTTAATGTTTGAAAGATTGCGAAAGATTGTGTTTGACTGTTTGAACCATGCATGAATGATAGATAATTCTACATGTGTTGTTTTTGGGAAAGTTACCTTCCGGGACGGGTGCCGAATATGGGTAAATAGAGAGTGTAGTTTTGCTTTTTCCAAAACTACTTTTTATTATCGTGCATGACATTTTACTTGGCCAAGTAATTTTTGTACCATTGAAATAGATGGGTTATTCAATGCTCTCTACCATATCCTAGTACCGAACTTGCTTCTTTCTTAACTGAATTAGAAAAATTAAAATGCTTGTGGATTACTAGTAGTACTAGGCATGCACCAGATTCCATCTTGCTTGTAGACTGCTTTTTGCAAAGCAATTCGTGCAGGGTCGGGTATTTCTTGATTGACTAAGAAATTCCGGGGAAGCGTAAGCTTCGAGGTTGGGCGGAAAAGTGCCTGATTCTTGTTCTCGTCTTCTTTTGAAGATTTGCTTATGGATGGAAGATCGACATACTGAATCTTCTTTTTAACACTTTATTATTCATGATGTATGTAATGACGAGCTTATGGCGACTGAATGCCTAAGTTTTGAATTTGTAAACTAGATATGTATCATCCTTTGTAATTATTATTTGAAATGTGCAATTCGACACTTGTATGATTTAGACTGAAATGTAATGAAAGTTATCTTTTCAACTTTTATGTCGTTGTATGTAATCGACTTGTTTTATGATGAATGTATGAAAGAGATGAAGACTTTATTTGGAATATAATGGAATTTATTTTAAGTATTGTCGAATTGTTTTTAATTAGATTTCCGACCTCTACACATACATACATATATATACATATACATACATATATATACATATATATATATATGCATATATATGCATATATATATTGCATACATACATAAATATATATACATATATATACATATACATATATGAAAAATGGGTTTAGATGCTATCATATGACTTAGGACATAGAGTATACCTACTTTCCACCTACTACATTCAAGGGTAACCCTAGAGATCTCAAAGCAAAGGAGAGAGAGATCTTGCAATAGGGTTGTCCTAGGGGCTGATTGCAAACTAATAATGGGTTCACCACCGAGTAAGAAATTGGAAAGACAAATGCAATGCAAGTATGATGCAAGATGAAATGCAAAACCCTAATATGATGCAATTCTTCATTAAATGACCTAAAAATGCAAATGAAACAAAACAAAGAGCTAGAGAAAGAACTGTGTGCACCTAGAAATCTAGATATGGTGAAATGGAGCTCTAAAATGCTAGAAAATTTGACCTTTTGACCTATTGGGACTCATTCACCAATCTGGGTGAATTGGTCCCAGATTTGGATTTTTGCATAGGAACAAGTTTCTTGAAAAAGGGTATCTGAAACTACAAAAATCTCAAAATTGATCTAAACTGGGACTCATTGACCAATCTGGGTGAATGAATCTAGTTAGGGTTTTTTGGAATTTTAAAGTCTAAATTTGGTCTCCAATATGTGCTCTTTATGTTCCTCTTTGTTTCCAGATCTGAAACCTCGATTTCAAGGCTATAGGTGACTTTTTGGTGAAGATTACAATCTTGCAAATGGGGAGAAAACTCTAACAACTTTCTCCAAGATTGTAACCTAATCTTCAATGATCCTTCAAGTCTTCAAAGCACTTAGATCTATAATTACACAAACAAAGAGATAAAGTGGTGATTGTTAGGGAATAGGGGTTTGCCTTGGTCAAACCCCTTGTAGGTAATTAAACCAAATGATGAGATAATGAAATGAAACAAAGAGAATGGATCATGGACAATAATACCTTGAATTATGCCTTATAAATGATATCTTGTAATTCTGCAACTCAACATGAAATGGCCATTAACGATGTAGATCTTGATCTTGACAATAGGTGTAGAACAATGCTTGATCTTGGATCTTCAATGCTACATCACAACACTAGCTCAATAACATGTTTGATGCTTGAAATCCTTGGCATGATGATGGATCTTGAATTTCTGCAATAATTGATGAAAAATCTGCCCTTGAATACCTTAAAAATGATCTTGAATGCTATCTTGATGATCTTGTAAAGTCTTGGAATGCTTAACTTTTGAGTGCTTGACTTGATATCATGAATGCTTAATGAAATAATGATTTTAAAGCTCATTTATATAGGCAATCCATCTAATATACCGTGTATTAGATCCCAAAGGTCGACATACACCAAATTTGAACTTAAAACCCAAATTTGCCACTTAAAAATTGAAAATAGGCCAAATGGGACTCATTCACCAAGATGGGTGAATGGGTCCCACCTAGATGGGACTCATTCACCCAAAGTGGTGAATGGGTCCCATAAGGCCTATTTTGATTGCTAAAGTGTCGGGGAGTGTATAAATTAAGCTTATATGTTGATCTTGTCAGGTTTTTGATTGAAATATGCCTTGGGATGCATAATATAGGGTCTTAGGGGCCCTTATTAAGGTCATTAATACAAAGGGGCCCAAAATCCAATGTGAAAGTGTAAATAAATACACTTTCAAACACTAAATAAAGGCAAAAATGGGTCTATTTAGTTAAAAAGGGCCCTAAATCCAATGTGAATGTGTAGAACATATCACAACACTAGATTAGGTCCACTTAATTCACAAGCCTCTTAAATTTAATGTGAAGGTGTCAATAAATACACTTTACAACATTAAATTAAGGCAGAGTTAAGTTAATTTAGCTTAAAAAGGGCCCAAGACCTAATGTGGAAGTGTAAAACACCTCACAACACTAGATCAAGGTGACATTAAGTCCAATTTATCATTAATTATTCCTAAATCAAGCAAGGAAAAGACATAAGTTTTTTGCTACCACAAATATACATATATACATAGATACACACACACACATATATATTTTTCACTTTAGTGCAATCGATATTCCCATGCATATGGGTAATCTATCCATGAGCATGCGTAGGTACATCTACCTATGTATACTCATGTACGTATTCACTCATATGTATGAGTTTACTACAGACACATACACATATACATATATATAAATTTTAGGCATATATCTTATCGACATAATATTAAACACACAAGGATGGATTTCCACTTAACATCAAGACCTCATCACATACCTCATTTCAAACATTCATACAACAAGATCACAAATCATTACAAACATACACAACTAGACTGAAACTAACTTACCATCTACTCGATTGTCTTGACTCAACTAAGACCAACTAGGGCGTGAGTGTGTGAATTCTTAGTAAGTCTGAATTAAAGGTTACCAAAACAAGTTCTTCTCCTGAGTGATACTTCCCCTCTCTTCCGAAGGCTTGAACCTGTTCCTGCATTCAACTTAGTTCACCATAATAGTAGTTAGCCAAATCAATACATTCATATATATCACATGTACATGTCATATTCATATTATATATTTCATATATTGAATCATAAAGCATTTAATTGAATCAAACATTCATTCAAAATATTTCCACCAGTATTCATAAATAAAACACATTCACATTTATTGAAGCAATTTACCAAACTAGGTAATAGTAAATAGATAATAACACATGGGGTATAACCTATTCCCCCCGTGTGAATCATTGTTCATGATGATTTTTAAGTATTAATATGACCATAACATAAAGCACACTTCACAAAACATCATTGTTTTCAAGAGTTTTCAAAATCTAACAAGACTTGTGGAAACTTTTTCTTCATTTCAGCATAGTCTTACCATGTGGCAGAATCTTTTGCATATTGATCCCACTGGACCTTGTATTTTAGAACTTCTCTATTACACAAGTGGACCTTATGTGTTGTGAGCACCTTGAGAGGCTTGATCATTACCACCCTTGGGTCCTGCACTTGTAAAACATTCCAATCAATAACATGGTTATCACCTAGTATATACTTCTTAAGATACGAGACATGAAAGATGTTATGCATCCTGACAAGAACTGGTGGCAAGGAAATCCTATACGCAATAGGGTTTATTTCTTCAAGAACTTCAAAATGTCCAATGTAGCGTAGAGCTAGTTTGGATGACTTTCCAAACTTGGTAGAACATTTGTGAGGTTTTAACTCTCAATAATATCCTATCCCCTACCACGAAATTCTGAGGTACTCGCTTAGAATCAGTGTAACATTTTTTCCTATCATTAGCTTCTACTAACCTTTGCTTGATAATTCCAACTTGTTCCTCCATTTTTGACAACATCTCTAGCCCGAGGCTTATCCTATCTTATAACTTATCCCAACTAATAGGATTTTGACCCTTCCTTCCATATAATGCTTCAAATGGGGGTGAAATCACAATACTGTGTCTCACTTTTTTCCCAAGATGGACATTTACATCAATATTTTTAACCGAATCTTTATCTTTTGAGACCTATAATAGCTAAACCATTAAGAATTTGAAGATGACATGAACTAGTGATTTGTGGCAATTTGTGTGTAGATTTTTTTTATATATATATATATAAATTTGTGGGTTGGACATACATGTGTGTCATACAACCTAACTTGTTGTGTGTATATATCGAAGTCCATTCTTTTTTTGGGTGAAACAAGGACATCAATACTTAGGGAAAGGGTATTTTGTAATTTTTTTACAATGATTTACTATTTTTCCACCTCTACACAACAAAGAGCTTGATGTTTGGAGAAAACCTATGATTAGTAAAAATTGAAAAATAAATACATGATACAATGAAAATATATCAAAACTATACTTGTTGGAAAGCTTGTTTTGAGGGATACAACAGTGAAAAATATAAATTTTAAATGATGTTATTCAATCCCTTAAAAGGTAAAGAAAAAGTGGTTTTTTCCAACATTTTGATAGGTGCAAAGGAGACTCCATTGTGGGTATAATTTAATAATAGAGGGGTTCTATCCAAGGGGGTCTTATCTATTAATGTTCAATTAAAACCCTTTAGATGGAGCCTCTTAAGACTTAAATCATTATTTTTTCTAAAAATAGTGATTTTAGGAAAAAAATAGCATGTCTCAAAAGTGAGACACACTATTGTGGCAACTCCCATGGAGCCATCTTGATTGCAGAATGACATGATTTATTATATGAAAACTCTACCAAAGGTAGGTAATCCTCCCATTTGTATTGCTGATCCATACAATACATCCTTAGTAGGTCTTCTAATACTTGGTTTACCCTTTTCGTTTGTCTATTTCAGATGATAAGCATAACCTATGTTTAGTTGTGTCTCAAACAAAGTAAACAGGGTTTGCCAAAACCTAGATGTTACTCTAGCATCCCTATTAGAAATGATCTTTTTAGGAATCCCATGCAATCTAAATATCTCTTGTATAAAATTTTGTGCTATTCTGGGAGCTCCATCGGCTAGATTCCCTAGTATGGAGTAAGATACCTTTGTAATCTTGTCAACTACTACTAGAATGGAATTGTTCTTGTTCCTTGACAAAGGGAGAGCTTGCACAAAATCCATGCGAGTAACTTGCCATTTACTTTCTGGTACTTCATGTGGATACAATAGACCTCAAGATGATGATGCTCTACCTTCACTCTTTAACACTCTAAGCTACTTGCTACAAATATTATTGCATCTCCTTTCATACCCTTCCAAAAATATAATGGCTTTATATTGGATAAAATCTTAGTTACACTTGGATGTCTTGAATATGGTGCATTGTGAACTTTCCATACCATGCTCCTTAATTCCCCAATTCTAGGTACATAAATCCTTCCCTTAAACCTTAATAATCTATTAGGTTCAAAGTGATATCCCTCTTACCTTCAATCTTTGCAGATTTTTTGTGAGTGCTTGCTTAACTTGCTCATAGAACTCATCACTTTTAGATTTTTGCAACACTTGATCCTTTACATCAATTTGGATTGATATCATAGAGGATATATGCCTCCTATGACTTAAGGCATCGACAACTCGATTCTCTTTTCCCTTGATATAACTAATATTGAAATCATAGCCAAATATCAACTCCAACCATCTCCTTTGTCATGCATTTAGATTAGATTGGGTAAAAAAATACTTTAGACCATGATGACCAGTCTTCAGCTCAAATGGTTTTCCCAACAGATAATGTCTCCACATCTATAACATATGGACAACTGCTGCTAACTCAAAATGATGTGAAGCATAATTCTATTCATAGGGCTTCACCTTTCTTGATTCATAAGATATGAATTTCTCTTCCTGCATTAATACTCCACCCAATTCTTCTCCAGATGCATCCATAATAACTACAAATTTACCATCTGGATCTGGTAATTTTAGTATTAGCGTTGTGGTCAACCTTTCCTTAAGTTGATCAAATGTTGCTTGACACTTCTCAAACCACTCAAAATTATTCCCCTTCCCTTTCAATGACATGATGGGAAAAACTATTCTCAAAAATATTGCGACAAGCTTATAGTAATACCTAGCCAAACCCATAAAACTTATAACTTTCGACACGTTCTTGGGCAACGTCGACCATTAACACCATTTTATCTTTGTTGGATCAAAGGAAATACATTCAACCGAAACTATGTGACCCAAATACTATAATTTCTTTTGGAAGAAGGTACACTTCGAGATTTTTCCATATAACTTATGCTCTATCAATCGTTGGAGAACAATCTCTAGATTCTTGAGATGTTGTTCATTCTTGGAGTAAATTAAAATTTCATCTAAGAAGACCAACAAAAACTTATCTAAACAATCTCTAAATACATTGTTCATTAGGTTCATGAGCACCGTTGTTGCATTCATCAGTCCAAATGGTAGAGCTGTGATCTCATAATGTTTGTATCTAGTCTTGAAAGAAGTTTTTAAAATATCTCTATCCTTGATTCTTAGTTGGTGATACCCATAATATAGATCACTCTTCAAAAATATTTCCACTCCTCGCATTTGATCAAAGAGATCATCAATACGTGGCAATAGATACTTGTTATTTATCATTGTTTTATTAAGAAATTGATAATCAATACATAAGTGTAGTTTACCATCCTTCTTCTTTATAAAGTTCACAGGTGCTCCCCAAGGCGAAACACTGGGTCTTATCAATCCTTTAGAAAACAACTCTTCTAGTTGTGCCTTTAACTCCATTAATTCAGTTTTGGTCATCCTATAAGGTAATTTCGATATAGGTTTTGACCCTGGTAATATGTTGATAGAGAAATCAAATATCCTCTTAGGTGGTAATCCAGGTAATTATTTTGGAAATACATCCACAAAATTCCATAAAATAGGATATTTCTCCATATCTATTTTTCTAGATTCCAACACTCCACCTTCTTCAACATCTTGGGAGTCTTGAGATCCATAATATACTATATCATCTTGAGAAATGAATTCCTTACATTCCTCAAATTTCTCCATTTTCATAGGAAAGAGTTGGCAACCTTTGTTCTTTTCCCTATGCATTTGCATAGTAGATATCTGCTGTAACTTAACCTCTCTAGGCATTCCTTGTATTGACACCCAGTTACCTAGATCGTCTAAGAATTCAACTGTTTTAGCATGAAAATCTACCTTGGCCTTATGTTTCCATAGCCAATTCATCTCTAAGATGATTATTACTTGATTTAGCTTCTAGCTCAATTAGGTAGAGCTGAGATAGTTTTTACAAAATAAAGATAAGGGTACACATTCAATTCTGCTAAGTTTCATTCATATGTATAGAATTATTATCAAATGAATTATAGTTTATTATGCAAATGTATACAACAGAAATATCTCACAAGATTTGCATAAATGTTGTCTTTTATTGATGATTACAAATGTATGGTGTCCCACACAAGCCATGGGAATAACTATTACAATACAATATAAGACATAAACTATACATTTGAAGAAATAGAAAGGAAATATCATATGGAAAGAGTAGGGATTCATCATTGCCTGAATGATGAACCCCAAGTTGAATTGTTGCATCCTTTCTTTAGTCCCTCGTGCTTGGTTATTCTAGAAGTTGACCTGCTGCTACTTGAAATGCCTACAAAAGATGACAAAATTTGTGTTAGAGCTCAAGACCCATATTCTCTGCATATACTACATCAAAAAACATATAGTTTATTCTTATAAGGCATTGAAACCATTTTGTAGTATCACATATATCAAGGAAAAGTAGAAGAGTATCATCAATCATCATGAAGCATCATTAGAAGCTTTTGGCTTCATTTTTTTTATCTAACATGTTTGTTCACTATGCAGGTATAGGTGAAATTTTCCTTGATGGATCATTTTCATTTGACATCATAACGTGTGGAGTAAAATGGGATCCCACAAGGGTTGAGCCCAACATGCTGCCTCTCGATATTTGAGAGGGATATGAAGTGTGTATTCACCATAGAAATCACATGATATTGCTCATCATTTTAAGTGCAATTCATACATGTTTACAGTGTAAATGCATTTTTATGTATAAAAAATAGCACTGTCATAAATGATAAACATGGAAAAACATGATAAACATTGATTTTCATAAATTTTATCGTAGGAAAATATGTATGCACAATGAGCCTTATGGAATATGGTGTATGTTTAATGAATTTTTGACTTGTGGTTAGTCTCTAGTGAGTTAAGATAGGAGACCATGAAGCTAAAGAATATCAAAATGTAGTTCTACAAATGACTCCAACTTAGCATTTCCTGTCAGATGTGTACAAGACATTGTTTAAGTTTGTCAATCTGGATCAGGGGTCATCATGAGAGCATAGAAGAAAAGGGAAAATAATGAGAATTTCCAAAAGAAGAAATTAGATAGATGAGAGATCTTTTTGTTTATGAAGAGTATGGTAATAAATCAATTGGTAAATACTCAGACTCAAATAGACATCGTCATCACTATCAAAGTGATTACCATAAAAGTTCAAAATCATGACATGACAACAGTGATGATCATGAAAGCTATGTGAGGAGACATAAGCACGAGTCTAGGAAAAATCATTAAATTCTTGTTACAAAGAGATACTCAAGTAAAAGACATCATGAAATAAATTCCCATAGATCAATCAAGGATATCATTGGACAAAAACACACATAGAGCTCTTCTAGGAAAGAATGAAGAAAAGAACATGGATCATGCTATGAATGGAGTCACGACCTAAAAACTAAGAATACAATAATGAAGAATAACATTTATTGCATAAAAAAAGACTTACCTAGCTCGACCTCGACTCCATGAAAGTTCCAAAAAACCCTCAGATGAAAACCATGGTGGTACCCTTATTTTTTTGGAGTGAAGTTTCCAAAAACCAAAAGTGAAATGAAATGAGATAAGTGTGTGGCCATGGGTTGTTTTAGGGTTTCTTTTAACCCTAAATTGGCTAACAAAATAAATGGAATTTTTTCCTTTGTTTTAAAGTATTTCCTTCATGCTAATGCCTTTGCATTATATGTATTCCAAGTGACTGGTCCCCTTAATGACCTTGTATTCTACATTGTTTCCCAAGTCAAGGATGAGTAATGCCTTTATTTTGCATTGCGTTCAAATATGAAACCGATTTGAGAATGTAAAAACATTGATTAAAGTGATGTAATTATAAATCACTTTATTTAATGTTGTGTATAATGCAAGATAAATATGTGTTTGCCTTCAAGATATTGAAGGAGATAGTTGAAGGCTGATTGATGATTTGTGCCAAGCATATAGGGGAGGTTGGAAAAAGTTGACAAACAAGTGCCAAGAATATAGGGGAGGCTGGAAAAAGTTGATAGACAAGTGCCAAGAATATAGGGGTTATTTTGACTTGGTTTTGGAGGGAATTGAGAGCATCTTGGAGTACTTTTGGGTGCCTTTATGATAGGTGAGGTCAAGACTTGACCTTTTCTTCATCTATGAGCCTTTTTGGAGTGGGTTTAAGAGCTAGATTTTAGGATTTTTGGTTATGCATGACCAAGGGAGTTTGCAGTCCCTATTTTTGTGCAACCATTTGGAAGCACATAAGTAACTTCAAACTTCATTTTTGAAGTTAGTTTTTATCATTATCATTTTTCTACATTGTGATTTTTGAAGTCCTTTTTAGCAGAAGACAATATTTGTAACTCTTTTTTATTGACATGTATATCAGTTTACACCTTGGAGATCAATGAATATAAGCATTTTTTCCTTCTCAATTTTTGTTTTATTGTGTGCATTTGAATTATTTATGAAATTACTTGTGAAGTTATCTTATTCCTTGTCTTTGTGTCTCATTAGTAGCACCTTTTTGTAGAAAATATGTACGTTGCAAGTTGTAGGGTGTGTTGAAATGCAAATAATTCGAGTTGTGAAAAGTATCTTTTCCTTCTAGGATTGTGAGCATTGTGTACTCCTTATGAAACATTGATGCAAAAGCATATGAGTATTGAGTTGTGCATGCCAAGATTTTTGTTGATTGAAACTGTGTGTGTAAAGTAGCTGTGCAAGTTTTAGGTAATCAAATTTGGTGTATCACCCTTACTTATAGGTTTTATTTTATGCAATATTTCTTCCCCTTTTCCCAACAAGAAGTAGTTTTAGTTGAGTACCATAAGTGCCAACTTACTCTAGAGGTTATTTTTTACTTTAGGTAACCCACAACCTAGAAAAGTTCCCATGTTTCACCAATATGCTAAGTTCTGCAATTTAGCAGGGGCACAATATTGAGTGAAAACAATTTTTGGCATTCTCGGTGGGATTGTGACCTGATTCTCAGTCCATTTTATACATTTTGTTAATGCTATTTGGTGTGTACAACAATAGTTCTAGCCTTTTTGAGGCATTTCCTTTACACACCTGGCATCTCTGAAAAGATTATTTGTTGGTTTCAATTAGACAAAGTGCTATTATATTCTATAAACCAACATATCATGAAGATGTTGCTCCTACATCTCCTTGATATCTATATTAGATTGAACAAACAATTGCTTTAATTCAAAATACCTTTGCTACAAGAGGTTATCAACAAGTTCCATATTCCTATCACCCTCCCACCTGTTGATGGTTAAGATGACACAAACAACATTAAAACATAATATTTCTACTCTATTTCTCTTGAAAAAGAAAGACAACATGTAGTGGCCTAACTCCCAAGGTCCTGGTAGTTGTTTCTCAACTATCTGGTGTCACTCAATTGGTTCATGTAACTGTAATATTCAAGGGGCCTGTGCTGGTAACAAAAGCTTCAAGCAATGACTCATTTGTTTATCGAACTGTTTCTGTAAATCAATGGGTTCTAAACAAAAGAAAAAAAGATAGAACAAAGGGGTAAACCAGTAAGTATGAATCAAATTTATCTAGCATCTGGACATATACCTTCAACAATGAATGTTTCCTAATAGATCATAAAACCAAAGCATGACACAATCTATAGCATAAACTATACTATTGCATACATCTGAGGTGCTTAATTCAATATCACTTTTCTCTTATCACAACTATCTCCAAGATTTCAAAACATACATCCATTCATTGCTAAGGTCATAGATGAACAAAATTTAATAACTTTAACTCAATGATAATCTAATAAGATAATCCTTAAATCTGATTCCTTCAAATGACTTTCATCACTCAAGAAAATCTTATATTCAGCACAATCACTGCATACAGATAGATTGTAACTTATCAGCCTTATCAAACAAACGATTTAATTATAAATACCGTATTTCGAGAAAACCTGTAATTCTATTAACTGTAAAAGATCAAGTACAATGTATCTTTATAAAATCACTACAAAATTCTATCTCCTAATCTCAGGTAAGCCAATTCTATTCTCAATTAGTTGACCCTTACAATATGATACCCACAGGGTATTTATAGATTATACAAAAAGTTCGAACTTCACTTCTATTTTAGGTTATCCACCTTTTTAGGAACTATAATTCTCTTGGAAACTCAGATCAATTTGATCTCAAGTTCTTACATTCGATGTTCAGTTTAACTGGAGAATAGAAAAATAGAAGAAAAATATGTCATGCGCCTCATCTGTCAGTGCTGCATGCAACATGCAAAGAAGAAGGAAATCATGCATGCAAGAGATTTATGCATGTGAAGCTGGATCTACAATGAACTCATCATAACTGGTGAAGAATTGCTGTAATGTATCTATTTCTGGCCCATCGACCCAACTATCTTCAAATTTGATTCGATCGAATTCTACTGTAGCAAACTCCCTCATACCTTTTACCTTTGTCAATTATCTTCCAACAGCTTTTATTTCTTCTTTGATATCCATTAGCTGATCCAACATCAAATCTCCATCATCATCTCCCTTCTGCATTAGTCCTTTGAATATTTCATCCCATTTCTCTTTTACTTGACCCAAAGACATGCCTTCTTTTGTAAATGCATTTACATCTATAATAATAGCAATGACCACCTCCAGCTCTTCCAATTGCTCAATCAAATTATTAACAGCCTCCTGGATCTCATCCTTATGTTTACATGAGAAGCTAGTTCTAAAACAGAGTATACGAGAGGTTTTTCCAATAAAATCTTTATTCTCCTCCTCAAGTATGGACTGTTCAAGAAGAGTAGCTAAAGGTAATGCATTAACCTTCTCCAATTTTTGATTGTATTCTTTATACTCTTCTTCTTGTTTCTCCAATGCTTCAATGTATTGATGCATCTCTTTTATTAACCCTTCTGTGTCCTTGTAGGCTTCAAAACCTTCAACCAAAACTTCTCTCACCTCTCGGTTCAACTTGTCTACCCATCTGTCTACCATCTCCGCTTTATCTCTTACCTATACCAAATCATTTAACTCCTTTTTGCTTAACAAAATAGGAGTCTCAATGGTAGTTACCTTTTGTGATCTCAGAGAGGAAACACTCCTCAAGAATGAATGTAGTTGATCCAACTGAGCGTTAAGCTCATCCTTCTTTTGCTTATCCTTAATCATTCTTGATTTAGTTGTTGAAGCCACCACATCAATCAAGTTCATCTGCTGATTTCGAGTGGGCCTTCCCAAGTTGACAGTACTCAACTGATAATCTGTTAACTGCATGTCCCCTACCTCCTTTTCTGTCATTGGCATGGCACATTCAACAACAATCTCTCCTTTATCTGTGAGTCGGGTAGAATGTAGAATCTTGGCCTTCTTTTTAGGCCTCTCCTGCTCGATTCCTTTCATCATGTCCTCCTAATTGAGAGGTTGTTAAGGGGTTACTTCCCTCTTCTGCAAGTCCTATTTTAGCCATGTAGGAGTACTTGGAGTAGTAGTCATCATAGAAGAAGAGGAAGTAACAACTATAGAAGGTGGCTGCATATTTACGCGGGGTTGAGATTCAACCCTTGCTTTCTCTTGTTGTTCTTGTAGTATATGCATCTATACAAGCTTTTCAGCCTCTTCCCTATCTTTCTGTTCTTGCCTTTTCTTATCTTCCTCTTCCTTCCTCAACCTCTCTTCCTCCAATCGATTTCTCTCCACTCTTTCCTTTTCCAACCGTTCTTTTTCTATTCTTTCTTTCTCTATAGCTTCCCCTTCCAAATTATCTTTTTCTAAAGCCTCTAGTCTTTCCCTTTCCAATCTTTCTACCTCTAAAGCCTTAAGTTTTTCTGCTTTTGCTTCTTCTCCTTTTTGTTGTTTCTTGATCAACTCTACAACATCCTTCTCCTTTTGCAATTATGCTGCTTCTTCTTTCTTTTTGTGAGCCTCTTCCGCAAGTTTTAGCTTGGCAACTAAGACTTCTTTCTCCCTTCGGTTTCTCGCTTTCTCCTCCTCAAGATCATGGATCTTTTGTATCAACTCTAACTTACCATTCTCTTCCTTCATCTTGAGCTCTTGTTCTTGTTGCCTTCTTTGTTTTTCCACTTCATCAACTGTTGCCTTTTCTTTAACTTGTTTGGCTTTCAATTGTTGCTGGTGCAGTATAGCATCAGCTTGTACCTTGGCTTCCATTTCGTTTTGTTTCTCTACTACAGCCCTTGCATCAGAATCTCTTTTTGCATCTTCAAACAACTTCCATTGATCTTCATGTGTTAAAATCTGCTCAATATTCTCCTCTAGAGGCATGTTCTCTTGTATATCTTTCTCTGACAGAGTCTCATTTGAATCTATCTCAACCTCTAGAATTTCCTCCTCCACTTATTTTCCCTTCCCAGCTTCAACCATGCTATGAAGAGCTCCTTCTTGAATTTATTTACTCTTCTTCCTTGTAAGTGGGACTTGGGTGGATGATTCACCTAATGTAGGTGTAGAGACAACAGATTCTACTGGAACATCCCCTTCTTGTGTCTCTTCTTCATCATCTACCGCCTCAAGTTCTATTTCTTCAATGTCTGGAGGAAGGAATTCCAATGGCTCTTTGGGAGGTGTCTTTCTCTTGATTCTCTTGTATCCTTTACCCTTTTTAAGGATTGGTCCTTGAGGAGCTTGAGTTCTTAACATTAACCATTGTACACTCCTATCCAATACTGTCCTTCCAATCTTCTTAATATCAATTGTTTCTTCAACATCCCAGTCAATTGGATCCAGGCTCTTGGTGCCAATGTTCAAAGCTTCATAAGATGGATCCAATACAATTACATCATCCACCAATGTGTCAAGAATGGTTTCTTTAACACCTAGCTCCGACATGAGTGAAACAAACAATCTTTCATAAATTTTCTTCCTTAGATCATATTCATCTTGTTGATCACTCCAAAAGTCTTCTAACAAATTGAAATGTTTAGTAAACACCAAAGCCAACAAGGCATGCATCTTACCCTTTGGATCAAAGTACTTACGAGCTGTGTAAAATCCCAATTTCAACTATATTAATTCATTACAGACCACCTTTGCTCCTACCAAGTGTTGACAACCATACTCACCCAACTTCATGGGAAACTTATGACACCCGATTTTATGTTTGATCCCAAATCGAGCATTAACTCCAAGAGCTTGATATACAAACTCCATTAGCACTATCCTATTATTGTAGCATCTTGGAAGCAAATGTGGATGGCCTTCAAAACCAACCAACCTAAAGTATGTAAATTTGGGGTATTGGATGTACCAACATCCCCATTCAATAATGAATTCCATGGCTTCTTGACTCAATCGGTATCCTGCATCTCCATTCAATTGGTTGATGATCACATATAAAAATGCATCATTGACTCTTCTGAAATGAGTCTCAGCAACTTGAAGAGACAACTGATCATAGTGCTCCCATACCTTCTTCTGTCCATCCAAAGCTCCCATTATGCCCACTCTATTCAAGCTTGGGGAAGATACCCAATCTAGCTGCTGCAGACACCACATAAGAAGTCATAAAGAAACAATTAGTGTTTCTGATGTTAGTTAGCTGATCATGGATGGCATTTGACACAATCATTGGCCAATCAAACTGATAATCACCCTATAAGATTATTTGGATGAAAGGAAACATACATTCCTTGAAGTGGAATGTATCCCTCTTCCCAAACACCCTGGACAACATCAGTATTAAATCTAATATTTCCTTCTTGAAATCTACCCTCTTAGGTTGGTGTGCAATCTTGGATAGAGATTTCTTTTCTATCTTTAGCCATTTCTTGTTCAAATTTGACCTATTGGAGTCCTTATACTTACTATATTTCTCCAATGCCTCTGCCTCATCCAACTACACCAAGCTCTTAGGATCCAGGACATCAAATAAACTTGAAACATATGAGGAGTAAGATCAATGATCACCCTATTTTGTGAATCCATGCATAGTCTTGTAGCAGGATTGTAGGCACTGGCTACTATTAAAATCAACTCTAGGCACTGGATTGATAAAGGGAACATAGTAATATGTGCCAAGCCGGAATCAACAATCCTTTGCATTCTTCCTGTTAGATTTTCTCGTTTTGCAAAGGTTTCTCCATGTAACTCCTCAAAGTTGTATTGGCCTAAGTTTGTATCAGTGATGTCTAACCAATTTGATTCCACCTTGGTCACCTTCACCACCAGACTCCTATGATTATACCTCAAGGTATAAGGCAGTTGTTCTGGTTTTAACTTCTTTGGTTTCGGTGCTGCCTTGGATGAATCTGCAGGCTGGTTCCTTCGAGTAGCTTCCCCTGATGTTCTTGACATCTTTCAACTTTCCTGCAAGCAAAACCTCTAATTAGATCTTTAGATATCATCATAAAACATGTTTTAAAAACCATACCTTTCATATATGCATCAGAGTCGGAACTAGACAAAAACTCAACTAAAAATAATCTCTCTTACAAAACTGCCAGACTCAGAGCCGAAACCGATACAGATACTTCACTAACAATGAACGGGCTCGGAGTCGGAATCGGGAAGGGAATCGAAACCGAGATCAGAATGAAAAAAAAATTTGGTTTCTCTTCAGATTTTCATATTTGTAAGGAAACTCAGGTGCGGAAACAGCTTCCTACACTAATCTCTTAAGGAAAGTATGGTGCAAATTCGTTTTAAACCCTTACAATTTCAGATTCGTTAATCTACTTGCAAAGATATACCAATAAAATACATGATGAAGAACACAATGATTTACCCTGGGGAAAAAACCCCAAACTCCCCAGCATGTATCTTCAATGTATTATCTTCACACACACTTGCAATGCAAGTTCTTTCAGGAGATTTCCAACTCTTGAAGACAAAATGCGGCAGCATGAAAAAACGTTCCAACAATACACACACATCACAAATCTTCGCAACCCTAAAAAACGCTTATATCATGCGCTTCCCTTTTAGGGCAACTTCCTAAGAACTGTATTAGGGTTTTACCATTCTCCAGAGAATAGGAACTGAAAAACAATCACTTAGTGGAAGAGTGTTCAACTCACTTTATGCCACATGTCTTCCTGTCATTGAATCTTCCAGACATAGCTCTTACGTGTCATAGGAATCCGTCATAACCGTTTCAGCCATGATCTCCTTACACACAATTCAAGATGCCGACACATTAAGTGGAGTGACACATCAACATGCAAACTAGACATGTACACTCACACTTAATTACATTATTTGCAAGAAATACATTTTACAAAACAAATAATAAGAATAGGAATTATCCAAGGTTGAGACACCTTATTCCTAACATTCTCCCACTTGTCGAACACCTTGTAAGAGCAATAGGAACATAACAGGAATTAACCGCTATAGGCCAAAAGGCCCATAGACTCCAAACACCATCTGAACTTCACAGTGCCCACTGGTTTCGTTAATGCATCTGCAACATTCTTCACAGTATCTACCTTCTCCAAATTTATCTTTCCATCTTCCACCATATCTCTCACAAAGTGAAACTGCACATCAATGTGCTTCGTTCTGGCATGGAAAGTTGGATTCTTCGCAAGGCAAATAGCACTCTGACTGTCACACCAAATAGTAATCTGTTCTGCATCAACACCAACATCAGAACACAATCTCCTAAGCCAAATGGCTTCCTTACAAGCATGAGTAGCAGCCATGTACTCAGCTTCTGTAGTGGACAAAGCAACCACAGGTTGTCGCTTACTCATCCAACTGATGGCACCACCAAACATAGTGAAAACATAAGCACTGGTGGATCTCCTGCTGTTAATATCACCTGCCCAATCTGAATCCACAAACCACGAATACAAACTGAATGCGGAGATCCAGAAGAGTTACCATGGTAACATATGGAGTAATCTGATGTACCCCTCAAATATCTGAATACTCGCTTAACTGCATCCCAATGTACCCGTCCAGGGTTAGCCATAAACCGGCTTAGGACTCCCACTGCTTGGGCAATGTCTGGTCTAGTACAGACCATAGCATACATAAGACTGCCAACTGCACTAGCATAAGGTACTCTACTCATGTCCTCCACCTCACTAGGAGATTTTGGACAATCATCTACAGATAACTTTGTTCCCATTGAAACAGGAACACATAGTGGTCTACAATCTGCCATGCTGAACCTGTCCAACACAGACTTCACATACTTACTCTGACTCAACCAGAGTTTTCTGTTAGACCTGTCTCTACTGATTTCCATACCCAAGATGTACCTTGCTGCCCCAAGATCTTTCATCTCAAACTGTGCTGACAACTGAGATTTAAAATCAGAAATCATACCCTTACCCTTCCCAAACAGCAACATATCATCAACATATAATGCAACAATAAGAAGGCGATCATTTTCAACTCTGAAATAAACACAATGATCTGATTTCGATCTTACAAATCCAATTGACAACACAAAGGCATCAAACTTAAGGTACCACATCCTAGGAGATTGCTTCAAACCATATAGAGATTTCTTTAATCTGCAAACTAAGGATTCATTACCTTTAACAATGTAGTGCTCAGGCTGTGACATATAAATCTCTTCCTCCAAATCACCATGAAGGAAAGCTGTCTTCACATCCATCTGTTCTATCTCTAAATCATATGATGCAGCAAGAGATAACAGAAATCTAATGGATGTCAACTTTGCAACAGGAGAGAATATTTCACCATAATCTATTCCCTCTACCTGTGAATACCCCTTTGCAACCAATCTAGCTTTGTACCTTTCAACACTGCCATCTGCACAGAATTTCTTCTTGAACACCCATTTACAGCCAACAGATTTTCTCCCTTTAGGCAAAGGTACAAGGTCCCAAGTTTTGTTTTTCTCCAATGAAGCCATCTCATCATCCATAGCCTCAATCCAGGAACCTGCATCTTCCATGCCCAAAGCCTCTTTCACAGATCTAGGCTCATCAGTGTTAGTAATCAAAGCAAAAGCACAACTGGAATCTAACATAGAATAACCAAACCTTTCTGGTTGCTTTCTTTCTCTCATGGATCTCCTCAAGGGCTGAGGTTGAGGTTGTTCTTCCTCTTCTTCCGAACTATCAGAGCTGCTAGAGCTCTCCTCATCATTAGACCCAACATGGTCTCTCTGTTCAGTCTTCTCAGGGGTAGGAGGAAACTGAACAACATCTTTTTCCTTTTCTTTTTCATCTGGTTGTAGCACAATAGGAGAAGATGTTAGCTCTCTGAAAATAACATTTCTACTATACAACACCTTACTAGTCATAGGATTCCAAAGCTTGTATCCTTTCACACCAACACTGTATCCGATGAAAATACATTTGACAGCTTTGTTTTCCAACTTAGATCTTTTCTCCTTTGGAACATGTGCATAAGCTTCACAACCAAAAACACGAAGATGTCTAATTGAAGGCTTCTTACCAGACCACACCTCCATGGGTGTCTTACCAACAAGAGCTGATGTAGGAGATCTGTTAACCAGATAGCAAGCAGTGGCAACAGCTTCGGCCCAAAATTTTTGTTCTAGGCCAGCTCCACTAAGCATACTCCTAGCCTTCTCCATCAGTGTCCTGTTCATTCTCTCTGCAACTCCATTTTGCTGCGGGGTGTAAGGAGTTGTCTTATGTCTCTCGATTCCTCGTTCTTTACAGAACTGTTCAAACTCTGTGGAACAAAACTCACCACCATTATCAGTTCTCACACACTTGATTCTTTTACCAGTCTGATTCTCCACGAGAGCCTTAAATTCCTTGAACCGACTGAAAACCTGTGTCTTACTTTTCAGGAAATATATCCAAGTCCTTCTACTGTAATCATCTATAAAAGATACAAAATATACAGAACTGGAGATAGAAGGAACTTTTACAGGACCAAAAACATCAGAATGAATAAGATCCAAAAGTCCAGAAGACTTGTGAGAACTAGAGTAGAACTGAACACGATTTTGCTTACCATAAACACAGTGTTCACAGAAATCGAATTCGAGATTACAATCATTTAGCCCCTCAACGAGATTTTTAGTTTTCAAGGTCCTAAGACCCTTCTCACCAATGTGGCCAAATCTCATATGCCACAACATTGTCTTTTCTGCAGGAAGCTTGCCTTCCAAAGTGTTTACACCCTTAGGCACACTTACTGCACTGCCATCGGAACCCATTGCCACAATCTTCTTTACTGCTCGTTCAGATGGTGGGGATGAAGTGATAGCCGCTCTCTTCTTTGAAACAGAAGAACTATTGCATTGAGCAATGCATGCATCAAGCTGAAACAAAGTACCTCTCCTAGTACCTTTAGCGAGCACCATAGATCCTCTTATCATCTTGCATCCATCTTTCGAAAAAACAACTTGCACACCTACATCATTCAACATACTTACAGATAATAGGTTTCGTGCCAAACCCGGAATGTGCATAACTCCATTGATTCCCTTTACTCGTCCATCAGGAAATCTGATAGTGACCCTTCCGCGTCCAACTATCTTTAGGTGAGAATCATCACCCAAGTACACCTTTCCACCATCAAACTCTTCATATTTTGAGAACCAGTTTCGATGAGAGGTCATGTGAAAAGAAGCACCCGAGTCTACTAACCACACATCATCAGATGCATGGGCTGCCAAAGCTGCAATAAAAGCATCTCCATCTTCTTGAGATTTTTCAGAAGCTGAATCTGAGCCTTTCTTCTTCTTCTTCGGTTCTTTGCAGTCCCTCCGGAAGTGCCCAGATTTATCACAGTTCCAACATTTCGCCTTGGACTTTCCAGGAGTCTTAGAACTCCCACGGGATTTGGATCTGCCCTTCTTTGACTTATTGTCATTCTGCTTTCCTTTGTCGTTGGATCTCCCGCGAACAGCAAGGGCTTCCTTAGACGAATCCGAAGTCTTTCTTCGCATCTCCTCAGACAGCAGTGAAGACACCACATCATCCATACGGAATGTGACTATAGTACTTCCGAGAGCCATCACAAGATGGTCCCACGAATCCGGCAAGGAACAAAGCAGGGTCATACATCGATCCTCCTCCTCAATCTTGGCACCAGATGATGCCAACTGTGCAATCAATAAATTGAATGCATTGAGATGATCAGTTACGGATCCACCTTCCTCCATTCTTAAAGAATACAACTTCTTTCTCAGGAACAACTTATTCACCAGAGATTTGGCCTGATACACAGACCCAAGCCGTTTCCACAAAGAATTTGCAGTAGTCTCATCAAGAACATTCAGAAGAACGGCATCTGCTAGACAGAGTCTGATGAGACCCTTAGCCTTCCGATCCTTGATATCCCAATCCGCTTGAGGTATCGCTACAGGTTTCACATCAAGTGAAGTAGCCTCCCATAGATCGCGGTCTTCAAGCATGTCTTCCATCTTGAGTTTCCACAACTCGAAATTAGTGCCATTAAATTTCTCCACCTCCATTCTACTGTATGAGGAACTTGCCATCTCAATCTGCAAATAAGATTCAGAATGCTCTGCACAAAAAAACTCCCACTCAACTTGAGATTAGCTCAAAAAACCCTACCCAACAACTAGGATCAAAAGTTGATCAGGCTCTGATACCACTTGTAAGGAAACTCAGGTGCGGAAACAGCTTCCTACACTAATCTCTTAAGGAAAGTATGGTGCAAATTCGTTTTAAACCCTTACAATTTCAGATTCGTTAATCTACTTAACAAAGATATTGCAGCAATATACCATACATACAGAAAATGAAGAATGACACAATGATTTACCCTGGGGAAAACCTTTCGGTAAAAAACCCCAGCACTCCAAAACCTGCACAATGTATTATCTTCAACACAACGGTTACAACACACTTACAATGCAAGTTCTTTCAGGAGATTTTCAACTCTTGAAGACAAAATACGGCAGCATGAAAAAACGTTCCAACAATACACTCACATCACAAATCTTCGCAACCCTAAAAAATGCTTATATCATGCGCTTCCCTTTTAGGGCAACTTCCGAAGATAACTGTATTAGGGTTTTACCATTCTCCGAGAAAATAGGAACTCGAAAATTTTTTTCGGGGCGATGCCCCGAACCCCACTATCGTGGAAGAGTGTTCAATACTCAACTTTATCAGTTGCCACATGTCTTCACCTGTCATTGAATCTTCCAGACATAGCTCTTACGTGTCATAGGAATCCGTCATAACCGTTTCAGCCATGATCTCCTTACACACAATTCAAGATGCCGACACATTAAGTGGAGGGACACATCAACATGCAAACTAGACATGTACACTCACACTTAATTACATTATTTGCAAGAAATACATTTTACAAAACAAATAATAAGAATAGGAATTATCCAAGGTTGAGACACCTTATTCCTAACAATATTTTCATATTCCATTTCCACTCCACCTCCGCCTAGGTTATCGTTATTTCGAAAGAAAACCTCTCATTATACGCGGAGCCAGAAACGGGATGGAAAATGAATCAATAACTTTTGTAAAATAGAATTCTCAAGTTCAAAATCGATTCTAATCCCGTCTCCGCCTAGGTTGACCATGACGTCATCAAATGATTTTGTTGATGTAACACATAACTTCGTGATTAAAACCAAGGTCGCTTTAAATGAAAAAGGAGCTTTAAAAACACTTCACTCATATGACCATGGGGAACGACTGTATACTAGGGTATCATATTTTAATCATTTAAAAAGTGATCACTAAAACACATGAAACCCTAATCTAACAAACACGATAAAACTAGGGCACAGATTTTAAACCTTGCCATTTTACCAGTTTAAACGTGACAAAACCCTAAGTAGAAACAAGATTCAATTAACCCTAACTCATTGAAAATCTCTCATTGTAAATCTCTCACTGTAAATCTCCAATCTACCTCACTATAAATTTCTAATCTAACCAATCACCATTTAAAACCTACACTTAATCTAACTCACGGAAAATCAAAATAACACAACGCGATCACGACTAGAACGTGAAAGCGACTTTTCCCTACAACAAAAACAACTAAGAACAAAAGTACAAGAAACAAAGAACACAACTAGACAAACAAAATAAAATAAGAACCTACCCAAACTAATCATACCAAGAATGACGAATTCATTTAAAAGCGAAATGATTTAAAGCACAAGTAGTTATAAAGAAAAACGCAACAAACATGATAATAAATAAACAAAGAACAATAACAATAAGAAACCCTTCCTTAAACGCAATAGAACCCTGCTAACCTTCTAAACTGATTCACAAACGATAACCTTTTTCTCTTTCGATCAATTCGCTGAAATGAACTTCGTCGCTTCTCTTTCGTGCTTCTTAATCTCTTAATGATAACAATAATGATTCATTTAATCCTTAAAGAAGGTAAAAATGAGGATTTCTACCTACATGAGAAGCTGTCATTAATACATTAAAACACAGTTAAGGCAGAGTTGGAACTGAAAGAGAACCAACACTTCACAACAGTGCGACTTTAGTAAAAAAGTCAATGATCCAGAAAACTACGAGGCATAACCAAAATGGAAACTGATTCACAAACGAATAGAAATTTCCAAACTTCATTCCAATTCCGGTTCCGGGTCTGCCAACTAAACACAAAAAAAACCCAACACAAAAAGAAAAGCAAAAGACCTACATAATAAAACTAAACACAAGGACTAAGACTAAAACCAAAAGTTGAAATAGCGGAGGTGGGAGTGGAATCGATTATGATTTTGCAATTTTCGATAAAAGACCAACTTAACACCCACTCCAGCTCCGGCTCTGCTGAAGACAAAACAAAAGACCAAAAAGAAAGACTGTCGGGATGGGAACCAAAACAAGTTTGAAAAAAACTTTCAGAACCCAATTCAGATCCGGTTCCAGTTCCGACAGAGAAACCAAAGAAAAACAAAGTATTGGCAAAACAAGACTCTAAACTTTGTTTCAAAAACAACTAAGTATAAAAACAACAAAGGGGGACCCATTTTGACCAAGGAAAAAGATGGGGTGGTTATGCAAGGTATAACACCACCCCTAGTCAACCATCCTAGAAACCTATCCATTCCTATAGTCATTTTCAAGAAGATCATTTTCCTCATAACCAACATGACTGCTCTCTAAATCAGACTCAAGATGCTAAGAACATGAGTATTAGGGAGATATAATTAGAATTTCAAAGGAAATTAGAGGTTGTCACAAAAGAGTAGGCATATAATATGTAGCAAGAAGATTTTTCTCATCAAGCTCATATTCATTAGAAGAAGGTGGAGGCACAAAGGTATGAACAAGAGATTCTTGCTAGACAGGTTGCAGCCAAAGAAGACAAAATAAAACACCTGCTTTCACAAGTCCAAAGGTATGAAACCTAATCAACTACTTGCATTTCTAGTTTTAAACCAACTCCTCTTAGAACTATGATTCAACTTATGAAAGAGGAATATTTCAAGTTTAAACCCTCGAGTTTCATACAAGGTAAACCTCTTGAATCCTTTCAAAAAGATTTTATTTCAAAAGTTCCAAGTTTTAGAGCTCCTTCTCCATTACAAGATTCTGGACATGTGCAAATTCAACCCCTTATCTCCCATTTGTAGCCCTTTCAAATTCCCTTACCAACTGAATCTATCATGGATAGCTATGATGAAATTGCTCAGTTGGAAGAGAATGTGTTAAAAATCCCAATCTTGAAGAAAGTCACTTCTTCCCTTCCTCAAGAGTTAACAAAGCCTCCTATACTAGCCAATACTCTATCAACACTCCCCAAATCTTTTGAGGAGCTGCTCGATCATTCCAAACAGGAGGAGGCCAAGCTACTAGTGAAACACGAGTTTTTGTTTTCAATCCAAGACTCAAAATTGATTTAGGATCTTCCTCAAGTGGAAGGAACTTGTGAGGTTAGTTATGAGGAGGCAAAAAAATATCTGCTTTTTATGAGTCTATTAATGGTGTGAATAATTAAAAATCAAAACTTTTGCAAGTAGAAGTTGAGGGTGATCAGTCGGAATAGAAAGGTGCAAGGAAAATGGATGGGGATTAAAAGGAAGAGTTGATTATCTCATTTGATGAGATTCCTTGTTTATTTTACAAGGATGAAGATTCAAAGCAACAAGAAGATGTGTTTGTGATAACATAAGATTTGGGACAACTACAAGATGTTAAACAATGTAATGAGTTGTTGGTTCATGAAATTCAATATGAGAATGAAGCTTTGGCTCATTAGGTAGTTTCATTTTGGGATGATCCAAAGTCTGTTTTGACTCATGAGGAAGCCTCTTTTTTCCCAACTTTGGATATTGAACCAACACCATTTGAAGCAAAAGATCAAAAACAAGATGAGGAACAACAACATGATTTGGAACAACAAGAAACCAACATGGAGAGTTCTGAATGCACTCTTTCTAGAGGATGCCCAATTAGGCATCTAGCCAGAATGGGGGCCAACAATAATATTCCTTTCTTGCTTGCACCGAAGCATGAATGTACAACTAAGGAAGAGTAGATTCAAGTCACTTTTCTACCTCAGGATAGGAATTCTTATATTCCATATGAAAAAGTTAGTGAACTTGTGTATGTTCTTCAATAGGTATTGCAACTCTTTGTTGAATTTCTATCCATGTTTCCTCTCTTTCTAGCTATCCTCAAGCATGGAAAATATTGTAAATTCTGTAGAAAAGGTAGCTACTTCATCCAACAAGTGAATGTTTTTGTTTGAGTTAGTATCTTTCTTAGTTAGTGTAGAGTAGGGTTAGTTTTCTATTCCTCCAAGTGTTGTTTGAATAGTTAGTTATTTTTCTCTGAGTTTTTGGTAGGTGGAATAAGATTTGAAGGCAATATGCACTATTTTGATGAGTTACAACAGTATGCAAGAATTCTTTTCAAGTCTTATCAAATTCCTATTGACTCATGTGCCCAACAGATAAGCTTAGGAAATTGTTCAAGATGTTTAGCAGGAAAGCATATAGCGGATGTCACCAAAAATGTTACCTATTTTAGCTTCCAGCTAAATTAGGTAGAGCTAAGATAGTTTTTGCAAAATAAAGAGAAAGGTACATATTCAATTCTACTAAGTTCCATTCATATGCAAAAAATTATTATCAAATGAATTATAGTTTATTATGCAAATGTATACAAGAGAAATATTTGACAAGCTTTGCATAAATGTTGTCTTTTATTGATAATTAAAAATGTATGGTGTCCCACACAAGCCATGGGAATAACTATTTCAATACATTATAAGACAAACTATACATTTGAAGACATAGAAAGGGAAGAGCATATAGAAAGAGTAGGGATCCATCATTTCCTGAATGACGAACCCCAAGTTGAACTACTGTATCCTTGTTTTACTCCCTCTCACTTGGTTGCTCCAAAAGTTGACTTGCTGCTGCTTGAAGTGCCTACAAAAGATGAGAAAAGTTGTGTTAGAGCTTGGGATCCGTATTCTCTACATATACTACATCAAAAAACATATAGTTTATTCTTATAAGGCATTGAACAAGTTTTGCAATATCGTAGATATCAAGGAAAACCAGAAAAGTATCATGAATCATCATGAATCATCATTGGAAGCTTTTGGCTTCATTGTTTTATCTAACATGTTTGTTCATTGTGTAGGTATAGGTGAAATTTTCATTTGACATCATAGCATATGGAGTAAACTGCAGTCCCACAAGGGTTGATCCCAACATGTTTCTCTCTCGATGTTTGAGAGGGATATGAAGTGTGTATTCACCATAGCAATCACATGATATTGCTCATCATTTTAAGTGCAATTCAAACATTTTTACAATGCAAAGGCATTTTTGTGCATAAAAAATAGATCTGTTTAGCAACAAGGAGCATTACAGAGGCTTGTGAATGTTTTGGAGAGCCAAAGAAAAAGATGCATAGTATGTAGGGGTAGTCTACAAGGTTAGATATTAGTAGGACAATTTTTCATGGAGGAGGAATACTTTCTTAGCATGAAGTATAGTGATATAGGGTATGCACAAGGAAGGAAGTGCTGCAAATCTAGAGACATTTGCAAAACCTCCTCTAATAGGGCACTCCAGTGTTAGAGGGAAGTGCCAGGTAGATGACAACAATTGTCATAAAAGACAACATCCATTTAAAAGGATAGTATTGAAGATTGTGTTTAATTTAAATGCAGAGTTTGGTGCATGTGATATAGTGTCTTCATCAAGGAAGAATATGCATTAAATCTCAAGAAGCCTGATGATTTAGGAAGCATCCAACCATAATGACAAGAAATGGATATAATGAGCAGAGTTGAATGAAAATGAACCTATGAAAATCCATGACAATAGAGGTAGTGAAGTTTGCATAGTCGTAAGACAGATAGTGCCAAAAGGTAGAAGAATTCATGATAGTGGTAGAGGTACAGTCATATAGGCTGTAGTAAGATAGCCACTAGTGAAAACTAGTGATGCACAAGGTAAACACCATGGAAAAGCATGATAAACATTGTCTATCATAAATGTTGTCATAGGACAATATGTATGCATAATGAGCCTTATGGACTATGGTTTATGTTGAATGAAGTTTTGAATTGTGGTTAATCTCCTGTGTGTTAACATAGGAGACCATGAAGCTAAATCATATCAAAATGTAGTCCTACAAATGACTCCAACTTAGCATTTCTTGTTAGATGTGTACAAGATACTATTTAAGTTTTTTAATCTGGATCAGGGGTCATCATGAGAATAGAGAAGAAAAGTGACAATCATGAGAATTTAAAAAAGAAGCATACATATGATAGCTCTTTCTATTTATGAAGAGTGTGGTAATAAATCAACTGGTAAATACTTAGACCTGAATGGACATCATCATCACTATCAAAGTGATTACCATAAAAGTTGAAAATCACGACATGACAATAGTGATGAGCATGAAAGCTATGTGAGGAGACACAAGCACGAGTTTGGGAAAAATCATAAAATTCCTATTACAAAGAGCTACTCAAGTAAAAGACATTATGAAAGAAATTTCCACAGATCAATCAAGGATATCATTGGCTAGCAACACACAAAGATCTCTTTTGGGAAAGAATGAAGAAAAGAACATAGATCACGCTATGAATGGAGTTATGACTTGCAAAATAAGAATACAATAATGAAGAAAAACATTTATTGCATAGACATAGAATTACCTAGCTCAGCCTCAAATCCATGAAAGTTTTAGAAAACCCTCATGAAAACCATGGTGGTTCCCTTATTTTTGTGGAGTGAAGTTTCTGGAAATGAAAAGTGAAATGAAATGAGATAAGTGTGTGGATGTTGGTTGTTTTAGGGTTTCTTTTAACTCTAAATTGACCGACAAAACAAATGGAATTTTTACCTTTATTTTAAAATATTTCTTTAATGCTAATGCCTTTGCATTATATGTATGCCAAGTGACTAGTTCCCTTAATGACCTTGTATTCTGCATTGTTTCGCAAGTCAAGGTTGAGTAATGCCTTATTTTTTCATTGCATTTAAATGTGAAACCAATTTGATAATGTAAAAACATTGATTAAAGTGATGTAATTATAAATCACTTTATTTAATGTTGTGTTTAATGCAAGATAAATAAGCATTTTCCTTCAAGATATGGTCAAAGGAGATAGTTGAAGGTTGATTGCTGAGTTGTGCTAAGCATATAGGGGAGGTTGGAGGAAGTTGGCAGACAAGTTCCAAGAATATAACAGTTGTTTCGACTTGGTTTTGGAGGGAATTGAGAGTATCTTGGAGCAGTTTTGGGTACCTTCATGATAGGGGGGGTCAAGACTTGACCTTTTGTTCATCTATGAGCATTTTTGGAGTGGGTTTAAGAGATAAATTTTAGACTTTTTGGTTATGCATGACCAAGGGGTTTGTAGTCCCTATTTTTGTGCAATCATTTGGAAAAGCATAAGTAACTTCAAACTTCATTTTTGAAGTTAGTTCTTATCATTATCTTTTGTCCACATTGTGACTTTTGAAGTCCTTTTTAGCAAAAGACAATATTTGTAACTCTTTTTTATAGACATGTATAACAATTTACACCTTGGAGATCAATAAAGATATGCATTTTTTCCTTTTCAATTTCTATTTTTTTTGTGTGTATTTGAATGATTGATGCAATTAATTATGAATTTATCTCAGTCCTTGTCTTTGTGTCTCATTAGTAGCACCTTTTTGCAAATAATATGTATGTTGCAAGTTGTAGGGTGTGTTGAAATGCAAATAATTCGAGTTGTGAAAAGTATCTTTTCCTTCTAGGATTGTGAGCATTCTGTCCTCCTTATGAAACATTGATGCAAAAGAATATAAGTATTGAGTTGTGCATGCCAAGTTTTTTGTTGATTGAAACTGTGTGTGCAAAGTAGCTGTGCAATTTTTACATAATCAAATTTGGTGTATCACCCTTAATTATAGGTTTTATTTTATACAATATTTCTTCCCCTTTTCCCAACAAGAAGTAGTTTTAGGTGAGTACCATAAGATCCAACTTACTTTGGAGGTTATTTTTTACTTTAGGTAACCCACAACCTAGAAAAGTTCCCATGTTTCACCAATATGCTAAGTTCTGCAACTTAGCAGGGGCACAATATTGAGTGACAACAGTTTTTGGCATGCTCAGTGGGATTGTGAACTGATTCTCAGTCCATTTTATACATTTTGTTAGTGCTATTTGGTGTGTACAAAAAAAGTTTCAGCCTTTTTGAGGCATTTCCTTTACACACTTGGGGGCTCTGGAAATATTACTTGTTGGTTTCAAGTAGACAAAGTGCTGATATATTCTATAAACCAAAATATCATGAAGATGTTGCTCCTACATCTCCTTGCTATCTATATTATATTGAACGAACAATTGGTTTAAGTCAAAATACCTTTGCTACAAGAGGTTATCAACAAGTTCCATATTCCTGCCACCTTCCTACCCCTGCTCAACCATCCTAGAAAACTATCCATTCCTATAGTCATTTTCAAGATGATCATTTTGCTCATAACCAACATGACTGATCTCTAAATCAGCCTAAAGATGCTAACAACATGAGTATTAGGGAGATATCATTAGAATTGCGAAGGAAATTAGAGGTTGTTACAAAAGAGTAGGCATATAATATGTAGCAAGAAGAGTTTGCTAATCAAGCTCATATTCATTAGAAGGAGGTGGAGGCACAAAGGTATGAACAAGATATTCTTGCTAGACAAGTTGCAGCCAAAGAAGAGAAAATAAAACACCTGCTTTCACAAGTCCAAAGGTATGAAACCTAATAAACTACTTGCATTTCTAGTTTTAAACCAACTCCTCTTAGAACTATGGTTCAACTTATGAAAGAGGAATCTTTCAAATTTAAACCCTCAAGTTTCATACAAGGTAAACCTCTTGAATCCTTTCAAAAAGATTTTATTTCAAAAGTTCCAAGTTTTACAGCTCCTTCTCCATTACAAGATTCTGGACATGTGCAAATTCAACCCCTTATCTCCCATTTGTAGCCCTTTCAAATTCCCTTACCAATTGAATCTAGCATTGATAGCTATGATGAAATTTCTCAGTTGGAAGTGAATGTGTTAAAAATCCCAAGCTTGAAGAAAGTCACTTCTTCTCTTCCTCAAGAGTTAACAAAGCCTCCTATACTAGCCAATCCTCTATCAACACTCCCAAAATCTTTTGAGGAGCTGATCGATCATTCCAAATAGGGGGAGGCCTTGCTAGTAGTGAAACAAGAGTTTTTGTTTTCAATACAAGGCTAAAAATTGATTTAGGATCTTCCTCAAGTAGAAGGAACTTGTGAGGTTAGTTATGAGGAGGCAAAAAAAATCTTCTTTTTATGAGTCTATGAATGGTGTGAATAATTAAAAATCAAAACTTTTGCAAGTAGAAGTTGAGGGTGATCAGTTGGAGCAGAAAGGTGCAAGGAAAATGGATGGGGATCAAAAGGATGAGTTTATTTTCTCATTTGATGATATTCCTTGTTTTTTTGACAAGGATGAAGATTCAAAGCAACAAGAAGATGTGTTTGTGATAACATAAGATTTGGGACAGCTACAAGATGTTAAACAATGTAATGAGTTGTTGGTTCATGAAATTCAATATGAGAATGAAGCTTTGGCTCATGAGGTAGTTTTATTTTGGGATGAACCAACACCATTTGAAGCAAAAGATCAAAAACAAGATGAGGAACAACAACATGATTTGGAACAACAAGAAACCAACATGGAGAGTTCTGAATGCACTCTTTCTAGAGGATGCCCAATTAGGCATCTAGCCAGAATGGAGGCCAACAATAATATTCCTTTCTTGCTTGCACCGAAGCATGAAGGTACAAATAAGGAAGAGTAGATTCAAGTCACTTTTCTACCTCAGGATAGGAATTCTTATATTCCATATGAAAAATTTATTGAACTTGTGTATGTTCTTCAATAGGTATTGCAGCTCTTTGTTAAATTTCTATCCATGTTTCCTCTCTTTCTAGCTATCCTCAAGGATGGAAAATATTGTAAATTCTATAGGAAAGGTAGCTACTTCATCCAACAAGTGAATTTTTTCATTTGAGTTAGTATCTTTCTTGGTTAGTGTAGAGTAGGGTTAGTTTTCTATTCCTCCAAGTGTTGTTTGAATAGTTAGTTATTTTTCTCTAAGCTTTTGGTAGGTGGAATAAGATTTGAAGGTATTATGCACTATTTTGATGAGTTACAACAGTATGCATGACTTATTTTCAAGTCTTGTTAAGTTTCTATTGAATCATGTGCCCAAAAGATAAGCTTAGGAAATTGTTTAGGATGTTTAGCAGGAAAGCATATAGCGGATGTCACCAAAAATGTTACCTAATTTAGCTTCCAGCTAAATTATGTAGAGCTAAGATAGTTTTTGCAAAATAAAGAGAAAGGTACACATTCAATTATGCTAAGTTCCATTCATATGCACAAAATTATTATCAAATGAATTATAGTTTATTATGCAAATGTATATAAGAGAAATATTTCACAAGCTTTACATAAATGTTGTCTTTTATTGATAATTACAAATGTATGATGTCCCACACAAGCCGTGGGAATAACTATTTCAATACAATATAAGACATTTAATACATTTGAAGGCATATAAAGGAAAGAGCATATATAAAGAGTAGGGATTCATCATTTCCTGAATGACGAACCCCAAGTTGAACTGCTATATCCTTGTTTTACTCCCTCTCACTTGGTTCCTCCAGAAGTTGACCTGTTGCTGCTTGAAATGCCTGCAAAAGATGAGAAAAGTTGTGTTAGAGCTTGATATCCATATTCTCTACATATACTACATCAAAAAACATATATTTTATTCTTATAAGGCATTGAAAATGTTTTGCAGTATCATAGATATCAAGGAAAAGCAGAAGAGTATAATCAATCATCATGAATCATCATTGGAAGCTTATGGCTTCATTGTTTAATCTTACATGTTTGTTCATTGTGCAGGTATAGGTGAAATTTTCATTGCTTGATTATTTTCATTTGACATCATAGCATGTGGAGTAAAATGCGCCCCCACAAGGGTTGAGGGCAACATGGTTCTCTCTCGATGTTTGAGAGGGATATGAAGTGTGTATTCACCATAGCAATCACATGATATTGCTCATCATTTTAAGTGCAATTCAGACATGTTTACAATTCAAAGGCCTTTTTATGCATACAAAATAGCACTATTTAGCAACAAGGAGCATTACAGAGGCTTGTGAATGCCTTGGAGAGCCAAAGCAAAAGATGCATAGTATGTAGGGGTAGTCTACAAGGTTAGATGTTAGCAAGACAATGTTTCATGGAGGAGGAATACTTTCTTAGCATGAAGTATAGTGATATACGGTATGCACAAGGAAGGAAGTGCTGCAAATCTAAAGACATTTGCAAAACCTCCTCTAATAGGGCACTCTAGTGTTAGAGGGAAGTGCCAGGTAGGTGACAACAATTGTCATAAAACGAAACATCCATTTAAAAGGAAAATATTAAAGATTGTGTTTAATTTAAATGCAGAGTTTGGTACATGTGATATAGTGTCTTCATCAAGGAAGAATATGCATTGAATCTCAAGAATCCTGATGATTTAGGAAGCATCCAACCATAATGAAAAGAAATGGATATAATGAGCAGAGTTGAATGACAATGAATCTATGAAAATCCATGACAGCAGAGGTAGTGAAGTTTGCATGGTCATAAGAAAGATAGTGCTAAAAGGTAGAAGAATTCATGACAGTGGTAGAGGTACAGTCATATAGGCTATAGTAAGACAAACACTAGTGAAAACTAGTGATACACAAGGTAAACAACATAGAAAAGCATGATAAACATTGACTGTCACAAATGTTATCACACGACAATATGTATGCATAAT
The DNA here is from genome assembly GCA_007115665.2 of Sequoiadendron giganteum. Lineage (NCBI taxonomy): Eukaryota > Viridiplantae > Streptophyta > Pinopsida > Cupressales > Cupressaceae > Sequoiadendron > Sequoiadendron giganteum. The sequence goes on from CM021104.1 coordinate 603,809,632, forward strand.
GAGCCTTATGGGCTATGGTGTATGTTGAATGAAGTTTTGAATTGTGGTTAATGTCCTGTGAGTTAAGATAGGAGACCATGAAGCTAAAGCATATCAAAATGTAGTCCTACAAATGACTCCAACTTAGCATTTCTTGTTAGATGTGTACAAGATACCATTTAAGTTTTGCAATCTGGATCAGGGGTCATCATTAGAACAGAGAAGAAAAGTGACAATCATGAGAATTTACAAAAGAAGCATACATATGATAGCTCTTTCTATTTATGAAGAGTGTGGTAATAATTCAACTAGTATATACTTAGACCCGAATAGACATCGCCATCACTATCAAAGTGATTACCATAAAAGCTCAAAATCATGACATGACAACAGTGATGAGCATGAAAGCTATGTGAGGAGACACAAACACGAGTTTGGGAAAAATCATAAAATTCCTATTACAGATAGCTACTCAAGTAAAAGACATCATGAAAGAAATTCCCACAGATCAATCAAGGATATCATTGGCTAGAAACACACAAAGATCTCTTTTGGGAAAGAATGAAGAAAAGAACATAGATCATGCTATGAATGGAGTCATGACTTGCAAAATAAGAACTAAGCCTTTGCTCCTACTTAATTTCTTCCTCTCCTAGTAGTTTGAGATAGACTTAAGCCTTTGTTCCTACTTAATTTTCTTCTTGTAACCCAAATCCATGATAGTTGGACGATACACATCTACCTCACCACATATTTGCACATTTAGACCCATGATAAACTTTCTTATACAAAATTGTTCGTCCTTCTAGTGCATAGGTACATACTTTAGAAGTCAAGTGAACTTCTTCCAATACTCATTTATTGAGGAGTCAGCTTGCCTTAGGTTTTGGAAGTCAATGAGCTTTTGGTCATATAAGAGTTGAGATAGCCATCATTTTCAGAAAATCTCCACAAACTTGCTCCACATGATTTTAAAGAACTAAGCCATAGCTCCATCTTCTATCTCATTCACTCATTGGATGCTTCACTGGCCAAATAAAATTTTCCCCATACAACTTTAGTGACCTCAAAGTAATTTCTATTTTCAAAATACTTCTCCATCTATGTAAGCCATGATTCTGCCGCATCTTCAATAGCACTACCTTCAAATTTTGGTGGTGTGATCTTCCTCATGTCATGTGATAACTCATTTTCCAAATGCTTCCTTTTGGTTCACTCAAAATATGATTGCAACCTATCACTCTCTTCATCAATAGATTTAATATGATTACAAGAATCCTCCCCTTCTTCCTCATTTTTGGGAACTTCTTCTTCATTATTTGGAACTTCTTGCTCCACTCTTTCCTTTCCCCTAACTTCTTGTTCAAGGTTTCCTATTCTTGTTCTAGTTTCATCCATGATAGCCAAAATATGGTCCAACTTAGCTTCGACATTCTTAGTGCTTTGACCTACTTCTTAACTTTCCCCCAAGGTTAGTTCTTGTCCTAACCATTTTTCCAAGAATAGTCAAATCTGAAGCTTTTATTTTAATTAGATAGATGAAGGTTTTCTTAATGCTAAAAATATTACAAAAAGATCTAACATTCAAATAAGAAATTCTATTTAAAGAACTCATTCATAATTTTTTCCAAAATAAGATGTTTATTATAATAAAAAAGGATTTTCAATTTCCTTGAGTTTACATAGAATGACTATTTAGATAGTCTAAGGGAGAATATTCCTTTGATTCACTTTCTGATACATAACTTTGTGGGGTATAACCCTAATATTTTTTCTCATTTATATCAATAAAAGGATAATAACCTTATGATCTATCCTCAAACACATAGTTTCGAGGTACATAACACTCTAATTCACCACTTGTGGCTATTATAATGAATTTCACTAAGGGAAGAACTCAAAGATCCCTAAATATCATGACTAGACTAACACTACATTTTGAGGGCATATCCTTGGAAAGTGACAAAGAGTCCAACCTAGCCAGTGAGATAAAAGGTAAGAAGTTGAAGTTGGCAGCCTCTTTCAGCCTTCTCTTCTCTTGGATGATTCACAAAATTCCATGACTGAAGGTCTCAATATTTCTCATCAAAATGGTGTTGTCATAATTAGTTCCTTCAATGGTATGAACAAGGTTTTCTCTTTCCTTCTTGGCCCATAGGTAGCACTCATTTCTGATTATTGACTTTCTTGTAGTCATCTTGAGACACACCATCCTGACACAAGAATTTCCAAACATTAGACTCATATAATTTTGGATTGAAAACATAGCGAGCACATAGGTTCTAGAGCTGAACTTGGTAGCTCTGATACCATGTGTAACATGCCCATTATTTTACCTAATAAATCTACTAAGTTCTACCCACATGTAATTGTCTATGCATCTAATGTAAAGTAATTAAATATTTCATTTTCTATTCAATAATAAATGCATCATTTGAAATATAACTTTATCTATACTTTTCCAATGCATAATCAAAGAATCAATTCCAATAATATAAGTATGATTCAAATTTATATAAATATATTCAAGATAACTTTTCACATTACAATTTCCATATGGATGGAAACATGATTACATACATTGCTACAACAAGCTTTACAAGAACTAGAAATAAAAATGGTCCAGAATGGCCTTCTTCTAAATCTTATCCACCAACTACATGAGGAGAAGCAAAGTGGTTTTCCGCCAACCATGGACTAACTGCGGTCCCCACACATCTAGACCAAACTTGGTAAGATGTCCCTCCCTTTGACAAAGAGGTTGGTTTGGTAACCTCATCCGTCAAATAGCATTTTTTGAGCATAGTGATGTGTCCTACATATCTAGAGCTACCATAATGTCTACTACCTCATATATGATAACCTCAACCTAGAATATAAATTGGATCACACAATGAACTGATAGTAGAGACAATGACTACCTACACTACTTTGGCCAAAGATTCATCTTCGAGTAACTTCGATTGAGTTCATCTATTTCACCACATTTAATTTCTTGATTTGTATTGACCATTAGTATTCTATTCTAAGGTTATCCCTTTTCTCTTGGATTATCCTAAACCTAGGAATAACCTTCTTATTAACTTATATCTAAATGAATTGCTATAAGATCCAGAATATAACTCTATCTTATGCTACACATCTAGAGTATTGTCAAACTACATATAGTTCTAACACTCTATGGATAGTATAATAATATATAATCATATAGAAACCTCTTTATAGTATAAGTGACTATATATGTATAAACCTAAAAGAAAGGTTTCCTAATACAAAAAATAAACAAAGAACTTTCAAAAGATTTGTAAGCATCAATCACACATAAAATACAATCTTTCCAACATGGCATCATAATAAACAATATTTTCAAAATAATGACAAGGGATTAGAAATCAACATACCTTTTTAAAGCTCCAACTAAATAATCTTCCCTCCTAGCTTATTGACTCAAGATTTCTTTCAACTCCCACTATGAACAACTCAAATTCCTCTACTAGCTCCTTTCTAGATCTCTCAACAAAAACAATACAAAAAAACAACCAACGCTGTATTTCACAATTCTTAACTCACTTATCACAAAAGTTGTAGCATAAGAGCACAATGAAAATAAGAATGATAAGTGTAACAATTGGTAGAATGAGCAGCTCTATTTATACTAATTTGTGAGCAATCGAAGGCTACAACAAGTTAGTGTTTCTGCCACCTTTCTAACCTCATGCAATGAGTCACCAAGCTAACTCGTATGTTTGCAACACATCAAAGTCCTCACTATTTAAATGTCCAAGTTGACATGATATATGGGACATCAAGCTCAAAACAATTTTCCTAATTCAAATTGCTTTACACTACGTTGCCAAGTTTTCTCTTGACTAAGTCTAAATACTATTTACAAACTTATGCATATTTTGAAGACCTTTTTAGAATTCCAAACTCTTACAAATATGACACCACATTCATAAGTTTGGTGCCCACAATTATAGCGCAATTTTGACATATTCAAAAGGATTTTAAACTAGTTTTAACTTCCTTCTCAAACATTATATAGCAACAAATAAAATCCTACATGATTTATTCGATGCTTGACTTGGTCTCACATAACTTCATGCACTGGATTTGTGTGTAGTAGGCTGCACCTTTATTATATGCAACATATATTATGGTATGCACTTTGTTTCATAAATATTAACTATAGCAATTACGCTATGTTATGTGCTTGAAGGTTATCTCAATATCTTTTATTTATATATATATCTATCAAAATATATATACATACATTTATATATCAATATATATATTTATTAATATATATTCATTTCATAGAAGTTATCAAATAAATTTAATATTAAACATATATATAATATATAAATATAAAGAATAATTTTACATATATATATATAATTTTATATACGATTATATATATATTTATATATATATATATATATGAAAGGAAGAACATTGTTTGGTTTTCTAGGGTTTAGGATCTAGAACATGACAATCTTCACTAACTTTCACTCAAGAACAAACCCTTGAGATCTCTTTGCAAAGGAGAAAGAGATCTTGTAAGAGGGTTGTCCTAGGGGCTGAATATAATCTAATGAGGGGTTCACCACCAAGATTAGACTTGGAAAAGGTAATGAAATTCAAGATGTAATGAAAAACCCTAATTGAATGAAAACTAAGACTAAATGACCTAGAAAAGTGAATGAAACAACACAAAAAAATACAAAATAAAATGTGTACACCTGGAAATACAGAGAAGGATGAATGGAGGTCTAGATCACTGAAAAAATTGCTTTTACTATTGACTAGGGCTCATTCACCAAGTTGGGCGAATCACTTCTATTTTTGGAAAACTATGCAGGAACAGGTTTTAGATAAAAGTGTATTTGAATCTGCAAAATCCTAAAAACTAACTGTAACTGGCACTCATTCGCCAAAAGTGACGAATCATTCTAGTTGGGATTTTCTACAACTTCAAAGATTGATCCTGGTCTTGTCTATATGATTAGTCCTTCTTGATTGGTTTCTGGATCCAAGACTACAATTTGTGACCTGTAGGTGATCTCCAAGTCTCTCCAAGGCTTGTTTTGACAACTTTGACAACTTTAAGTTCTTGAAAACTTTTCCCTAATCTTGCACCTTAGGAAATTTGCAACCTAGACCTACAAATCATACACAAAGGAGAGGAAATTTTTTTGTTTGGTTAGTCGATAGGGGTTTTCCTTGGTCAAACCCCTTGTTGGTAATTAAACCTTGAAATGAAAGCAAATAAGAATGGAGAATGATGAATGAACCAATGATGATGTTGCAACTCACCAAACTATTCAATGAAGTGTTGCAAATATGCTTGAGATGACTCCAATGGATGTGGTTCTTGAATCTTGCTTGAATGATGTTGATCTTATCTTGAATCGAATGATTTCTAGAATCATAAAACCTACATCACAATTGTTAGCACAATCACAAAAATGATGCATGTAATCTTTGACATGATGCTTGATGCTTGAAGAATCCTCTTGCATGCTTGATAATCTACCCTTGAATGCTCTTGAATATTATCACAAAATTATTAGATCACTTGATTTCTTTTTAGGAGAAAATGAGTGAAAGAACCTTGTATTTATAATCAATTATGTAAGAATTCTTGAAATTACTTGACACTACAAGCCGACATCAAATCTAGGAGAATTAAATCCCGCCAGAAATTTAAATTAAATTTGATTCTATGTGACACGAGACTCATTCACCCAAGATGGCGAATGAGTCCCATTTGGAATAATGCTTGGGACCAAAAATCAAAATTTCTTAGAAATGTGTGAAAACCGGTTTGGGGCCTAAAGATCTAGGTGGGACCCATTTTCCGAAGGTGGTGAATGAATCCTAGATCCCTAAATCTAGGGAACACAAGCCAAAAACACTTGAATTATGATTGGCTAATGATTGGTGTCAGGATTATCCTTGAAAAGATGCAATAAATGAGGCTTGTGGATGCAAAATGGGGCCAATTAAAGCATAAGGGCATGCGAAGGATCATGCTGGACCAAAAAGTGGCAATAGGAAAAAGTAGCATTTTTCACTCGCTAAAAAATGCATAAATATGGAGTTGACTTTCTTTTGGGTTGGGTATCAGTACATTGCTCCATAGAAATGCCCAAGCCTAAGTTTTACAAATCGGATATCCGATTTGGGGTTGGGTGATATTTGAAAACATTTTAAAATGTATTGTGGTAGTAAAATTTTTGTGCCACAAATCAGATATCCGATTTGTGGCACACATAGACCCAAGAGTAATTAGGATGTGTAGGGTGGACGAGAGAGAGAGAGAGAGAGAGAGAGAGAGAGAGAGAGAGAGAGAGAGAGAGAGAGAGATATAATTAGGAGGGGGAGGGAGAGTGCAAGAAGGGAAGAAGGGGAGAGATAGAGAGGGGAAAAGAGTGAGAGAGGGAAAGACCTAAGAGGAAGAGAGAGAGAGAGGGGGAGAGAGAGTGGGAGAGAGAGGGGGAGAGTTGGAGAGAGGACAAAGGGAGAGACCTAAGATGGAGAGAGAGAGAATTAGGAGGGGGAAGGGAGAGGAGAAGAGGGGAAGAAGGGGGAGAGAGAGAGGGGGGGGAGATAGAGGGAAAGGGAGAGAGAGAATTAGGAGGGAGAAGGGAGAGGGGAAGAGGGGAAGAAGGAGAGAGAGAGAGAGCTAGGATGGGGGAAGGAGAGGAGAAGAGGGAAGGGAGAGAGAGAGGAGAGAGAGAATTAAGAGGGGGAAGGAAGAGGGGTAGAGAGGAGACAAAATTAGAGGGGAGAGGAGAGAGAGAGAGAGGGGGGAAGATAGAGGGAAAGAGAGATAGAGAATTAGGAGGGGGAAGGGAGAGGGGAAGAAGGAGAGAGAGAGAGAATTAGGAGGGGGAAGGGTAAGGGTAAGAGGGGAAGAAGGGGAGAGAGGGAGAGAGGGAGAGATAGAGAGATATATAGAGAGAGTGGAAGAGGGGAAGAAGGGGAGAGAGAGGGAGGTAGGGAGAGATAGAGAGATATATATATAGAGAGTGGAAGAGGGGAAGAAGGGGAGAGAGAGGGGGAGAGAGGGAGAGAGAGAGTGGAAGAGGGGAAGCAGGGGAGAGAGAGAGGGAGAGATAATTAGGAGGGAGGGAGAGAGAGAGAGGGGAAGAAGGGAGAGGAGGAGAGAGAACTAGGAGGGGAATGGAGAGGGGAAAGATACATGAAGGGATAGAGAGAAGCCGAGAGGAAAGAGGAAGAAGGAGAGACGCTGAGAGGAGAGACAGAGAGACAGAGGAAAGCCAAGAGACAGAGAGACAATCAGGAGGAGAGGCAGAGGAAGAGGAAGAAGGAGAGAGAGAGAGAGAGAGAGAGAGAGAGGAGGGCCATGAGGGAAAGAAGGAGAGAGGAGAGAACTAGGAGGAAGGAGAGGGAAGACAGGAAGAAGGAACAACCTGAGAGAGAGAGAGACAATCCAGGAGGAGAAGGAGAGGAAAGACTGAAGAACGGAGAGCCAAGAGAGAGAGAGAGAGAGAGAGAGACAGAGAGACAGAGAGACAGAGAGACAGAGAGACAGAGAGACAGAGAGACAGAGAGAGACAGAGAGACAGAGAGACAGAGAGAGAGACAGAGAGACAGAGAGACAGAGAGACAGAGAGAGACAGAGAGAGAGAGAGAGACAGAGAGAGACAGAGACAGAGAGAGACAGAGAGAGAGACAGAGAGAGACAGAGAGAGAGACAGAGAGACAGAGAGAGACAGAGAGAGACAGAGAGAGACAGAGAGAGACAGAGAGAGACAGAGAGAGAGAGAGAGAGAGAG